>OX421975.1:99833701-100506201 GCA_949128135.1 Parasteatoda lunata
TAATATAGGGTCTGGTAAAATAAAAACTTACAAATATAACTACAAAGATGTAGCACTAGATTCAATTATAGCAGTGCTACTAACTCCAACTTTAAATAACCGAAGAGTCACTTTTAACAGTGATATTTCCCTTTAACATTTTGCAAAATTTGTAAGACGTCACTTCTGTTACATTCCATGTCCTCTCTGTTACGATGTTCTCTCTGAAAAATGTGGGATTTTATTTGTCCCTCTGTTACAACTACATTTAATTAACGTGCAATTTAATTATGAGGCTCTTTTATTATTTTATGCCAATTAATTCAACATTGCACCCTAAAGTAGCATACTCTAGTAGAATTTTTGTTTTCGAAAATATGTAATATATTTTTTAGAATGAAATACTTGTGTGATTTCCCCTCTGTTACGCTTGGAATTCAACTTTAGCATATTTAAGGATTGAAACTCAAACCATTAAGATTAAGTCCTAATCCTTGAAAAGATCCTTAAACCAAACGTTATGCAGGGTGATCAATTTGGTCATTTCGAGCACTGTACAATATTTCGCCAAAAACTTCCATTAATTTGAATAAAAAAGATTTACATTGGGTAAAATTAAAATGAATATTTTTTTTCAGTCCTTTTATGTGGTTTAATTTAATTACTTGTACTAAGTCTATATCCTAGAACACTCATTAATTATTTGTTTAGTATGAAATTTCAACATTTTTCACGATTTTCGATCTTTTATCACCCATGACAAACTTATTAAAGTTATGAATAAGTTATAAATACTACTATGACAAAGTTTTCATTTTCTAAGTAACTTAAAAATTCCTGTAGGGGAAAAAAACTTATTTATGTGTTTTCATGTTTTTTATTTTATATAAAGGTTTTTGAAAACATCTTTTTAACGATCAGTGATCCTCCTTTTCACCGAAATACCCCGGGACTTACGAAATTTATGAATTAAGTTATGAATACTACCATGACAAACCTATGAATATACCATTTTCATAACTCACTTAAAAAATCCTTTCGGGGAAAAAAAAACTTGTTATTTATATAGTTTTATTCTTTTAATTTTATATAAAGGTTTTTGAAAGCATCTTTTTTACGATCAGTTGATCCTCCTTTTCACCGAAATACCCCGAGGCTTACAAAATTTATGAATTAAGTTATGAATACTACCATGACAAACCTATGAATATATCATTTTCATAACTCACTTAAAAAATCCTTTCGGGGAAAAAAAAACTTGTTATTTATGTGTTTTCATGTTTTTTTATTTTATATAAAGGTTTTTGAAAACATCTTTTTAACGATCAGTTGATCCTCCTTTTCACCGAAATACCCCGAGACTTACGAAATTTATGAATTAAGTTATGAATACTACCATGACAAACCTATGAATATACCATTTTCATAACTCACTTAAAAAATCCTTTCGGGGAAAAAAAAACTTGTTATTTATATAGTTTTATTCTTTTAATTTTATATAAAGGTTTTTGAAAGCATCTTTTTAACGATCAGTTGATCCTCCTTTTCACCGAAATAGCCCGAGACTTACAAAATTTATGAATTAAGTTATGAATACTACCATGACAAACCTATGAATATATCATTTTCATAACTCACTTAAAAAATCCTTTCGGGGAAAAAAAAACTTGTTATTTATGTGTTTTCATGTTTTTTTATTTTATATAAAGGTTTTTGAAAACATCTTTTTAACGATCAGTTGATCCTCCTTTTCACCGAAATACCCCGAGACTTACGAAATTTATGAATTAAGTTATGAATACTACCATGACAAACCTATGAATATACCATTTTCATAACTCACTTAAAAAATCCTTTCGGGGAAAAAAAAACTTGTTATTTATATAGTTTTATTCTTTTAATTTTATATAAAGGTTTTTGAAAGCATCTTTTTTACGATCAGTTGATCCTCCTTTTCACCGAAATACCCCGAGGCTTACAAAATTTATGAATTAAGTTATGAATACTACCATGACAAACCTATGAATATATCATTTTCATAACTCACTTAAAAAATCCTTTCGGGGAAAAAAAAAACTTGTTATTTATGTGTTTTCATGTTTTTTTATTTTATATAAAGGTTTTTGAAAACATCTTTTTAACGATCAGTTGATCCTCCTTTTCACCGAAATACCCCGAGACTTACGAAATTTATGAATTAAGTTATGAATACTACCATGACAAACCTATGAATATACCATTTTCATAACTCACTTAAAAAATCCTTTCGGGGAAAAAAAAACTTGTTATTTATATAGTTTTATTCTTTTAATTTTATATAAAGGTTTTTGAAAGCATCTTTTTAACGATCAGTTGATCCTCCTTTTCACCGAAATAGCCCGAGACTTACAAAATTTATGAATTAAGTTATGAATACTACCATGACAAACCTATGAATATATCATTTTCATAACTCACTTAAAAAATCCTTTCGGGGAAAAAAAAACTTGTTATTTATGTGTTTTCATGTTTTTTTATTTTATATAAAGGTTTTTGAAAACATCTTTTTAACGATCAGTTGATCCTCCTTTTCACCGAAATACCCCGAGACTTACGAAATTTATGAATTAAGTTATGAATACTACCATGACAAACCTATGAATATACCATTTTCATAACTCACTTAAAAAATCCTTTCGGGGAAAAAAAAACTTGTTATTTATATAGTTTTATTCTTTTAATTTTATATAAAGGTTTTTGAAAGCATCTTTTTAACGATCAGTTGATCCTCCTTTTCACCGAAATACCCCGAGACTTACAAAATTTATGAATTAAGTTATGAATACTACCATGACAAACCTATGAATATATCATTTTCATAACTCACTTAAAAAATCCTTTCGGGAAAAAAAAAACTTGTTATTTATGTGTTTTCATGTTTTTTATTTTATATAAAGGTTTTTGAAAACATCTTTTTAACGATCAGTTGATCCTCCTTTTCACCGAAATACCCCGAGACTTACGAAATTTATGAATTAAGTTATGAATACTACCATGACAAACCTATGAATATACCATTTTCATAACTCGCTTAAAAAATCCTTTCGGGGAAAAAAAACTTGTTATTTATATAGTTTTATTCTTTTAATTTTATATAAAGGTTTTTGAAAGCATCTTTTTAACGATCAGTTGATCCTCCTTTTCACCGAAATACCCCGAGACTTACAAAATTTATGAATTAAGTTATGAATACTACCACGACAAACCTATGAATATATCATTTTCATAACTCACTTAAAAAATCCTTTCGGGGGAAAAAAAACTTGTTATTTATGTGTTTTCATGTTTTTTATTTTATATAAAGGTTTTTGAAAACATCTTTTTAACGATCAGTTGATCCTCCTTTTCACCGAACTACCCCGAGACGTACGAAATTTATGAATTAAGTTATGAATACTACCATGACAAACCTATGAATATACCATTTTCATAACTCACTTAAAAAATCCTTTCGGGGAAAAAAAAACTTGTTATTTATATAGTTTTATTCTTTTAATTTTATATAAAGGTTTTTGAAAGCATCTTTTTAACGATCAGTTGATCCTCCTTTTCACCGAAATAGCCCGAGACTTACAAAATTTATGAATTAAGTTATGAATACTACCATGACAAACCTATGAATATATCATTTTCATAACTCACTTAAAAAATCCTTTCGGGGAAAAAAAAACTTGTTATTTATGTGTTTTCATGTTTTTTTATTTTATATAAAGGTTTTTGAAAACATCTTTTTAACGATCAGTTGATCCTCCTTTTCACCGAAATACCCCGAGACTTACGAAATTTATGAATTAAGTTATGAATACTACCATGACAAACCTATGAATATACCATTTTCATAACTCACTTAAAAAATCCTTTCGGGGAAAAAAAAACTTGTTATTTATATAGTTTTATTCTTTTAATTTTATATAAAGGTTTTTGAAAGCATCTTTTTAACGATCAGTTGATCCTCCTTTTCACCGAAATACCCCGAGACTTACAAAATTTATGAATTAAGTTATGAATACTACCATGACAAACCTATGAATATATCATTTTCATAACTCACTTAAAAAATCCTTTCGGGAAAAAAAAAACTTGTTATTTATGTGTTTTCATGTTTTTTATTTTATATAAAGGTTTTTGAAAACATCTTTTTAACGATCAGTTGATCCTCCTTTTCACCGAAATACCCCGAGACTTACGAAATTTATGAATTAAGTTATGAATACTACCATGACAAACCTATGAATATACCATTTTCATAACTCGCTTAAAAAATCCTTTCGGGGAAAAAAAACTTGTTATTTATATAGTTTTATTCTTTTAATTTTATATAAAGGTTTTTGAAAGCATCTTTTTAACGATCAGTTGATCCTCCTTTTCACCGAAATACCCCGAGACTTACAAAATTTATGAATTAAGTTATGAATACTACCACGACAAACCTATGAATATATCATTTTCATAACTCACTTAAAAAATCCTTTCGGGGGAAAAAAAACTTGTTATTTATGTGTTTTCATGTTTTTTATTTTATATAAAGGTTTTTGAAAACATCTTTTTAACGATCAGTTGATCCTCCTTTTCACCGAACTACCCCGAGACGTACGAAATTTATGAATTAAGTTATGAATACTACCATGACAAACCTATGAATATACCATTTTCATAACTCACTTAAAAAATCCTTTCGGGGAAAAAAAAACTTGTTATTTATATAGTTTTATTCTTTTAATTTTATATAAAGGTTTTTGAAAGCATCTTTTTAACGATCAGTTGATCCTCCTTTTCACCGAAATACCCCGAGACGTACGAAATTTATGAATTAAGTTATGAATACTACCATGACAAACCTATGAATATACCATTTTCATAACTCACTTAAAAAATCCTTTCGGGGAAAAAAAAACTTGTTATTTATATAGTTTTATTCTTTTAATTTTATATAAAGGTTTTTGAAAGCATCTTTTTAACGATCAGTTGATCCTCCTTTTCACCGAAATACCCCGAGACTTACAAAATTTATGAATCAAGTTATGAATACTACCATGACAAACCTATGAATATATCATTTTCATAACTCACTTAAAAAATCCTTTCGGGGAAAAAAAAACTTGTTATTTATGTGTTTTCATGTTTTTTATTTTATATAAAGGTTTTTGAAAACATCTTTTTAACGATCAGTTGATCCTCCTTTTCACCGAAATACCCCGAGACTTACGAAATTTATGAATTAAGTTATGAATACTACCATGACAAACCTATGAATATACCATTTTCATAACTCACTTAAAAAATCCTTTCGGGGAAAAAAAACTTGTTATTTATATAGTTTTATTCTTTTAATTTTATATAAAGGTTTTTGAAAGCATCTTTTTAACGATCAGTTGATCCTCCTTAGTAGTAATAGCAGGCATGTATGCGGCGGAAACGATGGGCAGTTAAGGGGTGCTTATTTCTGCCCCAACCGGTTTTAGGCTTTATAGTTTACTATAAAGCCTAAGGAATATTATAGATAGAATATTCTTCATGAATTTCTACTGCTTGTATCAGTGCCTTTTTATTTTTCCTTTGTCTTCTTTGTTTTCAATTTATCTATTAAGGTTATTATTAAGGTTTTTTTTTTTTTCAAAATACTTCTGTTATCATAAATTTCCGTTTTATATTCTTTATCTTTCTTTATATAAATATCTTCTTTCTTTTTTTTTTGGAACATTCTAGTTCTATATTCTCTCATTCTTTCTGCTGCTGTTTTCCCCATATTGATTATTCACTTAAAAAACTTTTAACTATTAACTAAACACACTATTAAATAAAAATGGCACAGCTTTGTATAAAAAGTGTGCTCTAATAGTGGAGGAACTGGTTTAAACTAGTTGAATTAAGATGCATTAGCACTTGTTTACATTCCTAGAGTTCCTTTTTAATGATCAACCTATCAATTTTGTGTAACTGAAGGGACATTAACATTAGGTAACTGAAGGGACATTAGGGACATTAGGACTGATCGTTAAAAAGATGCTTTCAAAAACCTTTATATAAAATTAAAAGAATAAAACTATATAAATAACAAGTTTTTTTTCCCCGAAAGGATTTTTTAAGTGAGTTATGAAAATGGTATATTCATAGGTTTGTCATGGTAGTATTCATAACTTAATTCATAAATTTCGTAAGTCTCGGGGTATTTCGGTGAAAAGGAGGATCAACTGATCGTTAAAAAGATGTTTTCAAAAACCTTTATATAAAATAAAAAACATGAAAACACATAAATAACAAGTTTTTTTTTCCCCGAAAGGATTTTTTAAGTGAGTTATGAAAATGATATATTCATAGGTTTGTCATGGTAGTATTCATAACTTGATTCATAAATTTTGTAAGTCTCGGGGTATTTCGGTGAAAAGGAGGATCAACTGATCGTTAAAAAGATGCTTTCAAAAACCTTTATATAAAATTAAAAGAATAAAACTATATAAATAACAAGTTTTTTTTTCCCCGAAAGGATTTTTTAAGTGAGTTATGAAAATGGTATATTCATAGGTTTGTCATGGTAGTATTCATAACTTAATTCATAAATTTCGTACGTCTCGGGGTATTTCGGTGAAAAGGAGGATCAACTGATCGTTAAAAAGATGCTTTCAAAAACCTTTATATAAAATTAAAAGAATAAAACTATATAAATAACAAGTTTTTTTTTCCCCGAAAGGATTTTTTAAGTGAGTTATGAAAATGGTATATTCATAGGTTTGTCATGGTAGTATTCATAACTTAATTCATAAATTTCGTAAGTCTCGGGGTATTTCGGTGAAAAGGAGGATCAACTGATCGTTAAAAAGATGTTTTCAAAAATCTTCATATAAAATAAAAAGAATAAAACTATATAAATAACAAGTTTTTTTTTCCCGAAAGGATATTTTAAGTGAGTTATGAAAATGGTATATTCATAGGTTTGTCATGGTAGTATTCATAACTTAATTCATAAATTTCGTAAGTCTCGGGGTATTTCGGTGAAAAGGAGGATCAACTGATCGTTAAAAAGATGTTTTCAAAAACCTTTATATAAAATAAAAAACATGAAAACACATAAATAACAAGTTTTTTTTTCCCCGAAAGGATTTTTTAAGTGAGTTATGAAAATGATATATTCATAGGTTTGTCATGGTAGTATTCATAACTTGATTCATAAATTTTGTAAGTCTCGGGGTATTTCGGTGAAAAGGAGGATCAACTGATCGTTAAAAAGATGCTTTCAAAAACCTTTATATAAAATTAAAAGAATAAAACTATATAAATAACAAGTTTTTTTTTCCCCGAAAGGATTTTTTAAGTGAGTTATGAAAATGGTATATTCATAGGTTTGTCATGGTAGTATTCATAACTTAATTCATAAATTTCGTACGTCTCGGGGTATTTCGGTGAAAAGGAGAGTAGTAATAGCAGGCATGTATGCGGCGGAAACGATGGGCAGTTAAGGGGGAAGTTGCTTATTTCTGCCCGCTTGCTTATTTCTGCCCGCCTGAAAATCGAAACTTCGTCTGCAGCGTCATGGGGAGCTTATTTCTTTTTTTTCTTAAGCCTAATATATTTTTAGTTTCGGTTTCTGTTTTTAATTTAGTTTCGTTTTTTAAATATTATTTAATTTATTAGTTTTTTTGAGGGTGGCAACACTTATTATTTTAATATTAGTTTTTTAAGGATGGCAACACTTAGAAACTTTGTTATTTGGGGGAGAAATTGTGTATTATAAAGTTATGACGTCATCTTTTATTACATAATAAATAAAATGATATCACGCTTTTGATCTAGTGGCGCCATCTATGTGGGAATAAAATAACTTTAAATCTATTTTATTATTTAAATCTGTTTTTAATATTATTTATTAAATATAATTAAGGCTGAGGATCGAACTCACGCCATCAAAAAGCCTTCGTGGGTCAGTAGTTGGATATCATAACCACTGACCCACGAATGCTTGGTTAGATATGTGTTAATAAGTTAAACCTTTGTATAGTGAACACGTGTATAAATAAAAACTGTTTGATATCGATATCATCCTACAGTTTCATCGATATAGTTTTACTTAATCTTTGACAGTTATTCAATAATTATTTCTGCCCTTCTTAATGCTATTATAACTTTCTATGGATGGCAACGGTACTGACCATACACGTGTTTTGTGTGACGCGTTTTTGGAGAAATCGTATATTATGAAGTAATGACGTCATTTTTTTTATTACATAATAAATGAACGATATCACGCATATGCTTTTACTCTAATTGCTCTATCTCTACTTAAAAAGAATATATTAATAACTCTTCATTTTACTTATTTTTTAACATAAATATAGCTGCTATAAATGACTGTAATTATTATTATCCTAATCAAAATTAATGAATACATTTTAAAATAAAATTGATTTAATATTAAAATAAAATTTTATTTATTAAGTATTGAGAACATTAAAAGTATTAGAATTAAAGCCATAATAATTTTAAATCAATGAATGTTGTTTTATAAGATTAGATATTTATCACCGTCGTTCGGAATTACGGCTATCTGGGTAGTCTTGTCATTTTTGAACCCAGAAGACAAGGGAACTCCTAGATCTTGAGGTAATACGTGTCTTTGAAGAGGATTTTGTGAGTACCCATGTTGTATGAAGAGGAAAACCACGAAAACCTCCTACGGTTAGTCCGACGACAAATAATGGACTTGGTTTCGTTAGCCAGTTTCTGTGAATGTACAGAGATCAGAGGAAAACTTAAGGTTAAATAAAATAAATGTTATCATTTTATATATATATTCTAATGGTGTCATCTATACTTAAAATGCTAGAAGGAGAATATATAAATAATTCTTTATTTTAGTTATTTTTTGATATATGTATAGTTGATTTAAATTACTGTAATTATTATTAACCTATTATTAACCTATTCAATGAAAAATACACCCTTTAATAATTAATACAAAAAAAAAAAGTTTCAGAAAATATATAGAATTTTCTGAAAAACTAGAAAATTATTACAAAAATATTAGATTTTTTTTTTTTGAAAAACTAGAAAGTTTTTACAGAAGCAAAAAATATTTTACTACAAGATAGAAAAATTTAATAAAAAAAAATTATTTACTGAAATGTTAGAAATTTTTTATAAAAATATTTTCTGAAATATTAGAAAGTTTCCCTCAATAATAAAAATATTTTCTGAAAACTCGAAAATGTTGTTAAAAAGTTTGAAATATTTTTACAAAACTAAGATATTTTTTACAAAAAGCAAAAATATTTTACTAAAAGATGGAAAATTTTCATAAAAATAAAAAATATTTGGAAAATGTTATTAGAAAGGTTGAAATATTTTTACAAAACTAGGATATTTTTTACAAAAAGCAAAAATATTTGACTAAAAGATAGAATATTTTCATAAAAATAAAAAATATTTTCTGAAATGTTATAAATTTTGTTACAAAAATAAACATATTTTCTGAAAACTGGAAAATTTTGTTACAAAGTTTGAAATATTTTTTACAAAACTAGGATATTTTTAACAAAAAGGAAAAATATTTTACTAAAAGATAGAAAATTTTTAACAAAAAGTAAAAATATTTTCTTAAAAGAGAAATTTTGTTACGAAAATAAAAATATTTTCTGAAAAACTGCAAACTTTTGTTAAAAATTTTGAAATATTTTTACAAAACTAGCAGATTATTTACAAAAAGCAAAAATATTTTACTAAAAGACAGAAAATTTTCATAAAAATAAAAGATATTTGAAAAATCTTGTTAAAAAGTTTGAAATATTTTTACAAAACCAGGATATTTTTGGCAAAAAGCAAAAATATTTTACTGAAAGATAGAAAATTTTCAAAAAAATAAAATATATTTTCTGAAATGTTAGGAATTTTGTTACAAAAATAAAAATATTTTCTTAAAAGAGAAAATTTTTTTGTAAAAACATAAATATTTTCTTAAAAAGATCGAAATTTTTATAAAAATAAAAATATTTTATGAAATATTAGAAAGCTTTTTTTCATTTCCATTTACAAAAAGCAAAAATATTTTACTAAAAGACAGAAAATTTTCATAAAAATAAAAGATATTTGAAAAATCTTGTTAAAAAGTTTGAAATATTTTTACAAAACCAGGATATTTTTGGCAAAAAGCAAAAATATTTTACTGAAAGATAGAAAATTTTCAAAAAAATAAAATATATTTTCTGAAATGTTAGGAATTTTGTTACAAAAATAAAAATATTTTCTTAAAAGAGAAAATTTTTTTGTAAAAACATAAATATTTTCTTAAAAAGATCGAAATTTTTATAAAAATAAAAATATTTTATGAAATATTAGAAAGCTTTTTTTCATTTCCATGAAAACATTCATTTACTTGCAAACAAACACACACGCACACACACACACACATTTCATGCAAACACAAAAAAACCCATTTTCCTCATCACCCGAGTGGGGTATGGGTTAAGACGCATTTTTTTTATAGAGGTCAATCGCCAGGAGCCCTAATCCTCTCTTTGGTGAACTGATGATGTCAAAGGGATATCGTTAGGCTAACCCACAAAACACTGTTGCACTATGCACGCTATTTTTCTCTTCTTCCTGCGCTAAAGTCTCTCCTAATTGTAGTGATGTCAACATAAAATCCAGAATCTAATTCGATCTGGTCTTTGGATTGTAGCACCTTGATAACACAAGACGCAACTTTCTCAGTCGTGAGTTCTGAAACTGGCATTAAACATGTTGATATAGGTTTGTCCAACCCCTCCGCTTGGATGCAGAAGCGGATTAAATCACCAGAATTTAACGGAGGCGAACCATCATTTGGGTTACAAACCTTCTGAATTAGTAAATCGAATAAGTAACGTACAGCGTCAACAATTGTTGAAAGTGGTGTCTCTCGCAAATTCATAGGCAGTTTTTCTGGATCTATCCGTGCCCGGAAACAGACTTGATCCGCATTATATTTTTCATACCACCTTCCAGATCGTAATTCAAGGATTATCGCAGGATTCAACTAAAAATAAAATTAATAAGTAAAGAATTAAATATAGATTTTACAACACGAAAATCTGTTAAAGACAGTACTACAAGAAACATAATATATTTAATTTAAGATAGTAATAAAAGTAACCATTGGGAGTTGTGGAAGCTGTATTTAGTTGAGATAATAAATAAATAACCGTAAAACAAATAAAAAGACGAAAAAGAATAATTCCAGATAAAACTTACATCATCAATTTGTGCAGGAGGCGGTAATGCTTCAACATATACTGATCCACTACTGGAAAGGTCTCATTTAGACTGATAATGAAAATAAATTAGATGATATTAAGAGGGGGTAGGGGCAGAGATATTTTCAATTTGAAAATAGATTTAAAATAAAATTATTACCTCAAATCCCGAACCAACTTGGTAATAAAGTGGTGAATTCTGAAAAACTTGTGTAGCTTCTATAAAACCCCGAGTAACTTCACCCATTAATGAATCATCGTCTTTCAAGAAAGTTTGCGTAGTTTCCCCGATTACGTCTACACTTTCAAGAAATTCTTGAGACAACCCACCTAAGAACTAAAGATTATAGCTGTTGATGAAGAATAATTATGTCGAAAAAATTTAAACATATTGAATAAATTTAATAAATAAAAATAATATTTTTTAACTCAAAGATAAAAAATAAAAAAAAGCAAACAATGATAACCTCATCACCTGATTCGTTAAAATCAAAACCTGGTTCACTGAAATTAAATTCAGTTCCATCATCACACTGTAAAAATAATATAAAAATTGCTTCAAAATCTTTAAAAATAAAGTTAACAAATGGAAGTAATCAGAATAAACAATAAAAATTAACCTGTTAATGTTATAAATAAAAATTAATAAGCAAACGCAAATAAATTATTAATTGAAATATGTAATTGTAGCATAAAAATAACTTCTCTGATCTTATAAATAAAAATCATTCATTCGATACTGTTAAACTGTAAAAATTAAATTCAATAAATAAATCAAAACTTAAAGATAAAATTCAAATAATTATACTTAGTCGTATAGGTTAAGGTGGTTCAGAACCCACATACAGAAAAAATATTTAATAGTATGTAAAATTAAAAAAACTTTAAATAAACTACGAATAACTATGAATAATTGTATTTAAGATGCTTCACATAACTTTTGAAATATAGAAAAATATAATTAATGAGTAAAATTTTAAAAAAGGAGCTAATTTGAATAGAAAATGTTTAGTAAAATAATGAAAGAAATATTTCTTACTTTCTCAGAATCTCTTTCTCGTTTTGACATGGTTTATCCTTTATAAGACGAATACAACGAAAAATATAATACTCTGGAAAAAAAAAAAAAAATTAATCCCCAACAATACCACAGCGTATGGAATAATATTTCGAACAAACTTGTCTTATCTCTTCTTCTCTAGATAAGCTCTAATTATGTCCTTCCCATATCCTCATGTTCATAGATAAACTATATACTTACAGTTGTGAGTAATTTATAAATCACAGATAAAATTTAAAGGATACCGAGATCTATCTTGTTAAATTTTGTGAGAAAATAGCTATAATCCCACGCTCAATAATCTGTGATATACTTTAAATTCTCACTTGTTGATAAAAATATTCCAAACTAAGTAAAACTCAAATTCAAAATATTATTCCATACGCTGTGGTATTGTTGGGGATTAATTTTTTTTTTTTTTCCAGAGTATTATATTTTTCGTTGTATTCGTCTTATAAAGGATAAACCATGTCAAAACGAGAAAGAGATTCTGAGAAAATAAGAAATATTTCTTTCATTATTTTACTAAACATTTTCTTTTCAAATTAACTCCTTTTTTAAAATTTTACTCATTAATCATATTTTTCTATATTTCAAAAATTATGTGAAGCATCTTAAATACAATTATTCATAGTTATTCGTAGTTTATTTAAAGTTTTTTTAATTTTACATACTATTAAATATTTTTTCTGTATGTGGGTTCTGAACCACCTTAACCTATACGACTAAGTATAATTATTTGAATTTTATCTTTAAGTTTTGATTTATTTATTGAATTTAATTTTTACAGTTTAACAGTATCGAATGAATGATTTTTATTTATAAGATCAGAGAAGTTATTTTTATGCTACAATTACATATTTCAATTAATAATTTATTTGCGTTTGCTTATTAATTTTTATTTATAACATTAACAAGTTAATTTTTATTGTTTATTCTGATTACTTCCATTTGTTAACTTTATTTTTAAAGATTTTGAAGCAATTTTTATATTATTTTTACAGTGTGATGATGGAACTGAATTTAATTTCAGTGAACCAGGTTTTGATTTTAACGAATCAGGTGATGAGGTTATCATTGTTTGCTTTTTTTTATTTTTTATCTTTGAGTTAAAAAATATTATTTTTATTTATTAAATTTATTCAATATGTTTAAATTTTTTCGACATAATTATTCTTCATCAACAGCTATAATCTTTAGTTCTTAGGTGGGTTGTCTCAAGAATTTCTTGAAAGTGTAGACGTAATCGGGGAAACTACGCAAACTTTCTTGAAAGACGATGATTCATTAATGGGTGAAGTTACTCGGGGTTTTATAGAAGCTACACAAGTTTTTCAGAATTCACCACTTTATTACCAAGTTGGTTCGGGATTTGAGGTAATAATTTTATTTTAAATCTATTTTCAAATTGAAAATATCTCTGCCCCTACCCCCTCTTAATATCATCTAATTTATTTTCATTATCAGTCTAAATGAGACCTTTCCAGTAGTGGATCAGTATATGTTGAAGCATTACCGCCTCCTGCACAAATTGATGATGTAAGTTTTAACTGGAATTATTCTTTTTCGTCTTTTTATTTGTTTTACGGTTATTTATTTATTATCTCAACTAAATACAGCTTCCACAACTCCCAATGGTTACTTTTATTACTATCTTAAATTAAATATATTATGTTTCTTGTAGTACTGTCTTTAACAGATTTTCGTGTTGTAAAATCTATATTTAATTCTTTACTTATTAATTTTATTTTTAGTTGAATCCTGCGATAATCCTTGAATTACGATCTGGAAGGTGGTATGAAAAATATAATGCGGATCAAGTCTGTTTCCGGGCACGGATAGATCCAGAAAAACTGCCTATGAATTTGCGAGAGACACCACTTTCAACAATTGTTGACGCTGTACGTTACTTATTCGATTTACTAATTCAGAAGGTTTGTAACCCAAATGATGGTTCGCCTCCGTTAAATTCTGGTGATTTAATCCGCTTCTGCATCCAAGCGGAGGGGTTGGACAAACCTATATCAACATGTTTAATGCCAGTTTCAGAACTCACGACTGAGAAAGTTGCGTCTTGTGTTATCAAGGTGCTACAATCCAAAGACCAGATCGAATTAGATTCTGGATTTTATGTTGACATCACTACAATTAGGAGAGACTTTAGCGCAGGAAGAAGAGAAAAATAGCGTGCATAGTGCAACAGTGTTTTGTGGGTTAGCCTAACGATATCCCTTTGACATCATCAGTTCACCAAAGAGAGGATTAGGGCTCCTGGCGATTGACCTCTATAAAAAAAATGCGTCTTAACCCATACCCCACTCGGGTGATGAGGAAAATGGGTTTTTTTGTGTTTGCATGAAATGTGTGTGTGTGTGTGCGTGTGTGTTTGTTTGCAAGTAAATGAATGTTTTCATGGAAATGAAAAAAAGCTTTCTAATATTTCATAAAATATTTTTATTTTTATAAAAATTTCGATCTTTTTAAGAAAATATTTATGTTTTTACAAAAAAATTTTCTCTTTTAAGAAAATATTTTTATTTTTGTAACAAAATTCCTAACATTTCAGAAAATATATTTTATTTTTTTGAAAATTTTCTATCTTTCAGTAAAATATTTTTGCTTTTTGCCAAAAATATCCTGGTTTTGTAAAAATATTTCAAACTTTTTAACAAGATTTTTCAAATATCTTTTATTTTTATGAAAATTTTCTGTCTTTTAGTAAAATATTTTTGCTTTTTGTAAATAATCTGCTAGTTTTGTAAAAATATTTCAAAATTTTTAACAAAAGTTTGCAGTTTTTCAGAAAATATTTTTATTTTCGTAACAAAATTTCTCTTTTAAGAAAATATTTTTACTTTTTGTTAAAAATTTTCTATCTTTTAGTAAAATATTTTTCCTTTTTGTTAAAAATATCCTAGTTTTGTAAAAAATATTTCAAACTTTGTAACAAAATTTTCCAGTTTTCAGAAAATATGTTTATTTTTGTAACAAAATTTATAACATTTCAGAAAATATTTTTTATTTTTATGAAAATATTCTATCTTTTAGTCAAATATTTTTGCTTTTTGTAAAAAATATCCTAGTTTTGTAAAAATATTTCAACCTTTCTAATAACATTTTCCAAATATTTTTTATTTTTATGAAAATTTTCCATCTTTTAGTAAAATATTTTTGCTTTTTGTAAAAAATATCTTAGTTTTGTAAAAATATTTCAAACTTTTTAACAACATTTTCGAGTTTTCAGAAAATATTTTTATTATTGAGGGAAACTTTCTAATATTTCAGAAAATATTTTTATAAAAAATTTCTAACATTTCAGTAAATAATTTTTTTTTATTAAATTTTTCTATCTTGTAGTAAAATATTTTTTGCTTCTGTAAAAACTTTCTAGTTTTTCAAAAAAAAAAAATCTAATATTTTTGTAATAATTTTCTAGTTTTTCAGAAAATTCTATATATTTTCTGAAACTTTTTTTTTTTGTATTAATTATTAAAGGGTGTATTTTTCATTGAATAGGTTAATAATAGGTTAATAATAATTACAGTAATTTAAATCAACTATACATATATCAAAAAATAACTAAAATAAAGAATTATTTATATATTCTCCTTCTAGCATTTTAAGTATAGATGACACCATTAGAATATATATATAAAATGATAACATTTATTTTATTTAACCTTAAGTTTTCCTCTGATCTCTGTACATTCACAGAAACTGGCTAACGAAACCAAGTCCATTATTTGTCGTCGGACTAACCGTAGGAGGTTTTCGTGGTTTTCCTCTTCATACAACATGGGTACTCACAAAATCCTCTTCAAAGACACGTATTACCTCAAGATCTAGGAGTTCCCTTGTCTTCTGGGTTCAAAAATGACAAGACTACCCAGATAGCCGTAATTCCGAACGACGGTGATAAATATCTAATCTTATAAAACAACATTCATTGATTTAAAATTATTATGGCTTTAATTCTAATACTTTTAATGTTCTCAATACTTAATAAATAAAATTTTATTTTAATATTAAATCAATTTTATTTTAAAATGTATTCATTAATTTTGATTAGGATAATAATAATTACAGTCATTTATAGCAGCTATATTTATGTTAAAAAATAAGTAAAATGAAGAGTTATTAATATATTCTTTTTAAGTAGAGATAGAGCAATTAGAGTAAAAGCATATGCGTGATATCGTTCATTTATTATGTAATAAAAAAAATGACGTCATTACTTCATAATATACGATTTCTCCAAAAACGCGTCACACAAAACACGTGTATGGTCAGTACCGTTGCCATCCATAGAAAGTTATAATAGCATTAAGAAGGGCAGAAATAATTATTGAATAACTGTCAAAGATTAAGTAAAACTATATCGATGAAACTGTAGGATGATATCGATATCAAACAGTTTTTATTTATACACGTGTTCACTATACAAAGGTTTAACTTATTAACACATATCTAACCAAGCATTCGTGGGTCAGTGGTTATGATATCCAACTACTGACCCACGAAGGCTTTTTGATGGCGTGAGTTCGATCCTCAGCCTTAATTATATTTAATAAATAATATTAAAAACAGATTTAAATAATAAAATAGATTTAAAGTTATTTTATTCCCACATAGATGGCGCCACTAGATCAAAAGCGTGATATCATTTTATTTATTATGTAATAAAAGATGACGTCATAACTTTATAATACACAATTTCTCCCCCAAATAACAAAGTTTCTAAGTGTTGCCATCCTTAAAAAACTAATATTAAAATAATAAGTGTTGCCACCCTCAAAAAAACTAATAAATTAAATAATATTTAAAAAACGAAACTAAATTAAAAACAGAAACCGAAACTAAAAATATATTAGGCTTAAGAAAAAAAAGAAATAAGCTCCCCATGACGCTGCAGACGAAGTTTCGATTTTCAGGCGGGCAGAAATAAGCAAGCGGGCAGAAATAAGCAACTTCCCCCTTAACTGCCCATCGTTTCCGCCGCATACATGCCTGCTATTACTACTCTCCTTTTCACCGAAATACCCCGAGACGTACGAAATTTATGAATTAAGTTATGAATACTACCATGACAAACCTATGAATATACCATTTTCATAACTCACTTAAAAAATCCTTTCGGGGAAAAAAAAACTTGTTATTTATATAGTTTTATTCTTTTAATTTTATATAAAGGTTTTTGAAAGCATCTTTTTAACGATCAGTTGATCCTCCTTTTCACCGAAATACCCCGAGACTTACAAAATTTATGAATCAAGTTATGAATACTACCATGACAAACCTATGAATATATCATTTTCATAACTCACTTAAAAAATCCTTTCGGGGAAAAAAAAACTTGTTATTTATGTGTTTTCATGTTTTTTATTTTATATAAAGGTTTTTGAAAACATCTTTTTAACGATCAGTTGATCCTCCTTTTCACCGAAATACCCCGAGACTTACGAAATTTATGAATTAAGTTATGAATACTACCATGACAAACCTATGAATATACCATTTTCATAACTCACTTAAAATATCCTTTCGGGAAAAAAAAACTTGTTATTTATATAGTTTTATTCTTTTTATTTTATATGAAGATTTTTGAAAACATCTTTTTAACGATCAGTTGATCCTCCTTTTCACCGAAATACCCCGAGACTTACGAAATTTATGAATTAAGTTATGAATACTACCATGACAAACCTATGAATATACCATTTTCATAACTCACTTAAAAAATCCTTTCGGGGAAAAAAAAACTTGTTATTTATATAGTTTTATTCTTTTAATTTTATATAAAGGTTTTTGAAAGCATCTTTTTAACGATCAGTTGATCCTCCTTTTCACCGAAATACCCCGAGACGTACGAAATTTATGAATTAAGTTATGAATACTACCATGACAAACCTATGAATATACCATTTTCATAACTCACTTAAAAAATCCTTTCGGGGAAAAAAAAACTTGTTATTTATATAGTTTTATTCTTTTAATTTTATATAAAGGTTTTTGAAAGCATCTTTTTAACGATCAGTTGATCCTCCTTTTCACCGAAATACCCCGAGACTTACAAAATTTATGAATCAAGTTATGAATACTACCATGACAAACCTATGAATATATCATTTTCATAACTCACTTAAAAAATCCTTTCGGGGAAAAAAAAACTTGTTATTTATGTGTTTTCATGTTTTTTATTTTATATAAAGGTTTTTGAAAACATCTTTTTAACGATCAGTTGATCCTCCTTTTCACCGAAATACCCCGAGACTTACGAAATTTATGAATTAAGTTATGAATACTACCATGACAAACCTATGAATATACCATTTTCATAACTCACTTAAAAAATCCTTTCGGGGAAAAAAAACTTGTTATTTATATAGTTTTATTCTTTTAATTTTATATAAAGGTTTTTGAAAGCATCTTTTTAACGATCAGTCCTAATGTCCCTAATGTCCCTTCAGTTACCTAATGTTAATGTCCCTTCAGTTACACAAAATTGATAGGTTGATCATTAAAAAGGAACTCTAGGAATGTAAACAAGTGCTAATGCATCTTAATTCAACTAGTTTAAACCAGTTCCTCCACTATTAGAGCACACTTTTTATACAAAGCTGTGCCATTTTTATTTAATAGTGTGTTTAGTTAATAGTTAAAAGTTTTTTAAGTGAATAATCAATATGGGGAAAACAGCAGCAGAAAGAATGAGAGAATATAGAACTAGAATGTTCCAAAAAAAAAAGAAAGAAGATATTTATATAAAGAAAGATAAAGAATATAAAACGGAAATTTATGATAACAGAAGTATTTTGAAAAAAAAAAAAACCTTAATAATAACCTTAATAGATAAATTGAAAACAAAGAAGACAAAGGAAAAATAAAAAGGCACTGATACAAGCAGTAGAAATTCATGAAGAATATTCTATCTATAATATTCCTTAGGCTTTATAGTAAACTATTAAAAAAGCAAACTGCGCACTACCTGTATCTCCAAGAAAACGTTGTAATGTTCTATGCATACTCTGTGACCTTACTACTAAAACAAAAAAAAAAATAGCCTAGTAACAAAGTTTCTAATGAAACAAAAAAAATTTTAATAAAATTTTACTCACCAGATAAACTTTCTTACCAGACTTCTTGTAGAGCTGAGTGTAAGATTGTCAAAGAAAATAGACAGAAAGATCACAAAGCCAAATGTGCACCTTGATGGAAGCATATCAAGTATCAAAGCAGATGCATCCAAACATAAAAATTGGCAAATCTAAGTTTTGCTGTACTATGACCTATCCATGTTTTATGCGTAGGTAAACACCATATAAAATGCGTATGTGCTATTCACGAAAATGTGAATTTTCTATTAACATCACAATTGTTTGCCTAATAATTACATAGAAATACTAAATATAGCGACTTGCAACAATCGCTCAATTGACTTTTTATTTTATAACCGTCGTTGAACAACCGACCCAAGTTTGAATTTACGGTTCCCAATGTTCAACTCCGTAGCCTTGTAATTTTGAATTTAATCCAAAAGAAAAGAGAACTCCTCTATCAGTACCCACAGAGGTATTGGTTTGTTTTTGGAACTTGGTGGACTTTGGGACCCGACATATTTAATGTACACCAGTCACCATTTAAAACACTTGGATTCTTTTGATGTTGCTATAGATAGTTTTGCAAATGTAAAAAGTGGTAGGAAAAAATTGGGTAGTTAATTTTGTTGCCCAAATAACTGAAATTGAGAAAGTAACAAACAATGCACTTGTTTTTTTCTTCTTTCTAATATAGGGTCTGGTAAAATAAAAACTTACAAATATAACTACAAAGATGTAGCACTAGATTCAATTATAGCAGTGCTACTAACTCCAACTTTAAATAACCGAAGAGTCACTTTTAACAGTGATATTTCCCTTTAACATTTTGCAAAATTTGTAAGACGTCACTTCTGTTACATTCCATGTCCTCTCTGTTACGATGTTCTCTCTGAAAAATGTGGGATTTTATTTGTCCCTCTGTTACAACTACATTTAATTAACGTGCAATTTAATTATGAGGCTCTTTTATTATTTTATGCCAATTAATTCAACATTGCACCCTAAAGTAGCATACTCTAGTAGAATTTTTGTTTTCGAAAATATGTAATATATTTTTTAGAATGAAATACTTGTGTGATTTCCCCTCTGTTACGCTTGGAATTCAACTTTAGCATATTTAAGGATTGAAACTCAAACCATTAAGATTAAGTCCTAATCCTTGAAAAGATCCTTAAACCAAACGTTATGCAGGGTGATCAATTTGGTCATTTCGAGCACTGTACAATATTTCGCCAAAAACTTCCATTAATTTGAATAAAAAAGATTTACATTGGGTAAAATTAAAATGAATATTTTTTTTCAGTCCTTTTATGTGGTTTAATTTAATTACTTGTACTAAGTCTATATCCTAGAACACTCATTAATTATTTGTTTAGTATGAAATTTCAACATTTTTCACGATTTTCGATCTTTTATCACCCATGACAAACTTATTAAAGTTATGAATAAGTTATAAATACTACTATGACAAAGTTTTCATTTTCTAAGTAACTTAAAAATTCCTGTAGGGGAAAAAAACTTATTTATGTGTTTTCATGTTTTTTATTTTATATAAAGGTTTTTGAAAACATCTTTTTAACGATCAGTGATCCTCCTTTTCACCGAAATACCCCGGGACTTACGAAATTTATGAATTAAGTTATGAATACTACCATGACAAACCTATGAATATACCATTTTCATAACTCACTTAAAAAATCCTTTCGGGGAAAAAAAAACTTGTTATTTATATAGTTTTATTCTTTTAATTTTATATAAAGGTTTTTGAAAGCATCTTTTTTACGATCAGTTGATCCTCCTTTTCACCGAAATACCCCGAGGCTTACAAAATTTATGAATTAAGTTATGAATACTACCATGACAAACCTATGAATATATCATTTTCATAACTCACTTAAAAAATCCTTTCGGGGAAAAAAAAACTTGTTATTTATGTGTTTTCATGTTTTTTTATTTTATATAAAGGTTTTTGAAAACATCTTTTTAACGATCAGTTGATCCTCCTTTTCACCGAAATACCCCGAGACTTACGAAATTTATGAATTAAGTTATGAATACTACCATGACAAACCTATGAATATACCATTTTCATAACTCACTTAAAAAATCCTTTCGGGGAAAAAAAAACTTGTTATTTATATAGTTTTATTCTTTTAATTTTATATAAAGGTTTTTGAAAGCATCTTTTTAACGATCAGTTGATCCTCCTTTTCACCGAAATAGCCCGAGACTTACAAAATTTATGAATTAAGTTATGAATACTACCATGACAAACCTATGAATATATCATTTTCATAACTCACTTAAAAAATCCTTTCGGGGAAAAAAAAACTTGTTATTTATGTGTTTTCATGTTTTTTTATTTTATATAAAGGTTTTTGAAAACATCTTTTTAACGATCAGTTGATCCTCCTTTTCACCGAAATACCCCGAGACTTACGAAATTTATGAATTAAGTTATGAATACTACCATGACAAACCTATGAATATACCATTTTCATAACTCACTTAAAAAATCCTTTCGGGGAAAAAAAAACTTGTTATTTATATAGTTTTATTCTTTTAATTTTATATAAAGGTTTTTGAAAGCATCTTTTTTACGATCAGTTGATCCTCCTTTTCACCGAAATACCCCGAGGCTTACAAAATTTATGAATTAAGTTATGAATACTACCATGACAAACCTATGAATATATCATTTTCATAACTCACTTAAAAAATCCTTTCGGGGAAAAAAAAACTTGTTATTTATGTGTTTTCATGTTTTTTTATTTTATA
Organism: Parasteatoda lunata; assembly: GCA_949128135.1. Classification (NCBI taxonomy): domain Eukaryota; kingdom Metazoa; phylum Arthropoda; class Arachnida; order Araneae; family Theridiidae; genus Parasteatoda; species Parasteatoda lunata. The sequence goes on from OX421975.1 coordinate 99,855,877, forward strand.
TAAAGGTTTTTGAAAACATCTTTTTAACGATCAGTTGATCCTCCTTTTCACCGAAATACCCCGAGACTTACGAAATTTATGAATTAAGTTATGAATACTACCATGACAAACCTATGAATATACCATTTTCATAACTCACTTAAAAAATCCTTTCGGGGAAAAAAAAACTTGTTATTTATATAGTTTTATTCTTTTAATTTTATATAAAGGTTTTTGAAAGCATCTTTTTAACGATCAGTTGATCCTCCTTTTCACCGAAATAGCCCGAGACTTACAAAATTTATGAATTAAGTTATGAATACTACCATGACAAACCTATGAATATATCATTTTCATAACTCACTTAAAAAATCCTTTCGGGGAAAAAAAAACTTGTTATTTATGTGTTTTCATGTTTTTTTATTTTATATAAAGGTTTTTGAAAACATCTTTTTAACGATCAGTTGATCCTCCTTTTCACCGAAATACCCCGAGACTTACGAAATTTATGAATTAAGTTATGAATACTACCATGACAAACCTATGAATATACCATTTTCATAACTCACTTAAAAAATCCTTTCGGGGAAAAAAAAACTTGTTATTTATATAGTTTTATTCTTTTAATTTTATATAAAGGTTTTTGAAAGCATCTTTTTAACGATCAGTTGATCCTCCTTTTCACCGAAATACCCCGAGACTTACAAAATTTATGAATTAAGTTATGAATACTACCATGACAAACCTATGAATATATCATTTTCATAACTCACTTAAAAAATCCTTTCGGGAAAAAAAAAACTTTTTATTTATGTGTTTTCATGTTTTTTATTTTATATAAAGGTTTTTGAAAACATCTTTTTAACGATCAGTTGATCCTCCTTTTCACCGAAATACCCCGAGACTTACGAAATTTATGAATTAAGTTATGAATACTACCATGACAAACCTATGAATATACCATTTTCATAACTCGCCTAAAAAATCCTTTCGGGGAAAAAAAACTTGTTATTTATATAGTTTTATTCTTTTAATTTTATATAAAGGTTTTTGAAAGCATCTTTTTAACGATCAGTTGATCCTCCTTTTCACCGAAATACCCCGAGACTTACAAAATTTATGAATTAAGTTATGAATACTACCACGACAAACCTATGAATATATCATTTTCATAACTCACTTAAAAAATCCTTTCGGGGGAAAAAAAACTTGTTATTTATGTGTTTTCATGTTTTTTATTTTATATAAAGGTTTTTGAAAACATCTTTTTAACGATCAGTTGATCCTCCTTTTCACCGAACTACCCCGAGACGTACGAAATTTATGAATTAAGTTATGAATACTACCATGACAAACCTATGAATATACCATTTTCATAACTCACTTAAAAAATCCTTTCGGGGAAAAAAAAACTTGTTATTTATATAGTTTTATTCTTTTAATTTTATATAAAGGTTTTTGAAAGCATCTTTTTAACGATCAGTTGATCCTCCTTTTCACCGAAATAGCCCGAGACTTACAAAATTTATGAATTAAGTTATGAATACTACCATGACAAGCCTATGAATATATCATTTTCATAACTCACTTAAAAAATCCTTTCGGGGAAAAAAAAACTTGTTATTTATGTGTTTTCATGTTTTTTTATTTTATATAAAGGTTTTTGAAAACATCTTTTTAACGATCAGTTGATCCTCCTTTTCACCGAAATACCCCGAGACTTACGAAATTTATGAATTAAGTTATGAATACTACCATGACAAACCTATGAATATACCATTTTCATAACTCACTTAAAAAATCCTTTCGGGGAAAAAAAAACTTGTTATTTATATAGTTTTATTCTTTTAATTTTATATAAAGGTTTTTGAAAGCATCTTTTTAACGATCAGTTGATCCTCCTTTTCACCGAAATACCCCGAGACTTACAAAATTTATGAATTAAGTTATGAATACTACCATGACAAACCTATGAATATATCATTTTCATAACTCACTTAAAAAATCCTTTCGGGAAAAAAAAAACTTGTTATTTATGTGTTTTCATGTTTTTTATTTTATATAAAGGTTTTTGAAAACATCTTTTTAACGATCAGTTGATCCTCCTTTTCACCGAAATACCCCGAGACTTACGAAATTTATGAATTAAGTTATGAATACTACCATGACAAACCTATGAATATACCATTTTCATAACTCGCTTAAAAAATCCTTTCGGGGAAAAAAAACTTGTTATTTATATAGTTTTATTCTTTTAATTTTATATAAAGGTTTTTGAAAGCATCTTTTTAACGATCAGTTGATCCTCCTTTTCACCGAAATACCCCGAGACTTACAAAATTTATGAATTAAGTTATGAATACTACCACGACAAACCTATGAATATATCATTTTCATAACTCACTTAAAAAATCCTTTCGGGGGAAAAAAAACTTGTTATTTATGTGTTTTCATGTTTTTTATTTTATATAAAGGTTTTTGAAAACATCTTTTTAACGATCAGTTGATCCTCCTTTTCACCGAACTACCCCGAGACGTACGAAATTTATGAATTAAGTTATGAATACTACCATGACAAACCTATGAATATACCATTTTCATAACTCACTTAAAAAATCCTTTCGGGGAAAAAAAAACTTGTTATTTATATAGTTTTATTCTTTTAATTTTATATAAAGGTTTTTGAAAGCATCTTTTTAACGATCAGTTGATCCTCCTTTTCACCGAAATACCCCGAGACGTACGAAATTTATGAATTAAGTTATGAATACTACCATGACAAACCTATGAATATACCATTTTCATAACTCACTTAAAAAATCCTTTCGGGGAAAAAAAAACTTGTTATTTATATAGTTTTATTCTTTTAATTTTATATAAAGGTTTTTGAAAGCATCTTTTTAACGATCAGTTGATCCTCCTTTTCACCGAAATACCCCGAGACGTACGAAATTTATGAATTAAGTTATGAATACTACCATGACAAACCTATGAATATACCATTTTCATAACTCACTTAAATCCTTTCGGGGAAAAAAAAACTTGTTATTTATATAGTTTTATTCTTTTAATTTTATATAAAGGTTTTTGAAAGCATCTTTTTAACGATCAGTTGATCCTCCTTTTCACCGAAATACCCCGAGACTTACAAAATTTATGAATCAAGTTATGAATACTACCATGACAAACCTATGAATATATCATTTTCATAACTCACTTAAAAAATCCTTTCGGGGAAAAAAAAACTTGTTATTTATGTGTTTTCATGTTTTTTATTTTATATAAAGGTTTTTGAAAACATCTTTTTAACGATCAGTTGATCCTCCTTTTCACCGAAATACCCCGAGACTTACGAAATTTATGAATTAAGTTATGAATACTACCATGACAAACCTATGAATATACCATTTTCATAACTCACTTAAAAAATCCTTTCGGGGAAAAAAAACTTGTTATTTATATAGTTTTATTCTTTTAATTTTATATAAAGGTTTTTGAAAGCATCTTTTTAACGATCAGTTGATCCTCCTTAGTAGTAATAGCAGGCATGTATGCGGCGGAAACGATGGGCAGTTAAGGGGTGCTTATTTCTGCCCCAACCGGAAGTTGCTTATTTCTGCCCGCTTGCTTATTTCTGCCCGCCTGAAAATCGAAACTTCGTCTGCAGCGTCATGGGGAGCTTATTTCTTTTTTTTCTTAAGCCTAATATATTTTTAGTTTCGGTTTCTGTTTTTAATTTAGTTTCGTTTTTTAAATATTATTTAATTTATTAGTTTTTTTGAGGGTGGCAACACTTATTATTTTAATATTAGTTTTTTAAGGATGGCAACACTTAGAAACTTTGTTATTTGGGGGAGAAATTGTGTATTATAAAGTTATGACGTCATCTTTTATTACATAATAAATAAAATGATATCACGCTTTTGATCTAGTGGCGCCATCTATGTGGGAATAAAATAACTTTAAATCTATTTTATTATTTAAATCTGTTTTTAATATTATTTATTAAATATAATTAAGGCTGAGGATCGAACTCACGCCATCAAAAAGCCTTCGTGGGTCAGTAGTTGGATATCATAACCACTGACCCACGAATGCTTGGTTAGATATGTGTTAATAAGTTAAACCTTTGTATAGTGAACACGTGTATAAATAAAAACTGTTTGATATCGATATCATCCTACAGTTTCATCGATATAGTTTTACTTAATCTTTGACAGTTATTCAATAATTATTTCTGCCCTTCTTAATGCTATTATAACTTTCTATGGATGGCAACGGTACTGACCATACACGTGTTTTGTGTGACGCGTTTTTGGAGAAATCGTATATTATGAAGTAATGACGTCATTTTTTTTATTACATAATAAATGAACGATATCACGCATATGCTTTTACTCTAATTGCTCTATCTCTACTTAAAAAGAATATATTAATAACTCTTCATTTTACTTATTTTTTAACATAAATATAGCTGCTATAAATGACTGTAATTATTATTATCCTAATCAAAATTAATGAATACATTTTAAAATAAAATTGATTTAATATTAAAATAAAATTTTATTTATTAAGTATTGAGAACATTAAAAGTATTAGAATTAAAGCCATAATAATTTTAAATCAATGAATGTTGTTTTATAAGATTAGATATTTATCACCGTCGTTCGGAATTACGGCTATCTGGGTAGTCTTGTCATTTTTGAACCCAGAAGACAAGGGAACTCCTAGATCTTGAGGTAATACGTGTCTTTGAAGAGGATTTTGTGAGTACCCATGTTGTATGAAGAGGAAAACCACGAAAACCTCCTACGGTTAGTCCGACGACAAATAATGGACTTGGTTTCGTTAGCCAGTTTCTGTGAATGTACAGAGATCAGAGGAAAACTTAAGGTTAAATAAAATAAATGTTATCATTTTATATATATATTCTAATGGTGTCATCTATACTTAAAATGCTAGAAGGAGAATATATAAATAATTCTTTATTTTAGTTATTTTTTGATATATGTATAGTTGATTTAAATTACTGTAATTATTATTAACCTATTATTAACCTATTCAATGAAAAATACACCCTTTAATAATTAATACAAAAAAAAAAAGTTTCAGAAAATATATAGAATTTTCTGAAAAACTAGAAAATTATTACAAAAATATTAGATTTTTTTTTTTTGAAAAACTAGAAAGTTTTTACAGAAGCAAAAAATATTTTACTACAAGATAGAAAAATTTAATAAAAAAAAATTATTTACTGAAATGTTAGAAATTTTTTATAAAAATATTTTCTGAAATATTAGAAAGTTTCCCTCAATAATAAAAATATTTTCTGAAAACTCGAAAATGTTGTTAAAAAGTTTGAAATATTTTTACAAAACTAAGATATTTTTTACAAAAAGCAAAAATATTTTACTAAAAGATGGAAAATTTTCATAAAAATAAAAAATATTTGGAAAATGTTATTAGAAAGGTTGAAATATTTTTACAAAACTAGGATATTTTTTACAAAAAGCAAAAATATTTGACTAAAAGATAGAATATTTTCATAAAAATAAAAAATATTTTCTGAAATGTTATAAATTTTGTTACAAAAATAAACATATTTTCTGAAAACTGGAAAATTTTGTTACAAAGTTTGAAATATTTTTTACAAAACTAGGATATTTTTAACAAAAAGGAAAAATATTTTACTAAAAGATAGAAAATTTTTAACAAAAAGTAAAAATATTTTCTTAAAAGAGAAATTTTGTTACGAAAATAAAAATATTTTCTGAAAAACTGCAAACTTTTGTTAAAAATTTTGAAATATTTTTACAAAACTAGCAGATTATTTACAAAAAGCAAAAATATTTTACTAAAAGACAGAAAATTTTCATAAAAATAAAAGATATTTGAAAAATCTTGTTAAAAAGTTTGAAATATTTTTACAAAACCAGGATATTTTTGGCAAAAAGCAAAAATATTTTACTGAAAGATAGAAAATTTTCAAAAAAATAAAATATATTTTCTGAAATGTTAGGAATTTTGTTACAAAAATAAAAATATTTTCTTAAAAGAGAAAATTTTTTTGTAAAAACATAAATATTTTCTTAAAAAGATCGAAATTTTTATAAAAATAAAAATATTTTATGAAATATTAGAAAGCTTTTTTTCATTTCCATTTACAAAAAGCAAAAATATTTTACTAAAAGACAGAAAATTTTCATAAAAATAAAAGATATTTGAAAAATCTTGTTAAAAAGTTTGAAATATTTTTACAAAACCAGGATATTTTTGGCAAAAAGCAAAAATATTTTACTGAAAGATAGAAAATTTTCAAAAAAATAAAATATATTTTCTGAAATGTTAGGAATTTTGTTACAAAAATAAAAATATTTTCTTAAAAGAGAAAATTTTTTTGTAAAAACATAAATATTTTCTTAAAAAGATCGAAATTTTTATAAAAATAAAAATATTTTATGAAATATTAGAAAGCTTTTTTTCATTTCCATGAAAACATTCATTTACTTGCAAACAAACACACACGCACACACACACACACATTTCATGCAAACACAAAAAAACCCATTTTCCTCATCACCCGAGTGGGGTATGGGTTAAGACGCATTTTTTTTATAGAGGTCAATCGCCAGGAGCCCTAATCCTCTCTTTGGTGAACTGATGATGTCAAAGGGATATCGTTAGGCTAACCCACAAAACACTGTTGCACTATGCACGCTATTTTTCTCTTCTTCCTGCGCTAAAGTCTCTCCTAATTGTAGTGATGTCAACATAAAATCCAGAATCTAATTCGATCTGGTCTTTGGATTGTAGCACCTTGATAACACAAGACGCAACTTTCTCAGTCGTGAGTTCTGAAACTGGCATTAAACATGTTGATATAGGTTTGTCCAACCCCTCCGCTTGGATGCAGAAGCGGATTAAATCACCAGAATTTAACGGAGGCGAACCATCATTTGGGTTACAAACCTTCTGAATTAGTAAATCGAATAAGTAACGTACAGCGTCAACAATTGTTGAAAGTGGTGTCTCTCGCAAATTCATAGGCAGTTTTTCTGGATCTATCCGTGCCCGGAAACAGACTTGATCCGCATTATATTTTTCATACCACCTTCCAGATCGTAATTCAAGGATTATCGCAGGATTCAACTAAAAATAAAATTAATAAGTAAAGAATTAAATATAGATTTTACAACACGAAAATCTGTTAAAGACAGTACTACAAGAAACATAATATATTTAATTTAAGATAGTAATAAAAGTAACCATTGGGAGTTGTGGAAGCTGTATTTAGTTGAGATAATAAATAAATAACCGTAAAACAAATAAAAAGACGAAAAAGAATAATTCCAGTTAAAACTTACATCATCAATTTGTGCAGGAGGCGGTAATGCTTCAACATATACTGATCCACTACTGGAAAGGTCTCATTTAGACTGATAATGAAAATAAATTAGATGATATTAAGAGGGGGTAGGGGCAGAGATATTTTCAATTTGAAAATAGATTTAAAATAAAATTATTACCTCAAATCCCGAACCAACTTGGTAATAAAGTGGTGAATTCTGAAAAACTTGTGTAGCTTCTATAAAACCCCGAGTAACTTCACCCATTAATGAATCATCGTCTTTCAAGAAAGTTTGCGTAGTTTCCCCGATTACGTCTACACTTTCAAGAAATTCTTGAGACAACCCACCTAAGAACTAAAGATTATAGCTGTTGATGAAGAATAATTATGTCGAAAAAATTTAAACATATTGAATAAATTTAATAAATAAAAATAATATTTTTTAACTCAAAGATAAAAAATAAAAAAAAGCAAACAATGATAACCTCATCACCTGATTCGTTAAAATCAAAACCTGGTTCACTGAAATTAAATTCAGTTCCATCATCACACTGTAAAAATAATATAAAAATTGCTTCAAAATCTTTAAAAATAAAGTTAACAAATGGAAGTAATCAGAATAAACAATAAAAATTAACTTGTTAATGTTATAAATAAAAATTAATAAGCAAACGCAAATAAATTATTAATTGAAATATGTAATTGTAGCATAAAAATAACTTCTCTGATCTTATAAATAAAAATCATTCATTCGATACTGTTAAACTGTAAAAATTAAATTCAATAAATAAATCAAAACTTAAAGATAAAATTCAAATAATTATACTTAGTCGTATAGGTTAAGGTGGTTCAGAACCCACATACAGAAAAAATATTTAATAGTATGTAAAATTAAAAAAACTTTAAATAAACTACGAATAACTATGAATAATTGTATTTAAGATGCTTCACATAATTTTTGAAATATAGAAAAATATGATTAATGAGTAAAATTTTAAAAAAGGAGTTAATTTGAAAAGAAAATGTTTAGTAAAATAATGAAAGAAATATTTCTTATTTTCTCAGAATCTCTTTCTCGTTTTGACATGGTTTATCCTTTATAAGACGAATACAACGAAAAATATAATACTCTGGAAAAAAAAAAAAAAATTAATCCCCAACAATACCACAGCGTATGGAATAATATTTTGAATTTGAGTTTTACTTAGTTTGGAATATTTTTATCAACAAGTGAGAATTTAAAGTATATCACAGATTATTGAGCGTGGGATTATAGCTATTTTCTCACAAAATTTAACAAGATAGATCTCGGTATCCTTTAAATTTTATCTGTGATTTATAAATTACTCACAACTGTAAGTATATAGTTTATCTATGAACATGAGGATATGGGAAGGACATAATTAGAGCTTATCTAGAGAAGAAGAGATAAGACAAGTTTGTTCGAAATATTATTCCATACGCTGTGGTATTGTTGGGGATTAATTTTTTTTTTTTTTTCCAGAGTATTATATTTTTCGTTGTATTCGTCTTATAAAGGATAAACCATGTCAAAACGAGAAAGAGATTCTGAGAAAATAAGAAATATTTCTTTCATTATTTTACTAAACATTTTCTTTTCAAATTAACTCCTTTTTTAAAATTTTACTCATTAATCATATTTTTCTATATTTCAAAAATTATGTGAAGCATCTTAAATACAATTATTCATAGTTATTCGTAGTTTATTTAAAGTTTTTTTAATTTTACATACTATTAAATATTTTTTCTGTATGTGGGTTCTGAACCACCTTAACCTATACGACTAAGTATAATTATTTGAATTTTATCTTTAAGTTTTGATTTATTTATTGAATTTAATTTTTACAGTTTAACAGTATCGAATGAATGATTTTTATTTATAAGATCAGAGAAGTTATTTTTATGCTACAATTACATATTTCAATTAATAATTTATTTGCGTTTGCTTATTAATTTTTATTTATAACATTAACAAGTTAATTTTTATTGTTTATTCTGATTACTTCCATTTGTTAACTTTATTTTTAAAGATTTTGAAGCAATTTTTATATTATTTTTACAGTGTGATGATGGAACTGAATTTAATTTCAGTGAACCAGGTTTTGATTTTAACGAATCAGGTGATGAGGTTATCATTGTTTGCTTTTTTTTATTTTTTATCTTTGAGTTAAAAAATATTATTTTTATTTATTAAATTTATTCAATATGTTTAAATTTTTTCGACATAATTATTCTTCATCAACAGCTATAATCTTTAGTTCTTAGGTGGGTTGTCTCAAGAATTTCTTGAAAGTGTAGACGTAATCGGGGAAACTACGCAAACTTTCTTGAAAGACGATGATTCATTAATGGGTGAAGTTACTCGGGGTTTTATAGAAGCTACACAAGTTTTTCAGAATTCACCACTTTATTACCAAGTTGGTTCGGGATTTGAGGTAATAATTTTATTTTAAATCTATTTTCAAATTGAAAATATCTCTGCCCCTACCCCCTCTTAATATCATCTAATTTATTTTCATTATCAGTCTAAATGAGACCTTTCCAGTAGTGGATCAGTATATGTTGAAGCATTACCGCCTCCTGCACAAATTGATGATGTAAGTTTTAACTGGAATTATTCTTTTTCGTCTTTTTATTTGTTTTACGGTTATTTATTTATTATCTCAACTAAATACAGCTTCCACAACTCCCAATGGTTACTTTTATTACTATCTTAAATTAAATATATTATGTTTCTTGTAGTACTGTCTTTAACAGATTTTCGTGTTGTAAAATCTATATTTAATTCTTTACTTATTAATTTTATTTTTAGTTGAATCCTGCGATAATCCTTGAATTACGATCTGGAAGGTGGTATGAAAAATATAATGCGGATCAAGTCTGTTTCCGGGCACGGATAGATCCAGAAAAACTGCCTATGAATTTGCGAGAGACACCACTTTCAACAATTGTTGACGCTGTACGTTACTTATTCGATTTACTAATTCAGAAGGTTTGTAACCCAAATGATGGTTCGCCTCCGTTAAATTCTGGTGATTTAATCCGCTTCTGCATCCAAGCGGAGGGGTTGGACAAACCTATATCAACATGTTTAATGCCAGTTTCAGAACTCACGACTGAGAAAGTTGCGTCTTGTGTTATCAAGGTGCTACAATCCAAAGACCAGATCGAATTAGATTCTGGATTTTATGTTGACATCACTACAATTAGGAGAGACTTTAGCGCAGGAAGAAGAGAAAAATAGCGTGCATAGTGCAACAGTGTTTTGTGGGTTAGCCTAACGATATCCCTTTGACATCATCAGTTCACCAAAGAGAGGATTAGGGCTCCTGGCGATTGACCTCTATAAAAAAAATGCGTCTTAACCCATACCCCACTCGGGTGATGAGGAAAATGGGTTTTTTTGTGTTTGCATGAAATGTGTGTGTGTGTGTGCGTGTGTGTTTGTTTGCAAGTAAATGAATGTTTTCATGGAAATGAAAAAAAGCTTTCTAATATTTCATAAAATATTTTTATTTTTATAAAAATTTCGATCTTTTTAAGAAAATATTTATGTTTTTACAAAAAAATTTTCTCTTTTAAGAAAATATTTTTATTTTTGTAACAAAATTCCTAACATTTCAGAAAATATATTTTATTTTTTTGAAAATTTTCTATCTTTCAGTAAAATATTTTTGCTTTTTGCCAAAAATATCCTGGTTTTGTAAAAATATTTCAAACTTTTTAACAAGATTTTTCAAATATCTTTTATTTTTATGAAAATTTTCTGTCTTTTAGTAAAATATTTTTGCTTTTTGTAAATGGAAATGAAAAAAAGCTTTCTAATATTTCATAAAATATTTTTATTTTTATAAAAATTTCGATCTTTTTAAGAAAATATTTATGTTTTTACAAAAAAATTTTCTCTTTTAAGAAAATATTTTTATTTTTGTAACAAAATTCCTAACATTTCAGAAAATATATTTTATTTTTTTGAAAATTTTCTATCTTTCAGTAAAATATTTTTGCTTTTTGCCAAAAATATCCTGGTTTTGTAAAAATATTTCAAACTTTTTAACAAGATTTTTCAAATATCTTTTATTTTTATGAAAATTTTCTGTCTTTTAGTAAAATATTTTTGCTTTTTGTAAATAATCTGCTAGTTTTGTAAAAATATTTCAAAATTTTTAACAAAAGTTTGCAGTTTTTCAGAAAATATTTTTATTTTCGTAACAAAATTTCTCTTTTAAGAAAATATTTTTACTTTTTGTTAAAAATTTTCTATCTTTTAGTAAAATATTTTTCCTTTTTGTTAAAAATATCCTAGTTTTGTAAAAAATATTTCAAACTTTGTAACAAAATTTTCCAGTTTTCAGAAAATATGTTTATTTTTGTAACAAAATTTATAACATTTCAGAAAATATTTTTTATTTTTATGAAAATATTCTATCTTTTAGTCAAATATTTTTGCTTTTTGTAAAAAATATCCTAGTTTTGTAAAAATATTTCAACCTTTCTAATAACATTTTCCAAATATTTTTTATTTTTATGAAAATTTTCCATCTTTTAGTAAAATATTTTTGCTTTTTGTAAAAAATATCTTAGTTTTGTAAAAATATTTCAAACTTTTTAACAACATTTTCGAGTTTTCAGAAAATATTTTTATTATTGAGGGAAACTTTCTAATATTTCAGAAAATATTTTTATAAAAAATTTCTAACATTTCAGTAAATAATTTTTTTTTATTAAATTTTTCTATCTTGTAGTAAAATATTTTTTGCTTCTGTAAAAACTTTCTAGTTTTTCAAAAAAAAAAAATCTAATATTTTTGTAATAATTTTCTAGTTTTTCAGAAAATTCTATATATTTTCTGAAACTTTTTTTTTTTGTATTAATTATTAAAGGGTGTATTTTTCATTGAATAGGTTAATAATAGGTTAATAATAATTACAGTAATTTAAATCAACTATACATATATCAAAAAATAACTAAAATAAAGAATTATTTATATATTCTCCTTCTAGCATTTTAAGTATAGATGACACCATTAGAATATATATATAAAATGATAACATTTATTTTATTTAACCTTAAGTTTTCCTCTGATCTCTGTACATTCACAGAAACTGGCTAACGAAACCAAGTCCATTATTTGTCGTCGGACTAACCGTAGGAGGTTTTCGTGGTTTTCCTCTTCATACAACATGGGTACTCACAAAATCCTCTTCAAAGACACGTATTACCTCAAGATCTAGGAGTTCCCTTGTCTTCTGGGTTCAAAAATGACAAGACTACCCAGATAGCCGTAATTCCGAACGACGGTGATAAATATCTAATCTTATAAAACAACATTCATTGATTTAAAATTATTATGGCTTTAATTCTAATACTTTTAATGTTCTCAATACTTAATAAATAAAATTTTATTTTAATATTAAATCAATTTTATTTTAAAATGTATTCATTAATTTTGATTAGGATAATAATAATTACAGTCATTTATAGCAGCTATATTTATGTTAAAAAATAAGTAAAATGAAGAGTTATTAATATATTCTTTTTAAGTAGAGATAGAGCAATTAGAGTAAAAGCATATGCGTGATATCGTTCATTTATTATGTAATAAAAAAAATGACGTCATTACTTCATAATATACGATTTCTCCAAAAACGCGTCACACAAAACACGTGTATGGTCAGTACCGTTGCCATCCATAGAAAGTTATAATAGCATTAAGAAGGGCAGAAATAATTATTGAATAACTGTCAAAGATTAAGTAAAACTATATCGATGAAACTGTAGGATGATATCGATATCAAACAGTTTTTATTTATACACGTGTTCACTATACAAAGGTTTAACTTATTAACACATATCTAACCAAGCATTCGTGGGTCAGTGGTTATGATATCCAACTACTGACCCACGAAGGCTTTTTGATGGCGTGAGTTCGATCCTCAGCCTTAATTATATTTAATAAATAATATTAAAAACAGATTTAAATAATAAAATAGATTTAAAGTTATTTTATTCCCACATAGATGGCGCCACTAGATCAAAAGCGTGATATCATTTTATTTATTATGTAATAAAAGATGACGTCATAACTTTATAATACACAATTTCTCCCCCAAATAACAAAGTTTCTAAGTGTTGCCATCCTTAAAAAACTAATATTAAAATAATAAGTGTTGCCACCCTCAAAAAAACTAATAAATTAAATAATATTTAAAAAACGAAACTAAATTAAAAACAGAAACCGAAACTAAAAATATATTAGGCTTAAGAAAAAAAAGAAATAAGCTCCCCATGACGCTGCAGACGAAGTTTCGATTTTCAGGCGGGCAGAAATAAGCAAGCGGGCAGAAATAAGCAACTTCCCCCTTAACTGCCCATCGTTTCCGCCGCATACATGCCTGCTATTACTACTCTCCTTTTCACCGAAATACCCCGAGACGTACGAAATTTATGAATTAAGTTATGAATACTACCATGACAAACCTATGAATATACCATTTTCATAACTCACTTAAAAAATCCTTTCGGGGAAAAAAAAACTTGTTATTTATATAGTTTTATTCTTTTAATTTTATATAAAGGTTTTTGAAAGCATCTTTTTAACGATCAGTTGATCCTCCTTTTCACCGAAATACCCCGAGACTTACAAAATTTATGAATCAAGTTATGAATACTACCATGACAAACCTATGAATATATCATTTTCATAACTCACTTAAAAAATCCTTTCGGGGAAAAAAAAACTTGTTATTTATGTGTTTTCATGTTTTTTATTTTATATAAAGGTTTTTGAAAACATCTTTTTAACGATCAGTTGATCCTCCTTTTCACCGAAATACCCCGAGACTTACGAAATTTATGAATTAAGTTATGAATACTACCATGACAAACCTATGAATATACCATTTTCATAACTCACTTAAAATATCCTTTCGGGAAAAAAAAACTTGTTATTTATATAGTTTTATTCTTTTTATTTTATATGAAGATTTTTGAAAACATCTTTTTAACGATCAGTTGATCCTCCTTTTCACCGAAATACCCCGAGACTTACGAAATTTATGAATTAAGTTATGAATACTACCATGACAAACCTATGAATATACCATTTTCATAATTCACTTAAAAAATCCTTTCTCGAAAAAAAAAAAAAAAAAACTTGTTATTTATATAGTTTTATTCTTTTTATTTTATATAAAGGTTTTTGAAAGCATCTTTTTAACGATCCTTTTCACCGAAATACCACGGGACTTAGATTTTTCAAATTTAAAAATGGAAGGGCTCTTTTGTTCTTGAACCCTGAAAAGTTTTGAATATTCTTTAAATTGGTTGACGTTTGTTAAAACACACATTGACAAAATGGAATAGGGGTTCTAAGGATTTCATTAGTAATAAAGATAATAAGTTAACTTTAAATTTCAAACATTGGAATATTTCTTATAGACTATAAATTCTTTTTTCATGTATAATGAGGATATTTTATGTAAATAGCTCTTATGAGGCTAACATATTTAAGGAAAGTATAAAAACAGAAAAAAAATTCTATGGGAAAGTTTGGTGACTGCGGCATAATGATCGCCTTGTTTTGATGACACCCCAGATATCTAGCCAAGACTGCGTCGACAAAACACTGAAAATCTATACGCAAAAATTACTAGTTATTTTTATTTTTAAATAAAATTTTTAAGCTGATAAATATTTTATTTAAGGAAATGGTTTCATGGAAAGTATAATAAATAATTTGCAAAGTATAATACATAATATATAAAGTATATTACTTTAAAACAAAATTAATGAAGCATTAGAGCGTTAAAAAACTGAAGAAAAAGATCTATAAAACTCAAATTTATTTTTTATTTACCGGGGAAAAAGAATATTTTATTAGAAATATCTGTTTTTTTTTTATCATAATATTATTTTTGATTGCGTTTGTATAAAAATTTAATTTAAATTTGGGATTTAGTTTCTTTTTTCTTTTCTTTTTAAGATTATTTTTTAATGTGTTTCCTTCTTTTTTTCAGGGTTATTTAATCATGCATAAAATCTGCACGCCATCATGCACGCCATCACTCGAACCTGTACGCCTCTGCAAAAAAAAAAAAAAAAAAAAAAAAACCACGGAATTTTGCTAATTTAATTACTTGAACTTCCATTAAAAGAAAAAATTTTGTACAACCTCCAATCAAATCTCTTCATTGATTAAAAAAAAAAAAAAAAAAAAAAAAAAAGGATCTAGCGTCGATGAATTACAAAACAGAAAAACAGAAAAAAAAACTGTTATTGTTAAGATCACTAGTAACCCATTAGTCAACTTTTTTTTCTTGATAGGTCTCATAAACACCACATTTCAAGTCATGAGTTTTTTTTTAAATTTTATATTTATTAACTGGTGTTGAACAGCGACCCAGTTCTGAGTTTAAGACTACCATTGTTCAACACCTTAGCCTTGTAGTTTTGAATTAAACCCAGAAGGCAAGGGAACTCCTGGATTACGCATTAGGACAAACTAAATTTCGTGGAGAAATTTTAGATAGAACTAATCCGTACGTGGAGAAAAAACCACGAAAACCTCGATGGCACCCCGATGGCAAGGGAATTTTAAGCTATGATCCGCCTACCACTGAGTATATTTTATGTAAGAACTGCTCTCGGTGTGATTCGAGATCAGAATTCATACCAATCAGCCAACGCTGGGATTCGAACCTTTGTCCCTTCAATGGGGGGCAAGTGTTCTATCCCCTGAGTAACCCCAAAAATTGTATCTATTAATGCTTGTCCTCTTGTCGTCCAATTAGGTTGGATGGATTGGTTTTCAATTATTTATATTTAGATTAAAATCGCTGACACACGACAGTAATAATGAATAAGTTATAAAGAACATAAAATAGACAGTAATAATGAATAAAAAGAACATGAAATACATTACTTTAAATTGATATCATATAAAAACATTAAACGTTGACACTGGCGAAAATAAAGAGAAAAACTCAGTTTAGAAAATAAATTTAACTTCAAGAAGTTCCACAATTATCGTCTGCTTTTCCTTATTTGATCTTGTGCTTAATGCTTACGTTAACCTGATTTTTTATGACCTTTAAAAGTCTTCATTTGTAATTATGGTGTTAAAGTTGATTTCGTCAAAAAGTGTGAAGCCATGAAAAAACTCGTGCACCCATTTTCTCAATGGATAAAAAAATTGTTGTAAATTTACTCGAAAGGTGTATTGCCTATTTCATTTGGCTCAATAATTTTATCATTGCGGGTTGCCAAAGGAGCAATAACTCTTCAATGTTAGGCATTGGAACAGCGACCTTGAATAAGGCAACCCTATTACAGGCGTTAGTGATGGCGGCGTGTTGTGTGTTGAGGAGGTTGTGGTGATGCACATGGAAACTGGTAGGAGACAAGAAGTCTAGAAATTAAAGGAAGTTTCATTGAATGTTTTTCTCGCTCGCCCAAATGTATAATGTCCTTTTCAAGTATAAAATTTTGTGAACTGTGACTCACTTTATTTACCGATTTCCAATAGGATGCATAGTGGATTGTGTATCATCAGCATCTGTTTTAAAGATTGACTTCACGACGTTTGGATATTAAAAGGTATGTAACCATTGAGTTATAAGCATTGAATGATAAATCATTTAATTCGATTGGAAATCACAATGACAAATCATGATCCGATCAATCGATTTTTTATGTAATTTATGCAGTTATCTGCTTGTTTTTATGAAGTCTTCAACCATAATTTTTAACAGCCATAGATTTGAAACAATTCTAGTATTTTTTATAAAAAGGCTTATTTATGCTTAGATGATTATGTCACTGGAGAAAAACTATAATAAAACTATTATTGATTATCCGACTTTAAGACGATCATGACGTATTTTATGTTAAATTTTATACGGCGATATTAAGTAGAATTTCAATTGTTAGGGAATTATTGTGGGATTTACCATTATAAAAATTCAGATCATATTAAATCTGAATTAATTTATTTTACTTCAGTTTTATTAAACGAAATTACATTTTGTGTTTGAATTACAACGAGTTTACATTCAGTTTCTATTGTAAGAAAATAAAAGTTTTATTATTATTACTATTAAAAACCTGTTGTTAAAACCTGTGTTAGTGTAATTTCAATTTTAGTAAACAATAAACATTCAACTGGGTGTTATGCCCTGATTAATATTCGATGATTACAAATGTACAATGATTGTTTGTACAAGAAATTTTTTTTCTTTTTTGATTTGATTTATTACTATTTCTAATATTAAATTTGAATGCATTTATTATAATAATTAGTAAACAATGTACTTTTTACTGATTATTATAAATACAGTAAAAAGTGTTTCATTTCCAATTGTTGGTAAAATGTGGTGGGTTATTTCTTTAATAATTTAATTACATATTTATTGTTCAAGTCTGCTGGTGCATTTGATTTATTAATATTTTAGAAATTAACTTTGTACGTGTGATGAATACATTTTGGCCTATAAATATTTCATAATTGTTTTGTACATTTATTATAATATTCTATTTATATATATCTAATTTATGTTCATAAATATTTTCTTTCCTGCTTTGAAAATTGGATTGTTTGTTGATTAATTTTGATTGATTCAAATTTTAAGGTTTTTTCTGAGTTAAAATATACAAAGTTTGATTAGTTTATTTAATTTATAAAATACAATAATAAGACCATCTCATTTGGAATAAAAATATTTTTGCCTAAAAGAATTTTTCATGAGATTTTTTTACAACATTTAAGATAGTCTAATTTTTGTAATTTACGAATTGTAAAATAACAAATCAAAAGGAGATAGGTAGATAAAAAATTTAAAAAAAAAACTTTTTTTTTTGTATATTGTAAGAGAAATGAATATTTTGATATTTTACCCATTTTGAGAAAAATGGGTAATTATTCAGTTTATCTCACAAAACTCTTTTTAATGAAATGTATGACATCTGTACCAGTTATAATCATGGCTAACCTAAGCAATTGCCACCTCGCCTAATGTGATAAATCGTAACTTTGGCAAAAAAATGTGATTCGATGAAATTATTGGCGTATGACTTTTTCTATCGAAAAAAATGGGGATATATCCGTATCCTGATCTGTTGCACCAACTATAATCACCAAGGTGCCAAATAGATTTTAAATTTACAACTTTAAAAAACAAAACAAAGATGTAGATGTTTGCCAGGCGTGGATGTTCGTTATACCTTTCAAGTTGGTCCCTTTCTGTGATGTTTCTTTTTTAGTTTCTTGCAGGGCCACTGCCTGGAACACTTGGCGATTATTCTGCCACAGATCACGATACGTAAATCTTCCCTAAAACATTTATTTCGTCCTCAATCCTGGAAAAAAAGTCAAAGGGGACTTTTAAAAACAAATCTTGTAATTTTTATTAAATTACAGTAGTTTCTAATAGATATGTTACATAACTAATTAGAATTAAAGTCTAGATAATGTAAGTAACTACAGAGATTACGTAAGCATGAGACAAACTACCTTAAAATACAGATTACCATACAGTTTTGGATCACACAATAAAGCGTGATATATTTTTTTCCGTAAGTTTGTGTCACTAGAACAGGTTGTGTGGTAGCAAAATGCATATTATTGTCAAAATATTTTTTATAAAATATGTTTGTTCTTGACAATAACATATATAAAAATGCAACAATAACATGCAATAATGTGCAATAATATAATGTTACCTAAGATTTATCTTTATATTATTGCTCTAGTCTAAGAAGTTATCAAAAATTAACCCAACGTATTCCTATTTTTTTCCCCTCAAAGAAGATAAATCAACATCTAGATTTTTCATCCTCTCTCCAATTCATTGCTCCTTTACTCCTCCCCAACTGCAAAATAACTCTTGATTTGAATTTATGTTTTATAAAATAGTTCAATTTATAGTAAATTTGTATTTTGATTTGAAGCTCCCTATGTTAAAAAATCAATAAAAAGATTTGCCTTTGGCTACGAATTTTGAAATTTGGCTAATATTACTGATATCTGGCTGATAGTTTGAGGTCTTTGATGCAGGACCTGATAATTATAGAATTGTTTTTTTAAAAAAAAGTTTTTGTTTTTTACTTTTGAAGAAGATGAATATTTTTGTTTTTTAAAATGTGTTTAATTTGTTTATTTTATGAAACTTTTTCTTAAAATTTATGACATCACATTATAGATTTATGAAGACGCCTACAACTTCTTGAAATTATAGATTTATATTTTAATACAATTAAAATTTGTTGCTGTTAAAATGCTTACAAATTGCTAGCTGTCTATGAAAATTAATGAGTAAAATATGCTTTTTTAATACACCTATGCATCGTATATATTTTTTTATAATCGTCGTTTAACAGCCGACTCTACCCCGGGTATACGACACTAATGTTCAACTCCGCAGCCTTGTAATTTTGAACCCAATCCAGAAGACAAGTGAACTCCTGAACCAAGTATTAAGAAAAAATGACTTTGTGAAGGACTTTTCGATTTTTCTAACTCACATTTACGTTACATAGAGTGGAAAACCTCCCTCGGTTATCCTGGTGGCAAGGGGACTCTTAACCTATAATCCCTCTACCACTGAGGATATTTTATGTCAGCACTGTATTGGGAGAAATTTTGCCTTCTTGGAAGACATCCAATGTATGTATCATACTTAAATGATCTTTCATCAAGACAGTAACCTTATCTTAAGTCAATGTTTATTAAGACACACTGCATAATTTAAGGTCTGCTATTCTACCCTCTGTATTCTTTTGGCCCCTAATAACTCCAGAGAAAGTCATTCGGCACAAATGATAACGTTACCTGTGAAACTGAAGTCAATATTGGAGACCTTGAAAATTCTTTATGTAAGAGAGATGCCAAAATGCTAGAGAAACCTTAAATTTATTGTATTAAGTTCAGGAAATATTTTTGAAGAGCACAACAAAATGCAAATGCGTGGTTGATGCAAGCACCATATTAAGGATTTCGCCACAGACAGGCACTGTGATGAATTATTCTCAGATCTCAATATATTATAGTTACTGGTTACAAATGGTATCAGCACTGACTTCTAGGTGCATTTCTTCGTTGAACTTATGTATGTCCAAGCCAATTGTTTTGAGTGTCCCAGTCAATGATTCACTCCTGCAAAAAAAAATATATTGAATCTCTGAGGGAAAGGAAAAGATTTGCTATTTAGATTCCCTAAAACTTGCTGTATTGTGTGCTGTCTAGTTCTGGTGTGCAGAACTGCACTCATGCATATGCTGTTGAACCACAAGTTCATATATTTATACATAAAATTGTTGTGACAACTATAAATAGAATTTGAATTGTTTTTGTAAGTGCAAAATCTGAGCAAAATACAGATCGCTTTCACTTCTAATTTAATCTAAGTCATTTTGGTTTTCTTTTGTAATTGAGAAGTCTGACTTTCAAAGATATAACAGCATATTAAAATCTCCAACCAGTATATTTATGTACCTTTTTCCAACTTTTAACTGTTTTAGTGTGTAAATTTTAATTTTACTTATTATTATAACCAAATTTAAATAATGTAATATTATTTATTTATAATTGTACATATATATAAAGTTTTGTAATTATAAAAACTAAAATTACAATATTTTTGTGCTCTAAAGTCATCAGCCAGTTATGTTTTCAATTAAAAAATAATTTTTAATAAATATAATTTAAAAGATTAACAAGTTTGTTATAAACATTCAATTTGCATTGACAAAACTATCAGTACGCATATAGATATCTTTTGAGTTACATTTAAGAGTAATAAAATTATTGGAAAATGACTCGTTCTTTAATGACATTATATAAAGTCAAGAAAAGCAAGGAAAAAAGTAAGCAGCATAATAAAAGCATATTAAGGTAAGACATCCAGAAAACTGCAATCCAAATTGCACTGGAGTTATACAAAAAAGCATTGTAATTGTAGTCGCAGGACTATTACAAGACGCTTGTATATTGTTGGAGTGCATTAAAAATTTAGATGGATAGATTTCAGTTTACCTTAAAGCACTTGAAAGGGACCTACGAGAATTATGAAAAGTATGTTTTTCTGATAAATAAAAAATAATTTTATTCTAGAGTGAGAGGAAAAAGTATGTTAGATGTCCTAGAAGAAAAAATTATTTATAAAATTACTCTTAATTAACTGGGTAAAGGCAATATTTTAATTTGGACTATTTTTCAGATCAAGGTCCCACACCATTATTCAAGTTTATGGATTGCTGTATGTATTGGTATATTTTACAAAGCAATCTTTTAGAATATGCTAACCAAATGCAACAGTGTTGGCCATGTTTTTAGTGTTTCAACCAGAATTATTAACAACATAAACTACACTTCAAAACTTGTGAAGAAATGGCTCGCACATAACAATATTGATGTTTTACAGAGACCAAGACATTCTCTAGACCTTAATTACCTATATACTTTATGGATAGAGCTAAGCTTTCTGTAAGAAAACATCTATACTCAAATAAAACCTATTATTCCAAGGTTTGCAACCAGCAATGGTTAAAATTTTAACTGCATGTAACGATAACTTTATTGAAGTCTATGCTGCGACTTTGCATTTGTAATTGCTGCAAAAGGTGTGACTATACCAGTGTTGCATCATTTTTTAGTTGTTCTTTCATTTTTCAACTTATATTTAATAAAATAATTTTAATTAAATTAAAATCTGGCTAGAGACTTTGGAATATAAAGATAATGCTTACCGTAATTTTTATATTTTCATATATTTTAATAAATCTTCTTCTTCAGCACGACAGCCCCTTACAGGCTGTGGCTGCCTCAACCACGCGTAGCCTCCAATGCCTCCTGTCCATGGCGACTTTTTTCCAGTTATTTTTATAAATAATGTCCATTTTTATAAATAAGTATAATAAATAAATAATAATGAATATTTGAGTTTCGTTCTAATTATAAATAAAATAAAAATTGGTTTTTCACTCATTTAAACAGTCAAATAGTAGAAAATCTAAAAAACTAAACTGGCTGTGGACTGTAAGTCGACACAAATGGTAATCATACTCTTATATCTCTTTCTGCTCTTATGTAAAGACTTCTGCAATAAAAAACAAAATTCTGTGACTAAATGTTCATGGGACTCATTAAAAACGTGTTTAGTTTTGGGGAACAATTTTCAGAGCAAGAAATTCATCTTGTAAAACATCAAAAAATTATTCGACGAACAAATGACATGAATTTAAAACTAAATTTATTTTCCTTGATGCAGATGGGACACTGGTGTCCCTTTTATATATTTTTTTCTGATGTTCTAATTACAAATATTTTTGGTTTTTTTTTTTTTTTCAATTATAAACAACTGTCTAATAGTTACTAAAAAAATCTGTTAGATTATTGGAATTATATTTGTACTAAAATATAAAACCCAAAAAAAGTAGTTATAAATTATTTTTCTTTTCCATTCATATTCAAGAATTTAACAATTGTAAATAAAAGAAATTTTATTGTTTTAACTGTTTTTCTTAAATCTAAAAAGCTGCAAATTAGTGTTCGGTGATTTTACTTTTAATTTCAGAAAAAGACACTGGTGTTTCATGCGGTATTTCATAACTATAAATTATTAAAATGCTCAATATTATGTTCTTCACTTATTTTGACTTTAAATTAATACAAAATAATGAAACGGTTTGTTTAGTAAATATTCTGTGTCAAAGGGTTAAGAGTTACCTAACTGATTTTTATCCCTCCTTACCTTACAACTATAACCCCCTCCAGTAGGAGGGATTCCTCTTTGGTTAAGAACTACTGGCTTATAAGAACATCTAGAACGTAATTTTTAAAAGGTCAGCATTATAATTAATAAATACAATATCCTCACCTGTCAAAGAACTATACAAATGCGAGATATATTTAGATTCTGTTTGAAGGTAATAAGAATCAGTTATAAATTTTTTGCCCCCTTACAGATAATTAAAATAAGGAATGTAAATAAATTTAAACAAATTTACTTTTTAGATTACAAAGCAAATTATGGTAAATTAATGGGCACACAACAGAAAAAGTGACTTAAATTTACATTTGACCTAAAAGTTAACTTTCACTATTATTTAGAAGACAAAATGTGTTACTGATAAAGTATCAGATGAATGTCATGGCTATTGCTAGAGATTTTACAAAGTTTTTATTTTTATTTATCTTATCAACTTGCGAATTCTCTCCCCTCCCCTTCTCTTTTAGTTTATTTGTACAATTTCATAAGATTACGTTTCACTGCAAATTCTGTACCCATTACATAAGGTAATGATTTGCCTCGACCCGCCCTATTAAAGGGCACGCTAGGAGTAATATCAACCTGCAAAAGGATATACAAAAAAAAAAAAGAACATCAAAAATTAATTATGTTCAACGTCTATACAGCTGTGCACATATCAAGCCATAACCATTCTCAGAGTATATAAACATTTAAAAATTTTATAATTACAATAATAATGGAAATAAGATCACAGAACAACTGAAGTCAATGTCATTGCATAAATCATAATGCCTCATAAATTTAAAATGAATAAAACCACTCAAGATATAAAAATCCGAGATCCAATTATACAATTTAAAACCACTTAATAAAAAACTCCGATCAAAAGGGATCGCTAAGGCCAACTGACCCTCATAAAATTATTAAAACTAGCAAAAAGTCAGCAGACTCATAGATAAGTGAGTACCTATTACATAAATAGAACTTTAATCTTTTGAGAAAGTCTTTAAACTAGATCAGTAACTTTCTGTTAAATAACATTAAAAAATTATTTGTAACTTATTTTTTTAAAATATTTTTTAATACTTCAGAGATTCCGAGGGCCAAGTTAAAGGGCATTGGGGTCATTTTTGACCCGCAGGCCGTTTGTTCTGCATCCCTGTTCTAAACCATTTTTTTAACTGCATCGTATGTAATGAACCATTGGTGCCATTTACGTGTAAATTACAATGTTTCTTATATACTTTGAGTTTCTGTTGTAGGATTTATGTAAATGACGTATTTTCTTATTGTTAATTTAATGTTTCAGGGACTTTTAGTAAAGTTAGTTAAGACTTTCCATAAACCACATTAGTTGTGCAAATGTAAACAATGAAAATTGCAATTAAAACATATTTGCAACTTAGCAAGAACAATCAACTTTTACATTATTTGTTTAATTACTTAGTAAAAGAGGACAATTTCAAAATCTGAGAAAACCAAAATAGTTAATTTTTTTTAAAATTAGTTCTAATGCTCTAGTAAATTCAAAATTTTTTCTGTAAATAATAAATATTTAAATGCATATTTTTGTTTTAAGTATTTGTATCTAAAAATTATTTTAAAGCCTTTCGAAATAGATCTGTTCCAGATAAATATTGCCATGTTGAATGGGCAAGTTTAAAGATATGGCCGACCGGCCTGTGTAGGGGGCAGGGAACTGTCCTTGCATCAGAAAGGTTCTGGGTTCGAATCCCCGGCAAGGCATGGGATCTCTCTATCTGTGTTCTATGTTCTTTCTCCTTTGTGTGTGAATGTGACGTGGGCGACGCTGCTCCATCGCCGTGGCTTCGCCACAGGTGCCCAATGGGTAACGAAAAGAGAGTTAGCAATTCTGGCACTTTCTGTGGCCAATGGTCAATAGTTCCAAGTGCCCACCATTAAAAAAAAAATTTAAAGATATGTAAGATTATGATCTATATATTTATACGGTGATGATCTATATATAATTTATACGGAGTTCCACCATATGAAATAAAAATTTGAAAATTTTCGTTTGAACCCGTTAACTTTAAGTTTACATTATAAGTGTTTCCCAAAGTGTGGTACGCGTACCCTCTGGGGTACGGGAGCAGTTAAGCGGGGGTACGCGTTCTTATGCGTAATATCTTGCAACAAACAAAAATTTCAAAATTTTTTATTTAAAAACAAAGCTATCTATGAAAATTTACGATTACGTATTTTTCAATTAGCTATTTTTTGCAGCTAACAGTTAATAATTAGTGGTGTCAACAGTCAGTTGTGATTTTTAACTTTCGTAAAATTTTTTTATAGTAAAAAATACATAAATTCTTTTATTAGTGGTACACAGCGTTACGAAAAATTTAGAAAGGGTACACAAAAGTCATAAGTTTGGGAAGCACTGCTACATGGATCTTCCGCCAATTCGATTCTTTTTCTTTTGGTTTGGCGGATTGTTACCATTTTGAATGTTAGAAGCTTCGCCAGCGACGCATGCATTATTCACGCAATATC
Organism: Parasteatoda lunata; assembly: GCA_949128135.1. Lineage (NCBI taxonomy): Eukaryota > Metazoa > Arthropoda > Arachnida > Araneae > Theridiidae > Parasteatoda > Parasteatoda lunata. The sequence goes on from OX421975.1 coordinate 99,881,485, forward strand.
AAACATCGATTTTTATATTTACGGGATTTCAAGTTACATATTGTGATTCGCATTCACGAGAGTTTAAAATCAACATCGCGATTCGTATTTCCGCGTTTTTAATATCAAATATCGATTTTTTGTATTTACGCGATTTAAAAATCGTACATAACGATTCGTATTCACATAATTTTAAAATCCTATATCATGATTCGCGTTCACGAGTGTTTGTACATAACGATAAAAAAAATCGTACCTAATGATTCGTATTCACATAATTTTAAAATCCCATATCATGATTCGCGTTCACGAGAGTTTAAAATCAACATCGCTATTCGTATTACCGCGTTTGTGATCAAAGCTTAACCCCGTCCCGCCCCCGTCAGGGGGGCATCCGGAGAATACTGTAGACTCTAAGTGTACGCACGTGACATCTCAGTAAGAAAGAGGATTCAAAAAGGTAGGCTTGGTGGCGATTCATGGCAACACCAGAAGGCCTCAAAGAATTTAGAGAAATCTTAAAATTAACAAACTAAAAACAGATACAATTTCAAAAAGAAGAGTTACGGCGAGGCAGTACCGCGTTTGTGATATCAAACATCGATTTTCGTATTTATGCGTAATTTAAACGTTGTACATGCGGTTTTAAAATCGAGCATCGCGATTCATATTTACTCTATTTAGAACTCAACATCGCTATTATTCTAAGGAACTAAATTTTTTCTTAAATTAATTACTGTAAAGTTGTGATGTTCTCCATTGGTTGGTAATTAAATTATAAATCTTAGTTAAAGAATTGTGAACATGTATCTATAGACATAGAGTTTTTGCACGTAAAATTTTCGGGGGTTTTCACCCCTGCAACTTTTAAGAGCTACAATTAAAAATAAAATCAAAATTTAAAATATTTATCGATCTAATCCGTGTGAAAAGAAAAACATTTTTCTGTTATAAGGAATGCAATAATTTTAATGTTCGCTTTTTTTTCCTTCCTTTTCTCTTTCTAAAAACGTGTCGCGGGGGTGATGAAAGTGTTGGCATTTTTGTTTTTAATCCAATTGTTATCGTGCAGACGAATGAAGAAATGAGATGAGATAAAATAATATCCTTTCAACTGCAAATAATGTTTTATTTCTATTTTTCTCTTTATAAATTTTACCGATAAGGAAATTTCTGATTTCAGAAAGAAGAAGAAAAAAAGACGTGAATCATAGGTTGAAATGTATTAATGAGGATAAGCTATTTGTTTATTATGTTAAATGTGTTTTTTAAAATTACTTCTGAAATCGGTAAGTTTCCGCTTATTGTTAGTATTATTCTTAAATGTGAATAAGCCGGCATATCCTGTTAGGAAATATATTACACAGATTAAAAAAGATACGTTGAAAGATAAAAATATTAAATCATATACGCTTGTGGAGATAGTATTGTTTAGTTTTGAATGTTGCTTTCATACGATTTAAAATTGTTTTAAATCGTTTAAAATTGCGCATTGCATACATAGACGTCAATTCATTATTTTTGTAACTAAATACTGTTGATTTTTGCATGTGTGTAGCAATTTCATTGAAAACGTTTTGCAGCATTTCTGTGAGCCACAATTCTTCAATCCTCTAAAAAAAAAAAATTTTTTTTTTTTTTTTTTTTTTTTTTTTTTTTGAAGTGAAACTCTTTATGCGACTTGCAACAAAGTTGCGTTAAACGTTTAACGCTATATTTTTATTGGCCGGGAAATCGCGTGGTAGGATCCAGTTTTCCCTCATTCATTTCCATATTGTTTTGGTTCTCACTAGCATAAAATTAATAAAAGTATTGTTTTTCTATAAATATTTTTGCATCCCTAATTTAATGTTATTTTCCTGAACCGCTATTATTACGCTTTTAATTCAAGAGTTTAAAACTAAGATAATTGTTTTTTTATTATTATTTTTGTAATGTAATTCTGCGCTACTTTTTAAGATAAAGTTATGTAGATAGGTGGTTGTTAGCAATGTTAATAAAGTTTGTCTTAAAGCAGTGTTTACCAAAGTGTGGTACGCGTACCCCCAGGGGTACGGGAACAGTTTAGCGGGGGTACGCATTCTGATGCGAAATATCTTGCAACAAACGAAAATTTCAAAACAATTTTATTTAAAAACAAAGCTAGCCATGAAAATTTATTATTTCGTATTTTTCTGTTGGCTATTTTTTGCAGAGTTAACAGTAAATAACTAGTGGTGTCAACAGCTAGTTGTGATTTTTAACTTTAGTGTAATATTTTTATCGTAAAAAATACGTTAATTTTTTATTAGTGGTACACAGCGTTACAAAAAATTTAGAAAGGGTACACAAAAGTCATAAGTTTGGGAAACACTGTCTTAAAGAAACAATATGATTTCACTAAAAATCAATTTCTACCCCTTCCTATTTTCATTTCCACATTACGAAGTTTCACTTCTTCCGCGCGGAGGGACTCCACGCACTATTTTTTTAATATTTGTTATTTCCAATTTAATTGTTCAGTAGGTTACATCTGTATTATATTGTTTTATATCAATTTAGTTTTTTTTCCCCTTTAATAGTTCCATTTAACTTCAGTCTCATAATATTTTCAATGTGATATATCTATGTGTAGAATATCTGTAGTTCACAAAAAGGTTCGTTGATAGGTAACAAGAATTCCAAGAGGCCCTTTTAATGATAAACCAGAAATGATTTTTAAGACCGGCTACTATATTTGTTTCTAGCAAATAATCCATAGTTTATTTAATATTCCGATTTGTTTTATGAAATTACTTTTGTAAAATGCTAATTGAAAAAGAAGTAGAAAGATTTTTTTAAAAAAAAAATTCAGTTACGAACGGATCATTTACAAATAATGCTTAAGTATTTCACGTCTAATTTTTCAATTCAAAATAATTACATTTTAGAATAAAGAATTATGTTTCTCTGATAAACTTTTTAATTATTCCACTTCACGGGCTACTGCACGTCATTTATGTCAAAAAGCAGTGAATATAAAATTTATGACGAGACCTCTTAGGTAATCACGGAGGGAAAAGAAAGTGCCACATTCGGCAAATTAAAATTTTCACAAGAAAAGTGAAACAAAATAAGAAATTAATTTACATTACTAGAAAAAAAAAGTGTAAACAAAAAGATTAATTCTAATGCAAAGAACGGAAAATGTGGGTAGAAATTTGGATCAATTGTGGTGATTTCAGCTCCGACTGAAGGTACCACCCTTATGCCAAAGGTTCGGCCAAATATTCGGGAAAGTATTTTTTTTAATTTTTTTATTTACAGTTTGAATAGAGTTAGTATAGAATAATCTTAAATCGTATTTCTTACTATACATACATGGAGAGGGCCGGGATAGCCTGGTTGGTAGGGCACTGGGCCCATGTCCAAGAGATCGTGGGTTCGATCCGTGCTGGCCGAAGACTCTCCGTGTTATAAATGGTGACTGGGGATTCTGTCGATACTAATTCCGCATCCGGCTCGCACCGACCACAGTGCTGACGTGAAATATTCTCAGTGGTAGACAGATCATTGGTTAGAGTACCCTTGCCGTCAGGCTTACCGTGGGACGTTCTTATGGTTTTCCTCTCCATGTAGCGCAAATGCAGGTAAGTTCCATCAAAAAGTCCTCCACGAAGGCAAATTTCTCCCAATACTTGATCCAGGAGTTCCCTTGTCTTCTGGATTGGATTCAAAGTTACAAGAATACCGAGTTGAAACCCAAAAATTGGGACGGCTGTTCAACGACTGTTTTAAAATAAAATATACATTAATAAAAATACTTTTTACACATATTTAAGTTCTAAAACCTGCACACAGATTACAAGTTTATGTTCTGGAAGACAAATTAATGAAAAAGCGAAATTTAAAGAATTGAAATTTAATTACTTTATACTGAACCACGAATTTAGTACTGCTAATTTATTTTAATAATATCCAAGCAAGTTGATTTTGTCGGGGTTTTTTTATAAATTTTTTTGTTTTAAAGAAATAACAAAAGATTTATGAAGTTCATCTGTATACATATTTAAACAATGAGGGAAAAGAAAGCCCAATAAGTTCGATGTTCTTCTTAGGCCTAACAATTCGAAAAAGAAAAGAACATGTCAGTCTGTAACTAACAATAGGAGTTGGCTACTGCATACTCATAAATGAATAATTTGTGGTAGAGAGAGAGAGAGATGCATTGTCGTCGGTTATGTTGGCTTTGATCCAAGGTTAGGAGGTCAATTTGATGAATGCTTCCCGCATTTTGATATTCGATTACGATCAATTGGAATTTTCCAGAGCTTCACTGCTGGGGTCAGTGATCATCATTCTTAATGACAAGTAAGGTATCATGTCATTACATTTACTCATTTATATTCATTTCTATGCTTGCCCAGCTTGGGAAATTGATAAGCTACTGACAATACTATGATATACTATCAATGTTACTAATAATAGGAAGAAGTAAAATTAAAAAATAATACTGCCTATGAAGAAAAAAGTACACAATTTTAATATTAAATTTTTGATAACCATCATTATAACCTTTGTAAAAAGATAAAATAACTTTTTTTTTAAAAAGAATTATAAAATTGTGAATCGTCGACTACCGCAACTACTAATTTACTCCTTTCTTTCCTTTATTCGCTCGCTATATTAAGAAACGTTCACAGTAACCAGAGAGCTCTCTACAAATGAAAAGAGGTCTAAAATAAGAACAACTTCAGTTTTTAAGGGCACAAATTTTTTTTTTTCTTTTGCCCTTAAAAATTGATGTTGTCCTTAGTTTAGACACAAATATTTGAGTGTGCTTAAATCGATATTGGGGAAAAAAACTGTACAGTAATTTAACATAGAAATAATTTGCAATGCTAGCATTAAAATAATTTCAATCATTGTTGTGATAATCTGAAGCTTCTGGAAAATTGCGCTAAGAGCTAAGACATCACCTTTCTTCAAATAATAATAATAATAAAAAAAGAGTTAGAGCATTTTTTAACATGGTTTTTCAAAGCTCTGTCGCCAAGGGAAATAAAAAAACCCACATTTTATGTGCCTTACATTTGTAGCAAAAGCGATAATTTTAAACTATATTTATCATATAAAATACCCTACAATTTATTAAAAAAAAATGTTCGAAGTTAAAATTTATAATTTTTTCAATATTGCACCTAGCAGTTTTTGCAATTCTAAGTAAAAAACGCAATGGGATACCTGCAAGTGACGTAGTGTGTGTATCTCGATACCGATTGGTTGTTTAAACATGGTATTTGCTTACGTTACAACTGTTTTTTCCATTCTATTTCGAGTAAGCTAAGCCCGTCAGACATCAATTCTCTTAAATGATACGTTCTATATTCTTACAAAAAGATTCTTTCTCAAAGATTTCATTTCTTTTTCTATATATTTCTTACTTAACACAAAGACAGGCATGAAACCACGCGGAACATAAACAACCTAAATATTCATTGAAGTTGCCAGGTTCACTAAACAAAAATATATCATGGTTACAGTAAAATACATAAATAATAAATCTAAATTAAGTAAAAGACATAGAAGAGAAAGAATTATATTTCAATTAATCAAATGTGTGAAACGGCACTGTATTTAAAACTTGACGTTAATTAGCATTCAAACATATGTGGAGAAACTTAGCTCAACTTTACACGCCATTTTGCTTATAAACGATCGTGCTGACGTCATAGCTCACATGCGTGGGTCTTTTTTTCTTCAAATTCCCAATTTCTGTCTTTATTTAAAGCTCGAATCTCAGAAAGTTAAAAATCAAAATATTGATTTAAGCGTAAGAAATTCTTGAAATATATGACAGTGCGGGAAGGGTGAAAAGTTAAGTGACGCTAAGATAGATGGCGAAGATGATCTTCGTTGCAAGCTAAAATTCAAAATATAAAGAAATCGAAGAAACTTGCGTTAAGGAAGAGATTGTGTGAGGCATGGAACAAAATTTAATACTATATAAGTTGTTTACTTAAGAGCTTTCACGGAAAATGAGATACGCCAACAAGGATAATCGCCGTAAAAGATTTTTATAAAATTCGATGCAAAACGCGTTTTTTTTTTTTTTTTTTTTTTTTTTTTTTTTTTTTTTTTTTGAAAAAGTTAAAAAAAGAGTGTTTTTTTTTTTAACGGAACAACTTATGAATACATTTCTTGTTAAGATCTGAATTTTTTAATTTAGTATTGTACAGTGTAGTGTGCAAAAAAAACCTTAAATAACTCTTGATCTTAGCATTTTTTTTATATGATCGGATCTTCACCTTCTAGGACTCTTATCTAATGGTTCGAAAAAGTGACCTATGTTAAAGGGTATAAATATGACTTTTTCAAAATCCAATTTCTTAAGAACTATTCGACCATTTCGGGTTGTATTTTGTTATTTAAAATTGCATTCTTTAAAATGATGTCGAAAATTGTATTCCTTACAATTCAAAAATTTTTCAACTATATTATTAAATGAAGTAATAAAAAATAATAATTATTTACTAAAAATTATTTTTTTTTTATGGAATTATATCTTTAGATAAGCGATTTTTTTAAAAATTTTGTGCAAACTTTTTTCAATTTGCTTTAAAAGTTCTCGAGACATGGTGAAATACGCAAAGAGGTCTGAGCTTGAGTTCTTATTTTCCTGATTGCTGCTACCTCCTTCATTTTGAGGCATTTGTGCCTGATATCGTAACTTAATATCGTCTGCATTAATTAATTAGCATATTTGAAGTCAACTCCCTCGAACCTTTAAGATTGAGTCCTAGAACGTGAAGATCCGATCTTTAAATCGTAAGTTATTAAGGGTGATCAGTTTTTTATTTTGCGTTATGTGCCTTAAACTATATAACCAATGGCGAAAAAACAGCTGAAGTGCAAAAATTACATTAACTAGAGTAATCCGTTAAACTATCGAAAACTGTTTTTTTTTCCAGTTACCTAGGAAATCTGTAAACTACCTAAATAATCTTCACATTACCCACAAAGGAAATAGGAACTTAGCTGGAACAACAGCAATGTTTCTAAACGGATAAATTAACAATGCTATGCTAATTATTTTTCGTCATCTAAAATCAAAAAAGTGACTTCAATCAATCAACACGTAAGTTGATACAATCATATTTATGCGTGCCAACTTATTTGGAATTTTCAATAGACAATTAAATGTTGCTCTCGGCTTAATCGAAAATTTTCCTAATTTTTGTATATATATTTGAAAAATCCCCTAAATTGAAGAAGTTTCTGTATATTGCTTGCTTCATTATATAAATAGCTAAAGAATTATTGTTAAATAATGATATAAGCCTTGTTTATTGCAATCTATTAAAAGCTTAGTTTTCTTTGTTATAATTGTCTAAAAACAAATTCAATATCTATCTAATACTATTCAAAATGAAGACTTCAAAAATATAATAAATACTATAAACAGTTTAATGCTCATAAAAGTTGATTCAGAGGGGGGGAAATCAATTTTGAGTGCGGAAATAAAGGGTTTTACCACAATACGGGCACAGCTTTACTGCACAATGATTCCCGGGAAAACCAGTTTTTTACGTTATTTATTTATCAGAACTTAATAATCCTCAAAATTCAACAGATGGTCATCACCGGTGATCCAATCGTACTTTTTTTTTTTTTTGAAAAATAGCGATAAACCGTCCTCCTCCCTTGTTCTTCAATTATAATTAGATAATATTGCCGTCAGTTTAAATTTATAGCTATCGGTATATTATAGTTTTTGTGTTTTATTAACTATAAAAATCTCTAAAAGTCCTTGTGTTTAAAATATTTTAGATATTGCGCAATGGATAGTACGTTTCTAATATTTCGTTACTTTTTTTTCCGTATTTACAGCCATGTATGTTGGTGCTTTCTACCAATTTACTATGTTTTCTAAATTTATTCGAATCCCGGAATAATAATTATGTAATTGCAATACAAACTCGGGATAATCAGGGAAGCGATTAACATTGAATAGATTGCGTAGTCACATACTAAGTGACGTCGTTTAGCAGCTTTCAGCACGTCTTCTATTAAACTCATTCTTAAAATCTAATTACTTTATTTTTAAAATGTTTAAGCAATTATTATTAAATATTTATTTTGCAGTCTGTCAAGAAACAAGAGATAATCAAGAAATTTCTTGATTATTTCTGGAGTGTGTTTCAATAGATTTTACTTGCATTTGAAAATTCTTCGATTAAAATTACACTGTGCTGCGGTGTTGGAAAAATTCATTATAGGACGAATGGAACAAAAAAAAAAAAAAAAAAAGAGTTCGGTAATTCATTATTCATTTCGCTTCTACCCTTTCCATTGGAAGAATAATATTCTAGGACAGAAGCAATTTGGCAACGTTAGTACTTGAGCCTACCTAGACCGATCAATGGCGCAATCAATCAACGATTACAAGAAATAGAACTTTTCGATAGCAATAATTTAAAAGAAAAAAAAAAATTTCATTTGTTAAGATATGCTTTTTTAAAACGTTTTCTCTAGAGAATTTCATTCAAGATTTAGGATGAATAATTAACTTATAAGTTCTTAATTAATTACATTTTTTGTTTAAATGTATTTGATATAAAGTGTTATCTATTAGACCAGTGATTCTCAACCTTTCTTTTGTTGCGGCACAATTTTAACGATTTCGAAATTTGAAGGCACACAATGAAAGAAAATAGTTTAAAAGTTGTTTACTTAGGGGAGTGTCTGGTACCCCCGCCCACTGTCAATTTCATATGTATAGAATATTTTTTCAAGTCAATGGGCCATCGGACATTAATTGTTATATTAAAAAAAGATTATTTTCGAAGTTTCAAGTATTTATGCAGCTGGTAACATGGTAAACAATTGTTTTGAAGATATGTTGAATACAGTAGTCAAATTTTTTAAATTTCTATTTTTTTTAAGTTAAACTATTCTTTTTTTTGGTTTATTCTTTTTGCATTATTTAATTAGATGATAAAACAATAGAAACATACAAAAATATTGATTATTACTCAATATTATACAGAGTTATTAACTGTTATTATATATTTTTTTTACATTAACTGTTATTTTTTGTGATTTCTTGTTAACTAGTTTTTTTTGCTAATTATTAATTGTTAGCTTATATTTTTGTTAGTTATCCTTTCTTAATTTGTTTTTTATATAGTTGTTTTTTTAGTTATCCTTTGTTAATTTGTTTATTAATTGCATAGCTTACTTTAATGATTAGCTTTTATTTCCGTTTGAAAGTTAATATTTAGCTCGTTCACCTTTGTTAATTAATAATTTTAATAGTCATTAAATTTCCTACTTATTTCAACATTTTTTAAAATTGTGTGTCAAAGACAATTTAAACACTTCCAGACAAGACAATCGCCGACAAAGATGTTCACGCGGTTAAAGCGTGGAAAAATTATAAAAAGTGTGTATATATATATATATATATATATATATATATATATATATATATATATATATATATATATATATATATATATATATAGTTTTCTTTAATTTAAACTTTACTCATAATAAAAAAAAAACATTATAATTTTTATTGTATCATTTCTAATATTTTGCGGCACATTTTAAGAATTTGGCGGCACACAAAAGTGCCGCGGCACAGTGGTTGAGAATCACTGTATTAGACGTTTCTAAATCCACGTTGTGGTACATATTTTATTTATTTTTTTTTTTTATTTATTTTTTTTTTTTTTAAATCTGTTTAAGAAAGTAATTTACTAGAGGTCTGTCCAGACATTTTGTGAAAGGTCCGTTTTTATAAAATTGCAAAAAAATTACTCTTAATTTGTGAATATAAAATAAACGTTAAGTCACATTCTTTCAACCAGGGTCCGTCTTTTGTGAATTTGTGCAAATAGGGTCCTGTTATTGCAAAAAATTTTTTCAAGGAGTTTTTAAATTGTAAAGACATACAAGATTATGCTCAGCACTGTAAAATTATTATTAAAAAAAATTAAATTTTAAAAAATAAGCAGCAATTAGAGATGCAACTGAATTAGAGATGCAACTGAATTAGAGATGCAACATACAAATATTTGGTATTTAGCCTATACTACTCAGCACAGAATATTCATTTCCGACGAATGAAGGAAGAATCGTCTGCCGAAGATTCGATTAACAAAACAATAATGAAGATAAACAAATTTGTGAAGTGTCCGATTAAAAGATAAATTATTTTGTGAAGGGTCCGTTTTTATGAAAATATATTTTATGAAGGGTCCGTTAACGGACCCAAATTTCTTTTAAACAGACCCCTGATACTATAATCTTTGTAAAGCAAAATTGGTCTTATAGCGATGATCCGCACATAAAGAAACATATGAATCAAATTTGAAGCTATCATAATTCAACTCTGTAGCTTTGTAATTTTATACGCCACCCAAAAGACAAGGGTAATATTGAATCAAGCATTTGGTCAATATCGCCTTTGTAAGAAACTTTTTAAAGATGCGTTTCTGTAGCCGTATGGCAAGAAAACTTTAATTTGTGGTTCATCTTTTATATAGGATATTTTTACTTCATAACGATTATGATTCTAAAAATCTACTTATGTACATCATCTTACATTCGCTATATTTAATGTTCGAAATTGGGAGCATTAATCCTGTGCTGGCTAAGCTTGTCTCTTAAAAACTTAAACCAATGGAGTTACGATATCAGCAGAATTTTCAAATAAATTGTTTCCTTGGGTTCAGTTTTTTATTAAAAATGTGCCACCCTAGTTCGATGCAATTTTTTTTTAGCTCAAAATTTAGTTTTCTAAATCCTTAAAATAAAAAGTTCTTATTTTGTAAAAACAGTTTTTTGAAATGTCCATCACACGGAAAATGAAAGCTTTTTCTCTTTAAATCTGAAAAATGAAACAATATAATATTGATTGCTTAATTAAAATGTTCAAATTTTCTGAAAAATATTTAAAATTATAAAATATTGCTTTTCTGCTTAGATTTCACTTGTTTCGAAAGATCGTGAATTAGAATAAATTTTTTTTTCACTTATAATATTTTGTGTTTTCACTTTTTAATATTTTGTGTAAAATTTCAATAAACTCGCAACATTTTACCTAAAACAATTTCTAAATCATTAAAATCCAATATTAAATTTCAACCCATTAGTAGTTTTATTACCATTTTACTTATTTACTTTACATTTTAAACTTGAAGCATTTTCTTTCTTTCTCCCCCCCCCCCCCAAAAAAAAAAAAAAAACTTCTTCACTCTAACGAAATGAATTTTTTTCTGAAATAAATTGAGATTTTGTATGGTATTGTCTGCGTTAGTTTACGAAATGGTTGAACAAATGGAAAAAATCGTAGTTTATAACTGTTATTTCCATCTTAGAACATAATGTTTGAAAGAATTTTTTTCTCCTCTCTTTTCAACGAATTCTTGTTTCATATTCACCATTCTGTTGTTGGCATTGCGGAATCTAAATTGCTGTTGCAGATCGATTCATCTAAAAAATAAATTGCTTTTAAATAATGGAACGGAGCTAAAACAAAATTTTTCAGACATTCTAGACAGCGTCTGGATTCAACTATTTGCACTCTGCAAATGTATACTGCGGGGAATTTATAGGAACTGTGCGATTCCAAATATTCATTTATTTTCTTTGAAAGTTATGTCTTCGATTTTTATTTTATTCGAAATATTTACTATTATGAATTTTTTATTTGATGTAATATCTTTGCAGTAATCTTAATATGAAGTTAAAATGGCTGGTTGTCTCTTCATGAAATGTGATTAAATAATATAATTAAAATCATGATTAAATAATCTGCTTTCAATTTCTATGGCAATTTACGAAAGCATTCCATAGGAAACTTTGGCATTTTTGAAATTGCAACATAATTAAGAAAATGCATTGATGTTTTGTTTTATCAAAGCGAATTTAATGCGAGTAAATTAAAAAAAGATATTTTTTTTTTCTTATGCATAACGTGGCGTATTTTCAGAATCGGTTTCTTATGTGGACAAACTTTTGCTTTTCAATAAAATACGATAATATATTTCATGGCAACAGTTTCTAAATTGTGTGAAACATTAAAGTTAATTTTTACATATTTCTCTTAGAAATTGAAGTGTACTTTGCTTTCAAATTTTTCCCATTTCAAACTAATGCTATTTAGCAGTTAGTTCCTCAAAACGGATAATAATATAGTTATTTTTATTCTCAATAATATTTTAAAGAATAAATTTTTTTTTTTTTTTTTATTTTTATTTTTTTTTTTTTTTATTTTTTTTTTTTTTTTTAGAGCAAGCGATTATTTGTGCAATTTTTCGAGATATTTTCTTCTTTTTTTTTTTTTTTTTTCTTTTTTTTTTGCGGAATTTTTTTTAACCAATGATTGAGTGTAAACTTAGTGATTTCCGGCTTAAAACTACACTAATGTCTTAGCCGGGGTAGCTAAGATCCATTAAGCAAATCTTTTTCTATCCGATTTTATGGAAATGCCTTTGCTGTTGGCATCGAATCAGTTGTCAGGATTACGTGACTTCAGCTTTTTCTAATTTTTCTTACTACGAAGGAAATGATTCCACATTTCGGAGAAGGGTGTATTTTCCAATCTTCTTTTTTATTTATTTTACGCTTTTTCCCAGCCTTCTGAGAAATGCTCGTTCTCTCAAATTGACGTAAAAGCTACGTTGCGCTTGTTTTGGTATACATTTTAAATGGTTGCCGTTGCAGCACCTTTTCCCTTCAGGCTACTAATTTAACGGGGGCGATGACTCAGGCAGGGGAGAACCCTGCTATAAATATCGACTTTTCCTTCCTTTCGGAAAGAAAATCCTTTTCCGTCATTTGACGATATGCGTTCTTTCCTTTTTAAATGTAGTTTTGATGTCGATGCTAATTAATTTGGAATGTTGAAAACTAAGCCTGATATCTTAGGTTTTTGAAATTATAACAAAAATTTAAATTCTTGACTTTTCTCAAAATAATTTCGATTGATGTCAATTTGGAAGTAAAATAAAATGAGAAAATTATTTATATTGAGTTGAATTCGCTTTGAGTATATTTAAAATTTTTCTTTTTAACTATTTGAATTTTTTTAAAAATTTAATTTGAAAGAGTTCTAAAATGCTTTTCTCACAATTTCTCTTTGTTATCTGCACCTATAAATATAATCTTATATGAATTAAGTTAAAGTTTATCCTGGGATACAAAATTTTTATATGAATATTTTGAAATTCTAAAAATGGAAACTTTTTTTAGCATATTTTTGACAAGAATTAATCTTTTATTTTTTCGCACGCACGAAATATTTACCTCCGGACCCAAAGGGTTATAAATGGTAGTTTTAACTTGTAATCGATTTTTTTTTTTAAATTTTCAATAATGTTATAATTAATGATTGACAATAAAAAAAATGATAATAAAATTCATTGTTTTAGATTTTGATTTCTTTTTATTTTCTCCTTAAACAATTAAAAAAAAAAAATACTCATTGAAAGTTTTTGTCACATTTTAAAAACCTTGTATCTATATTTTATATTAAGAAGGTTTACTGTGTGCTTGAATAATGTTTTTGTCAATTTAAGGGCGATAAACCAGTTGTCCCAAAATTACTCCTTGTGATAAAAGAAATATATATATCTTTCCTTTGTCAGCACTCGATTTTTTGTATATTTGGTCGCCAATCGATATATTTAACGCCATTTTGGACTCAACATTTTAGCAAATATTCATTAAGTTCTTAAATAGATATTCTGACAAAAACTGCATTGCAATTTAGCACAGAAATAATTTGCAATATTAGAATTAAAATAACTTTAAGAGTTGATATGGTAATCTGAAGCTTCTGGAAAAATGTGCTATTATATCACGTTTCTTGAAATAATAATAATAATAAAAAAAAAAGAGTTATAGCATTCTCTTTTAACATGGTTTTTCAAAACTCTGTCGCCAAGGAAAATAAAAAAAAAGCCATAGTTTAATTGCCTTACACTAGAAGCAATACGATGGTTTTAAACTATATATATAATCTTTCCGTGGGCTTCAGAACAAACAAGTATCCTAAATATTTTAAACTTTATTAAAAGTTATTAAACTTTATTAAAAGCTATTAAACTTTCTAAAAATCGCCAATTTGGCGACATTTTCCCACCTAGATGAAATTTTTTAAAATCACTGCCTTATTCTCAGTTTTTTCAAATTCTTATGATCCCAAGTTATGCAGTATTGAAGTAAGTTTTTAAATATTAAAAAATTAGACCACAAACGCTTTTTATTTTCACAAAACTGCAGCTTTTCTCCATATTGACGTTTTGCGCCATTTTCAAAATAAGCGTAGACAGCGCTAGCTCTAGATAGGCCAAACTTGAGCGAAAGTACCAGTTACAAGTTCACAGTAGTTATAAAATTATCAATTATTTTCAAAAGCATCATTTCATATTACGACGGAGCCTTCAATAAACCGCCTTAATGGCGATCATTAATTTTACCCTTTCATTAAAGAAAGCTTTTAAATAATCTATTGTTTCAAATTGTTACCTTAATTTGCATATTGAAATAAAATGGTGTTTTCTGAAAAAGAATTGCTTTATTTGACAAAAAATGTGACCCATTAAAGTATTGGTGTTGAATTTTGTTTTTAATTTGTCTTTGGAAGCCTAGGAAAGTTAAAAAAAAAATTTCTAAGAAAGATTGAAAAATTTGCTCATTTTCTCTTTCAATGCTTACAAAATGTTTACAATTTATTTTCTGTTTTAATTGAATAAATATTTATTTTCAGGACTTCGTATAATTTAGTTTACAAGATGACAGAATCCGAACCTCCCCCACCTCCTGCACCTCCTCCTCCTAATGATGGTTTTTCCTCCTCTTTCTTTTCATCCCTTCTAGAAGATGAGGAGGATGATCGAGACGGTTTGATGAGTTGGTGTCAAATCGAAGAGTCTCATCCCCCGCAGCACATTAATTGGAAACAAAGGTACCATGAACTGAAACGCTCTCTTGAGAGATTTCGAATAGAAACAGAAAAACTTCAGAGGTCACTACAAGAAAAGGTTTGTTATATTATATTTTTAATTATTTCTTTTAATTATTATAGCCAGGGTTCGTTGAAGCAAATCAAATTACGTTTTTTAAAAAGAAATCATCAATTTAGAAATTCAAGAAACATATAAATATGAGGTTGTTAGAGTTATTTGATTTTCAAAATTTTTAAATTCATTGCGGATTAATCGCTGTGTTAATATATATTTCAATTAGTGAAACCACACCTGTGCTTAGTAGTATGTAATAAATTACTGCCCTTTTTAAATGGTGCTTTAAAATTTTGTATAACTTTTTTGGGGTTTTTCAAAATGCAAACTTAAAACGAAGGGAATTTTTTTATATGTATATTTAAATATTAAATAAAAAAAAAAAAAAAAATACAGTAAAACCTTTTTTTGTGCTGTGGATAGGGACCGCATAAAAGAAATCGCACAAAAAAAAATTCGAAAATTTTATAAATTCTTGCATGTAATAAGCAAGTTTGTACGATATACTACCTAAAACTTTTTTTTATGCGGTTGATAGGGACCGCATAAATAAAGTCGGACTTAGAAAATACATCAATTATTTATGAAATAGATGAGAGAATGCTTTCAATTGAATGAAATAATTAAATTAGACCTAAAGAAATTGTAAAAATATTTAATTCTTCATTGTACACATACCCGGAGAAGTTTTCAAATTATACATTAAATAGTGGAATTGTCTGCCTTTTTACTTTCTTGTGGCTATAATTATCCATTTTTAGGGAGTACTTATGTCTAAAAAGAAAATAAAAATCATTAAAACTACATATAAATAGAAATAAAAGTAACTAATTTATTTATCTTTAATCTCACTATAAAATGAATCCTTAATTACGTGAATCGTGTATAAAACTCTGAATACAAAGCGTATACTGTTCTCGCGTCGAGCGACAATATGTATGTAAATGACTCTGCCTTGTCAGGAGATTGTTTAAATAAATGAACAGAGCATCGCAAAGTCCAGATACATCGTTGTCAAGGTGGCCACGTAATCAGAGTTCGTCCACAACATGTATATGCACATTGATAGTTAACATAAACTGGTGCTAACGCCGCTAAGATTCATATACCGCATAAAAAAAATCGCACAAAAACAAATCGCATAAAAATAAAATCGCACAAAACCAATCGCACAAAAACAAAATCGCATAAAAAAGGAACGCACAAAAAGAGGTTTTACTGTAGTTATTAAAAGGGGATTTTTTTTTGTTGTTTGTTTGCAAAACACATAAGTTTAATGAAAATCCTACTGTTTGTTCTAAAACACAATCTTAGAAACATCATTTTATTTTAATATTGTAAATATGTTTCTGAAACTTAAATTATCAATATTTAAAAGAAATTATTCTAAAATAGCTTAGATTTCATGTTTGTGTCAATTTATTGATGACTGGATTCCAAATAAAGAGTGGTTCATTAATCCGAGAAACCGTAAGTCGGACTCCTTACCAGTGTGAAGAACATTTAGCTTTCCAATCATCCTCATGAGGTAATGGAGTGGTGCTATATTGATAACATTTTTCGATTTTTGGTTTTGTGTTTTAGTCTATGCTTTTTATTATGATTGTGGATATTACACATACTCTGAAAATTTAATCTAATTTCCCTGTAATAATTTTTTTTTTGCTTCCCATATTTAATGTAATTAAACAAATTATCCCAAGAAACTGAAGCAGTGAGATATTACTTGATTAAAAAACTTCATTTTCTTCAAAAATATGCAGATAGAAATTAAAGTCAGCATGTTTCAAGTGTTCAAAAATAGGCTCCCATTCTCAAGACTCCTCATACATCTGACAGTTTTGAGAAATGTGATTATATTTTTGAGCACTTGAAACATGTTGACTTTTATTTCTATCTGCATATTTTTTGAAGGTAATGAAGTTTTTTAATCAAGTAATGTGATGTATTCTTCTACTTTTAATAAATAAATAGTATGGATGTTTGTTTAGACATAATGATACAATTTCAATTTAGGTGGCCGAGCTGTTAGCGCGCTTGACTGCGAAGCCAATGGCTGCGGGTTCGAATCCTGCTCTGGGCATGAATATTTCTCTCTATGTGTTGTCCTCTGTTGTGTGTGATGTGTGAATGTGGTCCACCCTATGAACGGGTATTTGTGGCAGTGTGGCGTGGGTAATGTTGCTCGCGTCCGTGACTTAGGTTCACAGGTGCCCACTGGGTGACGTTAAATGAACAACACTTCCGGCATCTCCCGAGGAGAAGAACAAAAGTTCAGTACCTGCTGTTAAAGGAGTTTCAATTTATATAAAGTTTCATTTAGATTTTTTAATTTGTTTGCAACAACTTAAATACTGTTGTTGTTCAATTTCTTCTGTTTCATAGTTTTAAAAAAAATCAAATTTGGGCATGAGAATAGACCTCTGAAAAAGTTTATACAGTTTAGTGAAATTTTTTAATTACAGATTTTTTTAAATTTTTTCAATTTATTCTATCGTATACGAAGAGCCATGGTGGTTCAGGGCTTGCCAATGAAGTGAACTGAGTTTGATTACCAGTGACAGCTGGTTCATTCTAATTCGCGTCCAGCTCGCTCTAACAACAGTGCTAACGTAAAATATTCTCAGTGGTTTACAGATCTGGCCTAGAGTCCCCTTGCCATCAGGCTAACTGTTGAAAGGTTTTCATGGCTTTCCTCTCCATGTAAACACTAATGTGGGTTAGTATCATTGCTAAGTCCTCCACAAAGGCAAATTTCTCACAATATTCAATCCAGTAATTCCCTTGTCTTCTGGATAGTGTTTAAAATTACAAGGTTACGGAGTTGAACATTGGTAGTCATAAACCCAAAATTGGGTCTGCTATTCTACGACGAATGTAAAATATCTTACACAAAATTTCTAAAATTACTGTGGATTGATGCATATTGTATCTAAGGCAACATGATTAGCTTTGTTTTGCTTATTGCAAAAGGAAAAGGTTTAAGACTTTAAACAAAAAAATACTATATTAGTATATGCTGTGGATTATTTGTGTATAACAAGTGATGTAATATATTGTAAAAAATCAGCAATAGAATTGAGAAGATACAATAGTAAGTGTGCTAATTGGGTGAATTTTTAGATTTTCCAACAAATTGAGGGAGCAATTTTTTTTTGGGGGGGGGGGCCATATTGTTAGTTATGGTACATGGTATACCCCCTAGTCTATAAGTGGTCTTACAAGATTGCCATAGTGTAAGACTTTGCAATCTTTTTGAAAGAATCTAAAAAATAGATAAAATTTAAAAAAAGATAAAAATAGAAAACAGTAATGAAGTTAAATAAAAAAATTTCATGCAATGTTTGATTTGTTTTTATTTTTTTTAAAAATTTATTTATTTTTATTTTAGCAATAAGGTTCTGAAGACAATATTTTTCTACAGGGTGCTGGGGAAAAAAACTAGATACAAAATTTTAAAAATGACTTTATTTAAAATAAATAAATTTCATTGGTTTCAAAGTGGCCGTCTTTTGCAGCGTTGCAGAGGTTTAAATGCTTGTTGAAATTTTTAGTTGAGGCCCATTAGTCCGTTAATTTATCCCATTCCCACGGAAGTCATTGCCTTAGCAATTTTAAACTTGTGTACAAAACGAACAAATGATTAGACACAGTCAGTTTTCTTCCTTAAAATATCTAAAACTGCTCACTGCAATATTTTTTTTATTTCTAGTTGTCAGAATTGGAACAAAAAGCAAATGATGCAGAAAGAAGAGGGGAAGAGGCACGTCAGAAGGTAAAAGCAATTTTTTTATTTTTTCATTTACTGGAGTTTTAAATTTTTATTGAACTTAAGGACTAAGTTTTTTTTGGAGGGAGTTTTTATTTCAAATTAGTAAAAAAAAAAAAAAAAAAAAAAGAACTTGGTTTGGCATATTTAGATCAGCCTTAATTTTTAACAAAAAATTACAAAATTCTTAATGCATACTAGCTAACTCTGGAAAATGTGAAATGTGTGCACATTTGATTTGAAAAATCTGACATAAATAATGCTTTAGACATTTTTCTGGGTGTATCACTATTATTATACTCAATTATAACATGATGGTATTTATTAAACAAAATGTGGTGAAACAACAGTAATTAGATGTTAGTTATGTTGTGTCAAATTTACTGAAAAAAAAAATTATAGGAACTGAACTCTGCTGCAAATAAAGCCCAGATTTATGTCCTCCAATTTTATCAAATTCCTTTCTTTTACTGCTGGCCAACAAAGATGAATTCTTCGATTTTTTTTTTTTTAACGATACTGTAGAAACTTGGTGAATTGTCTTATAAAATAAAGCAAACAAGATATCTAAACAAGTTTTTTTTTACTGTCATTTAAAATAATTCCCATCAGCTACAACACACGGTTGTCATTTGTCATACAGTTGCTGGAAATGCCCATCAAATACTTTCTTCCATATCGTTCCCCCTTCTGAAAATTAAATTACATAAAATGCTTCTGAAACTTTTTAAAACATTTGATGATCTTCTGTTTTCCTTTTACCTTATTTTAAGTAAAATGTGATGTTCATCTTTTCACAGTGACATGCTTTTTCATGCTGCATTAAACATTGCTAAATGATCATACTCTTTTTTTTTCCTCTTCTTCTTTTTAAGGCTGCACTTATGGAACAAAGATTACAATCTTTAGGGGTTTCTGGAGACAGTTTTAAAGATTGTCATCAAAATCCAGATCAGTCTTGTAAAGATCAAATTATCACCAATTTAGAGCAACAAGTTGAAGAACAGGTGAGTTATTTTTGTATTTACCAATTCTACATTGAAATTTGAAGCAGTTAACTTTTCCACATTTTAACTTTTGAGCCTGTATTTAGATAAAGGTACAGTCTCTGTGTGTTTTTACTTAACAGTTTAGTTTTCTGCTCACTTTAATCCAGAGAAATATAAAAGGCTCCAACGAGTCTGGAAAAACCTGGAATTTTATTTTTACCCAGAAAAGCAGGGAAAGTTGAATTTTTTTACAAAAACTTGGAAAATTCCTACATCATTTCTGGAAAATAACCAGCCTTTTATATTTGTCAGTAACAGTAATTAGTTATTGAGATTTGAGTTAAGTACATAATTATAACATCTATTACAATTATTTGTTATAAAAATTCCACAGTTTAGTGAAATTTTTCCACGTTTCAATCCTTATTCCTTAATATTGAAAGTAAAATTTAACACTTGTAATATTTAATTAACCTTTAATCATGAAATATTTATTAGGAGCCATATTATTGAATTAGTAGGGTAAATATTACGCATCAGATATATCAAACACTAATATTGTGAAGAATTAAAAAATTTTTGATTTCTAAAACAAATTCAGTGAAACATTCACTAAAACTCAAAAAAGGCAATTCCTATTTTAAACAAGCTTGTTTATTACTGAATTTTGAAAACTATTTCTTTAATTAATCAAAATCTATTTCATTCTTATCTTTACATTGTTTATTAATTTTTTAAAAATTAATTTAAATTAATTTTGCAGTTATGTTATGAGTAAATATTGAAGTAAATTGATCCAGCAGTGGTTTGATTCCATACTAATGTTATTTTTGATTACCCTGCATTTAAACTAGCTGCATTAAACCTGCATTTAAACTCTTGATAGCTAGACTTATTAGAAGTTTAATTTAAGCTATACATTATTATACTAATCAATACTTTACATTATTAATTATAATCAATACTAAAAATATTTTACATCAGGAGTGTCAAACTCGCGGGCTGCATGCGGCCCAAGATTAACATTTTTGTGGCAAAAGTCATTATATCCGAAACGAAGTAAAAATAAAATGGAAATGTGAATTAGAAACGATACCAGCATATGAAATTATAATATACTTTATTTATAAACTATACAGATCATTTTAAATTGTACGCACAAAAATGTAAAATTCTAATAGGCTGAAATGGAGTCCGTTTAACATTAAGCTATCAGTTAGATAGCACATATTCAGGTTTATCCTACTATAGCGAAGTACCTTGGTTATGTTGCTCCAAGGTTCTCAAACAATTCTGGGATGCGAAAGAAGAAATATGTAAGTTTTTACAAATTAAAAATAAGATACAAGCTTGTTCTCCGATCAAATATGGTTGCAAGTTTTATCTTTTATGGTTGATGTAACCAAACACTTATCCGATTTAAATTTATTGTTACAAGACAAGGATCAGATCATTACGAACATGATTGATATAATTAATGTATTCAAATGTAAACTATTTCTTTGGGAAAGGCAACTCAAAAATGAAGATTTAACACACTTCCCAACGCACAACAAGAACAAATCTATTTTAAGGTCTGGTTTCTTAGGACAAGCGCCTTATCTGGGCGTCAGCGTGACGTTGACGTACCGCTGACGCCAACCTGTTCTAAGAAACCAGGCCCTAGTTAGCTCAGGGTTAGCAGTCAGTCTAAACACATAAGCGACTAGGGAGCGGACAATTCCATAATGTTAAAAACTCAGAGTTTCGTCGGAAGAGTAAAAATAGGGAAAGAGAGAAATTACATTGAGAATATTGGGGATTTTTTCTTTCCCTACCTTGGCATATTTGCTAAATTTCAAAGGTTTGCTGTAACTGTTCACATTTGTTTATGTTTATTTTTTGCAACATTTGCTGTCATTTTCGAAATCGTATAAAATATCTTATTTGTTGAATTTTTTCGTTATGTTTTAGTTTTTATTATTGTTATCTGTTTTGCTTTTGTTATAATTTATTTTTACCTTAAAGTTAGTTATTTTTTCGTTATTTTTAATTTGGTTATTTGCGATCTGCAGTATGTTAGATTCAAATCACTACGGGATAATGGATAAACAAGCTTAAAAGTACATCAAAAAAATATATATATATTATTTAAGTAGTTTGAAAAATAACTACAGTTTATTAATTAAAGTGGAGTGCATATTGATAGACATTATAATCTTTTTTTTTTTTTTTTTTAAATTCACCGAGTCCTTTAACAAATTTATTTTGGGGGCACCAATTGAGGGGATATAAAATTTGGTAAGGCTATTCAGCCGTCCTGTCTATGTTAATGAGACTCTGGAATGGGCGCCCATAGGGGAGGGCCGAAGGGGCCCGGGCTCCCTCTAGAAAATATATGCATAGTGAAACATATGTATATTTGATTAATTATGTATAATTAAAAGGGAAATTAATTTAAATAAATTAGTTATTCAGCTAATTAAGTTAAAAATATTTAAATAGATAAAATTTCCTTTCATTAATTTTTTTATTCATTAAGCTATTTGTCGTTTACTTTCATGAGCCCCCCCCCCCCTAAATTCAAACATACGGGCGCCCCTGGGCTCTGGGTCTGTCCATTAATGATGTCCCACTTTCTTAAAAATATTTTCGATCTTTCTTTGTCAGGATTCAGCCAAAATTCCCCGGCCTTAACACATTATATTGTATAAATATATATATATTTGCAATTCAGAAAAACACACTACACTATAGATCATAGTTCAAAATTTATTTTTCAGATTGTGATATGACATTTGTAAGCTTAAAAATGATTCTGAAAACACAAAATTAGAAAATAACCACATTTTTTTGAAGTAAACACAAGTTGAAAAAAATATATGTTAAAACAGTGGAATATAAGTGGTTTTTTTTAATCAAAAATTATAAATCTATAATTTCTTGTTTTCCTTTCTATCTCCTTTATACACTGAATTATTTTCATGATCTCTCCCCTGCCCTTCATGCTCCTCCAACATGTACAGAACTGCTGGAGCTGGAACCCCGACCGATAATTGTCAACAGTACCTCTCTGCCTCAAAACGTTCTTTAAATATTAAAAAAAAAAAAATAGATTCTAACTATCTTCACTTTAAAGCCTAATAATCAATTTTTTCCTTTTACATGACCCTAGTTTAGTTTTTGTTTCAGAAAACCCCGCCAAAATTTGACTTCCAATGTTGGCGCTA
The DNA here is from genome assembly GCA_949128135.1 of Parasteatoda lunata. NCBI lineage: Eukaryota > Metazoa > Arthropoda > Arachnida > Araneae > Theridiidae > Parasteatoda > Parasteatoda lunata. The sequence goes on from OX421975.1 coordinate 99,904,424, forward strand.
AAATAAGGGGATATTTTGCTAAGCTAATGCTCTCAACCAGCAACGTTTTCCCGATATCGAGCTCATTTTCCCCTTTCTTTCTCTTTCTAAATTTAATAAGTCCGTTTGTATTATGAAATCGTCCTGTACCTAGTCGCTTGCGTCCAACGCAGACATTATCTCGCATTGCGCATGCGTTAATAACGTAAACAAATATTTATTTTGAATTTGTATTGATTTTGTTATTGTCGACTAGTGATTTGGAGAACAAATAATGACTTTGTCCAAGAAAAAACACATTATAGCTTAGCTACATGAAGAAGAAGCTGTGTTTAATGTTAAAATCAAAATCTTGACTGATTTCAATGCTCTGTTGGATGTTGTCCGCCATTGCTTCTGTCTTTAACGCTACATTGTAATCCAACAGCAGTTGATTCGGACGTCAGTCATCGTTCAAGCTGAGCGTTCGATGGCGTATGCTGTCTAGCTCACAAATTGACCAATCAGGGGTTAACGCTGATTTCCAGCTGACGTTGTGTAACGCCAACCTGTCCTAAGAAACCAGACCTTTAGATGATACTGCATCGTATAAAAAATACGCAGAATTTTTTTTTCCAAATCTTAGAACAGAATTTGAAACAAGGTTTAAAGATTATAAATCTTTGGAAGACAAATATTGTTTGTTTTCCTCGATTTTCTCAATAAATATAGACTCAGTACTCAGTTATATGCAAATGGAAGTGATTGAGATTCAGTGCGACTCAAATTTGAAGGCAAAATTCATTGAAGTGGGTGTGCTTGAATTTCACGAATATTTACCGGCAAGGTTTGAAAATACGCGAAAACTCGCATATGAAATTATTTCCATGTTTGGAAGTACTTATCAGTGAGAGCAATTATTTTCTGTTATGAATGGAAATAAATCTCCTGTCCGAAACCGTTTTAATAACGCTGACGTTGGGTCAATTTTGAAAGTAGTCTCGGCCAATAAAATTTCTCCCTAAATAGAAAAGATAGTAGCACAGAAGAGATGTCAAGTATCAGAACGTAAACAATAATTTAACTTTATATATGTTTATTACAATGTACTATTCAAAATAATAATATTTGTTTCTCTGAAAATTTTTTAATTTTTTTTTTTTTATGCGGCCCACTTAAAGTTAAGCATTGTTTATTTGGCCCAAGTTAGCTTTTGAGTTTGACACCCCTGTTTTACATTATATATGTTCTCTTATACTATACATTAAATTAGAATTTTTTTTTAAGTATCCTAATATAAAGATATTTTTATATAAAGCTTCCCTATCAGCGAAATAACTTGGGCCTTTATTGGGCCAATATTCATGAATCTTGGCTCCGTAAGGGTTTTCCGATATTTGCCATATATATAATTTTCCGATTCACCCGATATTTTACAGCCACTTTACAACCAATATCGGTCCTATCTAGAATTTTCAGATTCACCTAATATTTTACATCCATTATTTAGCCAATCTAGGTTTTATATTGGCCAATATAGGCCATTCTAGACCCTATATAGGCCATTCTAGGACCAATATTAAAAAATATAGACATCGCAATATGTTGGTCTGTTGGTGCAAGTACCCATATCGAGCCAATTTTGAACCCAACTGGAACCAAGGTTTAAATTGTTGCTATGGTTAATGGGTAGTTTTACTTTGCATTTATAATGTACTTATGCCTATTTTCTCTTAATTATTTTTTACAGAAAAAATTGAGGATACTTGATGCAAAGAAAGTTGAAGCGAAGGCATCAAAAATTAAGGAATGGGTCACAAATAAGCTCAAAGAAGTAAGTTAGAGCATGTTTCTTGAAATTGTTTATAGTTGACGTTGTTAAAAATGGGTTGAGTTGAAAATGGATTTTTTTTTTCTTCAATGAAATGCTAAATAAAATCCATTACTTGAAAAATTTGTGTTGCATACTATTTTTTCAATTTTCTAAATTTAGTTTGCTCGAACCTGCATCATTTGTGACATACATCTAAAAGTTTCCTTTATTTAAAAAAAAAAAAAAAAAAAAATATTAAGTTTCACAAAACTGGCATTTTCAAACATTGTGTACTTAGCAAAAAGAAAAAGCTTGAAAAGTTTGGATTTCTATTTTCATATTGTTTAATTGTAACTTTATTAACTTCAGCCTATTTCTGAAATATTTATTAAAATAATTTCTAAAACTGGCTGCGTAAATTAATTAAATAATATACAAATAGCTTCTTTAATGAATATTTTAATAAAAATTTTATGCAATTTCTTTGAGCTGTCTATCTCTTTTGAAAGTCTTAAAATTTACTTTTTACAACAATTTAATCTAGTGACATGTGTAAGATAAAGCCAAATTGCCATACATATTTTTTATTATTACCTATTATTATTAATTGAAGGAAAAATTTGGCTCATAGAGAAATAATATTTTTATCAACTTATTTCTTTTCCTCAAAAGAAATGAAAAAGAAAGTTTAAATGCTTTGCAGTAGTTTTAGTTATTTTAAAGGGTATATTATTTGTACAACTAGTTTAGTTGGTATTAGTAGTTTATCACATTGGAACTTGAAACACCAGAGGATGTATATATGATTTCTCATATATCATTATTAGTGATAAAACACTTATGAATTTATGAGTAAAAGAATTTTTTATGCAACAAAACTATATGAAGCTTAGTAAAATGCAAATTCTATACTTGAGGGTGGCAAGTTCTGTTATATTTGGGAATATTTAATGATGTTTGAAAATATTTTTTTCTTTCTTATTTATTTTATTGTGTGTTTAATTTTATTTTCAGCTAGAAGAACAGAACTTTCATCTTAGGGAAGAAAACAAGAAATGTAATTCACAGCTAGATGTTTTAAAAAAGAGGCTTAGTTTAGTATCCCAGCAGAAAGAAAAAAGCAATGCTGAAGTAAATATGAATATTTGAATGCAACTATTATCAAGAAAATTTTTCCATTTGTTTAGAAAAAAGTAAAAGAATGAATTTCGTTCATTTACAAAGTGAGGAAAGCTATTAACATTTAATTGTGACAAGTCGCATCTTATCAAAATTCCAACGAACTTAAAAGTTTTGATTTTTTTTCTCGCTCAAGCAGCACTATCTGATGACAGTTTTTTAAGATGAGGGCTTAGGACAACCATTATGATATTAATTTCAAAGCCTTCCTGTTAGGCCTAACTGCTTTTTTATGTTTTATTTTTATATAAGCTTCTATATATTAACTTCTTAGACTTAACTTATCTATCTTTTTCCTTAAATATTTTTTTCTTTGCTTATTTGCATGATATGATAATTTAATACTCAACTAAAAATAATCTGCAGAAAATTTATATAAAAAAAAAATGCAGTTTGTAAACTGTTCATTTGTAAATAATAACTTCTTAAAGTATTTAACAACATCGTAACTTATCAGCCTTTTTCCTTTAATATATTTTGCTTATTCGTATACTATGATAATTTAATACCCAACTAAAAATAAACTGCAGAAAATTTATTAAAATAATGCAGTTTGAAAACAGGTCATTTGGCAAATTCTTCTTCAGAATATATTGAGAGCTGCTATATTACTGCAGTTTATAAACTGCAGTAATTTTATAGTAGTGCCAGTAGTAATTATTATTTATTTATTATTACATTTTACAAGAAATTTCTAACAATGTAAATTTGCATATTTCACCATAGTTTCTGGATTTTTTTATTTTATTTTTTATTTTTTTAAATTTTTTGTTTTTAAGTATATAAAACAGATTTCAATATCAAGCAGTTTGACGATTCTTATGCTCATTTATGTTTATTTGAAAATATTAGGAGCCATATTTTTTTCAAACAGAGTTATTTTTAAGCAATAAAAATTTTTTATTTAAAATTATCTGCATTTATTGAAGACAAATTTAAAAAAAACAGACAGAAATTAATAAATAATGAAGGAGAGGTTTGAAGCTAAAAAAAAATTTGGATTAAATATCGATTTTCAAATTCAGTTATGTATTCAGTTCTCTTTTGATATAAATTTGTTTAAAACACAAATTAAAAGTTTATTTTGGTTAAATAAAATAAGTATAATTTTGTTTCGGAAATAGTTCTAGTTTAGTATGAATTTGAACAAAAAAAAAAAAAAAAAAAAAAAAAAAAAAAAACTAATTATTTTAACTACTTGCATTTTACTATATTGTTTACACCATAACTTTGTGTAAAAGAAACTTTTTAAGTCAAAAATAAAGTAATAAAAATAGAAATGTGCGAAAATCTTACTTAAAATTTTTCAACCCTTCTAAATTATAAATTAATTGCAATTATATCAAATATGTATTTTATGTATTTTGTTTTTATATTGACTGTATACATTACCTCTGTTCTAAGTGTATTTGTTTAAAAAAAAAAAAGTTGAAAGATTTATTAACAAGGAAAGGAAGAGTGAAGATATCAAAATCAATTCGATTGCGGGAAGATACTTTCAATTTTTCGACAATGCAAAATAACTGTAGTTTTTCTGTAGGTACAACAAAAAATAAACTTCTGAAACAATGAGTGTATAATTACTTCAAATTTACAACAGTATAACCAAGGATTTAAAGTTTCATTTTCTTTTCAATTTATGTTTTTAAAGTGACTTCATGTATTCTGTAGTAATTTTGTTGACAAAAGCTAAAGAATTTTTTTAAATAAATCACAGAGAAATTACTTTACATTTGCTGCAAAATATCTGAAATATTTTTACAGTTAAGATTGCACAAAAGAAAATCTATAGTTGACTGTAGAATAACTTAAATATTTTTAATTCCATTGAAAAACTGCAGTTTATTTTAAGCTAGGTAAAATTTCTAATGCAATAATTTATTTTAATGTTAAAAAAAAAAAAAAAAAAGTAAAGTTCATTTTACACTAAGTTTAGTGACAAATTCATGCACTTGGTTTTGTAAATCACTGAAACAAGGAAATGAATGGCTCTTTCAATTTAAATTAAAGGTAGTTGAAGCTTTTTTTATTATCATTTAATGTGTAGGATTTTTTTAAAAATTTTGATAAAATTTTTATCTTACCAACTTGTGCTTTTTAAAATTCGGCTTCTTTTTATTTTTCTTAAAATTAGTTTATTCCAGATTTTCTTCTTATATGCAGAAAAGATATCTTATCTGTATAAAGATACTAAAAAAAGAAGTCACATTGAATAACTTTTCTAAAGAGCAGATTTTTCCCACTCTTAGCCAATCTCAATGCCAATCATAATCGAGTAACATAATTTTTTAAAATATAATTATGCATGTTCTTTTTGAGTTAGACTTATGTATTACATATGATTGCAATAATGATGTTATGCTATGACACTGTGTTAAATTGTTTGTTACTGTGTTATTTTAAAACTATTTAATTCACTTTCGTAACAATGAATTATTTTCCCTCAGGATTCTTCTAGAGGGAGCTGGGAAGAGCAAGGTTCATCCGACGATGCTCCCCCGCACAGTTCAGTATCAAGCGCCAATCAACGTGCCAACTTCATTAATAATAATGAACCGTCCTTTAATTCTTCCTTGGTTGAGAGTAGCAAGAAGACTTCCTCCTGGGCTTCAGCTCAACAAGCTCGTGTTGATCAGTGGATAGACAGTGCTTGTCAGGCAAGAAGGTCTGATTCTGAGGATGGGGATTGCCTACAGATGTTGAACTCTGAATCTATGGTGGAAGTAAGTAAATATCATGATTTTTTTATTGTCAAGTTGAACTTTTGAATCTATGGTGCAAGTAAATATTATTTTTCTATTGTCGCCTATTGTCTAGTCCGCATGCTTGTTAGGCAAGGCGGTCTGAGGATTGCCTCCAGATGTTGAATTCTAAAATCTATGGTGGAAGTTCATGATTTTTTTATTATCGCCTGTTGTCAGGGGTATAACAAACCATACATGGTTAGTGTGCTTGATAGGCTACTCTGTGCGACTCTGAGAATGAGGATTGCGCCCAGTTGCTAAATTCTGAATATATGGTAGAAGTAAATATCATGATTTTTTTTAAAATTGTCACCTCTATAGTCAGAGTGTTATAAAAAGCCTTACTTGGAAGGCTTTTTATATACTTTTTTTACCCTGTGTTGTATTTTTATGATATTTGAAGTTTATCTAAAAAATTTTAAATTAGTTAAAACAAAATTTTTTAAAATCTGTTTTTCAAAATTTCTGTTGTCACATAAAGAAAGAGAATTCAATGGCTAGGACACCTTGAGAGAATGGAGGAAAACAGAGGCACTAAGAAGATATTCAAGGGGCAGTGCCAGGGTCGAAGGAAAAGAGGAAGGCTGGTCAAAAGATGGTTTGACAAGGTGGAAAAAGACCTTAAGACTCTAAAAGTCCGAAACTGGAAACAAAGAACTAGAGACAGGCGACTTTGGAGGAAAATTGTTAGTGAGGCCATGGTCCAACATGAACTGTAATGCCAGGGAGTTAGTTAGTTAGTTAGTTGTCACATAAAAGAATGTTTTTTTTTGGTGAATAATATGCTATTTTCATAACTGCTGTGAGTTCTTTACAATTATTCATGGTTGTTAAGTCAAATTTAACCTATCTTTAACCAGTGCCCTCTGTTCTAGTTATATGAATGGTGAAAAATGTTAATGTAAAGAAAAACTACAATTTTGTGAAAATGAAAATTGTTTGTGATATAATTTTTTAATATTTAAAAGGTTACTTCAAGGTTGCGTTAGATGGGCTCATTTCTAAGAATTTGCAAAGATTGAGAATGATTAATTGATTTAATACGTACCCAGTTTAATTGATTAATACGTACATTACGTTAATACGTTAATTGATTAATTAATTGATTTAATACGTACATTTAATAACTTTAAAGTTATTTAAGTTAACTTTCCGTTCTAAAGCAAAGATTGTATACATTTCTTAACACTAAACATACAGCAGGGTATCCACGCACCTTGAAAGTCATTGAAAATTGTAGAAAGTCGTGGATTTTGACCTTGAAGGAAATTTGTCATGGAAACTCATGATTTTCAGTGATAAACACTAAAAAATCATAGAAACTCCCAGTTTATCATGGATTTTGGATCCCTTAATCTTGTCGGGCAATTTGAAAATCCCGTATAGCAATTGGTATTCATATGATTTAAAAAATACCCGTTGCAATCCATATTTGTGTGATAAAAAAGATCACTCATCACAATTTGCATCTACATGATTTAAAAATCTAGAATCATTATCTATATTTGTGCGTTCTAAAAATCATACATCGTGATCTGCATTCGTGAGATTTAAAAATTCCTCATCACAATCTGCATTTCTGTGATTATTACAATTCACATTGTGATTTTACCTTTTTAATAATTTTTTTAAAAATTAAGTATATTTTTATTTTTGTTTATGCAAAAGACTTGGACTGTCTGCAAATAGCAAAAATACTAAAAATAAATCTTTATATCTCTAAATTTCTAATATTTTCTAGTTTAAGCTATGGAATTTCTGAAAGTCTTAAGAACACTCTTTAGACTTTCTAATAACACTCTTTATACTAAATAACAACCACGGAAAAATACAGTTTTATGGATTTTTACTGTAGCCTTTTTTTTTTTGCTATTGTGGTATTTAACCTATATATATATATATATATATATATATATATATATATATATATATATATTTAAATTTTTTAATTTCCATTGTACTTTTTATTAAAATTTGTTCATGCAAAAGATCGGACTGTTACCGAGTTTCAAATACAACTGTAAATAAAATGAGAATTCTCATTCTTATTTCTAATTTTGTATTTAAAAATGGGTTCTTTTATATTGAGGAAATTTACCTTTTTCATTTATTCTAATTATGAAGTTAATTATAAGTTCTTTGGAATTGAGTTATTTTGCTTATGTGTCTTTTTCTCCCATAGGCTGGTCTTCCTCCTATTGTTCCTCCACACACTTCATCAATTAGTACTTTACCATTTTCACAATCATCAATATCAAGGTCAACATCTGATGTGAAAAAACCCCCTTCCAAAAAACAACATTCCCGGTCACTTCCCCGAGAAACCACTAAAAACTCTTCTTCTATGCATGTTACTAATATCCCATGTGAGTATATGCTTCTAAAATCAATAGTGGATTTTTCTAATTTAATGTTTCATTTTTCTTAAAATCTGTCCTTAATTTCTATGACTTGGGACAATTTAGCGATAAGCCACCTTTTTTTAAAAAGGAATTATTTTTACATCTGTTCCTTAATATTGTTTACAGTTAAGACTTAGCACTCTTTTTACTAAATAACAACACAATAACACAGTAACACCTAATTGCCTACGTGGAAATTGTAGAGTTTTCTACCAAAAGCTTTCCCCTGAATAATTTGAAAATGTTGTTGAACGTTACATTACATCAAGTCCTTTATTTATAATTGAAACTCATTTTTTAATCTAGAAAAAATTTCTAGGATTTTAAGTATAATTATATTAAATAATGTTTTAATTGAAGTTCGATTTGGAAATTTATCGTCAGTGGTAGAAATTAGAGATGAGACGTGCTCAGCCTGAGCCCAACTTTGGTTTATTTACTGAAAAAAAGATTTCGGCTTGAACTCTTAAAATTTTCATAAACTTTTTTACTTCTTTTATACAAATGTTTGGTTCAAATGAGTATAGTTCATTCTAGTAAACTCATTTCTAGTAAAAATTGGGAAAATTTAGTCAACTGAAGAATAAGTGACAAAAGATATCACTAGTCTAGACGTAGTTTTAATCTATTTACTTGTCTCTATTAGGCTTTTCTTAAAAAAAAAAAAATAATAATAATAATTAGTAATGAAGTGAATTGAAATGAAAAATTATAAGACAGAGAATGTGTAATTTCAAAATTATGATTTTATGGGCAAAACATGGAATTAAAAAAAAAAAAATCATTGTGGAAATTTATTTCTTAAACTGAGTGAGAAACTTGATTAATATATATTTTTCTATTTTAGCTTCTAGAAATACCACCACACAAACTAATATGGAAAATGATGTGAACAATAGCAACAAGCACAACTCATACGGAAATATTTATGGCAGCTTAGATCGCAAACTCAAGATGCTGAATGTTGGAAACGGACATTCGGGTGAGAGGAGAAGAACCGTACAGACAAGTAATGATCTTCATGACTATGCTGAAATTTATACGCCCAGTAAAGAAATGATTGTCGGACTGGATTCTGATATGGACATTCGCCCCCCAACTCCTCCCTTGCACAGGTTCCCTTCTTGGGTAAGTTCAGGTTCATGGTGAATTTTTTCTTCAGATGAGCATTGCAGGCCTTTTCATGTAAGTCCGCTTTTTTTGCATTTACATCGAAGAGAAATATAAACATGAATTTATTTCAAACAAAAAAGTAATCATTTAAGAAAATAATCAGTTAATTTTGTTTGCTTATTTTTTGAAGCAATTGATATTTGTATGTACATAAATTTCAATTGGCCTATTGACATGGTGTGTAGAGTTTTTAAAACGTGTTTAAAAGTGCTTAATTTTCCTTTCTCGAAAATGTTTTTTTCTTTACCATGTTGATTTTTGCCACGTATTATGCAAAAGCGTGATTTTTGCATTGTTCTATCCTACGTTTTCACAAGTCATTCAACCGCAATCCATTTCGGGATACGGTCAGTCTGTAGCGTATAAAAGCGCCAATCATTTTAAGTGTTTGAGGAAATACCTGATGAGTCCACATGCACATATACTTGCAGGGGTCTGTCTAGGTTTTTCTGAGAGGTACCTATTTTGGTATAATTTAGACATAATTTGTGAAAAATTAAAAATTATATTAAAAAATCAACACAAAAATAGGGATTTATCGTTCCTTACGGGATACAGAAATAAAATTTCAAAAAAAAGAATTTTGTGAAACAACTGTTTTTCCTAAAGTTGAATTTGTGAAGGTACCGCTAAACGGTAGTAAATTTGGGCTGTACAGACCCCTGACTTACTTGGATTCAATGGGAAGAATTCTCGCACTCTCATTTGCAACTCTGCCTCATTTTGCAAGATATTCTCACTTTCAGCCTTCATTTTCCACCCTCTGAAATTGAACCGAAAAATCTCTTGATGTTTTTTTGGTGGCTAATATAATCAAGAGTAGAGTTCTTTGGTAGAAACTAGTTATTTTATCATGATCATGTAAAGTCTTTGAAAATTATTTTGCATTTTGTTAATGTATAAAGTGCTTAAAAATATTATTTTAGTTTTTAACAAGTACTTAAAAAGTGCATAATTTTCGTTTAAAAATTTGGTTATGCACCCTGATTGAGTTCAAATGTACATCAAATGCATTTTATTATGTTTTAAATATTTTTAAATTTAACTACAGATGTTTCTTTAATATTTTATTAGTTAACTTAGCGATTTATTTAATTTATGAAATTGTAATTTATATTAAAGTTTAGTTCAGAATATATAAAACATGTTTCTGAAGTTTTGTTACTGTGCTAAGTTCAGCTTTTTTCTATTTCTTTCCAAAACTGCTACAGCATGACTGACATTATTACTAAAACTCAGTATAACTAATATTTTCCTTGCTTTTGATTCAAAGATTCTGTACACTTTATTGATTTTAGTATTCTTCAGATTTAGATCAACCACATCATATATTCATATTAATGACCATAGGAAGCAAAATTTTAGAAAATAAATAAAATTGTTAAAAAATTTTGAATAAAAATTTAAATAAACTTTACCCTCTGCCTGCTTTTTGTCTAATTAAATATAATTTCTGTGATCCTAAAACAACCTAGTGTTCATTGAATTTTTTGTGTGTCATACTTAGTTTACAACATTAAGTAATTTGATATCATTGATTATTCAATAACATTTATGCTAAACACAGTATAATCAATTACTTCTCATTTGCTTTTAATATATCCCTTCTATCAACTATTCAGAAAATTTTAAAAGACTGTATTGCAAAATAAATAAATTTGGGTTTGAAATTTTTATTATTTTTTTTTTTTAAGTTGTTTTACATTAAAACCAACTATTTATCTTAAAATATATTAGTTAAATTGTTAATATTAAATATTTAGTTAAATGTTAAATTTTCCTAAATAACCATTTTCTTAAATAATACTTTCTGTTTGTATTAAAACTTTCTTATTATTCCTTTTCTTCAAGGCTTGATATATTTGTTTTCCATATTTAGATTTATTTGATTTAGTGGTTCTATAATAATTTGATGATTTTTTTAAAAAAAATTACTACGTTTTTTCAATCTTAATTTTTGTTGTCCAAACATTCAGCTTTCATTTATACTTAATTTCAGGAGTCAAGGATATATGAAGTTGCAATGAATGGCATATCATTATCTAGAGACGCTCTACATTCTTGTCCTATGAGTAAGTAAATTTCAGGTTTTCGTGATTATTGATAGTAGCCAATTTTAACACTTTTTTCAGAAAAATTCATTTTAATAAAGTCAAACTTGCTTTTAACGAACTTGGGTTTAATGAAAAAATCGGAAATACTTGGAACAATGTAAAGGCTATTGAAACTTAAAGAGGTGATTCCGAGAGAGGTTAAAACCTAGAGAGGTTTTTAAAGAGGTGACTCCGGCTTAAACATTCATTATTTTTATGATTTATATTATCTCTTCTTAATTTCAACCTCTCCACCTTAGTTAATCCTAAAAAATTTCTTTTGATGTTTTTGTGTCGACAAATTCCTTTTTGATGTTGATGAAGTTTTTTTTTAGACGATATTCAAAGAACAATTGCACAAAAAAAGAGAATAAAACCGTTCAAAGCAAATTAATTAACTCTTTTTATGTACAGAAATAAATAATAAAGTAAATTTTATATTAAAAAAATAATTCTATGAAATTTAAGCGGTTAGATATTACTTGATTTTCTACCACAATCTTTGTCTGTGTGACCTTGGCTACATGAGACAAACTAAACATGCTTTAAAATTTTGACTAAAGGAACATGATCAATTTTTCTATCAAAATCATCAATTACGAGAAATGATTAATTGCAACTTTACGTTTTATGTTTGAAATCAGTTTTGTTTCTTCTCATACATGTGTGACAAATTTGGCGTCTAATTGAGTACTGATGGCGTCTAAATTTGAAATGGGCGTCTAAATTTGAGTACTTGAAACATGCTGACAATTATTTCCAATCCATATAATTTTGATGCAGATGAAGTGTTGTATATTTATGATTTATTAAGTATGTATGAACTTTTATAGTTTTTTCTGAACCCATTTTTTACAACCACTTGGTTGTAAGGAGCAAATATTGTGGGCCCATCTCTCTTTTTATGTGTGAGTTTGACTGCAGTGATAAAATTTATGCTTTCAAACTTAATTCTTGTCTAAATAAGTAAGTTTTAAAGTAATAAAATCAGGTAATCATTAAGATGTTTTTTATTGCTGACAATATAAAAAAGGCTTTCTTTACTATATTTTGATTGCTATTTTATTATCCTGTATAAAATTTTCTGAAAAAAGTGCAAAAAATAAGCATTGATATTGTAGTTTTTCATTATAATTTAATTCGGAATATTAATTTATATCTAAAAAAGATTATTATATTTTTGTACTGTTATATTTAATTACTTCATTCTTCTTACAGTTCCATCTCATAAGCCTAAAAAAAATCAAGATAGTTACATGACAGACTCTTTTACTGATATGAGTATTCCAGTTTACGCCATGGTTAAGGGTGTAAGTGTCTTGCTTTTTTAATTTGAATTTCATTTAGGAAGATTAAAATAATTATGGTGTCAACTATTGATTTATTACACTGTCAAAAACTAGCTTTTAATAAAAAAAAATTTGTTTTTGACACAGACAAAGAAAATTAAGATGGCATAACTTTTTATGTATAATTTTATTCTTTTCTATGTTATAAAATAAAATTGCCTTCCTACTTATTTAAAATTTTCATAAGAAGTATTAAATTTCTGTGCAACAAGTGTAATTAACCAAATGAACTTTTCATATTTTACATAAGCTTGTGTTTCACATTACGTAGTAAGCTTTTCAAGACAACTCTCTAGTTGAATAATTTTGAATCTTAATTTCTATTTAAAATTAATAGTAAAGCAGAATTATTGTTACAAATGGTTTCAAAAATTCACTACTGTTTTTAAAATTGCTGTGAAAGTTTGAAACTGTTTTACAGAATTGCTTTGGAATCAATTAAAATTGTTACTTTGCTCCAAAACTCCCATCTAATCATAGTTGTGATGACCAAATCAATTAATTCTTCATTAATTGGTAAAAATTTAATTTAATTTTGTTGGATGGGGTATTTGTCACAGCTTTATGATAGTTGTTTAAATGGTTTCACATCATTATATTCAGCGGCAACAGTATTATTAAATGATGTGCAATACATTACAACACAAGAAATTAAAAGTTACGAAATATATAGAGAGTTGCTTGTGCTTTTTACAATGCTTGTGACTTATTTTTATGACAGATATATTTCAATATTATGAATGCTTACTTTATGGGTAGAAATTAAGAAAATATAGTCACTGTTTGGTAGAAGGACCAGTAACTAAAAGATGTTACTAGTCCAATACATCACATATCTCGAGATTCAATTCGATTTTTAAAAGAAAGTAACAAAGTAAGTATAAATAAAAAGAAATTAAAATAACAGGGATCGTTCCAATATTATGTAAGTATATTTTTGGCAAATTTTGAAGCAAACATAAGCAATTCCCAAACCCCCTTTCATACTTAGATTAGAAAGTTGAAATCCCTCCCCTAGTTTTTACTTCAATGTTGACATTTACTACAGTTTTAGAATTTAATTCAAAGAAAAAGATTTAGCTATGCACTAAGCAAAGTTTTCATTTTAATTCATTTTGGAAAATTGTGAGTCAAATATTCTTTAGGAATATCTTGTTTTCGTTTTGTGCTCAAAACTCTTGACCTATGAAACTCTTTGGAGAAATTTTTAATATAATTTTCTCTTTCTGAATTCAACTTATATTCAACATTTTAAATTTTTCCATAGGTTATTTTTTGTTACGTTTTTTATTTTTAAGAAAATTTTGAGAATAAGGGGATTTTAATGTCTCACGTAAGCATTGTTCATACCCTTTCTCCCCCCTTGTCAGCAAAATAAGCAAATCACAACCCCCTTTCTTAATTGGTGCTTACATAATATTTGAACAACCCCACATAGAAAATGTAATGTTCACAATTATGATAAAATATGCTATTTTGTGATTTAAACAGCTTACCATCTTGTTGCATTGATTGTTACTCCGGATATACCAGGAATTTATCTGAGCTAAATTTTAGTGGTCTTGGACCAACAGATCACCGTTAATTTTGAGGCCTGCATAATACTATATATAATTGCTGTTGATAAACTTTGTAAATAATTTTAAACAGAAAACAAAGAAAAATCATTCAGTTTCTTGAGACGATTGCAACAAATCATACACATCTCTTTCTGTTTTCTTTAACCGATTTTTCAAATTATTGATCGTTTTTTTGAACTCCTGATATGTTTCTACCCTAAATCTGAATTAATATTATTTTTTATAGAGGGCTTCCCAAATCAGGTCTGTTCCTTTTACTGGTGAATCTACAGATTCTTCAGACAATGAAGAAAACACGAGAGTCACATCTACTCACACCACTAGCGGTGAGACAGAATCTAGCGCTTCTACTGGTAGTCCAGGCAGAAATAAAAGTAGTACAAATCAGTCACCTGCAAAACACAGTTGCACTTCTCCTACAAAATCAGTTAAAAGAGGTACATTTGTGAATTTGAATTATTTTTATTATTTTCAAGCTTAGTAAGGAGTCTTTTCATCAAAATGTATAGTTTTAAAAAACTTTTTTCTACAAATTGCAGTATTAGCAATTTTTTATTATAAAACATATAAATAGAGACGGCGAATCCCGATAATAAAAATGAATTTCTAGCGCATAGTTTTCCAACATAAACACTATCGTTTCCAGTGGACATTGAGACTTTCTAGTCTACTTAAACGTTTGAAGTGAATAAAAAAAAATTTATGTTATGGCTACTTTCATATAAGAAATATTTCTTAGAAAAGTTCAAATATAAAGTCATTGATCAATAGAGATTTCCAATAAATTAATGGTTTGATTTAAAGTATACTATAACCAAAATAAAGTAAGTAGAGGTCATTTTTTAAAAATCATTCAATAAACATTTGATAAAAAATTTTTAAGGGTTGTTGAAAAAGATATTTATTAAAAAGTGGGCAATAAGCCAAAAAAAAAAAGTTTGAAGTTTTTTTTTTTTATTATTATTGTTTTTTTGCTTACTGCTAATAATTTCTAAAATACATAATGAGACAATGAAGAAAAATTTGAAAAATATGACAAATAAAGCTGATGTCGTCAGGGGGTACCAGCTTCGAATGTCAT
The DNA here is from genome assembly GCA_949128135.1 of Parasteatoda lunata. Classification (NCBI taxonomy): domain Eukaryota; kingdom Metazoa; phylum Arthropoda; class Arachnida; order Araneae; family Theridiidae; genus Parasteatoda; species Parasteatoda lunata. The sequence continues at coordinate 99,919,796 of OX421975.1, forward strand.
AAATGCAAAACTTTTTTTACCGAGAAAGCCAAGACAAAAGTCAAAAAATTGCTTTCTCTGTACCTCAAAAGAGAGCAATTTTTTTTGTCTTGGCTTTCTCAAGAAAGCAATTTTTTGACTTTTGTCTTGGCTTTCTCGATATAAAAATTGTGCATTTATGACATTCAAAGCTGTCATAAATGCACAAATTTTTTCGTCAGCTTTGGTTGTCATATTTTTTCAAATTTTTCTTCATTGTCTTATTTGTTTAATTCCTCTTGGTTTCTCTGCTGCTAAGCACATTTTTCCATTTGGATGTTTCATTATTATTAGTTTTTATAATTATAAATTTTTTTGCATTAATATTTTGAATTCTTTTCTTAAAATAAATAATGTCATTCTTTTATGTTTGTTTAAAAAATCAAAGTAATTAATGAACAAAAAATTCTTTTTTCAGATACTTCTACTGAATCTGTTTTGTCTGATGATTATGCCATTCCTCCTGATGCGTATGCAGACACTTACAGCATGGATTCTGTTGAACCACCTAGATTTTCTTCTATCATAGCTGAAACTGTAAAAAGGGTAAATAAGAGATAAATGATTTTGTTATGTATAACTTAGTACATTGCATTCCTCTTCCACATTTAAATTGACAAGTTACCCCCTATAAGAATGTCCAAGATTTTTAGCATTACATTTAGTAAATAATACTTCATTAAACTCATCACTGTTGTTGTTGTTGTTTCCAGTACCACTTGCTAATAAATTTAAGGCAAAGGGTGCATTTATTGTTTTTAAGTGGCACCACTTATGGCCAAGAATAGGATTTCAACCATACGCATTATACCCCTTTTTACAGGGTGTCCCCAATCATTCATCCGCAGATCCTAATTTTGACTTGAACCAGAGAAGGATCAATCACCAATTCAGTACCCCTAGAAGTATTGATTTGTAATGAGAACTTGGAAGGCTTTGTGTCACCGGCAGATTTAGCCTGCACTAGTCACCATTTTGTACCAGGCTGGCGGGATTCGAACTCACGGACATGAGTACCAACCAACCAGGCTATCACGGCCCCTAAAATTATTTTTAAAATCTCTAATCTTTAAAACTAGTAGTACAAGATTGCCACTCCACAGGAAGAACAGGGAAAACCTAAAATACTGGGAATTTAAAAGTCACCTAAAATAACAGGGGAAATTTTAATTTTTTCAAATACAGAGAAAAATACAGGGAATTTTATTTCTAATTTTCTTTTTTTTAAAAATGGTGACCACTCAAAGGGCAATCTATGGAATATTTTAGGATGATGTTTTAGCTATACTAAACTATTTCATTTCTTGTAACATTATTTGTTTTAAGTATGTTGAGCTGTTCCTTATTTCTTTTAAATTTTTCCAACAATTAAGTAAAATTAGTATAGTTAGCCTAATATTGCTCACACATAAAAGCACAGTGATTGTGTGTTCTTATTAATATATTGTGTAGAATATGTACAGGGAAATTTTTTCTCAAATTATAAATTATACTTGCATTTTTCATCAACTTGTGTTTCTTTTTACCTTAGGATAATTTTGAAAAATGTGGCTACTTAACTAAATTGGGAGGCAAGTTAAAAACGTGGAGACGCAGGTGGTTTGTTTTAAAAAATGGAACTCTTAGTTATTACAAAACACAGGTAAGTACTCAATTTTTGTTTTTTTTAATAATATATTTTAATAAATGCTTATTAGAAATTAACTATTTGATTGAAAAAATGTAACTACTAGTTAAAATTGTGCCATATCTGAGACATTTTTTCAAACTTTTGAAAACAAGATTTTGGAATTAAAGAAAAATATTGTTTCTCCAAAGTAATATTTTTATGCGGAAACTTCTTGGGCGATGTTTTTAACACGATAATTTAATGAAGCATCAAAATGCCACAATTATTATAAAAAAAATAATTAATAAACAACTTTTAAACTCTAAATGAACTTATTCCATTATCAAAAATGACAGCTTAAATGAATAATATTTTCGCTGGATTTCCTTTTCTTTAGATTTGTTATTGATTAAAAAATTATTACAACTTAAATTATATAGCAAGGTTTTAACAAGTAAAGTTCTTTTGCTAAGGAAAAATTTTGCTGTTGTCGAATTTCAAAGCGGTGTGATATTTCCTTAGAGATAATTTTTTTAGTCGACGCCCGGTGGCTGAGCAGTAGCGCTGTCGTGCCACAGGTCCCTGGTTCGATCCTCGGGCCGGGCAAGGTCGACTCAGCCTTTCATCCCTTCAATGGGTCGATAAATGAGTACCAAGCATGCTTGGGAACTAAACACTGGGGGTTCTGCGTTCGGCTGACCTCCTGACCGGAACATCTTCTCCTGCACCCCAGAGCCCAAGGTCAAGAAAACTGAGATGGGCACAGTCGGCCTTGGCCCTCTATGGGCTGTCGCGCCACTGAGTTTAGTTTTTTTTTAAATTTTTTTAGTCTAGCAGGAAATTATCATATTCCATAATTTGATTTTTATAAACCTACAGTCAATACTATATATATCGACCCCTGTGTTCCAAGTAAAATTGTCACTATATCGTGAGCATGAAAACTATAGCAAATATTTTCTAAGAAATCATAAATACTAGACTTATTTTGACAAAGACATTTTCTTATCTACTTCAACTTCATTTAAAATGTAAGCAAAGTTAAAATCAAGGAGAATATAATGTTGTTGCATATCTCTGTTGTTTAGCAATGCTAAATCAGGAAAATTAAAGAAAAATAAAGCAAAATTTGGGTCAGAATGAAGTTTATTTCGGACATAAACCCTTTAATGGTCTCACAATTTTAAAGAAAACGGTCATAAAAGTGTACTTTTTTTTCCTCCAAGGAACTTAATAAAATTAAGTGTATTAAGAAGATTGCTGACGTCTTGTTTAAAATAAACTATCTTTAAACACTAAATAAATGATTCCAAGAAAATGTAGCATTTAAATAGCAAATTACAGTAGACATATTTCAAGTGCTTCAAAAATTGATGCCCATTTTCAAGACTTACCGGACGTGAATAATTTGACATTTTAAAATGGGTACCTGTTTTTGAAGGGCTAGAAACACTGTTATTTACTATTTATATATTTTTGAAGCGAATGTTGTTTTTCATTGGGTAATATCTCTAAACATATGACAAATAGTCTGATACTGCCATCTGGTGTACTAATTGAGAAATAAACATGTTTCCATTCATAAAAAATAGATTGTTTTAATCTTTTCGGCCTTTTACTTTTGAACATTCCAACCCAGAAACATCACATGCACAATAAATAGAGGATACAACTTCACTTTCATCATTTTGATGGGAGTAAAAAGGAAGGACTTAAAAGACACATAGTATTTTCTTTTATGGAATGGCAGGCAGAACTACGTGTATTGGTCGTTATAATGGAAATGTCACTGTAATGGGGTTGTTCTAAAGAGCATAAACTGTATAAGATATGAACAATTAAATAGCATGATTTATTTATTTATTATTAATGAAGTGGTTAATTTATTTCTTCTGCAGAATGATGTTGGTAGGAAACCTCAAGGCCAAATCATGTTGGATGATGTATCCAGAGTAAATAGAGCAGATGGTGGGACATTTGAGGTAACTTTTAGTGCACTATGTAACTCCTTTTATTTTAAATAATTATTTTAGACTTTTATTAAAGACAAGTTGTAAAATTTTAAAATTAGTTAGATTATGCCAGATTAATTATTTGTACATAAGTTGTAAAAACATATTACTCCCTTAACAGTTGGTTGTCAAGACTAAAGTGTCATGGTGGTTAGGGTATCACAATTTCAATAACAGTGACAGCGTTGTCAACATTGTGCACTGGTACGTTTATTTCACAGATTAGCTGGTACTCATTGATCCAAATTTATATATATATATATATATATTATTTCTAGCATCGGGCAGTAGCACTTGAACAAAACAAATATTCATTGACTAGTGTGTTGTGAACCCTCACAACAAAAACCCATGAAGTTAAGCAAAACAGCGTGAGAGATAGAAGGAAAATAAAAGCATGTTAAGAGTCAATACTTGTCAACCAGTTTGGAAATCTTGAAGTTTCTCTCTTGCGTGTTAATATCTATTGTATAAATTCCAGAAATCTCAAGGCATTTCTTAAGAAAACATGCATCCATAACAGAATCTCTCCTACATAATAATACCTGCCAAGTCTCTTGTTTTTTAATGAAGACTCCTGTATTTTACGACTATCTCCTGTTTACTCGTATATTCTCAAATTTCTCCGTATTTGTTGAAGAAACCTAAAAAAAAAACTTTTTTTTGGCGATAAAATATTTGCCCATTGCAAAAATATTTCTCAACAGATGGTGCTTTTGTTAGTACTGCAGTATGTTGACTGTTAATAGTTTAAATACTTATAAATAATGGTATAAAAATCTTCTTTAGATTAAGATTTATATACATATTTTTTACTTTGCTAAATACAAAGTGTTTATATTATTTCCAATTTTGAATTTATCTTTTTGACTTACATGGTTATACGCGATATATCAAAACTTTACTCAAAGCCTAAAAGATGTCGCTAGTAAAATCTCCGTTATTTTATTTCTTCAACGTTGGCAGTTATGCATAATACACAACTCGGAGACAAAATGATCTTAAATCAAAATAAATGTCCTGCAAGACAATAGCGCTCAGTCTCTAACTGGGTCTGAATCTAGGCAATCTGGCACCAAATATCAAGTTTGCAACTCATATTCACATAATGCTAATTATGGAAAGGGCAGCTTGGTTGCACCTGTTGGTACTGTCACAAATGCTCATGGTAAAGACACATAGTTTTTTCTAAGAAACATTGTTCAAGTAATGTAAAATTGCTTTTGGCTTTGCAATATCTTTCACATTATTCTCATCACTAGTAAGATTTATTAATTTGTTAATTTTTACCTTTATTCATTTTTGTGTTCAATTCTTATAATAGATTGCCACTTCTAAAAGAACATACTACCTAACTGCTGATTCTAACACCACAATGGAAGATTGGATTAGAGGTACTGATTTTTTTAAAATCTTCATTTTATTTATTTACTTAATGTTTATTTGATCTCTTGGAAGTATATCTGGAAAACTTATTTTAAGAAATATCCAATATTAGATTTGAAAAAGAATTTTTGATGAAATGTAAACTTCAGAAAAACTTTTTAATGTTGTCAAATTTAACTGTCACCATTTCATTGATATGATAAAACTTATTTACGAATATTTTCCTCCTTCTAATATTAATAACATTTTCTGGTTTCAGTTTTACAAAATGTTATTAGGCGGAATACTACTCAGTTAGCTTTAAATAAAGATGATAATAAACCTTCAATTCAAGGATGGGTAACTAAGGTAAAAAGAATCTATTGTTTACGCTAAGTTTTATAAAACTCAAAACATTTTCCTGAAATATTTGTCAATTCCCCCTAGGTTAAACATGGTCACTCAAAGAAATGCTGGTGCTCTTTGGTTGGAAGAATGTTTTTATATTATAAAACTCCAAATGATTCGGTAAGCTTTATTTGAGATTTAGGATCTCTTATTTCAATTGTTTTTCTTTATAAAAAGAAAATTAAATTTACATAGTAAATTCGAAGTAATATTTAACAGTTTGTATTAACTTGAAAAAGCAATGCTTAGCATTTCTTAAACTTTTTCATGTATTTTTGTTTCGTGTAGAAGCCCTTGGGTCAAATAAATATGCGTGATGCAAGAGTGGAAGAAGTTTTGCACGTATCTGATAGCGATGAGGACGACCAAGATGATTCGATGGTCAAATCCGAGTATACAATCGGCATTTTTCCAAATCATCAAGGACCAACGTATCTCATCATGCCAGGAAAACAGGAGATGGTAATGAAATAATGTGCACATATAAAAATCATGCAAACTGTAGTATGATTGAATTTGTTTCTTACTTTTGCTACTTATTTAGGATACCTGGTTGTATCATCTTACTATAGTATCATGTGGAGACAACTTAGTAGGTACCCAATATGAGCAGTTAGTTGCTAGATTAATGGAAGTAGATGGTGAAGAGAGTAAGTTATATTTATAATATTTATCCAAATTAATTTACTAAAAATAAGCTACGCCAATTGACCCTACATAACAGCCAGGTCTCTTTTGCCCTCCAAAATCTGTTTTTTAAAGTTTCTTTTACTCCTCTTTTTTATAGTTTGGTCCATTTAGTCTTTTTGTTAATATAGAAGTTTATTGTTTTTATCATTTCTGTTTAACTTTCAGGTGTAATTTTTATTGCTAATAGGTAAAATTTAGCTCTTCAGATACACCCTTATTCTCTTTGAATTGTGTATCACGATTCATGTTAACGAAAGATTTGCATTGAAACCATTGTGATTTGCGATTAATGTTCATGTGATTAACCCCTTTTTATTTCACATGCTTTTTCAAATCATATTTTTTTATTCATTATTGCCTAATTTGCAAATTACTCATCTCAATTTAATTTTGATTTACAAGTGACGCTTGTGATCCCCAAGTCTCCACATCATCCACATTTCATATACAAAAAATTTAAAATCAAACATCATATTCACGCAATTTAAAATAAAACATTGCAATTTGTATTCATGTCATTTTAAAAATCATTTGCGATTTTTATTCATGCAATTTTAAAATCAAACATTGTGATTCGTGTTCACATGGTTTAAAAGTCACAAATCACGATTTGTATGTATGTGATTTAAAAATAAAACAATGTGATTTGTATTTACGCAATTTAGAAAATCAAACATTGATATTTGTATTCATGCAGTTAAAAAATTACACATCACAATTGGTTTACATGATTTCAAAATAAAACATGATTCCTATTCAGGTTGTTCAAAAATTACGCAACACGATTCGCATTTACATTATTTTAAAATAAAATATGTTTCATATTCACACAGTAAAAATTACACATCACTATTTCTATTTACGCGATTTTAAAATCTAACCTTGTAATTTATATTTATGTGTCTTAAAAACCACTTATCACGATTTTATATTCACTTGATGTAAAAATCATGGCCTCTTGAAAATATTATGGCCATATTAGAAAATTTTGACCATTTATTAAAGATTTCTAGAGTGTTTTTAACAAACTCTAGCTAAAATTTGTATTGAGTGCTCATCAAAACTCATTGATATTTCAGTTTGGTATTGAAAAATTATTTATGTTTCTGACTTACCATATAATATTTGTTATTAAAATCATTGTCTTATTTAAATGTTTAAATTAGTTATGTTATTAATATTGTTTTTAAATATTTTTTTTAAATATTTAAATTCTTGTTTACTTTTCTCTCATTTTTTACTGATTTTATAAAAATAAGTTTTTAATATATTTCTTAGTTAATTCGTGTTTCCCTTTGTTTATGATTCAAAAGGATATTAGAAAATGCAGTTAACTTCTAATATCTTAATGTTAACTTATAAAATATAACTCTCTTCTTTTTTTTTTATTTTTAAATATGTTACATTCAGTAATAACTGCATTTAAAAACACAGATTTCACATCATTTTTTACAATACATAAAGAAAATAATAACTAACAAAGTATAAAATTCAAATTGCCTATGATTATTATTATTTTTTTAAATTAGAAACCTTTATGTAGGAGTTATGGTATGAGAAAATCTGTCATAAGGAATATTTTCAACAAAGATTTAGGTGGTATCATAATTTTTTTTTTAATAAAGGGGTGTTGAAAATTTTTTGGCTTGCAAAGTTTGCAGTGATCAAAAAATGATTAGGAATTTATGTTCTGAAGGTTTAATTTTAATTAATCTATTTAATAAATTCATTAAGAGTTGTATTATATTTTTTATAAAAAATATTTTGACCGATTTTGAATATTTAACTTTAATATCACTCTCTTATATTGGTTTGGAAAAATATTTCAACTAATTTTGAGTTTTTAATTGTAATACCACTCTCTCAATAGATATTTTCAGAATTTTTAGATTAAGTTCGTATCATTCTATTTAAAAAGAGGGGGAGTGTGTAGCTCCAAAGGTTGTCTTCTATAGTATTATTTTAATAACTGATAATCAAATAATGAGAAAAGTACTGTTGTGAAACAGGTGTTATTCATTGGCGTAAAGACTTTGTATATGATATGCTTTAGTTTTTTAATATAACTATTCAAACACAAAGAAAAAATTGAAAGATGGAAATTAAATACTCTTTGAAATTATAATGGAAATTTCCCATTGCTTTCAATAACTAAAAAAAAGATAATATTTCTTAAAGAACTATGACACTTTTTTATACTACGCTTAGATGATACATACGCTTAGGTACTTTTTAATTGTTTTATTTTATTGTTTGTAATTGATATATTTTAATCCTTATTCAGATAATGTCATCTGGAAACATCCCTTACTTTTATACTCAAAGGAGAGTTTGACACAGCCATTGACTAGTCTGCCGTCCGAACAACTTCAAGCTGAGGCTGTTAAGCTTTTTAAGGTAGAATTTAAAATTTTTACGGTTAAAATAAAGTGTAAGTTACATGTGGATATCACTTATCAATGAAGTTTATGACTATTATCAATTTTTTTAATTTCAATACATTTATGTTTGGTTTACAACGAAGTATATCCAAAGCAATCCAGATTTGGTAGTTAGTGAAGCTAATCTACTGCTCATCACGCAAAATTAAATTCTATTTCTCCTTTTTTTTAAAGCAAAATTAAATCCTATTTCCCCTTTTTTTCATGAATAAAAAGAACTAAAGATCTTATAGAGTTCAGAAGAAAACCTTGAGTTTTCAATGAATTTTGGTCAAAAACTAGTCAGGGATTTAGACATATTTTGCATAATTAATTCTGCCATAAACTCAAGGCTACCAACTACTACGTAAGAGTGGTAGACAGTTAAACACTAAAGCATTCATGACTTTTGGTAATTTTGCTCATATTTTGCTAGTCTCACCATGAACAAAATGGTTTTTCTTATAAACTTTTGAATCATTCATATGTAGTGGTGTGGGGAATTTCTTTATATCAAATTTACTAGAGAAAGAATTGTACATTAAAACATGAACTTATCTACCACTTGAAGAAATTTTCTTGAAAAGTGTAGAAAGTTGGCAGTCCTGCAAACTTGGAAATTTATTTATCTTAAAATTCATGACAGCAATATCAATATGTTCTTAATGAGGTACAAAGTAAATAGATCTATAACATCATCGATACACGTCTATTTTGTACAAAAAGTCCACTGAATCAAGGTTAAATTTTCTTAGATTTAAATTTTCTTAAATAACTTTTTGGCTCTTTTTTTTTTTGTTTTAAAATGTTTGTTACTAATATAAATATTTACAATTCGAAAATGTTTTTCACTAAACTGATAATAAATACTTTGATATTTATTTATTTTACATTTTAAAAATTTATCTTCTGATTGTTTCTGACACGCCAATATCCTTTTTATACACTCCTAATCAGTCTCTTTTGTTGCTGTGCATATTTGCTAGAAATTGTTGCTATTAGAAATTCTTAGTACCCCTGTAGCAGAATTTATAAACTCAATCTGTTGCACAATCTTCTTAAGTTCAAATTTTTCTGAGATCCTCACACAGTCAGACAGAGGCAATTATTGTAAAAAGTAGACTTGATCTAACATGTGTATAGCAAAATTTGCACTTATAAGATAGATGAAAATTGTACACAAGAATATGTAAAAATTTCTTATTTTTATTCAAATTTTTATTCTATTTTAAAATAAATGGAATAATTGGAAATTTAAAAGAAAAAAAAATAAATGAACCTGGATACAATCTATAAACAAGCAAGTAAAGTATTTGAAAGTTAAGAATTTATGTAAAAAAAATTTTTTTTTCTTCAAAATTCCAGTTAATTAAAGTCAATTCTTTGGGAATTTTAAAATTCATAATTTTTGGTTTGCTTATATGTCTGCAGAATGGCAAATAAATTTCATTAAGGATTGTTTTTTTCCCACAAAAGTTCTTAGGCTTGTTTTTTTAAATCTGAAATAAAAATAAAATCTTCAGGTCCTATGGCAATATTTTTTTAAAAAATTCTGAGGCAATCTGTAGATGCTTTAATAATCTGCAGTGCTCCCTACCGTGCTGGAGAATTTCTGCTACAGGGCTTAGTTCTCCAGAGTTTCCCCAAACTATATTAAAAGATCTGCAATATTTTAAAAAAGATGATCTACAGTAAATCTGAATCGAATATTAAAAAAAGTAATTATAATTTTTATGTAAAATTAGTGAGCTCAACTTGATAATTTTTTTTCTTTTTTAGTCCATCCAGCTGTTCATTTCAGTGCCTCTTGATGCTTCGGGCATCGATTATCATGTTGCTCTGGCCCAAAATGCCTTGCACCAGTGCCTAACGCAATCTGAACTGCAAAATGAACTTCTGTGCCAGCTGATGAAGCAAACATCACGCCATTCTTATCACAAACCTGGCGTTCAGGTACCACATTTTGTATTATCTCATTTTTACAAGATTCTACTAGTAGTGCTATTGTACTAAAAACTACAAGTACTAAAACGTAACAAAGTATTATATTATTTTTGAACAACATAACTATTAACTGTGTGTGTTGCCTATAACTTACACATACTTATTATCTGGAATTTATGCTTGAAATTTTTAAGTTTTTCATTACAACTCTATCACAAAATGTTGCTTAGAAAGATTGCATTTGCATAAAGTTGTCTAAAATATATTATAAAATGTAGCTAAAAAGCACAAATAATACTAATGCAAGTAGCCATACTGTAGTTTCAGCCAAATAATCTAAAACCTTCAACAAAACACACAGAATGAAAGAGGGAAACACAGTGATGCAGAAGAAAATTACAAAAAAAAAAAAAAACTTTTTCCGATATCTGTGTTTTCCTTTTTTAATATGTGTTTGAATATTGATGAAGGTTTTTCATTATGGAAACAAAATTATATGTTAGCATTATTTGTGCTTTTTTCATTATGTTAAACTTAATTTTTTTACAGTAAAACCTTGACCGATTGTTTTTTACGAGACCATTCATCACAAAGGATACAGGAAAACAATTAATGCAGATCAACAAAATATATATATATATATATATATATATATAATGTCTTGAAAATTTATGGAGAGTAATTAAGAAGTAATGAACTTAAAAATTTATAAATTTACCATAAGTATAAAAATGTTGAATTGAAAAAATATCCACTTAATTAAAAAATATTCCCAATGCAAAAGAAAGGAGAAAAAACATATTTATTTTAGAATATTTGGGGATATTGTTTTGAACACACTCTTTTCCATATGTACAAACAATATATTTTTGACGTAAAACAGAGTGGTGTCCATTTTCTGTGCATTTGTGTGAGTTCAGAAAGTTCTTCATTGTTTCAAAGGCTTCAAGGTTCTAGATGTTAGCTCTGGTTGTGGTTCTGTTTTGGTATCACTTTTCACTTTGTCAAATTCTACAACCATTTCTTGAATTGACTGCAGCACAAGTTTTAAGATATTCATAAACTGATTTATAAACATCACTATTTGAGGTGTTTTCTTTTGAATTGTGACAAATGCTCACTTTCTTCTTCACCATTAGCATTAGGCGTTGCTATTTTTATATACCAAAAAACAAAATAACTTCAGTATTTTTTTAAGGTCAGTAGAATTAATGTACAATAGATGTGGGAGTAGTTTTGAAAAACCGTCTAAACAGATATTATTAACATCAGGGACCTAGAGTTCAAAACTTTTCCATGCTTCAGTTTGATTTAAATTGCTTTATACAGTATTTATTTTCATTCCAATATCTAATAATGATGGCATACTATCCATACTATTATCTAAATTTCATTTTTATAATTAAAATAGTATGTTCCTTTTCATATTGAAAATTTCAAAGGAAAGTCTGAACCTGAAAGGTGCGCATGAATATATAGTAAAATAGCCAGAGCCTTAGCAGAGGTAGAGCTTATTATCTGGCAGTGAAGCAGAGTCGATGAAAATTTTTCGGCTCCAGGCTCCTGATTAATATTGTAAGAATAGTAAATTGTGGTGAAACTCCTAAAACTAAAGTTGCGGGAATGATAGATTGAGGTGCGATTATGAAGTGTAATTCTTTTCTCACTTAGATGACTCAAACATATTTGAAGTAAAAATTCTAGGGTGAAATCTGAATTTAAAAGAACTCAAAATATTGTAAGAAATATGCTGTTTTATAATATCAAATTTAATTTTGTTAATGGCGTAAGTTATATTTTTCAAAAAAATTTTACTTTTAATTCTGATTGAATTTTGTATTAGCAATTTTATAAACTAAGTAAAGAAGAAGAAAAACTTAGAAAATTGAAGCAGAACAATTAAGTTGTTTTATATCTATGATATAAGGAAAGAGTTTTATGGTGGAAATTATTTTTATTCCAGCTTTTATGGTGGAGGTAGTTTCATTGCATTTTTTGTAAAGGTTTTGGCCATAGTAGTAATGATTTCTGGTACATTTGCGCTTCTTTCAAAAAAGGGATTATACCAGATAATTTTAACAAAAATATTTACATGAAGAATTGTTGCTTCATTTAAGAAATATTTTCAAAGGATACATAGGCTGTATGCAGAAGATAACAAAACAAAAAAAAGAAGAAAAAAAAGGCTGCTTCTTTTATAAGGATGAAGAGATGCATCTTTATTTATAACGTTAATTTAACAGGGAGATTGAGGGGGCAATTGTTCCCAATGAACACTTATGAATATGGAAAGAGATCCATGGTTGGAGATTTATTGAGAGATAAAAAAGCCCAAAAACGTAGCCAACCCTGCTTTGTTAATATTAAATTTTAAATAATTTGGCTATAGCTTATTGATCAAAAAGATGGCAAGAATTAGTATAACCCTGCAACTGAAACATTTTTGTGGTAAGAGAAATAAAGTGTTAAATATAGATTTTGATGTTTGATTAAGTCGTGACATTAAATTAATGAGTTATACATTTGTATTGAATTAAAAAGTGGGCCGTTACATTGATTCTTTAGAAGTGAATAAAATATTTATATTTGCTTTTTATAAAATGAAATAAAAATTAAATAATTGGTTTAATTTAAATTAAATTGGATTAAGAATGATTAAAAAAAAATTGAATTTATGAAATTAAAGAAATTTGAAAAGCTAGAATATACATAATGCCTATTATGGCATCTCAAAGTATAGTTTAGATATTTCTGGTTTAATATTTGTTTGCATTAAATGTTACAGCAATTGCTTCTTTGTGCTACCCAGTCATTGTTCTTGTGTGACTCTTCTGAAAAGCTGTCTCCTACCTCAACCACATCACATGATCGCATCCCACCTCCTGAAAGCAAACTTAACCCACCGCCATTTGTCTTTGTCCAGAGCTGGCAGCTACTAGCTTTAGCACTTTCACTCTTCGTACCTAAAAATAGGACATTATGGTATCTAAGAATGCACTTAGCAAGAAATTCAGATCCTAAGTAAGTTTTATTATAGTTCACGTGTGCAATGCATTTTAATGCATGTATGTATATATATATATATATATAGGACCTGCACTAAGAACTTCACATTACTAGCCAATAAATTAGCCAAAGCCAAATCTTAGCGATTTTTTTTTCCATTGTAAACTTCAAATCGAAATACAAATTTACTAAAAGTTCAATTATTTTATAAAATGCAAATTCAAATTAAGATCGTTTTGCAGTTTGGGAGGAGTAAATGAGCAATAAATAAAGGAGAGGGTGAAAATTGTAGATGTTTTATCATCTTCAAAAGGAAAAAATAGGAACAGTTTGGAGTTAATTTTTTGTACCTTCTTAGACTAGAGTAGTGATATCTAAAGTTACATTATGTTATCGTCACGATATTGTATATGTCATTGTCATGAGGAAACATACTCTTTCAGGTTTAGCCCCTTAGCTTGTGCGCTCGAGTTAATTGTAGCGCTGTATTTTATGCTGCTATAATTTTTCGCACTCGAATATAATCGAGAATTGAAAATAACAATGTGAAAGCTAAGAAAAAAAAACGTTTAATTGATATTTATTATTTACATAGGAAAGTTAAAACACTTATTTATTCAAGAATAAAATATAGCCTTTTCCCATGGAACAAAAGCACATTATATCAAAATTTTCCACCAGAAGAAAAGTTGAACAGGAGCAGCAACAAATGGAAGTTTGTTTTTTTTTTTCAAAAAATCTGTGCGATAATCTGTGTCAAACTGATAATGAAATGGATTTTTAAGTTTTTAGATACTACCTTTTTTACAGTATTTTGTCACATTTTTATTGCGTTTTTCTTCTTGCTTAAACATTAATTTTTAATCCCTGATGTTCCAATCTCTCTTTTTCAACTTTATTTTTGACTAGGATTCTAAAAATATTAATCGAGCTCAATGATTAAAACTGAAATAGAATAACTTTTCACCCCTTATGTTTACATTTCAGGTTTGAAAAAAAATCTTTAGGGACTTGTTACTAAGCACATGTCAGAGGATTTCATCTTATCAAATTAAATAGTAAAATGTATATAGTAATTGCTTATCATTGTTTCTTCTTTTTATTAATTTTATTTATTTATTTATTTTTGTGGCAAAAGCGTGATTTAAAATGTTTCAAATGATGCTGAATGAAAATAAGTATTCTTGCTTATTATATTGAATGAAATTACAGCGTTGTGAGAACTTCTGAACTAACTCTATAAAAACATCCTTTCTTATAAGCTCTCTTCTAGCTGCAAATGTTTCTGAATGTTTTACACAGAAAAATTACCATTTTTTAAAAGACCGTGCTAAAAACTTAGTATGGTGTTGATTAGTTATTAAAGGAGAGAATTTTTTTTTTTTTTTAAAGTTTGGTTTAATTTTACCTACAAGACCAAAATTAATCTGTGGCAGTAGCAGCCCTAAGTCTAGTTTATTGCTATTTTTTATGCAATGGAAATAACCCCCACCCCCACATCAGCACAGTATAACTTTTTATATGTATCCTGACTTTGATTTTAGATGTGCTATAGCGTGTAAGCGGAATCACTATGCTATGACGTGTTATTGAAAACTGTTTTTATTTATTAATGATTTATGTTTAATCTTTTTGTTTCTACCTATCTAGGACAGAATCCGGAAAGTATGCCATTTTCTGTCAACGGACGTTAGAAAGGACTTTATTAAATGGAGGAAGGGAGAGTAAACCTTCTAGAATGGAAGTTCTTAGCATTCTTTTAAAAAATCCCTATCATCATTCTCTTCCTCATAGCATTCCAGTACATTTTCTAAATGGTACCTACCAGGTGAGTGTTACTTTTTGACATTTTTTAAGTCACTTCAAATATGTTTTATGTTTTTATCACAAAAAAAAAATCCCTATTGCAGGGGGTTCATGGAGGTTAAGGCCCCACAATTTTATGACTGACAGCATAATTGGGGCAATGTGGTTAGCATTGTATGCAGGCCATCCTTTACTTCGTAGATAAGCTGGTACCTTTCCATCTAAAGCTAAGTGGGCTTTAAAATGCTACTTGGAATCAAACACTAATTCTTTACAATAGCAATTCACTGCCATAACCACTGAGCTATTGCCTTTACAAAGTTAGATGTTTTTCTGGTCAGAAGTCTTTTCATAGTAATGAATGATCTAGTTACTTGTATTATTTTTTATAGTATAATATTGTATTTTCTTTGTGCAGATTTTTTAAACATTTTTTTTTTCAAAAACAAATTCATTGGAAAAAATTCGACAATTTTGTAATTTTGTAATTTTTGAAATTTTATACAGCTGTCACATTATAATGTTGTAATGAACCAAACAGCTTCTGTAAGACAATATATAAACTGAAATTATATTGTGAAATTGAAAAAATATAAAATTAAAAATTATCTCTTCTTGCAATAGTGCTTTAATGAGCTACATTACCAACAACAAATTCAACAAGAAAAGGCTTTTTATATTATATTCTTTTTTCAAAAATCTGTAAAATGACTTGTTTGCACTAAATGAAAATTAAAATTTGATGTAGCAATGAAAAATAAGTAGGAATCATGTGGTGAATGCAGTGGGTAAAAAAATGTGTAAATTAAAAAAATTTCAGAGCTATACTGTAGTTTTAAAGCTGGCGATAAAAGTGCTGCCGAGTTTGAGTGAATGAGTTGTATTAAATGTATGTTTTCTATTCAGGTTGTTGGGTTTGATGGCTCAACTACTGTTGAAGAATTCATTCAGACTGTTAATGAAGAGGCTGGGATAAGAGATTCTACCCACTCTGGTTTTGCTCTTTTTAGTGATGATCCCATCGACAAAACGCTCGAACACTGCCTTCTAAGTACTGCTAAAGTAAGTTCTGATTTTTATTTATTTATTTTGATACTCATCAAGGATTTGAATATGTGGGTGAGTAGAAATTAAACAGATTCCATAAAAAATAAAAACTTTGTTACACTTAAGAGGCCGTCTCTATCCCTGCCACCTTGGATTTTAAGTTAATTTTTTTATTAAAATTTTTTTTGATATTTTTTGTTCTTAACTTTTGATGGTATAGTATCACAGTACGGTACCTTTCAAAAAATTTAGAAAATAGAGTGGTGGCTTTATTAGATTAAGGCAAAATAGTGCTTGATAACTTTTAGAACTTCTATAAATTTTTCCTTAAAACTTTAAGTAGTAAAATGATGTGATTTTTGGTTTTGAGTATGCAATTTAAAACAATTATAATTCTAGTTTAAGCTGATAAATCTGTTAGCATAAAAACAAAGATATTTATCAAAAGTCTGAAAACAAGCAACTGCTGCCAACTGTTTAACTACCTATCACAAACTGTTTATTGCAGAATTGTATTGGCACAAGTTGTCAAAAATTTATAGATAATCCAAAATACCACACTCTTTTTTTTTTTTTTTTTTTTTATCTACAATTTGATTGTGCGACAGCCTTGTATTTTACATGTATCAAAAGATACTGCCAAATAGAGTAAATATGCACCCTAATTTGTGATAAATAAATAAAAAGGATTAGAAGCATATGTAGAATTCCCCCCCCCCCCAAGACCCACTCAGTTGGGAGAAGGGCCTTCTAAAAGTGCATTCTGAGAAATCACTGAAGAGCTTCACCATAATAAAGTTTCACTTCGAAATAATTATAAAATTTAGTTATGTATATTGTTGCTTTCTAATAAATTTGCTGTAGTAAGCCTCTTACTGTTTCCCATTTTAAAAAGTTCCAAAAATGAAATCTAAATTTAGTACTCTTAAAAGTGCATTCTAGGCACTCTGTACTCCCAATAATAGTTTTTACATAAAACTCACTACAATAAATGAAAATGTAGTTGTATTTTTTTCACTTAAAAAACAAATTACAAATATAAAAATTCAGCTATGCATAAAGGAGTATTTTATATTGTCAGTTATTTTATTTAAATTTTATTTAATTTTGTTACCTAAAAAATTCTTTTTGGTACATTTAAAAAGACATTCTAAAAGCCAATGAAACATTTTCCCCATTAAAAAACATTGAAATTAATTTTTGTCAGTCTTTGCATGCCAATTGCTTTTTTGTTCCTGTAAAAAATTTGCAATGAAAAATAAAATATTTAGTTACAAATAAAAGGACATTGAAGTTTACATGCCCAACACTGTTTTCAGTTTTAAAAATACTTATGAAATAAAAAAACAGCTACATATACACAGTTCATAAAAATAAGAATTGTGTGTTTGTTTTAAAGCAAATAAGTTTAAAATTAATTGAAATGGCTATATTTCATGTGTTAATTGAAAAAGTTTTCACTACTTTGAAACTTGACTGGCCTTGGTGGCATTTGCCAAGATCTATAATTAAATTATTGTATAATCTTTATTGATGGCATTATTTTTATTTTGATATTCTTTCAATTATCTCTTTTTTTTCCAGCTCTGTGATGTAATATCCAAATGGGAACAAGCTCTTAGGGAAAAACATTTAGGAAAATTTGAGAGTACTAAAGTTGTAAAGCTTACTTATAAAAATAGGTATTTCATTTTTAATAAATTATTATTTTTATTATGTAACATATTAATTGTACTATAGCTTAAATAAGTTTTTGAATTAATTTTAATAAAGTTATTATTTTAGCTCATGATAATTTCATTTATTAATAAGAGATAGAATATAGAAAATTTTTATTAATTGCAAAGTTAAATATAATTAAATATTGCAATACACACAATGTTATCCCAAGAAATATATAAAAAGACTAATTTCACTTTTTAAGTATTTTTGAGGGGTTAATTTTAAAATAGAGCAGTGACATTCAAACAGATGTTATGTTTGCAAATTACTGCATTTTATAACAAAAATTATTTTATCTACATAAATTATACAAATTAAACAGACTATAATTATTGCTTGATATTGCTTGCCCTATAAATAACTAAAGCAGGGAACTGCTCAGCTCTGTACAAAAAATCTTAATTAATAGTACAATGCTATTTACCAATAGTGTAAAAATACAACCAACGATTAAAAAAAAGGAGAAAATTTTTCTTCTTTGCCCCAACGCTTCCCTATTCCGAGTATTGGCTAGTGGGAGAGTAGGGTGCAAACCCTGTTGTGCCCCTAAATGTTGCCTTTTCTTTTATACATAGGCACTAGTTTACATTATGTCAATGAAAGCTAGACTTCTTCCCTTATTTGCTCTGGTTACACATAATTCCAGTTATCATTAAGATAAGTTAGATCAGGTTCTTTTACCAGATTGTCTTATTTGTCTGCAAATTAGCTGTTTGTTCTTAGCATAATAATAGTACATTATGACCACAGATAATTTCTGTAATAATGTACAATTCATTTAATGCATGGATTGGATATCTTTTTAGGTTATGTTTCCGACAATTGTTAAAAGCAGAAACAGATAAAGAAAGGCTTTTAACAGCATATCAAATAAATGAGGATGTAGTTAGTGGAAAGTTTCCTTTAAGTAAAGATTTAGCGCTAGAACTTGCAGTTTTAATGTCTCAAGTAAGTTAAGTTATTATTTTTAACTAAGGAATTTTCTTTATTTCCATTTGAACATTTTAAATTTTTTAAACTTTGTTTTATAGATTGAATATGGTGATTACAATGGAGATAAAGTGAGATGCAGTACTGGACCTACAACACCTCAGCAGCAAATGCAAAGTATATTAGAGAGGTTTTATCCGTCTCGTTATAGAGACAAGGGTGATGAAAAGTAAGTTTGTTTTTCTTTATCATAAATATTCATTTCTTTGTTGTTTTTTAGATGTATTTATGAATGTACTATTTGAAAAGGGTAGTTTGTTTGTGCATTACATTTTAATCCTTGAAATTTTAAAAAGGTTTATTTTTGTCAAATAAATCAGCGTAGCTTCAGGAAAATACTCTTCGATATTTGTTAAAACATAAATAAATAATCAAATATAACATTTGTCATAACACTGACATCCTTACTTTTTTGAAACTATCAAAAGTAAGGAGTTTTTCCACAAATGTAGTCACAATGCCAAAACCCAGAGATGATTGTGCTCCTGAAAAAATCCTGATCGCCAGATTTTTTGTTAATCGCAATCCGGAAGTTTCCGGAAATCCAAGGTCCAGAAGTTTCCGGAAATCCAAGGTCCAGAAGTTTCAAGAAATCATTGATTACATTTATGTCTAAAAATTCTTGTATATTTTATTTAGATATATTAGAACTAGAATTTATACTTGGCATATTTTCATTTGTAAATATTTTTGCTGGTAGAATAATGAATGCGATTAGAGATAAAATAAAATTATGCATAATTGTTCATTTAAATTATGCTGCATATAATTTATTTAGTTAGAATTTCATGTTTTAAAAATATCAATGACTAAAATTTATAAAGACATTACTTTTTTTAGATACGTCATTAATGATTGTACTAAAGAAATTTTCAGGATTCTTAAGTTGGGCTAACAATCACCCCTGAAACACCTAAATGATACAATTTAGCTGGTTACATAAAGTTTTCACAAAATGTATCTGAGTTCATTATTTTTTTTACATATTTGTGCCAAAAATTTTAGAGAAATTTTAATTGTCTTAAAGTTAGAATAAATTAGGAGTCATCAGACAGTTAATGTTGATTAAATTCGCAAACTGTAAATTGAATTGAATGCTATAACTCTACAATTTAGCCAACTGTTTTGTTTCTTTTTATAATAAAGATGAATATAGAAGGCTGTAAAGTTTGCCATACTTGCAAAATTAGACTGGCTTTTTGCATTAAATGTAAGATGTCTTCACCTCTGTGTATTTAATTTTTTCCTACTTGAGAGCAAATACTAATAAATATTAAATTATTATTTTGAAAAATTAATTTGGTTTTACTTTTTTCTGTTTCTTTTCAAGTTATAACTAATAAAAGTTTTTTTTTTAAAAAATTATCAGGCAACTACTAGAAAATATAAAGGAAAAGTGGTCTAGCTTGCGAGGACGTAGTGTGATGGACTGTGTTAGAATATACCTAAATTGTGCAAGACGATGGTCTTTGTGTGGTGCCAAACTTTTTAGTGCCAAGGTAAGTTTTGTGTCAAATTGATATCTCTGAAATGTTACTTAAGTTCATTTGCATTATTTTTTAAAAATCTATTTATAAAATTGTATTATCAATTTAATCCTTATCATTAATCATTTCAGAAAACTCATTTTTCCATAAGCGAACATAAATTTCATGTTTAAAGCAATACAAACTATAGCAAAGGGATGAGGGTACATATGGTTGACCTGGGTGTTGTTAACCAATACAGTGTTGTGATTTAATGTGAATCTTGCACTAAAGTGCCACAACTGGATATTTTTGGTACCCATATACTTGATTAAGGGCACTTCTTTCGGAAAGGGACAGAAGTGAACTGGGTAATTACCATACAGGTGGTGCTATAGATGTTCATACTTCAAAATATTCACAAAAGATAAACTTTAATTCATTACCATTACTCAGGGTTTCCGCCGGTCAGGGAATATCTGGAATTTTCTGGGAATTTTATTTTAATTCTATAAAGCAAGGAATAGTTAGGGATTGTCTAAATTTTTTACAAAAAAAAAAAAAAAAAAAAAAATGGAAAATTCCTATATTTTACCTGAAAAATAACCAGTCATGGAATTATCAATAACAGTAATCAGTTTTTGAAACTCGGGTTAAATAATTCTAATATCTATTACAATTATTTTATAAAATTCCACTTTTTAGTAAAACTTTTCCATGTTTCCATTCTCAATGTTTTTTGCTGACTTATCTGACGTCAAAAATGTTTTTGTTTTTTTCTGATGTCACAAATAAAAAATATCAAAGTTTGCTGATGAAAAATAGCATGGTATGGATTTTCATTGAAATTTACGTGATATACCTGGAAAAGTCAGGGAATTTTTTTTGTCTGAAATTGAGTGAGAACCCTGTTAATTATTTACCAAGTTAAATGATTATTAGTTCAACAATTTTGATTAAGGTAGGAAATAGTTAGTACATATTAATCAATTAGTAAAATTATAATTTTTGTATTTATTTTTGCTCATTTTCACATAGTTTCTTCCGAGGAAGAAGTAAAGATTAATTTTAGTAGTAAGCAGTTTGTTATTAAAATTAAAAAAACTCCTACAAATGCACTAAAATACATGTTATCACTAACAATAAACAAAAAAATTTCAAAGATGTATTCAAATAGTTTATTCACGATCATTCTTCGTTTATTAATCACTTATGTACTGCCCCGGACACCTTACGTGTTCAAATACTTCTCTAACCATTTAACAAAGATACAAATCCCTCCTGCATGAAACACAGTCTTCTATTATTTTCACTGCACTACACACCCTCCCACTCATTGACTAAATATATTTTTTTGTTCTTTCTTCCTTTGCAAAGTTAAAGAGCTCTGCTTTCATTCAGAATATTTGGTCCATACAGGACACACAATGAATGAAAGTTTAGTGCTGATAAATTGTTTGCCTGAAATTTTTTTATCACATTATATATACAGTCAACCCTCCTATAATGCGGTACTCTCAGAACGCGGTTTCCATATAACGCGGAGCTGAAAATGCGACAGCCCTCCTATAACCCGATACTCTCAGAACGCGATTTTCCGTCAACAGCATCCCATAAGTTCCTTCCGCGTAGCCTAAGAATGTTCAGCCTAAGCTGTTTAATTCGTTAGGGCCTATTTGAATTATAAGGGAACAGATGGTGCCAGTTTCATGTAGGTCCAGGCAGTGGGATCGCTACATAGTAACTAGATATGTTTACATAAAGATTATCTCCGGCTTATCTCATAGCGACATCGGTTTTAGTCTTTTCAGAGCTCTTTCACAGTGCACACGTTTTGTTGGTGACCAAGTCTTTCTAAAAAAATTTCTGCACCGTCCGTTCGTTCAGCTTTTTGCTGTTTAATTTGTGGTTTATAATTACAACAATACACAATACTGTAAGTAATATTCTTCATTTGTTCTGATATAATAAAATAATTATTAACCCTAGATTTGCATCATGTCAAACACGAAAGAAACAAGGAAAGGGTTAAAAGAAAGTTTATATCTCTTGAAGATAAAATCCAAATTCTAAATCGTTTAGAAGGCGGGGAAAAACTGTCGTCAGTTGCAAAATCTACCAAGTTGAATGAATCTACAATTCGAACCCTAAAGAAAAATGCAGACAATATAAGGAAAACTGTGGCAGATGGCTGTCCGTTAGGTGCGAAACGTGTTACTCGCACACGAAATTCTAATATGATTAAAATGGAACGGGCGTTAATGATCTGGTTGGAAGACTGTATAGCCAAAAAGATTCCTATCAGTGGAAATCTTATCAAGCAGAAAGCACTTAAAATCTATGAACATTTAAGGAATAGTATTGGGCATTCTTCTGCAGAACTAGAAAATCATTCGTTTGTTGCGAGTAAAGGGTGGTTTGAAAAACTAAAAAAAAAGTACTCATTACACAATATTAAGTTTCAAGGAGAACAGGCCTCAGCAGATGCTGAGGCTGCCGAGAATTATAAGCTGGAATTAGCTAGAATTATCAATGAAGGAGGCTATTCACCTCATCTGATTTTTAACGCCAATGAGACGGCATTATATTGGAAAAAACTACCATCTAGAACCTTCATTTTGAAAAATCAAAGGCGTGCTCAGGGGTTTAAACCTTCGAAAAAACGTGTCACCCTTCATATGTGCAGCAATCTATCAGGGAGCCTGATGATAAAACCTATGATAATAAATCGTTTTTCAACTCCCCGTGTTATGAAAAACATTAATAAGACCGAATTGCCTGTATTCTGGCGATCTAATAAGAAAGCTTGGATGACCCAAGATTTATTTAAGGATTGGTTTTATAATTGTTTTATCCCGGCAGTGGAAACCCATACGATGGAAATTTTTTTTTATTTCAAACTTTTATTGGTTCTTGATAACGCTGGTTGCCACAACATACAACTGGATCATCCAAATGTAAAAATTGTCTTCCTTCCTCTTAACTGCACGTCATTAATACAACCTTTGGACCAAGGAGTCATTCAAACTTTAAAAATGTATTACACAAATAATGTACACAAATATGTATAAAAATGTATTTCGACAGATTAGAAAGTAGTGAAAATAAAACCCTTACTCAAGTTTGGATGGAATTTTCTATTTTAGATTGTATTAGAACCGTGTCATCGGCTTGCGCGGAAATTAAACCATCAACGCTTAATGCGTGTTGGAAACCCCTTTTACCTGAAATGGTTCAAGCAATACAAGATGATTCTACAATTTCACTCCCAGTTATAGAAATAGTAAAATTGCTTCTTGTTTAGGCGATGAAGAATTTAAAACAAACCAACAGGATGTAAGAGAACTCGTACTCGGGGAAGAAACTTTAGATGAGGATGAACTGATGGATTTAATTGATGCACACACCTCAAATCCATTGGTAAACGAAAATAAGAAAAACGAATGGGTGCCAAATGTCGATTTACAAGATGTGAAAAAAGGGCTAAATTTGGCTAAAGAATAAGAACTCCATTTCATTGAAACTGATCATTCAACGGTGCGTAGCGCAAAGTTTAAAAGAGAGTTAAGAAATTGCTTAGCTCCCTATAGAGAGGTTTTAGTGGAGTTAGAAAAAAAAGCTACAATCGAAAACCAATGTGAAGATGAGCCAAGTGTGGAAGACATTTTGCCTATTAAAAGAAGACGAGTTAGGCGACTCATATTATCTGACAGCGAGGATGAGTGTTGAAAGATTAAATTTTACAAAAGTCTTTCTTGTTTTTGTTGGAAAACAGTTTTTTAGTCTAATTTTTGTATTATTTCTTTATATAAACTCTTTAATTCAATAAAAATAATTTATAATTTATCTTGTCCTTATTGGTTTCCATATAACGCGGTACGAATGATGTGATTTGTACTAATTCTGCGTTTCTTATAGCGCGGTTTCCATACAACGCGGTAAACAGTTTCCATAGAACACACTACGAATTAGCCTGGTTTGTATGGTTAAATCCGAGTTTCTTATAGTGCGGTTTCCATAGAACGCGCTACGCACTCACCGCGTTATAGGAGGGTTGACTGTATCTCTAGATCTAGTGGGATTTTTAATAGTAGTTTGTAACATTAAAACCAGCAAATAGTCGTGAGTTTTATTTTATATGGGTCATACCTCAAAATGCATAAAAATAGATACAGCTCAAAATGGACACAACAAAAAATTTACCTTTTCAATGTTCATCTCAAATTTAACTAACAGAGAGTTTCATGCTTACTTTTTTTTTAAACACTTAGCATAATCATTATGGGGCAAAGTCCCGGACCTTGGGATTGGTGTGGCTAGGTATCTTATAGAAGTAACTTTGTATTCAGAACTCTAAATGATAAAATAGTTTTTAAAAATCTAAAATTCCTAGACATAAACTTACTACCTCTAGTGTAAATTTTTAAGGCATGTGACAACCTTGTAAAAACGATTGTTATTAGTTATTTATGCAAAAGGAAGTCATAACATAATGAATTTATTTGGTTTCATATGTTCATTTTTTTTAAAAAAAGTAAAAAACTGAATTGAATGCTGTGTCTATTTTCTAAAATATGCCTTTTGAGCTTTGTCTGGAATATATATATTATCCAGAAAATATATATTAATATGATGATTTCAACTGTAATCAATAGTAGATATTTGTAAACTAATTGAATCAATTTGCTTGACCCTACTACTATCATCAGATTGCAACAATTGTTACTTTATAAATTTCTTCTGATACTAAAAGTTTTTTTTGTATTCTGACAGTATTTGAAAGTTGAGTCGAACTAAATGCTTTAATGAATATTTGTGTTCTAGTTATCATATCTTATATTTATAATTTTTCAGACTCAACTGAAACAAGGTGACTCATCATCTGTGTGGCTAGCTGTTTCTGAAGATTGTATAACATTATTAGATTTCACTACAATGGTAAGCAGTAAAATTGTCTTATCGAGTGCATAGAAATAAATAGGGGTATTTGTACCCTACAAAAGAGAAAATAGGGTGGTGGAACTATTTTACATTTAGCTTGTTTTCAGGAGAAATAAAGAACCAAAACTAATTAAAAGTTGTAACATATATACCAGAATGTTTCTTTTGGTAGAAATTAACTTAATAAGTTCCGACATTAATAATCCGACATTTATTTCCTGCAAAAACAAACTAGAAATGAAACAGCTTCACTTATAGTGATTTCTCTTTTCTGGGATGAAAACAGCCCTGAATAAAGTACCTGGATCCAGAAATTGCTCTGTTCAAATTATTAGAATAAATTCCTACGAAAAACGGGAACTGTTTTAAAAATTTCTCCTAAGCTCTTTGATATAAATGATGAAGTATGAGTCAATTATACATTTAAACTTAAGTGTTTATTGAAAAATCCTAAAATAATGTAATAAAAATTCAATGATTTTTAAGCATTCAATAATTCAACTTAAAAAAGAAAGTGGAAGTTAAATTCTGTTAATGTGATACATTAAAAGTTCATTGGTATTGTGCATATGTCTTAAACATGGGTAAAGTATCTGCTATTTTTGATATAAAATAATGAAACTTTATAATTTATTTGTTGTCTAAATGTATTTTTTTCTCTCTCATTCAGCAACCCATAGTTCGCTATCCTTATGGCGTAGTTGTTACCTTCGGTGGATGTAAAGAGGATTTTATGCTGGTTGTGTGCCAGACAACAGTTGACCAAAAAACGTCAGGAGAAGGTATTCAGGTGACCGAACGCCTCCTCTTCTCCATGCCTAAACCAAAGGTAAATTTATGGTTCATTTAAGAATTTATGTATCAGGTTGTAAAAAAAGTTTCCCGCCACAGCTAATATCGTTTGTGCAAGCTTGTACTTGTTGGAATTAGTTTGACTGATCAGTCACATGTTCCCTTTTATTTATCTTTTTCCTAACTCACCATACTGTAAAATTAAAGTTCAAGGTTATTATTTCATCTTTCTATAGGAATAACATAACCTTTATATAACTTATTTAATATTAAGGAGAAGGATGTAGGCAACTAAACTTGTTACTGTTTCTTCATTTTAATGATATGCAGAATGCTCAGGGTATTACGAATCGGTTCATGACGCAACTATATAAAGTATTTATACCTCAGGTGTTGTGATATAATGCCTAGTGTTCATACTATTGTTTATTACGACAGGCTGCTGTAACCTAGCTCGTTTAACTTTTCAAGATGTTGTAAAGTTTCCTGGAAAACTTTGTGATTCGGAACGTATTTGCTTTTCTTCCTCACAATCACTTGTAAATAGTTTTCTTCATACTGAGTTCGAAATAAATTATTGTTGAAACTGCAAATAGGTCTTCTTATTGCTTCTTCATCACTGTGCTTAAATAACTCTGCACCCAGCCTAAGAGTTCTCACATTTTGTGACAGTTTTGGTATTTAGAAAGAAGGACTTGCCTTAGAACACTGTGTTGTGAAATATGTAATGCAAGGTGTCTGAAATGGTTCTATCACGCTAACAGATAAGAATCATCATTTACTCCCAGTTCTGTTGTGAAACATTTACAGAATGATTACTTTAGGTACTACTGTTGTATCATATGACACTGTGAAGATTTTGTACCAAAAGTTCACAAACAAGGAGGCATTTAAGAAGAACACTCTGGCAAGCCTACTGATGTTGATGTGGCTCACCAGCGAGTACTTGTGAAAGAAAATCAGTATTATAGCATTCACATTCAGAAGCTAGCTAAGGATTTGATGACATGTTAATTAGTTACACTATGCATTGCTTAAACTTTACATACATGTTCTAGCCTGCACCAATCTGTTAGAATATCTAAACAAGAGCTCTCGTCAATCGTGAGAAAAAGTGAAAAAAGTACTTCAACAACGCAATCTGAAGAGGGTTGGTTTGTGTATGGTGAGTCTGTCGGTAGCATCGAAAGTGCAATTGGGCTAATAAAAATATCATGGTTTGGTGTTATCCTTAAATAGTATCTAAAAAATGGTAAAACTATCAGCAGTTGAGTGTACAGCGAAATAATAGTACATATTGAGCTGCGATGGCTCAGGAGATAAAGTGCTCGCTTTTCAATGAGGTGAACCAGGTTCGATTCTTGGCGATGACTGGTCGATACACATCCGACTTACACCAATCACAAAGCTTACATGAAATATCCTCAGTGGTACACGGATCATGGGTTAGAGTCCCCTTGCTGTCAGGCTAACCCTAGGAGATTCTCATGGTCTTCCTCTCCATGTAATGCAAATGTGGGTTAGTTCCATCAAAAAATCCTCAACAAGGCAAATTTTTCCCTATACTTGATCCAGAAGTCTGCTTATCTCCTCGATTGGATTCAAAATTACAAGGCTACAGAGTTGAACATTAGAAGTCGTAAACCCAAAAATTGGGTCGGCTGTTCAACAACGCTTATAAAATAAAATAGTACATATTGATAATACTATCAAAGCAAAACATCGAACTGAGTTCCAGAACTAGAAGTTAATGTCCATCAAGATAACAAAAAACCACACCTGTCTGCAATCACTGGCTGGACTTTGAACAGACTCACATAAGATCTTTCTCAACACTCACCGTATAACCTTGACATCATTCCTTTGGACTTCTACCTCTTTTCACACCTGCAGCTATACCTGGCTGGTGCTATCTTTGTTTCAGAGCGGGATGTTCAAAATGAGGTTGATCTGTTTTTGGACTCACAACCACCAAGTTCAAAGGCTTTAAAAAGAACTACCAAAAACGTTGACAAAAAAAAACCTTCTAGATTTGGTTGGTGTTTACTAGCTGCTCTAAAAGTACTGCTTTTTTTTTCTAACTTTAGTAAAAATTCTATTGGCAAAAAATTTGGCTGATGTGTTTACTTAACATTTAAAATCAATCCACATCTTTTAAAATCATCTTAAAGTGCCTGGCATTTTTTCCCCTCTTTCTTCTTGTAAATCAGCTTAGACTTCATAAATGCTGTGTTCTGTTTATGCTATAAATTTAGTATTTTCTTATTTTTAAAAAAAAAAAAAAATTAAGACCTAAACAAATTCATGTAAGGATAACATGTTTTGTTTAAATATTTTATGATGACTCTTGATGTGTTTAATTTTATCATTTGCATTTTGCTTCGAAGTATAAAATGCAATATAAAAAGTATTTTAATATACAGGTTTTCTAAAAATACTAAATTTCTGCATTAAAGAGCTATATTTAGAGACTAAAATTTTTCACATTTTAATGAACAACAAACTAATATGCTTTAATCATTTAACCCTTTAACTTATCTGTTATCCTATCTTATCTAGGACTTTTAAGTCAAATGGTTAATTGAATGTAGCGTATATTTTTAGACCATATCTTCAATATTAAATATCTGGATTTCATTTATAACGAATTCTTTGTTCTAACCTTGGCGAACAAAGAGCACGGGGCGAGCTCATATGATCAGAAGGTCGGGTCCCCAATCGTGGTTGCCGGGAGAAAAGTGTTGAACCAAGCAGACTCCTCAATTCTGCTTTTAACATGTAAAGTCTATGGCGGGCTTGTCATACTTTGAATCCATTTTTCTTGTTTAAGAATCAGAGTGATCAATTTAAAAAAAATACTAATAATTTTTTCAATCTTTCCTATCCACGAAAATGTAGGTCAATTTTTTTTATCTTTATTACTTTTTGTAATATTGCCTTTGAAACTCAAGTCACTTTCTACCTTTGAGTAAGGGAGGAAGGCAACTTCCACCCCCAAGTTCATTCTCCAAGAGACGATTGCGGTCTAATCTTCTCCGTATGTGGTCTTGGTCTTGCTCCCTCCCTCCCAAATACTTTTACTCTGTTCTACTCTTTTTGAAAATCCTTTTCTCTCTCTGTCCTTTTGAAGAACTGATATGGGGAGCTTTTATAAGCTTGTAATTTATTATAGAAATTATATTCGCTGATAATTCGTTCATTCTACATACACATTTTATTTATTTACTAGTAATACTTTTTCTTGTTTTTATTCATTTTGAGAGTGGAATTTATTTTTTAAATACATGATTCCCCCTTTTTTTTAAAACTTTTTTCCTTGTTTTTTAAAGATGTTTCAGAATTAAAAAATTTAGCTTCTGAATAAAGTGAGATTAATTAAAATCGAGACAATGACGTAAAGATATTCCAATATACTATAAAGCATCACAAAACTGCAGTTTTCCTTTTTAAAATATATATATATATATATATCGTACACTCATTTGTAGGTTTAAAAAAACATTTACATTATAAAAATTTAAAAGGTTGCAATTTTTCCATTCCATAAATAGTTTTAATTACTCCAATAGCTGTGATAGTTTGTTTTTCCACGGTAAGGAAAAAAAATTAGCTAGTACACAAGAGCACACATCATCCAAACGTGAACAAGCACTTAGCCCTGTGTTTAGGGCTTTAATGTACATACACAAGAACACTAAGTATTATGAAAATTTTATTTAAATCAGTAAATGATGAAAAATGTGAAAATATACGCATGTATTGTAAAATTCTTAAAAAAAAGGAAGTCAAAGAACATTAGTGGACATAATTAATATTCACGAGAGAAAAATAAAAACGGTATCAAAATATAATGAACCACTGCTTAGGAACGCAACACTGAAAATATTGAAACCAGTTTGATTGCCAGATGAAATAGAAAGAATGAGGATTATAAATGTGTGAATATTATAAACACAACGAAATTTCATTTTTTGTTGTTTGGATTACTTAGAGTTAACGACTTAGAGTTAAGCTTCTCTTTGTTACTTCAGACAGTCAAACTGGTTTTGATGTTTTCAGACCTGATTCCTTAGTTGATTCACTAGATTTTGATACTATTAGTCTTTTTTTATTGCTTTAACATTAATCTGTAATTCCTAATTAATACACTTTTTGAAACTTTTTTTAGCAATATTCTAAAAATATATATTAAAACTAGTAATTATGCAATATTTTATGTATTTAATAGCGAGAAATTTTTCGAATTCCTATTAAAAGTTTGTAATGTAATTTTTATTCACAATTTTTCGCTCTTTTATATTGATAGAACAAAGTATGTAATCAATGTGTTATTTTAATTTCTCTTCCCAGACCCTCTTTTGCCATTCATGGAGAAGAGTTTTCTGAGTAGAAATTTCTGCACTGCAAACTTTAATTAGTGTAGTTATAGTTAATTAAAATCCGCATTAGCATTACATGGAGAGGAAAAACACGAAAACCTCCCAGGGTTAGTGATAAAATTTTGTAAAGTAAACTTGTCTCAATCAGTTGTTATGTTATAAGTTTTAATGAAAATCAATAAATGCCTTTTCTTTCAAAAATTTCGGTATCGTACTTTTTTATAAATTAATTTCGATTTTTTTGATAAATCTTTATATTAATTACAGTGAGCAGCTTCACAAATCTATATATTAAAATTTAAAATAACATAGAATTGTTTTAGTTTGTTGTTTTTAATGATCCATCGAAATGATCTATTAGAAAAATGGTACAATCTTTAAAAAAATTGAAAAAAATTAATTAAAATTAAAAAAAAAAAAGGTTGTGAAAAATATATGTATTTAAATTGTAATTGAAAGAAACAAATTAAAAAAGTAATAAAAAAATAAAATCTTGAACTCAAGGTTTTACTTTAACATAAAAAGTTTTACAAGTTAGCAAATCAATTTTTAAAAAAAATTAACAAACTTTATTTGATTTATAGAGCAAATATAAATTTATTTTTAATGTAGTTGCTTTATATGAATTACTTTCATATGACTGACTACATAGTAAAATTTTATAAATTTAAATACTCTGGTTATTATTAGTTCTCTAAATAATCAAATCAAAATAATAAATAATTCAAGATATAATTAGAAAAAGTGCATGTTAAATAAAATGATAAAACCATTTTGAAAATAAATAAAGCCGTTTTAGAGTTTAAAAAAATTATTTTTTAAGTTTTTCTTAGAAGGAGAAAAAGCATAATGTAGAGTGAGTCTCTTCTGAAAGCTAGTTGACCCCCGCAGGTTGCAATTCCCCCTTTTCTCTGACAGTGGTTAGTCGATTAGTTTCGGATTACTTAACACCCCAGGAAGTACGCGCACCCGCACCAAAAATGTAGGGGAGACAGTGGAACGGGTTTTGGAGGTGCTATATTTTTCGTCCCTATTTGGGACTAACTCTTACTGAAGGTTAGAAGGGAAATGGAGAGGGCTTCTCACAGTATCCTTTGGCCAAGGTTCTAACATTTTTATGCAAAAATCATCCTTTTTGAATGATTGCATTTATAGATTTTAATTTCAAATAAATTTCAATCTTCTCTAAAAAATTAATACATTGTATTAACAACCAAATAATATGTTCATAGACAATATAATGTCACAAATAGCTTACTAAATTAATTCCGAAGCAGAGTTTACCAATATGCATCTAAACACGTATTTCACGGACCAGATTTGTGTTTTACCAAGATTTAAAATACTAGTTGCAAAGTTTTTGTTCTAACTATTCGCTTTTTTTTCATACTGTTGGGGGGGGGGGGAACCTTAAAGATCAGTAGTTTAGATTATTCATCAGAAATGCATGATGATAGACTTCTGTAAATATATCAGAAATAAATGTAGAGAAGGTGATATGACTTTTATGTATCTGAATGCAGAAAATAGATTTTTATTGCTTAAGCACTGTCAATAATTGCAAATGTTTGGGAAAGAGATTTTACAATCCAAAATAAAAAAATTTAAATTTACTTAAAGATAAGCATTTGGATGACCTTACCTGATTGTCTTGCAAAGGGACCCTCTTTTTTTTATGCCATCGATGAAGGTACAGTGAAACCTGCCAAGTTGACCACCCTTGTAAGTTGGGCATCTGCATAAGTTGACCTCTATTATCAAGAACGGAAATTTTCTTTTATAATATAAAGAAGCAAAACCTTTGTAACTTGACCACTTGTCTATCTTGTATGTTGACCACTGAAATAAGTCAATTTTGTCTAGGAATATTATGAAATTCTATTCTAAAACCCTCATAAGTTTACCAGAAGAAAAAAAAAATTCAGAAAATGTTCTGTCATTTTGCAATGTATGTTAAAATTTCACTTGCTTGGTGAAATAGTGTAAAAAGCTAATCTAAACCCTTTTGTGAGTTGACCATCTGAGGAAACTGTAGGGGGTCAGCTTTTGACCATTTCGTTCATTCATTCATTGAAAACAGGTGTGTTAGTTGAAAAGTTGCTCTTCCAGTTGCAATAGTGAGCAGATAGGTATGTAAGTGTAGTAATAACAGAATAAATTTTAAAGTATTGAAATAATTTTGTTTTGTTAAAGTCTTCAAATTACATGTCTTCTTGTTCTGATATTTTAAGAAATTATTTTTATTAAACACTTCACATGCATAACTAACGAAATAATTTTTTTAAAAAGTTAGTTAAATATTAGAATTATGTATATGTAACAAAATTGAAGTTCATTCAGGTTTAAACACATTTCTTAAGACATTCATTTGGTTATTTGCTAAATAAAATTTTTAAGTCAAGTAAAAAAAAAAAAATTTAAATATATAGCAACATGATATAGGAAATAAAAAAGTAAGCAATGACCCACCCCCTCTATAAGTTGACCACTTGTCTAAGTTGACTACTAAAACAATGCACCACAAGTGGTCAACTTACACAAGTTTTACTGTACTTTATTTGACATGAATTGTGAACTTTCTGTAAAATTGTGGCAACAAAAAACTGAATGCAATATATTTTACTTGCATTATTTACTTTTGTTGTTCAAAAAAAATCTTAATCTAATTAACCAGTATTTTAGTGCAAAAAAATGAAAAATTATGTGGAATAATATTTTGAGTTAAATATTCAATCAAAAATTCCAAAGGACTTACTTTACCTAAAAAATATATCAGTAAAATAATATAATTAGCAGAGTTCCCCTTAGGAATAAAAAAGGGTAGGGCGCATTGTCACTGAAAAGGGCATTCACTTAACCCAGTAAAAATTTATCAAAATGTGTAATATTATGTAATGACTGAAGTTTATTCTGAAAACTTTTTAATTTTCTTTCATTATCAAAACAAGAGAAAATTTTAACATTAACAAATAAACATTCAAAATAATATATCTGTTTTAATATATTATGTTTTATTTCATATTAGATTTTTCCATGGAAATGAAATTTGCTTTGTAACTTCGTTACTAAAAATACAATTTGGAAAAAAAAAAAAAAAAAAAAAACGTATGTTTATGAATAGCCCTTTGCATCTTCTAACATATACTTGACCTTTAGGATTTCTATTCATAGGCAACTTCAGCTTTTCTATTCTCTTTATATGTCGTGGGCGGCATCCTACGCTTCAAAATATGACCACCCCCCATGTGG
Source organism: Parasteatoda lunata (assembly GCA_949128135.1). Classification (NCBI taxonomy): domain Eukaryota; kingdom Metazoa; phylum Arthropoda; class Arachnida; order Araneae; family Theridiidae; genus Parasteatoda; species Parasteatoda lunata. Next base: position 99,953,660 of record OX421975.1, read on the forward strand.
CTAGTAGAAAAAATTTAATATATCGAGAGAACTTTAAATAGCTTCACGTCATGATGATACTATGTTGACATTTATAGTTTATTCTCTTTCATTTTCGCCAGACAAAATCAATGTCACATTTAATAAATATGATTGCTGCTGGGTATTTAAATATTACTCGTTTTGAAGCTTGTTGAAATTAACTTTTGCGAGTGAAGGAAAATATTTAACTCTTTCTCATGAGTTGATGAAACAAATGAAAATGTCAAGTGATTTTATTCTAAACTGGAAATTAATATCGAAGAATGCATCCGAGTGGTCGAAATTTTTACGAAATAAAGCCCATAATGAAAATTTCATTCACTGCCCTTAAAATTCCGTGAGAGATCCTCAATCGAGGAACTGAATTCAAACTGTCTGAGGAGAACGGACGAGGGTAGAAAATTTTAATTAACTTAAACTGTCACTACCTCATTTAGCGAAATTTGTTGGTAAAGTTTAATTTTTATAAAACTCTACTGATTCATACTGTAGGGATAAGTTTCATTTAAAAAAAAGGAAGAAAAAAAGAAAGAAAAAAAAGCTGAAAATCGAAATTTAAAAAATGTTTTGTGTAGAAACACTTTTTAAATAATTGAAACAATACCTGAAATGTGAGCAGGAAAAAAAGCTGTAGGAAGTATTTATCTACAGAATGTTATGAACGTTTTAATATAAATATCATTGCGAGATTTTATTTATTTATTTACGTTTATGTGTAAATATGAATTATGTGTAAATACGTATTATGTGTAAATATGAATTTCAATGCGCAAATTTTCAAATCACACGAATACGAATCTCAACATTTAATTTTAAAATCGCATGAATACGAATCTCGATGTTTCATTTTTAGATCGAAGTCACTTGAAAACAAATTAAGAATGGGGGCTTTTTAATTACGTTAATAAGAAATGCGCTGTACGATATAAAATTTTGAAAATACGAAACACATTGCCTGGTCTTAAATCGCGTCAATAGGAATCGCGATGTGTGATTTTAAAACTAGCTAATGTAATTTTAAATCGCGCTTGCATTGGTATGAAAAGACGTAGAAATCTTTTTTCTTTTTCTGGAAGATTTGAAAAATACTAACTTTCATTGAAGAGGCGGATTTTATCTTTTTTAGTAATAGTGATGAATTTTCAATGGTGAGTCGTGGTGGTTCAGGGGATAGAGCGTTCGCTTCTCATTGAGGTGACCTGGTTTCGAATCATGGTTGGTGGATACGAATTCCGCATCCGGCTCGCACCGTTCACTGTGCGAAAGAAAATTATCTTCAATGGTAGACGGATCATGGGTTAGAGTCCCCTTGCCGTCAGACTAACCGTGGGATATTTTCGTGGTTTTCATCTCCATATAACGCAAATGCGTATTAGTTCTATCAAAAGTTTTTCCCAATGCTTGGTCCTGGAATTTTCTTGTCTTTTGGAATAGGTTTAAAATTACAAGGTTACTGCGTAGAACATTGGTAGCCGTAAACTCAAAATTGTGGTGGCTGTTCAACGACGGTTATAAAATTAAATAAAAGTTTGGATGGTGATAAATTTTCCGTGAACGCCGCTTGTGTCTGTATTCAAGTCTGTCGATACCCCCTGATCATGTTTGAAAACCCTCTTTTTAACCATTTTAATAGTGTAGTATCTTCCTACTGTGTGTCGCTCTAAACGGGAGGTACCAGAATCTAAACTCTTCAAGCATCATCTCTTTCCAATGAAATGACAACCACTGTAGTGGGGGTGACATCTCTTTATACCGACAATAAACCCACCGGTCTAAAAAGTACTCGGATGACAAATATTCCGCTCCCAAATGCAGGTGCACACACACACCATTGATTTCTGCTGACAAATCATTTGTCCTGTGAAGGGGGGGGGGGGGGGGTCTAGCCTGAATCATCTGTGTGTGACTCACTCAACACTGTTTTTCAATCTTGATGGGCCGAGCGAGCATTGATTTTGGGAGATTTTTATGATCTGGGATTTATTTTATGAGTGGGATCGGGGAAAGTTTATCATGTGGGGTGTCAAATAGAGCTCTCTTCAATTTGTTCTGAAAGTATTTAGGCCATTAGGTTGCAACAGGATGTCGGAACGGGGAACGATTGGGCAGATAAAAGTAACTCCTGAAGAATCACATTTTTATTGCTCTATTATCAATGATAAAATAAACGGAATAATACATGAAGTAAACTTCTGTTTTGGTACGAAGAAATAAAAATGGCTGCTATAAGCCATTTTGAGTATTGACCAACCTTTATAAATGTATTAAATGATGAGCGTAAGTTTGTTTATGTAAACCACAAAATTGTCAGCAAACATTATCCGCTGTGGTTTCTGGATTAAAGAGTGTAGCAAACTTTAATTTTTATCCCTTAAGATATTGATATTATTGATTGTTGATAGGGATTAGGGACCGCTCGAATATAATGTAAACAACTACCGTGGGGGGGGGATATCATTTGTTGATTTTTGCTGACAAGGGGCGCGAGGTGTGTGCGGTATGCTTATGTCAGACATTAAAATCGTCTTATCCTCAATTCTTTTTTCTTTAAAAAAAATAATAAATAAATAAATAAAAATGCAGCGTAACAAGGGTCATTTTTATCAGAAATATGAGTCCGTTAATGAAAACTTAAAAAATTAGTGTATCGTTAAAACGGTTTCTGCATCAAAGACTTCTTGAAATACATGTTTTTTGTTTTTCCTCCCCCCCCCCCCCCAAAAAAAAAAAAAACTTATTTACGCCGATTTAAAAAAATTATGACAATATTTTACGGACCTTTATACATAATACGGACCTTTCTCAAAAAGTTTGAATCAACCATTGATTTTTTTTAATTTTTAAAAGAAATTCAAGTCCGTATTTGAACAAATTCAAAAAACTATGAGTAGGTTTTTCACTTCACGAAAACCGGACCTTTCATAAAAGTCTGGAATAACTACTGCATAAAAAATTTCAAGTTTTGAATGAAAGTTGAATTTGAGGGAAGGAAAAATTTCTTCGGAGAAATTCAGGGGTCAACAATTTTGAATACAAAAAATTTCCTAAAAATTATTCTTCTCAAAATATAATAAAATGAATTTTAATCCTAAACTTAGAAAGACAAAACTGTAACAAAACCGGAGGAGGGCTGCGACTTTTTTACGTAAGCATATGGGAGAGGGTTTGTGATTTGCTTATTTTTGCTGATCCGGCAAAAGTGTCTGAAATTGCCAAAAATATGCTTCTTACGTAATTTTTGAGCAGCCACTTACTTAATCCAAAAACCTAATAAGCAACAAAAGAGTCGAGGTTCCATTCATAGGTTTCACCTAACACTGCCTATGCTATTGTAAATAACTAAGTTCTATTTTTACTGTTAATTACTTGTAAAAATGCAAAATATTTATGAGCACTCGTAATTTCACAGTTTTATTCCAGAAATTAGGAGAGAGCTTTTTTTTTGTTTCAGGTAGAATTCGTTCTGACTGCATGTTTAACTTAACAGAGTAATACATAAAATTTATTTATTAGTGTTAAAACAAATCCATAAATTGATTAAAAAAAAAAAAAAAAAAAACTCTGAAGCACTGCGCAAAAAAGACTCCCAGTGTTTCAAATGGTGACTGGTGTACATTAAATATGTGAGGTCCCAAAGTCCTCCAAGTTCCCAAAACAAATCAATACCTCTGAGGGTGCAGATCGAGGAGTTCCCTTGTCTTCTTGATTGGGTCCAAAATTACAAGGCTACGGAGTTGAACATAAGCAGTCGTAAACCCAAAAAATTGGGTCGTCGGCTGTTCATCGACGGTTATAAAATAAAATAAAACATGTATTTATATTTGCATGAAAATGTATGTATAAAACTTAAAATAAACGAACAGTTTTTTGAAAAATAAAAAGAGTGCACCCCTTCCCCCGCGCTACGCCTATGCTGATAACTTAAACAATATTATGTTTTAAATTATGGTAAAAATTTGTTTTTTCCCTATCATTATTACTTATACTATAACTCTTTATTAGAAGCTTATAGAATTTATTAGCTTATAAACTTAACTTCTTTATTAGATTACTCTTTGAGTAGCTTTTTAGAAAGTAAACTCATAAATACGAAGCAATATTTAAAAAAAAAAAAATCAACTAATCATACTTAACATTTTTAGTTATTTTTAATCATAACATTAAAAAATGATAAATTTTAATTTTAGGATGTTTTTATAATGCATTTCTTCACACATTGTCCGGGAAATAAAATCCACTAGACTGAAACAATAAAATATTTATTGCCATGAAAGCATCCAAAAGCTTACGCGAATTGAATTTCTTACTTTTCCAATTCATTTTAATTAAAAACTTAGACAATGAAAAATCTATTCAAATTTTTGCACAGTTATTATTACTTTTTAATGCATGCAAAAAGAAAAATATTGAAATATAATTTTTGTGTCATAAAATTGTAGCAAGTGATTTCCAATGTATTGAATGCTGAGTTTTGAGACAATAAACGATGTGTATTTGAATTAAGACGGGGTAAGGAAAAAGAAGCAAATATTTTACGATTTTCTAATTAAACTTGATTGGTATAAATTTAGCGTATCCCGACTTTCAATATCCAATTCATTTAACTTAATTAGGTGAGTAATTAAATGACGATGCTTCAAATTAAAGCGTTTCTTAATCGGTGCAGAATACTTAATAGAATTTAAAGAATAGAATTCATTAGCAGTTACAGTTAAACGCTACAAAATATCATTTATTCCTAAGCTTATTAAACACTTTTCTTTTGGCGTGAAACAAAATGTCATAATTTTAACATTTTTCATTCTCTTAAGTTCCAAAGAATTCTCTTGAAAAATACATTACCCTCTGCGCCTGAAATGCTTCCGGTGGTAGGTGGGGGGGGGGGTTAAGTCTGGGACTTTCTTCTCCTGTTAACAGGAAAAATCGATTTTGTGTGTTTCCTTTTATTCTTCCTTTTTCCGGAAAAGTCACTTCTTGGCGTGAAATTGGCATTGGCGTAATCTTTTCGGGAAAATGCAGGAAAGTTTATGACGCTAGTTGCATTATTAATTAATTTACTCGATATTTTCTCCTTTTCGTAGCTAGCAATTATCGCTATTTTATTTTGTCACCCTTTTTGGTGGATTGTTTAAATACTCGACTTTCACTTCAAAAATCTTTTAGGGATCTGCAATTTTCTTTTCAAAATGGGGTATTTTGCTTGAAAATTTGATTGAAGAAAATTGATTTAACAAATGGCAAATAGAGCGCATATTAAAATTCTGTACTTAAAAAATACGATATCCCTGTTACTTGTTTATGTTTTAAGTGCAGGTTACGAGGTCATAGTTTTGATAATTATGAATTTAATTAAGAGATTTGAAGATTTAATATTTGAACGATAAAGGCACTGAATAACATTTTAAGTTAGTATTCATATATATCATGTAATCGGATTAAGGGAACAATTATGTTTTTTTTTTTTTTTCAAATGTATTTTTTCTAATTTAATACTTATGCCAAATGAAACGAGTATAAGTGCGGGCTACGAGGTCGTGGTTTTGATAATTAAGAATTTAATTAAGAGATTTGAAGAAATATTTAATATTTGAAGGATAAAGGCACTGAATAATATTTTAAGTTTGTATTCATATATCATGTAATCGGATAAGGAAACGGTTATGGTTTATTAAAATAATGCTTTTTTTTCCAAAAATATATTTTCTAATTGAATACTTATGATAAATAAAACGAGTATACGTGACAACTTCTGATAGTATTTAAAGAAGAAAAAAATTATATTAAAGTAATGTTGGGGGGAAATAAATTGAATTTTTTGAGTGAAAGAAGGATCTTTCATGGAACAAAGGGAAAAAATGCACGGTTTTTAGAGCAAACGATTCAATGAACTGCTCATTTTCAGAATCGTTTTCTTATTTTATATTCTAAACTTATATGTTTTTAACAAAATAATTTATTTTTCAAAACTCTTTTGACATTTCCAATTAGTTATGATAATTTTAATTTGTGTTAAACTTTGTAATATCAACATATATTTCATGTAAAACAATGCACTCAACTTTTGCTTAAAAAAATGAGAACAATATTTATTGAAAGACACGATTCAAAATAAGACGTTTCCTTAATTGTTGGGACCACAAAAAAACAAACTTTCAAACGTTGCTTCATGCTTTTATTAACTGTTTTTTAATATCTGTTTTTACTTACTTTCACGCCCTTTGGCTAGAATGGGACAAGGGAAAAATCTGTTGCTGTTTTAAAAATAAATAAAAGTTCTTCGCCTACTTCCGCAATGTTATTTGTGTATTCACTTTTCCCCCATTATTTCCCCCAGCCATACTTGTTAAAGAGGAAAGAGGGAGGGGAAACCAAACTCGTTTTTCTTCATTTGTTTCAAGAACAAAACGATATTCCAAATTGAGAATATCCATAGAATAATAGACTACCCCCAATTGTTTATTGATTAGCTTTTTATTTATTTACGCTGGGCGACTTGGACATATGGATGGAAAATTCAGTGTTTGAGAAAAAAAATTCAGGTTTTAGAAAAGTAAACACTAAGATAATTAGAAATTTTGTCGAAATATAGACATTTTTTTTAATTTGCTTATTTTTGCTGATAATGGGAGGTAGGTATGGGCAATATTTTTTTCAACGAAAGGCGCTAAAATATCCTTATTTTAATTTTTTTTCTTATAAATGCAACAAAATTTAACAAGGAAGTTACAAATGGAAAAATTCTTATTTAAAACGCTTAAATTACGAACGAGATTTGAACGAGTTAAATTAGGGGAAAGAAAAAGTCGGGAATAATTTAATTGAAGAATCATGATGATTTGAATAATCATGTCATGAGTTTTTACCGCTGAAGAAAATCACAAAAGATTCCTACAGAATATTCAATTTAAAGTTTTATAAAATGAATAAAAGCGTACAAAAATGCATCTTTCATTCGAATTGATTCCTAAAATAAAATTACTCATGATTCAAAGCAAAACACTAAGGTGGGGTTTTAATTTTATTTTATAACCGTCGTTGAACAGCCGATCCAATTTTTGGGTTTACGACTACTTATGTTCAAATTCGTAGCCTTGTAATTTGAACACAATCCAGAAGACAAGGAAACTCTTGGATCAAGTATTGGAATAAATTTGCCTTCGTGGAGGGCTTTCTGATGGAACTAACTACCCTCATTTGCGTTACATGGAGAGAAAAATCACGAAAACATCCCACGTTTAACCTGTCGGCAAGGGGACTCTAACCCATGATGCGTTTACTACTGAGGATATTTTTACGTCAGCACTGTTGTCAATGCGAGCCGCGTGCAGAATTCGTATCGAACAGCCATTGCTGGGATTCGAACTCGGTTCCCCTCATTGGAAGGTGAACGCTCTATCCCCTGACCCACCTCGGCTCTAAGGAGGGGTTTGTTGTGATTTTCTTGCCTGCGCATGGGAGGATGGTTTGTGATTTGCTTATTGTTCCTGACAAGGGGGAATCCAAAATCGTCAAAAAAAAAAAAAAAAAAACATGCTTATGTAATATGTGAATGGATCCAAAGTGAGCCCATTTATCAATAAAAAATAGCCTTATTTTATATATATATATATATAATAAGGCCATATTTAAAATATTTTTCATTAATATTTTTAATATAATGAATATTTTATATAAAAGTTAAGTTTAAGGGGAAAAAAATATTTCTAATAATTATGAAGGTCAAGAGTTTTTACCGCAGAAAGGAAACATAAGATTCGTTAAGAATTTTCTACTCAAATTTTTTTGAAAATCAATTGATAAATAGATCTTGTTTCATTGAATTTAATCATGGAATAAGATTACTGCAGAAAAATGTTGAAATAGAAAAATAACTAAACAAATAAATTAAAAAAGCTAAAGAGGTTGCTTGAATGGGAAGGGGTTTGTGATTTACTTGTTTTTGCAGACTAGACTAAGTGCTAAGTGCGAAACTGCCAAAAACATTCTTACGTAATATGTGAACGGTCCCTCTGCCTACAAGTATTTTGAGCTTGTTGCCAACGGCTTAAAATAAAATCAGGCTATTTGAGCAATAAATGAGACCTTCTTATTGGCCTAAAAAGTGTTAAACTAATTAGAAAATACTAAAGACATTTCTAGCTAGCTTGACGCATTTGAAAATCACTCTTTCCTCCCCTTAATTTTTTTTTTTCTAAAATAGTCCGCTTCCAAATATGTCTCCAAGCTTGATGAGTAGTAAAACATATTTTTGAAAATAATTAGTCCCATAACAGATCCAAAATCTACAATGGCTCATAAATTTTAAAAATAATTGCCATAAATTGCGATCAACACTGTCCACACGGCTTTACTAAAGACGCATAAACAAAGCCGGTGCAAAGTCTGTTTTGTTTTAAAATCCGCCCTAGTAAAGATCTCCATTTTATGAACAAAACATTCAGAGGAGGGGGAAGGGAGGAAAAAAGTTTATAATTCTCATACATTATCAGTACCAGCGGAAATCCACCCATATTCTCCCCCCATATCCACCCACGCTTTCGATTGAAGAAAGAACTTTATGCCCATCTTTGTCATTCCCCCCTTTTTCGGTCCCTGTTGATGTATTAAAACTTTAGGAAGCTTCTTGTTTGCTAATGCCATCGTTAAAAAAAAAAGTCCCTCCGTCCAAACGATGATCGAAGCGGAGGTGTGCGTGGGTGGTGGCAGGCGGGGGTAGGACGGAATGAAATTATGGTGATCGCGTGGTACGACCTTTTGAATGGGAAGTGAAAGTGGTGATAAATGGGTGAAGCTCTCCTCGCCGAATTGTAGTATTAAGGCGCAGGCGATAAATAAATAAGCGCGGGGGTGTAGGAGATTGAAGAATTTGCATTCATCACCCCCAATCTCTTCTGGGTTTTATTTTAAGTTAATTTTATTATTGTCATACTCTTCTTTATATCTGTCGGTGCAACGAGTTAATGGGATTTTCTCCCTTTTTAATTTTTTAGATCGAAAACTGAACTTTAATGACCCCCCTTTTTTTACTGTTTCCTCTATTGCTTGTTAATAAGTGTATTTAAAAGATGTTTTTGTTGCGTTTTTAATGGTATAATTTAAAAATATTTAATAGCCGCACATTAAATACAATTTTTTTTATTTGTTTTATGAGTAAGAATGCTGTATTAAATTGTTAAATTAACTGAATATGTTAACATTTTAAAAGGGGGTATTTGTGGGAATAAACTTTGACGTTAAAAGTGTTTTTGTAACGATTAGTCATTGTTTAAGAATAGCCAGGACACTATTCCTTCTGTTGTTCTTTTGTTACACTACATTTTAAATATTTGAGAAAAGAATTTTTTTTTTTTTAAAGGAATGTCAAGTTATGTTTTTAATTAGATTGTATTGTTTAATTGTTTGAATCTATGAAATTTGAAATGCTGATTTTCTATAATTCTCCGAATTAATCAATTATATATATTAGTTAAAAATGACCCTTTTATTTTAGTTGAATTAATCATATTTACGATTTCAAAAAATTGTTTGGATGTTAGAGTACTATTCTTTTCGCTGAAGTTTTTGAACGAGGCAGTTATGAATCGAAAAAGGTGTGTTTCTTAAACGGTGTTTTCCCTACGTTTTTACTATTAATCAGGAGAAATTTTGAACTGCTTTTATACCTATTCCTTTTTGTTACTTTAATTTAAATGAAACCAAATCGATACGACTAATAATTTAGAAGTTATATGGGGTTTTATACATAAAAAACGTATAGTTTTTGACTAAGAAACAAAATTCCTATGCTTTTAAAGCCGTTATGCGAAAAACAATAGGTAGGAAAATTATGTGCAACTTGTCGAGATCGCAATATTTATATATGCCCTCTTTTTAAAACTACTTTTCAACTTTTCTCCATTCATTTAAATAATTATTATTTATTTTTTTTAGAACAAGCCTTTTTTTTTAAAATTGTGCAATTAATTCATTAAAATTATCCATAATTGCTGGATGTGACAGCAAGGGTAATATTTTACATTCTGAAGTAAATAAATAAAAAAAAAGGAGGGGGAAAGGATAAATACATATTTTAAATTTTGAACATGCCAAATAAGAGTTAAACCTTTGTCATAAAGATCTCTTTAAAGATAATCCATAAAGTAAAATAGCTGCAAATAAAACATCTTTCCAATTGATGGTTACATTCTTATAACTGCAAACGATCTTTCGACGTATCGTCATTTCGAAGAAAAGAATTTACTCCCCCATTGCCTCTCTTTTCGGAAAGATGATCACAAAATATAATTTCCCCACATTTTGATTGAACGACCTTGGGGGAATTCCGTGTTGGGGGGGAGAGCACTTATGCAGCTGCAATCAATGATCTGCGCTCCCTCTTTTTTTCCTCCCCTATCCCCTTTCACTAATCGCGACTGTGCGTGATGGAAAACAATCGTCTGAGCACTTGCGGCTATGCTCACAAAATGAAGGAGTTGCTGAAGAGATCATTCAGAATAAAATGACTCTTGGTTTTATCGTTGCGTCGCTTCACCCTAGATGTCGCCACAAGTTCTATTGGTTGCTGGAGTTCAGACATCGATTTTCCGTTCGGGATAAATTTTTTTATTGTAATTGATTTCTCATGCTTTTTCTATTCTTCGCGGGGAAAGGATGAATAAATTTAGTTGTAATTTTATTGAAATTTTGATGTTGTTATCAATGCTGTCGACAATACGAAACCTTGTTTTACATCTCTTTTGAAATCATTCGTTATTTCTTGTCTTGACTCTTGTCTTGAGTGTAATCTCTTAAATAAAATTTAGTTTTCGTCAAAATAATAAAAATTTCATTTGTATAACAAATGAGATGAGTAGGGCGGTATTTTTTTTTCTTTCATTGTGCAACTGCAATGGAAAAGGAAATAAAAAAGATTTTAAAAAAGGGGGTGGGGGGTAAATAATGTCAAAAAAAAAAAAAAAAAAGCTGAACGATTTTTAAAATTCAAGAGTTGTCCAAATTTTGTAACATAAATATGCTCAATTATATTGTTGTGTTTTTATGTTCTTTGTGTATGTTATAGTGTATTTCGTGTATTAACGTTTTATTTCACTGTTAAACATCCTATTCCAGGCTGGAATAGGACTCTTACCCAGGGTTACTTTGCATTTTAGAACAATTTATGTCAACTCTGTGCGGTGCTGGCTGATCCCAAATTTAGCCAAGGTCGCTAAATTCTCCTCCCCCACCCAAACCATTCCAATCCTTTAACGCTTTATTGTTTGGAAACTTCTGACCTCTTTCTCAAAATTATATCTTATCCCCTATATTTAAACAATATCGTCTTAAATGACCTATGCATAATTTCTATTTTCGTTTATGAATATTAATTGCTTTAATAAAATAACTTGATACTCATTTGCTTCAAAGTACATGTTGAAAACTTGATTGCTTAAAAGTACATGTATAAAACTTGATACCCAACTGCAAAAAATTACATTTCATTAACTTATTCTCAACCGCATAAAAGTTCTTACAATAAAAATGTGTTATTCGATACCACATAATTCATGTTGAAAACTTGATACACTGATACTCAATTGCGTAAAAGTACATGAATAAAACTTGATACCCAACTGCAAAAAAATTACATGCTGAAAACTTGATGCTCTGATACATTGATAATGCATGAAAGTGAATAATACTTTCTACTCAACCTCATAAAAATTTATGTTATAAGTTTGATGCATAAAAGTACGTGTAAAAAACTTGATACCATGATACTTAATTGTGAAAAGTATGTGCATAAAACTGTATATTCAACTGCATGTTAAATACTTGATACTTAGACTACCTTAAATTAATTATTTTCTTTCTACAATATTGTGTATGTGTTACATTTTATTTATGAACCATAAATTATATATTTATGTTTACAGATATTGGAAATAACATTGCTGGTTGCAGATTACATGAATGCTATTGGACGGAGTGGAAATGCTTTAGGATCGTTTGCCCGATTAGATAAAATCAGATCCTCCTCAAACTTACGTACATCGGCAGCTACAACTGTAAATACTTTTTCCCGTGCACCCCACGAAAGTTCGGTCCCTTACGATCCCCATAAAGCTATGTCAACATCTACTGAACTGGACAACAGGCGAGGCGCTTTCTGCAAGAAACGAGCCGGCAGTGACTGTACATGATTCGCAGCCGACTTAAGCACCCCTCAATTTTTTCTCTTCGTTCACTATTTATTGCTTTTCTTTGATATCATTGTACAGACATGCTGTGTACATCGGTGCAATAAAAAGAACTGTACACGTTGGAAGTTTTAGTCCAAATGGAATCATGCCAAACGCGTCAGCAAGCCATGCTTTTCTTTTTTATGTTCGCCAAATTCTCTTTGAATGTCAAGTTAAACATTTGAATCTGATTTGGGAAACTAATGATATTGGAACAAATCGATGGATTTATTTGGTGAAAACTAAAATTCGAAATTTCCTTATCTCTTATTGTTCTCTAAATACGTGTTTTATTCTTTAAAATATCACAGGGTGTTCTATAAGGACAGCTCTTAATATATATATATATATATATTTTAAAATCTCTGTCAAAAATTATACACCACCAGGGATAGCAAATTAATATAGTCTTTATAAATAAAATAGGTAATTATTTTGTATTATTAATTTTGTTAATATTATTTTCTATTATTAATTTATTAATTTTATAAATAAAATTAATAAAGTCTTAATAAATAAAATAGATGTCTCAAGGTTATGCCACTTTCCTACTCTTCACTCATTTCCCCTCTCCGATACCATGGTTTCGGCAAATCGTGCTTTTTTTTTCTTCTTTTTCATGCCAGTATTTTCCAACTATGTACTGAAGCGTACTGCTGTAAGGAAAAACAAGATTGCAGAAACCTTAGTAACGGAGAGGGGAAGATAGTGGAGAAATCGTGTAACCTTGAGACGTCTGTTATATTTATAAACAGTATAACAGATCGCAATTGAGTAGGTTGGATGCACGAACCGCATGTTTGATTAATCTAAAGAATCACGTGGGCTGAAAATATATATATCTATATAAAAACCAGTTTGATTGCGGGAAGGAAACAGAGAAGAGTAGAAAGGCGATTGAAGTTTCAATCTACAAAAAAACAGATTTTAATGCATCCTCTTTCTCTAGTTCTAATTTTTTAGGTTTCTAAAAAGTTTTTATTTTCGCTTAAAAGCATCCATTTGCACTATCGTCAGAATTTTTTGTCTTCATTTTTGACAAAGTGTCTTAAGAACACATAGAAATAATTGCAAAACATCCTGTGTAATCATTATTTAAAAATGAGTTTCCATTTTGAAGAAAACGAATTTAAAAACTATTTTAATGACTCTTTTTGAATCTTGTTGCCATTTTATATTATTGTTTTGTTTGTAATTAATTGCATATTTCTTAGCACTTACATCATACTTGATTAGTATTTTTTCCCCCCTAGCTCTTGTTTGATTTTAAATGTTACTTAATATCATGCATATCATCATTTTAGTATAGTTATAATATTTAAACTTTAACAAATGTATAGTTGATAAAATTTGTTTTTAAACATTATTTAATTATTTTGTCAGTGATATCTTGTTTTGCTTCAGATTATCGATGACATTTTTTTTTTTTTTTTTGTGTGTGTGTGTGTGCAGCTAAAATCAGCAATTTCAATTTAATTTGAGCTATTTTACATTTTTTAATAATAATTGTTGCAACTATATTTTAAGTATCAATACAATTTTTACAAACATTTTGTGTGAATAATTTTACAAAGTTGTATACATTATTTTTGGGTAAAAAAAAAAAAAAAAAAAACAATTGGTAAAGAAAAGTTGATATAATTGGGCTGTAATGTCATTCTTGCCACGTTTGTCTTGTAGATGACAAGAACAAGGAATGGTGGATCGTATATTGATATGCTCATTGTCAAAATGATAAAAAAAAAGAAGGAAAAAAAAGACATGTTCCGAGTCTTGAACGCGACACTCCTTGTCAGAACGATACAATTCTACACTAGGATGCTCTGCAAGCTCTTTACTGCCTATACTTCCGGGTTACTGTTTCCGGTGTATGTTGGAGCCATTTGGCTCACGAAGTGATCATTGTGTTTTAGACTCTCTAGAGTATATTATATTTGTATACGTATATTTGTTACCTGTTTTATTATTTGTGTTTAGAAAAGAATCTTTATAAGAATCGATACTTTAAGACCTGTCATTTCAAAACGTAAGAATCGTTGTAAGACACTTTTTATATTGTCAACAATATACTAGTTTGGGAATTTTAATCTAAATGATTTTGTAACTTAATTGAACTTAATCTCGTTGCTCGAACAATGCGCTAACACTAACGTATGATGTTGCACTGCTTGCAGCAAGAACAAACAGTAATAAACAAGTAAAGAGAAGCCAATCGGGACTGCCAAAAAAGCGAGTTCTTCCTGAATCTAGCAACCGTGTCACCTTTTTTTAACAATTCATCTATCAGTAACTAAAATAAATTTTCACTTCAAACTCACGAGAATTACTTAATATTTTATGAAATACAATTTGACTTCAGAAATTATATAATTTATTTATTTTATTAAAAACAAAATTATCTGTTTGAAAATATCACCTCGCGGAATAAGCTGTAGTAAGCAGCTGTATACTTTCTAACCGGAAGTAGAGCAGATCAAGAGCTCGAGATCGCTGTTGTTTACATTTATATTGAAATCACCATCCATACTAATTAGCCTCCTTCAACCAATCTTACTTTGTACCCCATTAATTCCCCTTTCATTTTTTTTTTCTTTGGCAGCGGTGTATATTCTTGCTTCAAACCGATTTCTGTTTTTCATCATTCATGTCCTGACAAAGAGCGTCGGTTTCGAGCGCTTAATACTTGTTGGCATCGTTCTTTTATTTTGGAGCTGAAGATTTTTTTTTCGAAGAGGTTTAGAAAATTTAAGAAATAAAACCCATAAATCGGATCCACGTTTTTCTTCTAACCCTACAATTAAATAATTATAAACAAAAATCTGTTAAAAATTTATTGGGATAGATTGTTGCAAATTGGACCCCGCATTACTCAAAATAAATACCTTTGGTCAAAATCAAAGTTTCTTTCGGATATTAGATTTTGTTCCAACAATTAGGGAAAACAAACTTATTCTAATCTTCTGTGTTTCATTTAGTTTTTAAAAGCTTACTCAAATAAATTTCAGGTATAATTTATCCATAAAATTATTATTCATTTCACAATAATGCAATGCAATACAGCTCGATTATAATTAAACTACCCAATTAAATATACATGTGAGTATCTCTTAATATTATTGATTTAATAAATTGATGATTGTCCATAAGTTGTTTTTGTCTGGTGCTAAAATTGTTCCTGTTGTATTTTTGTACTGTTTCATACCCATCTTGTTTTACTGTTTCACTGAATTTAGCCAAAGAAATTTTAAGTACAGGATTTTCATTTTGATACATAACTTTTTCACCTAAATGAGTTTATTTAGTTCATTTTATTAAAAAAATATAGTCTTTCCCTGGGGAGAGTATAACTAATGTATCTGAACTACTTAAATAGCTTTAAGAATTTTTTTAATATTATAATATAATAAATGTCAATTACTTATATGAAATTAAATATTTTTTAAATTATGTTTCTTTTAAGTTTTAAAATCTTGTATTAAATATGAGTCCTTTTGCTGTTATTAAAATCGAGCTACCAACTTAATGGTTTAAAAAAACGTTAATTTTTTATTTATTTACTTTTATTTCGAAACCTTAGCGTACTCCTTAATCTAACCTTGTCACTAATTACCACATTTTACCATTTTAACAAAAAAATACCAAAAATATAACTAACCGCATTTTCTGATGAGAGGAAAAAAAGGATTTTCTGAAATGTGTAAACGATATTATAAACAGATAAATTTTGTATTAAAAAAAAAAAAACATAATTTGCTCAATAATTGTTAAAAGGAAATTGCGTGACGTTGAAAAAATGTATCCAATATTTAAATTTTTCTGTTTTTTATTTTTTAACTCACAGGTGGCATCTCTATAAGTAACAAACTCATATAAATGTCATATTAATGTGAGTCACATAATCAACCATTTATGATTATTGCAGTTGAAAACAAAATTTCAAATCTTAGAAAATTTAAAAAAAAATTATTTGAAGATAACTTTTAAATGACAATCCAGATTTGGTTCAAAAAATATTTTAACTCCGGGTAGAGAAGGTTGATTCGGACAGTTACATAAATGTTGACCCCTTGACTTTTATGCAACTTTAAAAACACCTATCAACATACAATGAATGAGCTTAGTGAAAGAACATGTTAAACGCCATTTTCATGATTTAACAAATGTCGGCTTAAGAACTTACAGAAACATCTGGAAATTGTTGATAACCAATAAGAACGGCTTATTTTTAAATAGAGAGTCGACTTAACTTATCGAAGATTTTAGTAGAAGAATAAGTTAAGTGGAATTTTAAAAACACTCATTTCCTGATATAGAAACATGCTCAACTATAATTAAAATAAATATCTTTAGTTGTAAATACCGAGTTAGAGATTTTTTAAAATTTAATTTAACTTGTTCTTCCACTAAACCCCTTCTGGAAGAACATGTTGTGAATCAGACACTTTGCTTTGCTTACTGAAGAACTTGATTTCAGAATATATTTAGTGGCATTTTGGAAATACTCAAATTTCACAATATCAAAACATGTTTTTAGCAGCTATAAATAAATAAACATTCTCAAACTATAATGAAACATAAAGTGTTCTAAAAATTAAAAATTTGAGTATTATCAGAAAGTTGCTTAACGTGTTCTTCCTCTAAACTCCGTAGTAGAACATGTGTATCATTAAGAACTGTTTTTTAGAGACTTGGCTGAGATCATTATAGATCTTGTGGAAGATTATGTTAAGTGACATTTTACAAACACTCACATTTTCTGGTATGTAAACATGTTATGGTCTACTACAAGCAAATTAACTTCATTTATAGTCGAACAGTAACCTAGAAATTTGAGTTTCTTTCAAAATGTACATGTTCTTTCACTAAGCCTATTATAGTCTATATTTATAATTGGGGGTTCACATTGATGTTTACTTCTTCTTTACTTTTAAGCAATTTCAAAAATAGCTCTATAACCAAATTAATTGTCATTTACTAAGTGAGAGAGCAGATTAAGTGGAATTTTAATACATTCCTAAAAATCAGTTTTATATTGCGGAAGCATAGTTAAAGAATACATTGAATAGCATTTTAATAAGTTTCTGAAAATCTGATTTACATTGTATAGAAACATCAATAACCAGTTGATATCCATTAAAGACTGCCTCGTTTAGGACTTCATAAAATAAACGAATGTTCTTCACTTAAAGCCTACCTTAAAATGTTTTAAGGTTGTTTTTCGAAGGCTCCGTCGTTATATGAAATGATGCTTTTTTACGAATAATATGCTATTTTTGTAACTGCTGAGAGTTTGCAACTGTTACTCATGACCGTTAGGACAAGTTTAGCCTATCTAACGCCAGAGCTGTCTACGCTTATTTTTAAAATGACGCACAACGTCAATATGGAGAAAAGCCACAGTTTTGAGAAAATGAAAAGCGTTTGTGGTCTATTTTATTAATACCATAACCTGGGCTCATAAAAATTTCCAAAAACTGAGAATACAGCAGTGATTTTGATAACTTTCATCTAGGTGGAAAAACGTCGCCAAATTGGCAACTTTTAAAGAAATTTAATAACTTTTAAAATATTTAAGTTATTTGTTTGGGTCCAGATAATTCTTCACGGCAATTATATATACATATATAGTTTAAAATCATCACCTTGCTCTAAGTGTAAGGCACTTAAACTATGGATTTTTTTTTTATTATTTTCACTTGGCGACAGAGCTTCGAAAAACAGCGTTAAAAATCAAAAAATGTCTTTTCAAATTGCCATTTAACATGCTCTTCCACACTTTGTTTTCAAAATAAAATTTATATTAAATTATTTCTCTGTATACTTCTCCCTCATAAGACAAAGTATAGTATTGTTATTTTACAGTCAATCATGGAATAGCTATATACCCATTCTTTGTACTATATTCTATCCATCTTTGGGTAATTTTCCCAATATAATTGCATTTTTGTAATATGGCAACTTGCAATTGAGATTGAAATGTGCTACAAAAAAACAGTTCAGAATTGAAAAGTGTTTAGTGTATTTTATGTTTGTTTTTTATGTATAATAAAAAAAAAATGTTTTTAAGAAACAATATGTAGTGATATCTTTTTTGGTGTGTTTGATGTTGCTTATTATACATATAAATATTATATTTACCTCACACATTAACTAAAAATAAAACTTCCCGTTGGCGAATTATCAAAATTTTTTTTTAATAGAATTATTTCCTATGATAGAAACAAAACCATTCAAGAACCAAAGTTCTTCTCTTAGGTGCTTAATAATTTTTATTTATGTTTTCTTTAATAGAATGGTCTCCTCTGACGAAAACAAGACCATTCGAGAACTAAAATTCTTTCTATACATGCATTATATATATATAAAAAATTGTTTGATGGAATGGTTTTCTTTGATGGAAACAAAACCATTCAAGAAACTAAATTCTTTCCATAGATGCAATATGCAAACAAAACCATTCAACGACCAAAATTCTTTATATCGATGCATTATAAAAAAAATTTTGTTTTGATAAAATCGTTTCCTCTGATGGAAACAATTCCATTCAAGAACCAAAATTATTTCCATAGTAGCTTTATAAAAAAACTTTTTTGTTTAATTGAATGTTTTCCTCTGATAGAGAAATTAAACTATTCAATAACCAAAATTCCCGTGGCAGAATCGCAGCGACATCGTCGCAGAACGTTACTAAGTTCTTGCAGCAAGATTTTTCTTTTGAAAAGCAAAAAGTTTGTTTTTTTTTCCTACAGAAATTTACGCGTAATATTTGAATCATGCATTTAGGTAATCACTTTTAAACGCGCTCAATTTACGCGCTAGTATCGTTAATCGATGTAATGTTTCGATTGTATTTTCGGAAGTTATTGATTTTCACGTGGATTTTAAATACCCCGATATATTTCGAACAATATGGAAAATTCAAATCGTGCATTTGAGGGCAATAATTCTATCGAATTTTTTGGCAGTTATTGCTATGAGTTTTTCCATAGTTTTTGAATCCGATATTATTTATTACAACCTAATCTCGAAACGAAACACTCATTTGAGGAGTCCGATTCGCGTGATTTCGTTGTCGATCTTTTTTTGGGCAATTACTACTATAGATTTCATGATTTTAAATTATTTTCTTTATTGTGATGATTATTTACAAAATGCGAAGAAGGAAATAATTTCTGCGACCCCCCTTACAAAATGCGGGAATATCGCCCACAATATTAGAATAAAAAATTATTGCATGTTCAATTTAAAAAAATTATATAATTTCTTGTTTTTTTGTAAACACAGGGCTTTTGCTATTTTAAATTAATATCCTATAAATTTGTTAGTATTAAAAGTATCGTGCAGAAAGATATTAGTGATAGAAAGTTTTGTCGCAGAAAACTCGAAAAAAATTCTGCCAAAGGGACCAAAAATATTCTTTATTTAATGTGATTAAAATTATAAAATGAATCAAACAGAAAAATGGATATATGAGGGAAGGGAAAATACTTTCAAACGTATGAAAATTGGAGAATAGTAGAAAATTCATTTATATGTTGTATTGTTTGGGACAGTGGTTCCCAATTTTTATCGACTACGGAACCCTATGTAATCAACCTGCTTTTTGGCAGAACCCCGACTTAATAAATTAGTTCATTAAAGTAATTGTGAACGCAATAACCCAAAAAAGTATTTTAAAAATATTTAATTAGAGGAATGAAGATTTTTCATCGTTTTATCATTAATAATCTTAAATTACAATTTATGTCTGACAGTTAAATTTGCAGTACTTGTTCTATATCTAGTACAGTTATGTATTAGTTTTTGGTATACATGAATGAATAAAATAAGCCAAATTATGGTTTACTTCGAAATGAAAACATATAAAGAACTGCTGTAAACATTAAAAATGGTAAACACCTTTCTTTATTAAAGAATTTTGTTATTTTATTTCGATTTGAAAAGCGCGCTGGGAAATACTAATGCTTTGTTTTATAAATGCTTGTTCTTTTCATAATTTGTTCATTATATTGTTATTAAAAAAAAATTTCTTTTTTCAAAAGTACGATTTCTATTTCATTGGCATCTTACTTGAAGTAATTTCACAAAGGCAACCGAAAGATTATTTTATGAATTCTAGGTTGGATCATATAATCAGAGGCTTCAAAATTCTTCACTAGTAATAAAAAGTACTAACTCCCGGAACCCCTTTTGACTCTTCCACGGAACCCTAGGGTTCCATGAAACACCATTTGGGAACTGTTGGTTTAGAATATACCAAAAAACAAAGATCAGCTTATAAAGAGCAATGTTCAAAAATCCATACGGGTATTTAGATATCTACAAAGATATGGGAAAATATTCCGTACCTTTATTAAACTTTTTTATGTTACTTTAAGTTGGAAATTTAAGCTTGCGTTTAGATTGGTAACATTCACAAGAGATTCGATTAATATTTCAAAAACATGCGCGCATTTTTATTTATGATAGGAAAATCTCTGAGTATCAATTAATAGTTAAAACTATTGATACATATTTAATTTTTATAACTTTATTGCTAAAGTAAAGCTCGGAGAATTTGCCCAATATTAAATATAAATTTTTTTCTCTGAAATTTGCTGACCCGTGTTATTTATGCATTTTCATTATTTTTATGTTATTATGTTCTAATTTTAAACAACAGTTGTTATAAAATCAAGACAACTCACATGCGTCCTCCTCATAGAGTAAAGGTCACGTGTGTAGGAGATATTGTTATTAATTAATAATAAATACTAACTAAATCATTTACAATAACAATTACACTTAATTGAAGTTTTCATTAACAATGGAATATACTATTCGTTCGTATTATCATCACTTCATAAGGCTTTAAAAAAATAAAAACAGTATGAAACATTCAAATTTTATTAGTTTATGTTAACGATTCGTAAAGGACAAACTACCTAATTGTATATTGTATTGAACATTTTCTAATTACTGTTAATGCTTTCATAAAGCTTAAAAAACGCAAATTATGGTAATTAAACATATTTCTTTTTAACAATTTTTAAAAAATACACTATTGATTGGTTTAATTAATTTTTGTTTATTTTGTATACGATTAAAAAATTTAAAATTAAGATTAGTGCTTTCGTAAAGCTAAAATAAATGCAAACTGTGGTAATTAAACATAATTTTTTTAAACAATTTTTAAAAGGTGTTATGTTTAGTAGTATTATTAATTTTTGTTTATATTGTATACAACTGAAAACTAAATCACGATTAATGCTTTCGTAAAGCTTAAACAAAAGCAAAACTTGGTATTAAAAACATCAGATTTTTATAATTTTTTTAGCAATTTTTTGAAAGACGCATTATTTAGTCGTATTATTCATTTTTGCTTACATTATACACTATTGAAAATTTTCAAATCACGATTAATGCTTTCGAAAAATTCAAACAAAGTAAAACCTGATAATAAATCACCATTTCTTTAGGACTAGACTAAATTCCTTTAAAAAGTAAAATTCTTGGAGAAAATATATTTCAGGTTTAGTTGCAAAGATAAAAAAAAAAAATGTAATATACCCTTTCAATGAATCTTTTTCCAGAATTTCATCACTACTTTTCAAACCTTTCCATTATACAAAAGAAAGAAATAAAAATGGTTCCTCTCTCATAAGATTCTATAGATATACCATATATATTCCTAGTGGGGGAGAAAAAAAAATCGACCCAATACCTATGAGTTTCTTGGAAGATCCACCGGTGAAAACTTCCAGAGAGTAAAAAACTATTTTCTTCTTAAAACCGCGAATCACTTCTTCCGATTACGGGAAAAGGAGAGAAAATTTCTCCAGGAATCGATCGATATATTCCCCTTTTCCATCACAACCATCTGCCACGCGATAACTTCGGGGAAAACTAGAAAGGCAATGGTACATTCAGTTTGGGGAATTGTCGTTAGCAGGAGAAAAGATAAAGTCCCTTGTTGGGAAAAAAAAAAAAAAAAAAAGCTGCAAGGCAATCCGGGAAAATATTTTATTTATAAAAATGAAGTTTATTACGTTTATGTTAAGATAATTCGCGAAATTCGTTAATGCATCTACTTACTGAGAAAAAGAAACTCCAGGAAACGTGTGGGAAAAATAAATAGTTTCTCATTTCCAAAAAACTTTAAATAATAGCTCGGGTATTTATTAAATGTGGATCTTGTGTATACAGTTGATGACCAGCCGAATTGTAATTTCAAACCCTATCCAGAAAACAAGGGAACTCCTGGATCGAGCATGGGGACAAACTAGCCATTGTAGAGGTTTTTTTGATGAAAATAACCTGCCTTTGCGTTATATGGAAAGGAAAATCACGAAAACCTTGCTCGGTATAACCGACGACAAGGTTATTCTAACCTACGATCCGTCTACCACTGAGGATATTTTTACGTAAGCACTGTGGTCGTTGAGAGCCGAGAGCAGAGTGTTTATCAACCAGCCATTGCTGGGATTTGAGCTTGGGTCACTTCATTGGGAGGCGAACGTTTTATCCCCTCGACTTGATAGTCAATAGTAATTTTCATTTTATTTTAAAATAATAAAATTTCATTTCATGGAACTGCAATTGCGGAATACTCTTATTGTGCGTCAATCGAAGTTCATGTGCGACAAAATTCAAAAGTTTTAAATTTCACTGATATTATTTTAGCAGTTGAATGTGGGTCAATTCCAATACTGTCGTCAATATTTACTGTTTGTCTATTTGTTTTTGGATGAAATAAAATGCAGAATGTAGGACTAAAACCTACACTTTCACTGTCATTTTTTTAACAGTTGAAACTAGGTCAAAATTGAAATGGTTTGGTCCGTACTTATGGTTTGTCGATCTGTTTTTGAGTGAAATAAATATACTGAATGTCCTAAAAACCAACTGTTTGAAAATTAAAATTACAGCATTGCTTTTTTTTAAATTTTAAAATTGATAAGAGTGCTATATTATCACTTTCCAATCCCCATTTAATTTTTAAACAATTATTCCCCCCCCCCCCCAAAAAAAAAACCCGATTGTATTTTTTGAACAATTATTTTTAATCCAAGGAAATAATTTAACACATAAATTAGCACATAACACATAAATTAGGAAATAATTTAAAATAAAAAGAAAAGGAAAAAAAAAAAAAAAACACGTCAGATTGAATACGTTCATATATTAATGCTCTTCAAAAAAATATTTATAATAAAATGTTTCTAAAAATAAAAAACAAAACCCGTAGAAAAGAAACTTTTTAAAAGAAATTGGCGACAGATCCCACCCACCTCTTAAAGACAGGTGTGTAGCAGTAGCATGACACCCCCTTTGGAATTACTGGCTTAGACCGAATAGAGAAACAATTAACCTGATGGAGTGGTGAAATGAGGGAAATGAAAATCGATAGTGAGAAAGATTGTACTTCAATCGATAGATGGCGCTCCAAGTCTCTTGATCACTGGCAACAATGAAAACAGCGCGGGTTGTTTTACTCAAGTTTAATGATATTCTCCTACGCAGAGTTTGTAAAAAAATGGTTTTGACACCAATCAAATGGATCTTTGCCTTTAAAGGTCATGTATACAAACAGATACTACAAAAGAAAAAGATACTTATAAGAAGATCAAACTAAGATTTAGCTTCAAATAAAAAGTTCTTAACCTTAAAAAATCAAGCAAATAAAAATAAATGTTCAAGGGTGGCACCAGACTCTGTCCGACAAGGGGTCAAGTCTTCCCCGACAGGGGGGCTCAAACAAATTAATTCAAAATATTTAAATTAAAACGAATTTTATACTTTACATTTTTTTTCTCACATTATTTTATTCAGGTGTGTTTCTAAGAATCTAAAATCACTAATATTGATACCATAATGTACAGATTCCTTTTAATGTAAATTTAAATCTAATTTTTTTCTGTTATCTATGTATTTTGTGCTGTATGGTGTAATTTACCATACATTGTAAGCGTAAAAATTACTTCTGTAATAAAGAAAAATAGTTGTAGCAGTAACCGCTATTTCAAAAAATTTCTACCCTTCTTACTCTCATAACGCAAAAATTATTCGCTAATAAAAATTAGAAATTTCACGCACATTTAACAAATCATTTAAGGAACATTTTGATATAAAATGTTATTTTTATATGCATCGATTGGCTTTTGAAATATTTAAATGTTTCGCAAATAAAGTACATTTTTTGCATCCACGTATTCTATCTAAAGATACCATGCCCCGTTTTGAACGAACTTCGAAAGGGTTATGCATATAAAATTGTAAAAATTTCGATTTTTTTTTTTCAATTGTTACATAGTATAGTTTTAGGGACAAAACAAAAAGCTATTTTGATCAGGGGACAGATATAACACAAGGAATGCAAATTTAACTGTCAGATATAAAACCTTATTTAAGATTGATAATGATAAAACGATGAAAAATCTACATTGCTCTAATAAAATATTTTAAAAATAGTCTGTTTTTAGGTTATAATATTCGTAATTACCTTAATAAAATTTAATCGTAATGTCGGGGTTCCGCCGATAGAAGACATAGTTTCATATTGAATGGGACAAAAAGAAAACATGATTGTAAACGTTATAATTAATATATTTAGAAAATTCAAATTTACCTCAAAACTACATTTATTCAAGTTTCTACAGGTGTTCAATGTGTGCCCCTCCGGTGACACGACAAATGTCTACACGGTAATCAAGCGCTTGCCACACTCCTGATAGCATATCCCCAGTGATGAAATTCAACACTGCAGTTATCCGCTGCTTCAATTCCTCTAAGTCCTGAAGAAGTGGAGGCACAAACACCTTGTCTTTAACGAAACCCCAGACAATAAAAAGTCACAGGGCGTTAGATCTGGTGATCTCGGCGGCCAATGGAGATATGTCAAATCCTGTGGCTCAGCACGGCCAATCCAGTGATGTTGGTTTTGGCATATTTGAAAATGCAGTACGCTTTCTCCTGCATGGACGACATTTTGTTTAACAGCGCCTCTAGCAGCGAGTTCGTCATTCGATGATTTTTCCCTGTTGCCAAATAAAACTTGTATAATTGTAGTTGTAGAATAAATTTGTTTCGTCTGAATAAATCCATTAGGGCAGTCACACTGCGCTATTCTTTTTGTCCCATTCAATATGAAACACCCTGTATATCAATGGAAACACACTAAAGCTTTAAATCAATTAGTTTTAGAATTACAATTATAGAATAATTATTTTTATTACAGAATGCTGGGTTTCAAAAGACAAATATTTGTTAATGTTTAATATTTAATTAAAGAAAAAACATAACCCATATTGAAATCTAACGAATAGCCCCTGATAAATTTTGTGACAAAAAAAAAAAAAAAAAAAATTAAGCCTGATTGATTTCCGGATTTTAGAAACACCTTCTAGTTTTACTATTCAATCAAATTGGTTTCAATGTCTTTCATCCCACCTGTCTCACTAGTGATTCAGCATATTTTGATATCATTTTTCTTTTGTTCTTGCTTAATATAAATTTGTTCGAGAATTATTTTTTTGCTACATTTTCTCGAGAAGTTTAAAAATATAATATTAAGGGCATTAACTGGATTTTTTTTTTTTTTTGCATGCTTCTTTTACTTTTATCATCCACACCCACAAGCAACTGTCTGCTCTAAATACTGCGATAATATAAAATTAAAAGTATTAATTGTCTTTGATTTGACAATTTCAGTCATCTTTTAGGTATTTAAAATTACAGCATATCATATGAAAGTATTAAATATATCATTTTTACAATAAAGTAAAATAAAAAAGAATTCTGATCCTTAGGAACAGATATTAAATAGTCTCATGATCGAGCATAATTACCTTTTAAACAATTTCTTTCTTTATTTTTATTTTATTAAATTAAATGCACACGCTTAAAATAAAAACAAAGCTGTCAAAATTTCGTATATAGTTTCGACTGACAATTTTAAGAAATTGTTCCGACTTTGATTTGGAAATTTAAAAGCCTTATTAACAGAAACAAATATGATCAATAAAATCATAAGCTACCTAAATAAATTAATTTTGTGTACGAAATATAATATATTACATGTATAGGGGAAACATGGAAAATTTGGTCATACAGGAGTTTTAAACAATTTTTTTTCTTATGTTTAAACATTTGTTTAGCTGATGATCATTTGATTTCAATGCTCTATTAAACAAAATCATATGTCGTTTCTGTCTATTAGCAGTAAGTAAAATTAAAATAAATTTAAATTTGTTATCTCAATTTCATCCTGGAGAGACCGAATCAAAAGTTTTGGCAGACAGGCTAGTCAAATAGGGAAATGAATAGTGGCCAGCCATTTAAATAAATAAACAAAAAAATCGCAATGCATTTATAAAAAACTGCGCAAACCTTCCACGTTTTCCATAACGACAACAAAAATTGATTTAATAAAAACATTTGCTTACCTCCAACGTGAAAGATTTATGTCTTCTTATAATATCCTACGAAAATTTAATATAGAAATTCCTAGTTCACGGGTTCTCTTACGATTAATTTGAAAAATAACAAAATAAAATCAACTACAATAATTAAGTAAATTAAACAATTAGGCTAGTTGAAACATTTAGGATGATTAAAGGGAAAAAAAGCTTTTATAATAAATTAGAAAAAATTTCTAAATTTTGTAAGAAAGAAAATTAAGAATTGAACAAGGCCCAATTTAAAGGCACTATGGAAATCTCAAGACAGAATGAGCCAAAGAAATTTTAGCATGACCCTCCCCCTATTTACAGCCCTAGAAATGTTTTCTTCTTAGAAATTTATGACCAGAAATCAGACAAAAGGGTGTTTCTGTGGATGTCTGATATTTCCGAAGTTAGGAAAAAAGAGCCCCAAGGCAATGTAAGCAGTAGTTATGAAAGTGGGGATATTTTCATCAGTGGAAAGAGTGTTTTATTGCTCTTTTGGTTAGAAAAGTGAAGAGTGAAAGTCATTTTATGTTTGTAAACACTTTGATTAGATTTTGAAAAGCATCCGACAATGTAAGGAAGAAAAAATTATATATATATTATGGGCTTCAGAGGGTCCAGCTATGAATTAAACTTTTAAAAAACAAGAAAAAAGTGGGTTCTGGGGACCCTCTTTAGTTATAAATAATTAATGAGTTAGAATTAAAAAAAAAAGAAAAAAACAATTAATGCAATGTGATTTTAGACTTTTCGGGGGCCCCATCAGAACTCGGGGCCTCTTGGGCCAGGGCCCATCCTTAAAAACGGCTCTGATATTGACATACGCCTGCAACGAATAACTTTTCACACAGTTAATTAATTATTGTTTACCACATATCAACGCGAAACATTCTTTCCTCTACGATTTAAATTTGCTTTCATAGTTACGAATTTTAAGTCACAAAAGGTGGACACTAAAAATTAAGAAGTTAGGGGACCAAATTTCGAATAAATAAAAGTTTTTTATTTTATTTCTCAGGATTTATGTGTCTGATTTTGCTTAAATCTTGTATTTTGACATTTAAAATTGCAAATTATGAAAAAATTGCACACCTTACATTTCTTAAGTTTCTCAACTTCCCTTAAATAAAGTAATAATAAATGTTTGCTAAAAGTTTTATTTTGCATGAAATTATCTTTAGAAAAACAAATAGGAATTGATTGATCCGATTGGAATTGAATGCAAAACTTTTTCAATTCGCTTAAAAAAAAAAAAAAAAAAAAAAATTGGGACATAGTGAAAAACGCAAAAACTAAAGTTAACATTAAAGGGTCCTAACTTTCAAGCGTGTTCCTGAAAAAACTATTTAAACAATATTTCTAAATTGAAACTACTGTATTTTGGGAATCAGAAATCCGAATCCGTCGAAAAAAGGTATGTTTAATCGGATAACGCTTTTATGTCTAATTTCCTAACTTAAAATATCGTTTATTAATTATTATATTTGATGTTACTCTCTCGAACCATTAAGAATGAGTACTAGAACATGAAGATCCGAACTTAAGATTAAAATTTATTCCAGTGCGTCCATTTATTTTTTTGCACACTGTACACTTATATGAAGTATATGTCAATATTGCTGATAATAACAAAATAATTTTTCTTTTTTATGTAGAAAGATAATTTAACTGGTAGTTATCCATATATATATGCTTTGATTTACTTTAGGGATTATGATTGAAAGAGGAAAATAAGGTGAAATGGTGTTCACTTTCAATATTAATATCAGATATAAATAAATAAAAACGTCTTTCATTTTGTCCTCTTTTGTTAATTTTATAGTAATTGCATAGTAATAGCTTCGAAATAATAGCTCAATGATAATGAGGATAATATCTGAATCTCGTCAAGAACATTTTGCGTTTTGATAAACGAAAAATTTTTCGTACAATTGCAAAAATTCATTTTTCCAAAGGTATAAATAGTTATAAAATATTTAATATTTTTTATATTTATATTTATAATATGCGTTGGAAAAGTTCTGAATCCCAATTTTTGAAATCCTCTTGTCGTAAATGGTAACTGATGCACGTTAAATCTGTCGAGTCGCAAAGTCCCCCATGTTCACATAACAAATCAATATCTCTGAGGGTACTATCCAGGAATTTCCTTGTCTTCTGGATTGGTTCAAAATTACAAGGCTCCGGAGTTGAACATTAGTAGTCGTAAACCCGAAAATTGGGTCAGTTGTTCAATGACTGATAAAATAAAATAAAATAAAATAGCAAGATATATAAATTTTTGTATAATTTTATGGAAGGTAATTTTAAATTGTATAATACAAAATATGAATGAAATCGGTTAAATAATTCGAAATAAATGAAATGTTAAGCAAACTGATTTTTTAAAAATTTGACAACTCATGAACTAATTGATCGATTGCTCTGAAAGTTTGTATTTTGAAATTAAAAGGATGTAAAAATATGTAGAACATACAATTCAATATATTTTACTATTATTTAAAAAAATAATAAAAAATAATTATTTAAAATTATTTTTGCTTCAAAATTTGTGTATAAAATGTTTTTTGTAATTTTATGCAAACATTTTTCAATACACTCAAAAAGTTCTCGAGATAATGGGCTATAATCGAAGAGTGGAGTTAAAATTAAAGGACCCAAACTTTCCAACTCTCTCTTTGCCATAACTTCAGACCATATCTTCCAGATTGTGACTGTTTCCGAATTTTGAGAATTAAAAACTTAAAACTATACATAAACTTGTATGTTTATTCAGAACAGAATGCGCTTTTCTGTTCATTTTCGTAACTTAAAATATGGTATTGACTCTTTGTACGTGAAAATATGATTAAATCAAAAGTTAATCAAAGTCTTCCCTTTTTCTATTTCATACACTGTACATAAAATAAGTCAATGAGAATCTGTTATGTTGAGTAATATATATTTTAAGACATTGAATACGAACGGTTTGTTTTTCTGAATCAATCAACAATCTTTTTACTACTAAGAAAATGATAAAAAAAATATTAATAAATTAAAAATATTTTGTTACTGCTTCTCTTTTTTTTCCGACTGCATATTTACTGTGTTGATTAAAATATAAACCTTGAATCCGAATAAGTAAATGATTTTCCTCATTTGAAAGTATTAATTAAAAAAAAAAAGATGAAAAAATTAAAAATATTTTGTTTTATTCTTAAACTTTCATTTTGCTTGAAAATTGGAAAAAGCAATTATGTGATCCCATAAACCATTGATAAACACATTACATAAAAAAGAATTCCTAAAGAAGAGGACCTGTGTCTCTTTCTATCCCTCAGGTTTTTGTCAGGGTGTGATTATCCCCTTCCTAAGAAAGAATAGCCGTTTGAAAGATAAGTTTCCAAGAAAATGAAGATGTGTTTGTGGGAAAGGATTTCTTCGAAAAGTCGTCAATTTCACCCATGTCTAATCACATTCCCTCTCTAGTTTAACAATGTATGGGCAAAGTTGTGAGTAGTGTAGTGAAACTACAATTACATAGAATTTACAATATATTTTACTAATTTTGTTACAGATTCTTTAATAAATAAATAAAAACTAAAGAGTCAACTATAAAATTTTTTATTAGGCATTTGTTAATGAATTTTTTACATAATTTAGAAAAAAATGTGACCAGACTATTTTCCCGACGAGACTTTAAAATTTTCCCGATGGGGGGGGGGGGGGGGGGGCTGGCCATGCCCGACAGGGGTGCAATTGCCCCCCCCCCCCGACCCCCTACTGGCGCCGCCCTTGTAAATGTTCGTTAGCTTATATTTAGAAGTATTGACTAAAAGTTATTGTTTGCACTTTTGTTTGAATTATATTCATTTCGTTAAAAATATTTTGTATTCATAACGAACCTTTTTCTCGAAAAATAAATTATTGCGTTATTAAAATTATTATGAATTATTAAATTGATTTAATTATTAAATTAATTTGTAATTAAATTTATAAACACGAAAAAAAAATTGGAAAAACTTTTCTAGTAAATGAATCAGAATTAGGTAAAAATGTCATAACAAAAATCTAATAAGATACATAAAGTTATAACAATAAACTAAAGGAAATAACTCTTAGTACGTTTGATTAATTCAAATTAATTTTCATAAAAAAATAATTTGCATTTGAAATAAATATTTTTTTTTTTTGTCAGAAAGAAAACAGAAATTATTAAAATATAATTAAATTTATGCGGTAGGAAAAAAATATCTTTACTTTTATTTGAATCATAGTTGCCAAAATGGATATTATGGTTACAGATATATAATCAATAAATACGATACAAGAAAAGAATTAGTTTTAATCGTGATTGAAAGTAATTATAATTTCGGGATAATTTTAATTGCAACTATAAGTAGTAAAGATCATAGTAAGTAATCATGATTGTAAAGTAAGCATATGATTAAAAGTAACCAAGAATCATGATAGTCTAATCATGATTATAAGCATTCATAATCTACAATTACATTGATTACTTCTTCTTAAGATATCTAAATTGCATATTTAATGAAAAAAATTTTTGCATTTCCTTCATTTTGTTACGAACAATATAGTTTTATGTATCGTTTATTAAAAATAATTTGCATTCTTCAGAATATTTTTCACAAGAAATGTATTATTATGTAATCAATATAAACAGGATGGATACAAGAAAAGAATAATATTAATCGTGATTTAAAGTAATTATAATTCCGATACAATTGCAATTACAAGTAGTTAAGATCATATTAAGTAATCATGATTGTAAAGTAAACATATGATTAAAATTAATCAAGAATCATGATAGCCTAATCTTGTTTATAAGTATTCATAATTTTCGATTATAATTACATTGATTACTTTTTATGAAGGCATCTAAACCGTATATTTAATGAAAAATTAATTTGTATCTCCTTCATTGTGACGTAAAATATAGTTTTATGTGAAACAGTTGTAAAAGTATTCGTAAACTATAATAATCTGTAGACTTGGGATATAAATTTTCAATTAGTAGCCAATGGCTGGTAGACTAATAACTTAGAAGCCACTTTTTCCTCAAACTTAATGAGTCTATGACTGACATCGATGGTTCCTTTTTATTTAAAAGCCAATTTTTACAAACTTTTTACCCATTGGCGAAATGGATGCTGTTTTGGGTTTCATGGCGCGCTCACTTTATTTGGACGCCATCACACTTTTCAATTGTGTTCAAGAGTAATAGTAAACAGTGCGCATGCGTCGTCATTGCATGCGTTGCTATGGCGACCGCTGCTGTTTGATAATTTTTTTAGAATTCTTATTTTCACTTTTAATTTTGTTATGCATTAAGTTGGTGAGTTTATTTTTGAGATATGGGACCAGAGAGATCCCATAAATACTTCTTGAGTTGTGAATAAAAGAGAATTTAATAATTTGAACGATATTTTTGTTTTAATTGTTTTAATCAATAAAAATACGAATTATTATAAAATGATCCCATCACTTACAATATTCATTTTAAAATAAAATAGAAGAATTCAATATTTGAGATGTTCCCTGAGGGTCTCTATTGGGAGTTGAGCAAGGGGTAAAGGTAAATGTCATTAGAATTTTACTCTAGAATTCATTTCAAATGGATTTAATTTAGCGAGCAAGAAGAGCATGATTTGCAGTGCAAACTTTATAAGATTGCATGGCGATCCCTGACAAAAATTCAAGGTGTTTTTGAGGTTTATTTGAGGTTGTTTTGAAGTGTTAATATTGATTTAAGGTTTATTTGAAATTGATTTCAAAAAACAATCTTAAAAGATCAACCTCCCAAGGTGTATGAAGTTGATTTATTCGCCCTTGAGGTTGTTGGAAATCTACTTTTGAGCAACTAGCTTAGAGAGGTTATTTTTGAGGTGAACAGGCTATTTTTTCTACACTTCAAGCGAATAAGTATATTTGAGGTGTAAATAATTTCACCCAATCTCAACTAAAAGTATTACTGAGTTATATGTGGATGATTTTATGAGGTGTAAATGAGGTTGAAATTGAGGTTTAATAATGAGGTTATTTTTGGTGCAAAATATAACCTCCTTTTTTACCTCAGGTGTATTTTTTTACATTTTTTTATTGCTTAAAAGACTTGCGTATGTATGAATAGTAGCTTTGAATAGATTCAATGAAAAGCATAATCAATAAAATTTTCATTTAGCCTCAAAACAACCTTAAAAACACCTTACTTTTTAATTTTGTGATTTTCGGGGGTTGAGGAGCATCAGAAATTAGAAGGCGGACCCTACTAGTTTATAATAATTTTTGTTAATTTATATAGAATTTTTTCGTTGCAATATTCTGAAACGTCACACTTCTTCCAAAAATGATATTTTATCACCGAACTTCTTTTTTTTTTTCTTCTTCCAAATATGTGCTTTACGATTAACTAAAGTTTCTGCTAAATAACGGAAAGAAACATCTTATTGCTTACAGCTAATTTTCAATTTAATTTCAGATAATTTTTGAAATTAATGGTTTGGATTAAGATCATTCTGGGGGAAAAAAGCTATAAACAAAAAAGAAAATCTGAACGTAGAAATTTTTATCTTCTGAATTTAGAAATATGCATAATACAAACAGGAAGGAATAATCACAAAATGAACAAGAAAATGTAGGTTTAGGGTTAATCAACTGGATTTTAAGAAATAATAATCTGGATTTAGAAGTAAGCATAATACAAGCAGGAAGGAATAATCTCAAAGTGAACAAGAAAATGGAGGTTTAGGGTTAATAAACTGGATTTTAAGAAATAATAATCTGGATTTAGAAATATGCATAATACAAACAGGAAGGAAAAGTCTCAAAGTGAACAAGAAAATGTAGTTTAGGGTTAATAGGATTTTAAAAAATGATAATCTGGATTTAAGAAAATATAATCTGGATAAGCACACAATTAAAGTTAAAAAGTAGAAAAAAAAATACTCCAATTTAAAGCATGTACTTGTAACCTATCCCGTTTAGAAACAAAAACCGAATTATATATAGATATAAACATACGTTCGCCCATCACTTCTAAATAGTTTCCCGAATTTATTTCCAGAAAAGCCTTCCTTTTATGTTTAGTATCTCGGAAATATAAAATAAAAAAAATATATATTTCCAGATTATTTTTGGGGAAAAAAAGGAGTTGGAATACATTAAAGAAGAGCGTAAAGAAAAACGGTGAATCTGTTGTTGAAATAAGTTTCTTCCCTCCCCTTTTTTTCTCCGGGTAAAATGCTATCCAATTTTATGCTATGCAAAAGGACAAGTGCGGCATCTTCTCCAAAACTGGAATATTTCTCCCGTTTTTATTGAAAAGGAAACGGAGAACCACGCCGAATGGGTAATTTAGAGTCAGGATTTTTTAAGAAGCAGGCGGAGGATAAATAAATTGTAGAGAACTTTCTGTAGTGTATTAATTTTATAGGAATCGCCTGAAAAGAATGTTTTATAGATTTAGGGACAGAGAAAGAAGTTAATCTATGTATTACTTATGACAATAAAAAGTAATATTCTGAAAGTTTAATTACTATTTTAATTTGTCAACGGAGAACAAAGTAATTAGTTTTTTGTTTAAATAGTCTGGTGTTTATCTGGTGTTTAGAGTTTAAAGAAAATTTATTTTTTGTGTGATTCGTCTGAGATTAAAGCTTAAAAAAGATTAATTCTAACTTACATGCATATAGTAACTTAATGAATAAATTTACTGAAAAACATGATGAATGAAATTTTCGTTAAACTTATTCATTAAGCTACTATTAGATTCGTCTAAATCTTAGGTTCACCTGAAAATGTAAATTAATGAAAAGCTTCATGAATGACTTACATATGTAGTAGCCTAATGAATAAGTGAAATGAGAAGCACAATGATTAAACGTTTCCTTAATAAACTATTAGATTCGTCTGAAAATACAAGTTATTAAAAAGCTTCATGAATGATTTACATACGCATATTTAGTAGCTTAATAAATTTACTGAAAAACATGATGAATAAAATTTTCGTTAAACTTATTCATTAAGCTACTATTAGATTCGTCTAAATCTTAGGTTCACCTGAAAATGTAAATTAATGAAAAGCTTCATGAATGACTTACATATGTATATATAGTAGCCTAATGGAAAAGTGAAATGAGAAGCACAATGATTAAACGTTTCCTTAATAAACTATTAGATTCGTCTAATTCTTAGATTCGTCTGAAAATACAAGTTATTAAAAAGCTTCATGAATGATTTACATACGCATATTTAGTAGCTTAATAAATTTAATGAAAAGCATAATGAACAAAATTTTTATCAAGCTTATTCAATAAGCAACTATTAGATTCGTCTAATTTAGATTCGCCTGAACATATACGTTATTGAAAAGCTGCATGAATGATTTAAATATGCATATTAATAAATTTAATGAAAAGTATAACGAATAAAATTTTTATCAAGCTTATTCATTAAGCAACTATTAGATTCGTCTAATTTAGATTCGCCTGAACATATAAGTTATTAAAAACTGCATGAATAATTTAAAAATGCATATTTAGTAGCTTAATAAGTTTAATGAAAAGCATAATGAATAAAATTTTTATCAAGCTTATTCATTAAGCAACTATTAGATTCGTCTAATTTAGATTCGCCTGAACATATAAGTTATTAAAAACTGCATGAATAATTTACAAATGCATATTTAGTAGCTTAATAAGTTTAATGAAAAGCATAATGAATAAAATTTTTATCAAGCTTATTCATTAAGCAACTACTAGATTCGGCTAATTTAGATTCGCCTGAACATATACGTTATTGAAAAGCTGCATGAATGATTTAAATATGCATATTTAGTAGCTTAATAAGTTTAATGAAAAGCATAAAGAATAAAATTTTTATCAAGCTTATTCAATAAGCAACTATTAGATTCGTCTAATTTAGTTTCACCTGAACATATACGTTATTGAAAAGCTGCATGAATGATTTAAATATGCATATTTAGTAGCTTAATAAGTTTAATGAAAAGCATAATGAATAAAATTTTTATTAAGCTTATTCATTAAGCTACTAGTAGATTCGTCTAATTTAGCGTCTAGTATTCGCCTGAAAATTTAAGTTATTGAAAAAGTTAATAATAACACAAATATATATCGTAGCTAAATGATTTACATACATACAGTTACTCAACCTATCCACTACTGAAGTATAAGGGAACATAGCTAAAAAATATTTTAGAGTGGAACATAATAAAATCAACATCATAAATATCAACATTTAATGATAAAATAAACATTCTTTTCAATAAAACCTCTTTTATTTTAGGACTTCTCAAAATAAATTAGCATTATAAAATAACATGTGATCTTAACTTATTCTTAAAGATCAAGATTTTACCGTTTTGAAAATAACTAAACACATCGAATGCCACGTTAATTTTACACGGCTTGCCGGTCTGGCCAAAATGATTTTTTTTGTGTTCTATATAGCATTAATTTCTTCAAACCATTTTAGTAACGATAGTAATATTAAAAAAATTAAAAGCATTAAATATTTACTCGAATTATGTGTTTCTAATAATCTTGGCTTCGCCGGTCACCGGTGATCTCCATGGCATTCAATGTGTTTACATGTTTTCCATGGAATCTCTTCAATTACAATCAAAGATTGTTTTATTACAACTCCAAACTTTAAAAAACGCAATGATCGATGAATGTAAAGCTGGGAGTGCATTACAACATAGCCAACAACGTGTTCTTAAACATATAAATTTAAAAGTTCTTAAAACTCCTAAACTATATAACCTGAAATTGTCTTATAACCATTGTAAAACATTAAAAAACGAAATGGTTGACTTTTGCGAATCAGTGACCAAAATAAAAACGAGAAATGTTGTGATTTAAAAATGTTATTTAACAAGTTTATCGAGTAAAATCTTCAAATGTTTTAAAGGAGTTAGACAAATGACCCCAAAACGCAGTCATTTTGAGAGAGAAAAATTAGAAACAGGTGATTTGAAAATGCCACCTTGACATGCTAATACATAAAAATTTATACTTGCCTTTTAGAATCTGATCAAATGACCCGAAAATATACAGAGTATATTTTCGGGTCATTTGTCTAACTCTGTCAATATACAGTTCCGAAAATATACGGAACTGTATATGACTATGTAAATTCTCAGAGAATTTACATAGTCATATACAGAGAATTTATAATTTACTTCTTTGAAAATATTCTTTCAATAAAATCTTCATTTATTTCTAAGAAATTTGGCAGGTATCCCTCAAAGACAATGATTTACAAAAAAATTGCAAATTAGGGTTTTAGAAATGCTATTTAAGAAAGCTCTCTCCTCTAAATCGATCTCAACAGTCGAAAGGGTCGACGGGGAGGTGAAATTTTAAACATGCTTTTAACTCTAATAATTTAATTTTCTCAAATAAACTGAATATAGGTTTTTACTCTATTGGACAGTATCTTTCGATGCATGAAAACTAAGAGTTCGTTAATCAACCAGAACTTGAGATATTAAGTGTGCGGTATTTTAAATTATTTTTTTTTCTGACTAAATTATACTAATTCAATTGAGCAATCAGCAGTTTTCTAAAGGTAGTTAAATTGTATAAATTTTCCTGTTTTTCGATTTTAGTTAAATATCTATGCAATTTACGTCTAAGAATTTTTCTGCTTCATCAAAATTGGTTTTCATAAGTTTAAACTGTAATAGAATTAAAATTTTAACGAAAATCTGAATACTGACAAATGTGTAAACTTAAGTAAATGACCCAAAACCACAAATTTCATATTTTTATTGCTTCAAAGTTTTATGGAAAATTCTCCAGAAGTTCTAGAAATTATTTTAAAAATTATTTTAAATTATCTTTAAATTTTTTTCTGACAAAATTATACTAATACAATTGAGCAATCAGCAGTTTATAAAAGGTAGTTAAACAGTATAAATTCTCTTGCTTTAAGATTTTAGATAAATATCTGTGCAATTTACGTCCTAAGAATTTTCCGCATCATTCAAACCGGTTTTCATCAGTTTAAACTGTAATGAAGTTAAAATTTTAACAAAAATCTATGCACTGACAGTTGTGCTAATTTAAATAACTGACCCAAAACCACAAGTTTCATGTCCTTATTGCTTCGAAATTTTATGAAAATTTCCACAAAACTTATAAAAAGTATTAAACGTTATTTTTTTTTTCCTGTTTAAAAAAGCAACCCTTTATTTTCCTCATTAAAAGTATTGGACTGCCATTTTTTAAAAGTATTGGACTGTCGAATAAATAATCAAAAGTTTGCTAAACATATATCTATATAAAAAAAAAAAGAAAAAAAAAGTAAACATTAAAAATATTGACCTAAAATCTAAGATGGCAAAAGCATAGGCCTCTTAACATGCTAATCCACAAAAACTATCAATTGTTTCTACAAAACAGGACAAATATCCCTAAAAACAATTATTTACAAAATAAGGAAAAAACTGGCAGGAATTTGGAAATCTATCAAAATAGAACAATCATTTGGAAGAAAACCCTTCTACAAACTGAATTCTAACTTTTTACTAGGGTTTGACAACGTATTTTTCTTCTGAGTAAAGAATAAACTTTGTAAAGAAAAAAAAAAGAGAATATTTTTACATGAGCAAGAAGTCTTTACCTTCAGGACTATAAAATAATATGAAGATCTTCACGATCTGAAAGCTGACAAGCATAAAAGTTTTTTCGAATTTTCCTGGGAGATAAAATAGTTTTTTGGGACTTTCTCCCGATTTGCATCGAAAAAGGTTCTTTCATACTTCGACATAAGCATATTTCTTTTCGCAAAATACTTCTATATTAGAATATTTCAGCTTTTCAACAATCTATTTCTTTATTGCTTTTTGGCGGTATGAATTATGAACAAGCCATTCCAAAAAAAGACCATGTTTAGCCACTAAATGCACTCACGGGTCGTTTTCTTTTAGCCAACTTGAAATTTTGTTGCCATTTTTTCTCTCTTTTCACTTTTCCTTTGAAAAATTGACTTCCAGTTGAGATATTGTTATGCAGAATATATTATAAATAAAATTGTTGTAATATTATAACAGAATTAAAGGCTGCATAATAAAGGATTTTTATTATTAATATGAGCTCTTCTTCTCATACGTTTTTAGTCAGTCTCTTTCTTGCAGAAGTGTGGAATCTTGCAATCGATATTTCGAACACTTTTCGACTATCCCCAAATGGTATTTCGCGGAACTCCAGGGTTCCGTAGAAGGATCAAAAGGAATCCAAAAGCTAGGTCATTTTTTTAGCAAGTAATAATTTTATTTATATCCAATTAATAATCCATAATTTGTTAAATATTTCGATTGTATCAATGAAATTAATGCAAAATGCAAATAAAAAAATATTTAGCAAAATTTAAGAAAAAAAAAATTTTTTTTCAAAAATAATTTATTGAATAAATTATGAAAAAATATAGATTCATAAAAAATTACATAAATATCGTTATCGAATTTTTCAATAAAAATTTTAATGATCAAATTCAAAAATTAAGAATTATGTTTCTCTGTTAACTATACTCGACAATTTATAACAGTAAAAAATCATAATTCAGCTCATTTTATTCATTTTCAGCAATTTATTTAGAATTAATCAAGAACTAGAATCAATCAAGAACTAATTTAGAATTCAAAATATTTCATTCTTCACATTAAATATTTGCAAAATAATTAGTAGTCTTATCACAGAAGATCGATCATTTAGGGTTCATTAGGGTTCATTAGGATCATTAGGGTCCATAAGTGTTGATATAGAGAATTCAAATCTCTAATGGGACTCTGTGCTTACAATGCAAACTTTAATAGTTTTCCAACCACATTTCTAACTATTAGTTTTTTAAGCAGAATGAATTTTATCGCGATATTATCACCAATCGGAAATTATCTTTAATCATTTCCAATCATTATCTTCAATCAATTCCGATAAATTTTTAGACCAGCTAGAGCACAGAAATTTTAGCTGGAGCTCTGTGCTGAGTGACATTTTATTTTATTTTATAACCGTCGTTGAACAGTCGACCCAATTTTGGGTTTACGACCTCTAATGTTCAACTCGTAGCCTTGTAATTTTGAACTAATCCAGAAGACAAGGAAATTCCTGGATCAGAACTCCCAGAAGTATGATTTGTTATGGGAATATGGAGGACTTTGTGACTCGACAGGTTTAACGTGCATCAGTCACCATTTACTACACGGGGAGTATTCGGCCGGCGGGCACTTTAACTAACTTTAAAAAAAGCATTTTTTACACTAGTTTTTACCTGTTTAAAAGAAAAAATTCGACTACCCCACGAAACAGTTAAGAATTAAAAACAAAGTGACG
The DNA here is from genome assembly GCA_949128135.1 of Parasteatoda lunata. Lineage (NCBI taxonomy): Eukaryota > Metazoa > Arthropoda > Arachnida > Araneae > Theridiidae > Parasteatoda > Parasteatoda lunata. The sequence goes on from OX421975.1 coordinate 99,993,683, forward strand.
TATTATATATTGAGTGAAATTTTTATCAATTAAAAACTTTACGACTATGAGGAATTGTCTTAAAACAAATATTACTCTACGCTTAAAATGTATTAAAATAAATCCGATTCATGCACTTACAAAAAAGTGGCTTTTAAAGAACATAAACATACCGCAATTGAACTGTCATATAAACCAAATACTAACTCATTGCCTTCTAAGCCAGCTATGTTTTCTCATTGCTAAAATAGGATTTTAGAAACATTTGGCCTTCTCAGTAGACATTGGACAATTTTTTTAAAAGGAAAACATCGTTTCTTTTTTTCCAAAATTTAATCGCAATCGCATATCATTTCCTAAATTGTTTAAAAAAAAGCTGACAAGGGAAAAATATATGCAAGGGTTGTTATTTCTAATGTCACTTGCCAATGCTTGGTGAAACTAAGTGAATTTAAGGCAGAAGGTGCGTTTTTTGTTTTTCTGTAGCGCCAGCTACGGCCAAGGATACCACTTCAGTCACACATACCAGCCCGTTTATAGGGCGAACCCATTCATTCATCCCCAGATCGTAATTTTGACCTGAACCAAAGAACGATCAAACTCTAATTCAGTACCCCCAGAGATATGATTTGTCATGGGAACTTGGAGGACTTTGTGACCTGACAGATTTAACGTGAACCAGTCACCATTTACTACACGGAGAGTCTTTGACCGGCGGAGGTCAAACTCACGACCTCTTGGATATGGGTCCAACGCCTTACCAACCAGGCTACCTTGGCCTCGTACACAAAGGTTCATAGGCCTTGAGGTTAAAATACACGAGAGTTTAATTTTGAAAAATATATAAATAAATATTTATTGTTATATTAAAAATAGAATATGCTCTATTTTTTATCTCAATCTCTTAGCTAACCTAAAGGTAACCTTTTCAAAAAATTATTATTCTACCATAAACTCTCCTTCAAATAGAATGGTTCTACATCCAAATCGTCCAGGACTAGAGAGACGAAGATACTACCCCCCCCCCCGCGTGTTTTTATTGATTTTATATTATCCTTAAATCCTTGAAGAATATCGTTGAATCTTGCAAGATAAGATTTCTACTGTCACCAAAACTAATGGTTGGGAGTTTACGAGGAACTGGGGTGAAATTTTGCCTGGTTAGCCGAAGAGTCTGGAGATTTCAAAGGGGTTCGGCAATAAACTGCTGGGACCTCCGTATACCACCAGAAAGTAATTTTCTACTGGCTCCGAGAAAGATGCGGTTTTATAACTCAATCTGGTCGACCTCCTGGATACTAATTGGAGGCTTCCTCCTGACCATTAATTGAGGGATGTAGTTTGGTTGGGGAAATTTGTTTTGAAGACAAAGGGCTGGTAATTATAATCCAGAAGCCAACTAAAATGTTTATAATCTTTTGAGATAAAATTCTACATGGAACAGAAAAAGCTAGGAAATTTATTTGAAAAAATATAATATGGATATTGAATGCAAGATGTTTTTAAAGATAATGTATCCATTATAATAAGATACAAGACTAGGCTTTACAATAGGGTGAGGGCTTGCGACTAGTACTAATATGGGACAAGACTCTCACTCCGATATATTTTTATTATAACCGTCGTTGAACACTGACTCAGTTTTTGTGTTAACGACTATTTGTGTTTGCGATTTCGTGTTTACGACCAATTATGTTTAAATCTCGAATTTAGGTATTTAAAATTACATGATTTAAAAAAAAAAATGTAATATATGTATGCCTTTATATCTTAATTTCGATCTCTGTTAAGTTCAGTAGGATAAAAAGAAAATTATAATTATTAAAAAAAAATTTTTGAAAATTATCTTTTGAAAAGAGTGTTCTATTACTGTGTGCAAAAATCTTTTTATTCGCTCAGACAATTTAAGTGATAAGGTGAGATAATCAAAAATTACAATGAATATTAAAAGATCTCTAAATTTTGACCACTCTCCTCACTAAACTATTATGGCTCAATATATATATATATATATATAGCATAAAAAGCTTCTATTAATCTTTTTATGTTAGTTCTTAACTATAAAACTTAATCCCAATTAATTATTCAAATCAAAACAGTTTATCATACTTTTAAAAAGCCACATCCTGTTTCTAAATCTATTTTTGGTCCAAGTATGCATAAATTTAAATAAAGACATTTTTCCATTTAAGCTTCGTGGGTATCAATCAACCTAGTTCATAAACTAATTTCTGAGATTTCCCTAAATAGAGACATTTTCGGATTTTTTGCAAGATTTTCCCTACCAGAAAGACTGATCGTGAATGGAGTTAACATCACTTTTCGCTCTCCACTCAACAAAGAATGACCTAATAAAATTCTTTTGATTTCATTAAAATCCTGTGTCTGTTTTCTTGCTCGGTCCGACTGCATCATTTTACACACACACACACACACACACGCATATATATATATATATATATATATATATATATATATATATATATACAAATTCTTCACCTAATATTTTGATGATTAAGAATTCGAATCCATCAAAAAGGGATGTGCTTATTCACAAAAAGCACATTTTTAGTTTAATTTTGTGACTTAAATTATCTCCTACTATAATTGATTTGCATTCCTTAAGGTTATTTCATTGACATTAAAAGTCAATCATTAGATCATAAGTTATTCAGGGATTGACTTCTTATTTTCCGCAATGTACAAGGATTTTTTTTTTCCCTTCCCTATTGATTCATTTATGTCATATTTCGGAACATTGTGGTCAGATTACGAAGTTTATTGAAAATGGATATAAAAGCAGTTAATCTACCACAATTACTCAACTTAACTGCACATCAATATCATCGAAAATACATAATTTCAGAAGAAATTAAATCCCTTTCTTCAAAAAATCCCCATTTCAAGAAACAACTGTTTTTCGCCAATCCCAACAAAACGGAAGGGTAAACTGTCATCTCTTATCCCTGAACTTTACAGGATGAAAATCCCTTTTCAGATACAAGAGATCAATTTCCCCCACACCTGAGGCAACAACCCCTTTTTCATACATACCACGTGGACGGAATAGGGAAAGTGTTGGTGAACAGCTTTTAGGGAAAGAAGGAAACAGTAGGGGAATCCATTGACGACCTCCATACTCGTTGCTATGACAACCGACCACTGCGTCCCCGTTGTCCCGTCTTTTAGCTTATATATCGTCGCCAAGGTAACAAGCCATAGGTTCTGTTTTAGATATTCCAACTCCAAAAGAAAAGAAAATATCGCCTGTGAATGTCACTTAATTTTTTTTTTTTTAATATTATTGCCGTTGTTTTTTGTTCTGTTTTTAAATTCTTGAGTAAAGAATTAAACGATTTTACTCATAAATATGGATGACAGAGTTACAAAAAGTGTGAAATTAATGAATAAAAAATTGAATAAATAAATGAATCAGGAAATGAGAAAAAAAAAAAATCTCAATTTGGAACAGTTACAATGTAATGTATTTGTACATATAAACTTGATGTTTTTGTAATGACCACCCTTAACTACATTTCTGGAAAAAAGGAAATATGAAAGTATATCTCATTGAGAATTGCAAATTAATAATAGAAAGAAATACGATGCACAATCTAAATCTTACGAATCAAGAATGTAGAAAACAGGAAAAAAGTTGAAAGATGGTTATTAGAAACACCTCCGGGTTTCATCAACAGATTTTTCTTCTCATTAACAGTAATTCGACTGATAGTGTTTTCTGCCCCTCGCTTTAATTCGCTATTCCTGGTGTTTATAATTTTTTCGCATAATTTTTGTTAAGAATTCTAAAAATATATTTTAAGAGCACTTAATGTTATGGAAAGGTAGGTAACTGAAATGAAGAACACATTTTCCAAATATTGACTCATTAAAAAATTCGAAGTCTTCTCCTTAAAAATTAAATATTATTCATTTTTTGCGATGTTGGGAAAGTAAATAATTAAATGAAAAGCCGAAATATAAAAAATGTATGTATATATATATATATATATATATATATATATATTATTATTATATAAATACCTTCAGCGAAGTTTCGTTCCAAATTTAGCCTATTGTTTAATTCTATAAAAATCACAATCATCCCTTTGAAACCAGATAACTGAGTTCAAAACTTTTATTTTGCTTTAGAATGTATGATTTACTAACTGCAACAATCACGTTAACAATAATGTAATTTTTAATAAAGAAACTAACATAAAAGGCGCGTTAAGAAAAGGCCTAATACAAGACGCTGCTTTTCATTGTCAAACAATAAAATAAAAATTTTAAAACCTAATTTAGGTTATTTAAGAAAACGCGCTTATTAAATCAATTTGAAAAAAATACATTACGAATTAAATAATTAATCATGCTATAATAAAAAATTAATGATGATAGTTTTAAAAACGAAATCAAATTTTCCACCCATTTTCTTAAAAACGCTCATTTTATCAAGCGAAATCATTTTAATCCATGCCAAAAATAAAAAATTCACGGACGTTAAATCTTTTTTTCTTCATACGTATTTAATAACGCTTACGTACTTATTTTTTTAGTTAACTAAAGACGTTAGTTAAACTTCTCATTTCATAAAGCAGCCAACTTGGCGAACAAAATAAATCATAAAGGAAAATGATTTTCGCCCAGTAAACCTAAAAGGGAATCTTGCCTGATAATATTCCACATCGCTTTCTCTACATTTCTAACAATGATACAAGCTATTACCTCTGAATAAAGATCCCTTTTAGAATCCTATAAGTACCCTTTAATTGCCATAACCCCCATCTATGATTTAATCGGATTTCATATTAAATCTTCAGAGCATCAGGTTTCCTTTATATCCGTTATGTCTCGCGCGTTGCCAGATCCTTAACAATTAAAGGTGAAAAGATCGTTTGGGTTTTAGTTTTGATCTCTGTTTTGTTCGAGAGTTATTGTTTAGATGGGTGTGTTGTCTTAAGATTTATCTTTGCGGATCAAATGGTATTTTTGTGGAGTTTTAAATGCAACAACCGTTACTAGTTTATTCAACGAAAAAGAATTTTTGTATTTTGATTGGTTTTTTCCTTAACTTTTTTGAGCGGAAGAAAAAATACGGAAATAAAAGAGTCGTAATTTCCGTGCTCTAATAAAGTTTTTTTTGTGTCGTATGACATAAAAATCCGCATTAAAAATAGATTTTTGTTTTAGGGATCGCTCACTTTAGAAAAAAACAAAACAAAAAAAAAGTGTCAAAGGATTTAAATAAAAATTAACGACTCGATTGGATAAAGAGAAAGTTCTAAATGAACAGTTTCAAAAGAAGAAAGAAAATATAATATTGGTGTGCTTTTTTAATAACATTTCACATACTAAATGTTTTTTCTCTAAACATGGAATACCTATTTTACAAAATTATGATTGTACATTGCATTGCGCGAATGTAAAACTTCTAATAACAAAACGGTATAAATCTAACTTAAAGCTTTGTTTTCCTTTTGCATTGAATCAATTCAGTAACTTTTCCCTCCTGCAAATATGGAACGCTCATCTTACAGTGTGTGAACGGAATAAAACAAATAATTGAAGCCTTGTCATCTTAAAGCATAGAATCTAATGGATACATGCAAGTGACGTCATCGCAAGTAAGTCATGGCATTTGTCGATTCAGAAGCCAATTAGGTTGTACACACACTCGTGACGTTATTTACAGGTATCTAATTAACGTATCTAATTAAATCTGATTTAAAACACATGTTTAGTCACAATCACTATACTTCATCTCGAGTTGTAATAACCGATTCTGAAACTTTTTTTTTTTTTTTTGTTGTCGCTGTAAATATAGATTGCTCGTTTAACTAAATTTATTTATATTGTGTTGGAATTTTAATAAAACTAAACATGGTTACTAAATTTCGCAACAAAAGGGATGTTGTTCGCAAACAAAAGAGAAAGATCTGTGTCGACACACACTTTACTGTATTTAGTTCGGCAGTTTTTCGTACTTACGTATCGAATTCCATGAATATTTTAAATTGTGATAATCATAAAATCGCTCCATTTAGCGGTAAAACTTTCCATGATATTTTAAAAAAAGAATTTTATAAAGAAGAAAGACAATATGACAACATTCAAAAGTTGATATTTACTTGTTTATTTATTTTACATTACCATAAAAATCATCATATAAAGATCATTAAAATTCATACCATATAACATACTAACTTTAAATAGACCTTTATTAATTTTAAACGCATATTCGCACTTTTTTTTATAATTAGATTTTTATCACTATTATGACAATTTCTTTATTTTAAGGCAATTAAAATTAAAATCTAATTTTTTAAATCTGCAGTATTTAATACAAAAGAATTTAATTAATTTAAGTAAAAAGAATTAAAATAATATTTAAGTAAAAAAGAGTTTTCGTTTTAAAATAATCAATTGAAATTAGGGAAAACAATCTCTCATTTACAAATAACATTAAATGAATTATGTCCAGTTTTAAAATTGGTTCGATAGCTAGCAGTTTAACTTATATAACATATGTTTTAAAAAATTATAATACGTCGCATAATTAATGACTTAAAAAAACACATTTATCAACAACAAATAAAGTGCCATACTCCACCACAACCATAAAAACTTCTTATTATGAATAACAATCAATAAAAAAACATTTAATCATCGTTTTGTTTGCATTCTTTCAAACAATAACAGGGGAAAAGCTGTTCGATAGTTTACAGGTAACTCACTAGATGGCGCTAAAGTACCATTCACACGCAAGATAGGGAGAAAATCGATTCTAAAAGCTTTCTCGTAAATTTTCTCCTCTGAAGAACTGGTAAAGTTACTCTTCGTTCAATTATTCAAGCTTTAGTGGAATTGAGTTATTTAGATAGAAATTCTGTTTAATGATGCTTAAAGTTGAAACGACAAACTCATATGAAAATAATTAATGCGCTTGCTTTATTTTTTTAAGGTAAAAGAGGAGATGAAATTGATTAGATTTTCTTTATCGAATTCTATTTTGTATAGTTAACTACCTTTGTTATTAAAATGAATTTAAAAAAAAATGATAAACCATTAAGAAAATAGAATTTTTTTTTTAAAGAGATGCTGAACACGCTTTATTATTCGCAATCAATTAGGAATTTAAGTTTAGTTTGTTTTGAATTATTTTTTATGCATTTTTATTAGACTTTTAAATTTGTCGTAGGTGAACTTTGGACGTATTTAAAAATGTGACTTCAAGTACGAACGTAGTTTGTGATGAATGCTTTAGAAATAATCGAAATTAAAAATACGTGCATAAAAAAGGAATGCCGTTTGAAAAGATCGTTTGCAAAAAAGGAAAAAAAGCACAAAATGCGCGTTTAAGAAACTAGACATAAAGACGAAATGCGCCTTTTAAATGCTATGAACTTAAATATTTTTCAGTGAGCCGCAGTGACTCAGGGGATAGTGCATTCGCCTCCCAATGAATTGACTCAGGTTCGAATCCAACAGTGTTGATTGATACAAATCTTGCTCCCAGTTAGCACAGTACTAACGTAAAATATCCTCAGTGGTAGACAGATTATGGGTTAGAATCCCATTGCTACTGTAGGAGTTTTTCGTTTTTTCCTCTCCATGTAACGTAAATGCAGGATTGGTTCGATCAAAAAGTCCTCATTTTGGGCTAGTATATCCCAATGCTTGATCTAAGATCTTCTGGCTTATGCTCAAAATTGCGGATACGGAGTTGAACAGAGAAAATTGGCTTCCCTTGTCAACAATATAGCAACTTCGAAATTTAAACCTAAATGATAAATTGTATAATGAACTTAATCTTGCTGCTTGAACAATATGCTAACATTAACGTATGATGATGCGCGGCTAGCAATCAGTTGGGGAAAAAAAGAGGACAAATCAGGACTTCCAAAAAATCAAATTCTTTCTAAATGTAGCGACTATCTTTTTTAATAATGCATGTATAAATAAATAATTGAAAGGAATTTTCGCTTCAAACCTCAAACTTAATATCTCATGAAATAAAGCAGATTTGAGCCCAAAAACTATGTAATTTATTTCTTTTAATGAAAATAAAACGATCTGTTTGAAAATATCGTCTCGCAGAATAAGCTGTAGTAAGCAGCTGTATACTTTCTAAAAAGAAATCAGCAGGTCAAAAGCTTATTTATACTGAAAATCCCATCCACACTTTAAGAAATATTTTTAAAAAAATAGGAAAAAAGTTAAAATATTTAGTAGTACTTTTCAAGAGAGCTCACGGAGCTCGGAGAAATTAGAAAACTTAAGATTTTTCATCCTAGTACTTTCCTAGAGAATATTATTAAAAAATTTCAACTACCCTAATTTTTGTAACGATAAAAGATTTTACTGGACTAGTTAGTTTATTTTCAATACTTTAGTCATAACAGTACTTAGAAAAAAAGGGATCAAATGTAAAGACCTTTTTTGTTAAAAAAATTTTGCCCATATGTTCAAACGTTTTAAAAAAAATCATAAGTTTTTAAAACTACGTTTTGAGTATTTGAGAACAATTTTTGTTAATTATTAACGTATTTATATATTTTTATTTCAATTTAACCCGTGGAGTGGTCAACAAATTTGTTCTTTTCTTAGTGAAGAATCGACAGGGTGCCTCGGAGAAGGTTGTTACAAGTGCTTAAAAGTTCGATAGTATTTTGCAGTTCACAAAATGACGCAAGCGATTTTTTCTTGTACGCCAGAATTCGGTCAAACGATGAATCAGAAATGCATACAAAATATTTTAAGTCATTATAAACACAACACAAAATATTTAACCGCGGAAAAAAAAGACTAACGCCTACAAGGTCAATTAAAGGCATGACAAGAAATGAAGCGCCAAATAAATCATTAAACCGTCATCATTTGTCGTCGGGAAGCGGCACCATCAAAGAATAGCTTACCGCAAAGGCGAAGTGAATTAGTTTCAGATTTTTTTTTCAAGTAAGGGGGAGTTAGAGTACCGTTTCACGGGTTAAATAGGAAATAGCAACTAATTACAGAAATGTAGCCTTTAAAAAAATATCAAAAAAGAGCCGCAAATATTTCTCTTCGCTTTTTTTTCACCATCAACAGTCAATACTTGTCATGTTTGACATTTTTAATTACATCAGTTTGACAATCCTTACAAAACTTTTCTTCTTAGTTTAAATTTATAACCGCATCAGTTGTCTTTTTCTTTTCCTTCCAAATTTTAATTTTTTAAACCGTTGTAATAATACATTGTAATTTATACAATTTGAGGCATCTTTCATATTAGATTAAACCTAGTGCCCCAGGGCTGGATTAAGCATACGCGGGGCCATAGGCCATTCAAATTTTTGGGGGCATTAGATTAATTTTTTTTCTCGTATATTTTTTATTTATTCAAATATAAAAGTTTTTATATATCTTTTCATTTAAGAAAGCGTATTAAAAATAAATAATAATAAATTAAATTTTACTTCATTTTATTAAATTAGAACTAAAAAAATTATCGTATTTTATTAATATATATTTGAAATTGAATTTTTTATAAAAAAAAATCATTGTTTTTCTTAATTTTTTAAATTTACATAAAAAAAAATGTTTTTTGAAGGGGCCCCAAGCCATGGCCTAGTCTGGCCTAATGGGTAATCCAGCCCTGTAGTGCCCAGTAAATGGGATAACATTTGATACAATTTATTTATTATAAGTAATGTTTTCACGATTACTTTTTCGGTTTGTATACTATTACAAAGCGTTTATTTTTGTAAAAATATAATTGGATTTTATCCTCGTTGGCCGGAGTTGGTCAAATTCGGTAAGAAAGATTAAAAATTCGATTTTATGGCATATCAGTGTCATATTATTTGAGTCATGTGAATTTCGTTTCATGAGCAAAATATAAATATTTACATTATGAAAATATGCAAAAAATGCAGGAAAAAAAAAACTATCGCTTTCATGGTAAAATAAAAAATAATTAAAGAAATTAAGTTTAATTACTTTTTTTAAATTTTATTGCATTTATGAGTTGACTTACTTCTAAGTTACGTATTAAGTGAAAATCGCAATTTCTACCAATATTTTAAGTTCGCACCTTAAGGGAATAGACGGTGGGGTAATATATTTTTAATCATTTTTATTTAATTTTCCAAAATAACCTGATATTTGTTATCTACTTTTCTTGGGATCGAAATATGTAAAAAACAAGGCGGTTACTCAATCAAAATTTCAGAAATACAGCTCACAATATTTTAGATTTTTTATTCAAATTCTATGAGAAAATTACTCCCATATAAATCTGCAATCAGCATTTTTAGGAAAGATGGTTTAGAATAGTACATTTAAATACTACGTGCCGTAAAATATTTTACTGTAAATTAGTTGACTATCAAAATAAAAATTGTTTTTAAATAATTGTAAAAAAAAATCTTAACTATTTAAACTAAATACTTTAATGACCGTCTAACTATTACGTAATTTTTTTTTTACATTTTTAGCACGCCCTCCCCCCTTCTCAGCAAAAATAATGAAATCACAAGCCACTTCACGCTTACGTAACCCTCCTTGTTTTTTATTGCAGTAATCTAATTTTTGGTTCAAATTCAAATAAATGCTGTAATTTTATATAAAGCAAAAGTTACGTTTTAATTCATTTTGAAAATTTTGAGTATAATATTCTTTAGGATTCTTTTGCGTTTTTCTTCAGAGGTCAACATTCTTGATCTCTATGACTACTTAAAAAAATTTTTTTTTCCAATTTTGTTCTATTTACAAAATTATCTTTTCCTAATGGTATTTTTTCTAAGTTTTTGTTACATTTTTCTCTTGTTCTTACAAAAAAAGGAAAAAAAAAAAAATTTAAGAATGAGTGAATTCTAGTATCTTGCGTAAGTAAATCAGAAAAAACCTATCTTCCCTCTTATGTGTATATATAATATTTGAACGAACCCATAATACCTGTAAAATATTAACTATAAAAAATATACAGATTTTTTTTTTCCTTTTTTTACTATCAATACATTTATTTATAAGTCATTTTTAAGTCAAACACATGGCTTTATTATGTTAACTTTAAAAAATAATAATAATTTTTTAAAAAAAATTAGAAATGCATTTACCTAAACACCATACTGATCCCAAACTAACCACTAAATAATCTACAGTATTCGTTTTGAAACTAAGTCTTTTGAGGAAAGTTTTGTTATTAAAACGGAGGGTTCGGAAAAAAAAAAAAAAAAAAAAACAGTGTTTACTTTGATTTGACCTCTAAAATTGTATTGCGTAGTTAACAAAAGAAATAAAATTGGAGGGAAGGGGTGGAATTCGATCCTAACGAATATCGTTACTTTGGCGCAAAACACTGTCATTTTAGGACAAAAGGTCGATGATTATGCAATGCAGTTGCGGTTGTGATGGAACAAAATATTCAGCATGTCCTGCTTAGAGAAAAGAAATTTGTTCTCTTTAAAGAAAGAAGGAAAGAATCGAGTGATAGCAGAGAACAATAAGAACAAAAAAGTACAAAACGAGGAAAGTCAAAAAGAACATCTAGGTGTAGGCCAAAATGAGAGGAGATATTCTTCTCCCAAGATCGTTTGGAAAGAGCTCACGTGATTGATTACGTAATCTGCATCCTTATTGTGCGTGCGGGATATTATCATAACTTCGGAATTGAATGATTTGATACCAAGAAATGTTATCAAGCTTTGTCAACTCGCGATTCTACTGATTACTGATAGTTTCCGTTTGAATCCTGACATTATTGGTTTTCTTTTTGACAAACGATTTATTTTAAGAAGAAAAAGCGTGAAAGGAGAAAAAAAAAAAAATACTGTAAGAAACGTTTGAAGTTTATTACTATTGAACAAAAACAAACAGAATACTTAACGTAACTTTTTATGATTGCTTTTATAAGACCATAGACAGTTTCATTATTGTTTATAAAAGAATAAATTTATCAAGTAATTTATCGAGTACATTTATCAAGTAATTTTTACAAATCCTGGTTATCCTGGTAAGAATGATTTTTTTGCGGGTGGAGGGGGGGGGGGAGTTGGTACTGTAAGCACTGCAAGATATGAGGACAGTGCTAATAAAAAAATTGGTAAACGGCTTTTTAAAAAATGTTATTCATTTAGTATTCAATACGAATTTTTTTTATTTTCACATATTCGCGACTACTTTTTCACTTAAAAAATGCTTTTTCCCTACATAAATGTTACATTTGTATTCATTCATAGTGGTGGTAACAAATATATCGTTTCTCTCAGACTAATTGCAAAGAAACTTTATCACTACTTCTTTTAATTTACAAAAAAAAAAGAAAAAATAATAATAAATAAATAAATAATATAAATAATTCATTCTTAATAGATTCTAAATAGATTCATTTAGATTCATTCTAACTAGATCATTTGAAATCAGATTTTAGTATTATTCCAACTTAATTTATCAAATGAGTGACTCCACGTTTGATTAAATTTTAATTTTTCAGATTAGTTTTTCAAAGCTAAAAATATAATTTAGCAACCCATGATTTCATGTAAATGTGAACTTTTCTCGGTTATTATCACGTAAAAATTATTCCTTATCTTTAATTATTTTGTGTATCTATTTTGCACATATTCTCAGAGCCATTGTTTGCCTAGCTTAATAGTAATTTTTCAAAAAATAATTAATGATCAATCAGAATTTTTTCCAAAATATTATATGTATTAATAAATTTAATCAATTCAGAGTTGCAAATGAGTTCATTGTTAAGTATAATTTAAGTCAAAATCTTTCTATGTATAATTTTAATTTAAAATAAAAATGATATTCAAGTGAAAATTTTTTCAACAATTAACCAAGTGAAAATAGATTGCCTATTAAATTTAAAAAAAAAACTGCTAATAATTTAAATGTTTCTTTTATAAAATTAGTGATTTAGTTTGATAAAACGGTGTTTACAACCTGTAAATTCTATCGTAAATTATTTACATTTTCTATTATAGTTATTTTCAAACAACCTTGCACCCTTTTATTACAACTAAACGATTCCTTTAGTTAATTTTAAACTTTTTCAACAATAACTTCAGACTTTTTAAATAATGACTGCAGTTCAAGCACGTGAAAATAAGTCAGTAGCAAAATATTTTTTAATTATCTCCTTTTAAAACATCGTAGACAATTTCTATTACTAAAACCAAACTACTTTTTTTCTTTCTTTTAGTCTCTTTCAACAATAAGGAACGCTGAAATGGAATTTACGAACGCAAAATCTGCTAACTCGAATTCAGAGGGATAAATGGGGAAAAAGAGACGTCATACAACAAACAAGGGATAGAAATGTAATATGGAGCTCAAACAAGAAGAAAAAGGAGGAAGTCTATAGGTAAAAGGTCATTCCTGCCCTTGAAATGGGGCGACGGCAGGGGTTAAATCGGAACACAACTGTTACCCCCCAAAGGCACGTGGCGCTTGTTACTTTCAGGTATTTTGACGCGCGCATCACCTGTCTTAAAGAGGGACCATATCCAAAATTTTTGTACACCATCCTTATTGATTCTTATTGGTACAAACTAAGCATAGATGTTGGTAAAAAGGGTAAAATATATATAATTCCAATGAACTTTTTCAAGTGTTTACACAGGTTTTGAACGACAAGAAAATAAATAATTATTTTAGTTTTAAACACATGAAAAAAAAAAAATGTTTAAGAACATTTTGTGAAATTTTTATCTCAATTCTCAAACGTTTTCAGCAGAACTATAGAATTGGAATTTAAATTATTTGACTCCAAATCCAACTTAAACTCAATTAAAACTTACATGGAATCCTAGAAAAGTATTCCATGTAAATATACTTTAGCTTTATATTCATTTTATTTTTTTGTATTTCCCTCTTATGAAAATGTCATAGGACAAAAAAAGTTATTTAATGAATTTTTATGTATTAGAAACTTATAATAAATGATGCATTGAATCCGTCCGTAATTTTTTTTAAAATTTACTTAGTAACATAATAGATCTGATTTTGGAATTCATAAATTAAGAAATAATTCGTAAAAATTAATTTAATAGTCTCACTTTTTTAATAGTTTCTATAATTTTCTGTATTCCTTTTCAATAGTCCGGTTAAACTTAGGAAATGTCAGAATGACATTAAGTTTTTGCTAAGCATTAATTTAGATTATTATAATATTCATTCAATTAATATTTTTTTTTTGTGTCTAAATAATTTCCCTAAGTTCAAAATCTTTTTATTGTTTTCGCTTTTAATCCACAGGACCTAACTTTTAAACTTTTGACTCATATGCAGGGAAAAATTTGTCCATACATCTGACTGGGTAGGCCTTTGGATTAGGGATGGAAAAGTGAGATAAAAGAAGCCAACAAGAGAAAATGCTTATCACTACATTCCACCCTTTTGATGGTTTTAAAAATCAGTATAAGTATTTATTTATTTTGAAGTAGATATTTTAAAATTATTAAAAAAAATGAGGAAAAAGAATCAGTCGAAGACAGAAAAAAGTTCATAATATCCAACTTCCTCACTTTTTTAGTTCACTATATCCACAAAAAATAACATTATACATAACTATATGCGTGTATAGCAAGGCAAGGGAGCGAACATTTCGTTCACTATATCCGGGTGTTCACTATAAACAGTGTTCACTATCGCGGGATTTGACGTTATAATATAGTTTGGAAGTGAGCCGTATTAAAAAGTTTTCACCTTAAACGCAGAAAAAGACTCCGGCGTTTCATGCTGTATTTCATAACCATAAATTAATAAAATGCGAAATTTTGACCTATTCACTTATTTTGACCTAAATTAAAACAAAGAAGCAAAAAAAAAAAGAGTGTGAAAATATTTAATAAAACTTCTGTCTTAAAGGGTTAACTAACCGGCTCCTAATTCGCAACCCTGGTTTTCGAAAAAGCTTTTGACTAACATTCACTGTGGCCAGGATTTCTCAAAATTTAATGAACATAATCTTAATCTTATATTTCACACTTCAAGAGATAAAAGTGAATTGCTATTGAATGAAGAGGTAATAAAGAAAAAGGATTTGACACTGTTGTTTGCGAACCTTAGCAACAAAATAACATGGACCCTCACTAGAGCTATATTCTCGAATTTCGGCTCAAAGGGCCGTTTTTTTCCGATATCGGCCCTAAATATATTACTGTCTGATCCACCCGATATTTTACAGCCAATTTATAACCAATATTTATTTTATAAACTATATAGAATTGTCGGATTCACCACATATTTTATTTTAATTATTCGGCCAATATATGTACGATATTAGCTCTACAAATGCCATTGTAAGATTTCATTTTCGTTAACTCTCCATTTTAATAAAAAACATTTCTTAAGGAACTACACAAAAAGAAATAATTTGTAACATTTAGAGATCCTGTGAGAGTTAAGCGCGCCTATCTTGGCGAGTGGTGGCCTTTTGGCGATGAGATGTTGAATTGGATCCAGAAAGTGAAAATGAGAACACTGCTTTTGAACGTTCTCTCGCTCGAGATTAAAATTGTATATATTTTCATGTGTTATCTAATTGTTATATTTGTGTGTATTTGTTTGTGTTGTGGAAATGAAGAGTTTTAATAAATAATAGTTTCCAACCTGGAATACTTATTTGTGCCACACATTATACCATTCTAGAATCATCTAATCTAGAGAAATCTAAATGTCCGTCCCAATATTGGTCTCTCAGTTCTTATAAGAACATGCACTGAGGGAACATGCTTCTTATAAGAACATGCACATTGCCCAATTGGGCAACAATTTTACCAATTGGGTAAAATTGTTGCTATTAAATCCTAGCCTTGAAAAATTAATTTTTTTTTTTTTCAAAATTCAATATTTTTTCCATTCTATATTAAAGAAGTATATAAAATTTTACTAAAATCAGTAAATTAGTTTTTTAGAAATCATGTTCAACTTAAAATATATAATTTTAAGAAAACTCTATGGTCCATCATTGTTGTTCTAGTACGACTTTGGATTAACTTTTATTACATTACGTACTCTAAGCTGGACAAAAAGTGCTACAAACTAAGTTTGATGGGAAAAAAAAAAAAAAAAAAAAAAAAAACGAAAGAACTTGAGAAATGATCTCAGAGAAAAGGTCTCAGGTTTGTAGAATCCGTGCTTTGTTTATTTTTTTCCCTACAAAAGAAAATTTTTTTATGAAATATTTAAAAAAAAAACTATGTTTTTCTTAGCAACTCTTCTAAAGTAGAAAATGATTTTACTTCTGAAGCTAGAACGAAATGAATGGGGATTTTCAGCAGTAATAGAAAATTTATTACGAAATTCCCCACTAAAAAGAACCTCTTGAATTTCTTTAAAAAAAATCTTGAGAATATTGGCCCACTTATTAAGATTTTTATAAAGAATAAGCTGAAGAAAATAAGAAGATAATCTTCAAAACATAATCTGAAGATTTTTTTTTTTTTATATATAGGTTTATTTGAAACATAGGATCATTTAAAACCTTAGTTCATTTGAAACATACATTTGAACATAGGATCATCTGAAATTTTTACACAAATAGGAAAAAATGATGTCTTTATGCCCAAAAAAATTATTCATTGCAAATTAATTCATTGTACGGTGGGTTTCACGTTTTTCAGTTGAGGTGTAAAAAAAAAAAAATACTTTTTTTTTTCTGGGTAAACTTAAAAAATAAAGATAAAAAAAACTTTATTTTAATTTTTTTTTTATTGTTGTGCTTTTTAGACTTAGTTGATTTAACTTGCATTGTTATCAGGCACAGAACTTCACTAGAAATTTGAGTGTTTCAAGATAATCGGAAAATCATATAAATTTTGATGGCAAGATTTCGCTCTCACACACATAAATAAGAAGTTAATAAAAAAATAAAACTAATAAAAAATCTAAATAAAAACTTACATTTCTTTTCGATAATTTGTTCCTATAGCAACTTATTTTATCAAACGATTTTCAAAATGTCTAGTTTACATACATATAATAAAAATTTCTTACGAAACATATTGCGTATTAATGCTGAAATTATGTCATTGAATCGAAATTCCCGAGCGAAATATACATGTGTAGGAAATTCATACAAACCCATCGTTAACCAGAAAATATATTTAAAAAAAAAAATATATATATATATATATAAGAGACGGCGGTGAAATGAGATTGAAGCAAACGATGTTTTGAACCCTACACACCTGCATCAGTTACTTCCGTTTTCCAGTGAAAGATCCCCTCTACCTAAAAAGCTGAAAATCGAAACTAAACGAAACAGATGTTTTACTTCTAGTAGGGTGCATGAATAAAACAGCTTGAGAGAGTCAACAGTCAATTTCATTACTTGTTTAGTTTAACTCAGCTTTTTTTTTTTTTTTTTTTTTTTTAACGCTTTAAAGTTCGCAAATACAGCACCAAACAATTAGTTAAACTGGAAATTTTTTTTTTCAGTTTTAATTATTTTTTTCATTCCTAATTTAAAATTTTTTTCTCTTCTTAAAAATTTTTTAAAAATTTTTTAAGAAAGTAACTATATTTTTAATCGAAAAATATTACAAATAAAATAAGTGAATTTTTATATTCGTTAATTAAGACTTTTTACGAAAGCTGTGTGGCACTTGAAATAATGCTTTTGTTTCTGAATAATATGCTGTTTTCATAAATGCTGTGTCTTTGTTGTCATGATTGTTAATAAAAAAAATAAAAAAAAGAAAAAAAAAATAATAATAATAATTAAAAAAAAAAAAGAATGTTTTTTTTACAGGGAAAAAAAATTGCACAAAAGTTACAAATCACAACTGGCTGTTGACACCACTAATTATTAACTGTTAACTCTGCAAAAAATAGCCAATAGAAAAATATGCAATCCTAAATTTTATTGGCTTGCCTTGTTTTTAAATAAAAATTTTTGAAATTTTCGTTTGTTGCAAGATATTTTGAAGAACCTGCTAAACTGTTCCCGTATTCCTGGGAGTACGTGTACCACACTTTGGGAAACACTGGTGTAGTTGAATAATACTTCTAATTGAATATTTTAAAACTAAAAAAGTTACTCAAACGCTGCATTATCGGGCTCATAAAAATTTTCGAAAGTTGAAAATAACTCATTGAATTTGATCATTTTCATTTAGGTGGAAACATATAATCAAATCGAAGATTTTTTTAAAAAAAAAGTTTAATAAGTTTTAAAGTTATTTGCTCGTTCCAAAGCCCAAATAACTCTGTACGGCAACACAGTATGCATAGCTTAAAATAATAGCTTCGCTACAAGTGTGAGGCATTTAAATATTTCTTATTTTTACTTTAATTATTATTGGCAAAAAGCTTAAGAAATTCTGTTAACTTATAGCCCCCTCTTTCCAATTATATTTCTATATTTGTAAACAGAACTGTACTTGTAAATTGTCTGACTGGAATTTGTAAATTTCTCATAATGTTACCAAATTTATACAAATTTTATTAGCATTTGAACTACATAATTTTTAATATCAAAGTTTAATATTTAAATGAAAACCTTTAAATTATTCATTATAGACATTTAACGAATATAAAACATTTCGTTACAACAGGATAATTGTTTACGTCACGCTGAAGCTACACTATTGGACTTACATTGTTAACGACACACAAGAGTTACACTATGGGTGTTCGGTTATTCCCGTCGTCCTATAGCTATACTAATGGATGATTGCCCTAAATGATGGATTATATACCAGAAAAAATAAACTACATCTTAGTTAGCTGTTTTGAAACTGCATATCAGTCAACTATGTCAAAAAATAAACTTTTTTGATACCAGATTTTAATCAATCAGCTATATAAGAAATTGCCAAAAATAAAGAGATTAGAAACGAAATTTCAGTATCAGAAATTAGCCGTATCTGAAAAATTCAACTGTTTAGATACGATATTTTAGTCAGCTATATCAGGAGGAAAAAAACCCCCATAATTTTTAGAAGCTAGATATTAGTCTGCTATATGAGAAAAATTATTTAGAAATTATGGATTTTAATCATTTATTCAGCGAATAGAATTTAGTCAGCTATATCAAAAAATGCCAGCTATAAAGAAATTAGAAGCTATATTTCAGTATCGGGAGTTAGCTATGTCAGTAAAACACCTATTACTTAGAAACTAGACATTAGTCAGCTATACGAGAAGAATTATCTAGAAATTATATATTTTAATTAATTAAATGAGAAAAAATGATTTATTTAGCGAATAGAATTTAGTCAGCTATATCAGAAAAAGTCGGCTATTTTGTAACTATTTTGTCAGTTAAATCAAAAAATGCCAGTCATTTAGAAACTGAATATTAATCAGCTATATCACGAGAAGTCAGCTAATTATGAAATAAATTTTAGTCAGCTATTCAGAAACTATATTTCAGTTAGCTATATGCGAAGATGAATTGTTTAGAAATTATATTTTAATCAGTTAAATCAGAAAAAGTTAACATTTAGCGAATTTTAGACAGCTATATCAGAAAAAAAAAAACTAACCGTTTAGAAATTAGATTTTAATTAGCTATTTAAAAATTATATTTTAATCAGCTCTAACAGAAAAAATAAATTATTTTGGAACTAGATAGCTACATCAAGTTTTAAATAAATTAAATAGATTCATAACTTTCTGATTTATTTTTGTTAGAAATTCAGTTTTATCGATTCAAAACGTACAGAGATATTTACTTTAGAATTCGTTTTCTCCTAATGAAGTAGAGAAAAATCGATCACGTGATATGCGTTCTACTCGTTCTAAAATTTCAATTAAATTATTCTGAGAATGATCGCTTTATTATATTTTGCTACCAAATCAATAGAGCGATTTATTAGCTATCGTTACATTATTTTTGGATGTGAAAAGCGAAACTTTTTCTTCTTGGTGTTTCAGATTTCTAGTTGGGAAATATTACGACTTGGAAACGTTATTGCTTTTCTTCTTCATATGAATCTATCACGAGTTCTTTCGACACGTGTTTGACATATTTTTAAAATTGCTTTATTTATTTTTTTTTTTTTTTTGAATCTATATTTGTTATTGTTATCCTAAGTCAAGCCTTTGCTGAGAAAATTGAGAAATAAATAAATAATTTATTTATTATTATTTATTTTTTTATTTTTATTTTTTACAGTATAAAGTGATGTTTTCAAAATGGAGTAAGCTATGAACATTTTCACAAAAATAAAAAGTGTAAGGCAGTGGCTCCCAATTTCTTTTCGGCTATGGCCCTAAATAGTTATTCTTCTTTTGGCGGTATCCTGAATTTTATAAATTAAGCTGAAGGGTATAACCTATAAATGACTAAATTTAAAATATTTAGAGAAATGAAGATTTTTCATTGTTTTATCATTAATAATCTTAAATTAGGTTTTATGCAGTCTGACAGCTAAATTTGCAAGTCCTTATGCTATATATAGTTAGGAATTTGCTTTTAGCGTATAAACATTAGCTAAAAAGGATTAAAATAAGCTGAATTATAGTTTACTTCGAAATGAAAACTTAAAAGAACTGTTAAAAACGTTGAAAAAAGTTATTATGAAAACATATTTCTAAGAATTTAGTTATATTGATTTGAAACGAGCTATAGGATATACCAATGAAATATTTAATAAATGCATGTTTTTCATACTTTGTTCAATACATTATTTTAGAAATTTTATATTTCCGTAAAAAAATGTCATTTTTATTTCATTGGCATTTTATTTGAAATAATTTCATAAAGTCAACCGTAAGATTAAATAAGTTATTAATTATAGGTAAGATGCTTACATAAAAAAGTGAAAAACCAAAAACAAGCAAAACGAAATTTGTTACTTACGTATTAACGCAACCAGGCCAAAATTCGCATAAATCGCCAAATTTGGCGAACCTACTTACGGCAACCCTAAGTGATTTATATTATTTTTCTTCACTCATCTTGAATAAATGTATACCGGGCAGTGGCTCTTGACCTTAAAAAAACATCAGTGTAGGATAAACCGGGTAAATGTATACCGGGCAGTGGCACTTGACCTTAAAAAAACATCAGTGTAGGGTATACCGGGCAAATGTTTTTTTTTTTTTTTTTTTTTAACGGCAGGCACTGAACTTTTCGTTCTTCGCCATACTATGCCGGAATTGTTGCTCATTTCGCGTTACCCAGTGGGCACCTGTGAACCAAAGTCACGGAGGCGAACAGCATTGCCCACGCCACACTACCACAAACCCGTTTATAGGGTGGGCCACATTCACACATCATACACACACACAAGAGAGGACATCACAAAGAGAGAGAGAAACATCCATGCCCAGAGCGGGATTCGAACCTACAGCTAGCAGTTAGGTACGCTAACCGCTCGGCCACCTGGCCGGCACCGGGCAAATGTATACCGGGCAGTGGCACTTGAACTTAAAAAAACATCAGTGTAGGGTATACCGGGCAAATGTATACCGGGCAGTGGCACTTGAACTTAAAAAAACATCAGTGTAGGATATACCGGGCAAATGTATACCGGGCAGTGGCACTTGAACTTAAAAAAACATCAGTGCAAATCGCATACATACAAAAAACATAACATACAAATCGCGCCAACTTGGTTGCGATAATACGTAAACCCGAAATTTTAATCATTTGTATGTCAGCAAAAACAGCACTTCATCAGGGGACACACTGTCTACCAACACACTGAGACGGAGTAAGGCCCGATTAAGCTGAAATACCTGACTTATGAACTTAAGTAGAACTTTTGAAATTAAACTTTTTCTAAACATTTTTAAATCACATTCCATCACGCTAAATTGTTTCCTCTTTTTTTTATCGTCTGCTATTTTCAACCCTCCCGCGAGCAGAAAAAACATTCATTTTGACCCCACCCCGAATGATTTTGCATGTAAGTTTTACTGCTTCTTAGTGTATTTTATTCTTTTCCTAGAATTTATGAGACTGAAAGAAGATGTCACGTGACTCACATTGTTTTCTCCAGCCACATGAATAAAAGAGTTGAGTTGTAGTTTCCCTTTTTCTTGCTTTGGTATAAAAATATCGCTTGTCTGAATGTTATTCCTGATTTCCATTTTCTTTATTGCTAATTTTTTATTTATTGCATGGCAAAAGTGATATTTGGATTCCTTTACGTTATTACCTCAATCTGAATCTAGTACTGGTGACGTTTTCTTCCCCATTGAAAAACAATACCTATGGATTGTTTTTTTATTGTATAGTTATTATACGAACTAAAACACAAATGTAAATCGAATTTTAAGAACTCAACAAGACATATCAAATAAAAATGACGATTTTTTATCCCAATAACTAATAGATTTGCGATTTGCTTTAGCTCAAAATTATCGGCATTAGTTTTTGTAACTTAAGAGGCGTAGGTTGTAAATTAAAATCAAGTAAATTAAAGCTAGACAGGCTGCAGCCTAGAACCCCGAGAACTGCAACCCCCCTCCAAATTATTATTTTTTTAAGCTTTGCTTGAAGCTATTACAAATTTGCAAAGGACAAGGGAATATTTTTTAAGCATAACATGGCGCTGGTTAAAATATGCAAACAAAAAGGATTCATCACCAGTTTCCTGTAAATTGTAGTCTGTTCCATTACCTTGAACAGGGTTCGAATCCCTTCGATGACTGGCCATTACAAATCCTTCACCCGACTTGCTCCGACTGACGTAAAATATTGTTAGTGGTTGACGGATAATGGGTTAGAGTCCCTTTGCGTCAGACTAACCGTAGGAGGTTTCCTCTTCATGAAACGCAAATGCGGGTTAGTTCAATCAAAAAGTCCTCCACGAAGGCAAAATTTATCCCACTGCTTGATCCTGGATTCCTTTGTGTTTTAGAATGGGTTCAAAATTACAAAGCTACGGAGTTCAACATGAAGTCGTGAACTCAAAATCGAGTCGGTTGTTTAACGACGGTTATAGATAAAACCTCGTTTGCAAAGGATTTATTAAAATAGATGGGGTCTTAGGCTGGCATCACAGATATGTTTTTAAAAAATAATAGGTTAGATTTCACCACCTACTTTTTTTTAATTAAAATTTTCTTTTATCGCCCTATTAGTTACTACTTTCTGAATAACTTTTATGAATATTCTGAGGTTGCCCAAATTATAATAATATAAATGACTTGGAGGCTCCTGTTCCTGCTCGTTTCGCTCACGAATTGCCGCAATTGTTTCTCATTCATTATTGTTTTTTACTTTTATTATTTTTTCATTATTTTTTTTCTAAAACAATCATTTCTCCACTAAAATAACGAGCGTTTTGTTTACAAAATATTCAATTATTGCAGCTTTTTATAAGAATATTTACTCAACCTGTTTGTCGTCGGGAAATTTGACGATGACCTGGATTCGAAAAATAGGCATAAACTTGAAGGGGAAAAAATCGTTGAGCTTATAATTTTTTTTTTCTAATTCATTTGAAAATAACCAGTACCTATTAATAATAGCCGTTTTGAATTCATAATAATTTGATTAAATGGAATAATAATAATAAGGCAGGGATATTTCTCTGATTTACACTTGCCTGGAATTTCTTTCAGGAATGATTGTTTAAGATACAAGGCCATTTCCCGGTAATTGATATTTCTTAAAGTTTTCAAACATAAGTGTTTTTTCAGGATAAGTTCTCGGTGTAAAATAAAAAAAAAAATGTCATATTATGGTTTTTGAAAACGAACTTTTAGAAACGTTATGAACGGTAATCTGAGAAATATAATTCTTTACTCTTGAATTCGGTTATTTTGTTCAGAATTGAATATTTAGATTCGAACTTTTAGAAACGTTACGAACGGTTATTATAAAAAGTATAATTCTATTTTCTTAAATTCTATTACTTAACTCAGAATTAAAAGTTTGAATAGGAAATAGTGACGGAATTTTTTATAAATGCTTATTCTTTTCATGATAGGTTTTATTATAATTGAAAAAATATTTCGAGAAATTTCACTATTTCCTTCAGCATTGGCATTTTGCTAACATACTTATATGTTAATAACCAAAATAATAACTAAGTTATGAAATATTTATTGGATATTAATTATTGATTTCAAAAATTACTGGATAAAAAAATTTGCTAACACTCAGAACCCCTGTGATCCTTTCATAGAGCCCCATGGCAGCTGCTCGGTTTAAAAAAATTTTCGGGCATGGAACTCTAAATGATCGAACGTCTTTTATCGGAACACCGACATTATAAAAGAAACAGTTCATTAGCAGCGTATCTTCGGATAACACGAGTTGAAGGCGGAACCAAGTGCCAAATTCTGGTGAACGAGCAATTGTTTGAAATCACTCAATTCATGCGATAATGATCTAGAAAGAGATGGAATTAAAGATGACTAAATTTCCTTGCGTCTATGTCATAGACCGCAATAAAAATCATTAACTTTTAATGAGCAAACATTGACAGATTTTTAACGAGTAGACTTATAGTATATAAAAATGGAGGCAGATTTCAAATCTCATTATCTTTCAATTGGAAATTTTCAAATATGTCGCCTCGTAAATTTATCTTTTTGATTGTGATGCTGATCGTCTTCTCTACTAGTGGTATGAATTGTTTAATTTAATATGAAATAAAAATGCATTTTAAAGATTAGATTAGCTAATATTATAATTTTAATTTTTTTAAAGTTTTTGTTATTATTAAGCTGTAGTTGATTCCCAGTGGAGGTAACGATTCGTTGCTACTAGGATTACTCAAAGTGTTACTCGCTATGACTTTCCCGTATACTTTATAGCATCAATTCCTAAAGGGTATTCTGTGGAACCCTTGGACTCCATGGAAGAGTTAAAAGGATTCAGATAGTTATAACTTTTTTAAACAGTTTTTTTGCGTTCTTGAAGTCTGTAATTAAATTTAGATCCAATCAATAATCCCTTATTTACTTATTTTTTTGATTGCCTTTATAAAATTACTACCGGAATAGCCGTTCTTCGTACGGGGAGAGTAAAAAAAAAAATAGTAATCAATAAATCAGTATTGAGAAACACTACGAAATCATGCTCAAAACTGAAAACCATATACCGATTCAGTTAAAGAACTTGGTGGAAGAACCAGGTAAGTGAAATTTTCAGGGCAGTTGATGAATCAGAGAAAATAAAAGAAGTGGTTGTATCAATACGGGTATGTTTAATGCTGTAGAACTGTTTTTTCCTTCACTCAAATCTTAACATAACTAATTACATCAGTTTTCAATATACTTACATGAATTTTATTTTAAATTGGGTAGGGGTAAATAAATAAAATCAAAGAAATATTTGTCCCTCTTTCTAATAAATTGGTAATAAAATCGTTCGGATGCAAATTATTTTTTTTAGTTCTGAAAATGTAAGTTACCTGTTTCTTTCACTAAGTTTTTCAACTAAAGTAGTTAAAATAAAAATTTCATTTAATATTATTTGTTGACCTTTTTGGTGGTTTTGCGATATTGAAGTAAGCGAAATCCGTTTTCTGTAGTTTATCCCATTGGAACAAAGATAAAATGTATTTGATATCACTTTGCATGATGCCATTGCAATATCAAGTAGTTTTCTAAGGTACATATCCCTTTCGAGGACTGTAAAACGCTTATTTCCAAAGTATCAGTATGTACTATTAAGTATTGGTGCTGTTTTAATAATCACCAAATATATCAATATGATATATTATACCATTATTAGTATATTTAGAACATATTACATAACCATTCAGCATTTAACTTTTGTGAAAAATACATTTGTCAGCCAACAAAAGTCGAAATTTAAAAAAAATAAAAAATAATTCTTAATAGAACTTGATGATAAGATTTTTGGAGGGTTGGCATTTCTCTATCTGACCTTTAATTTACTATTAAAATATTTATAAGTAATAAAGAAACAAAATTCTTTATATTCTAATCCATTAAAATATTAATATACTATCTTTGTTACCACTGAAAAAAACAATTTCTGAAATTACGAAAAACCCGTTGTATCATTGTTATCAAAATTGCACCTTAATACCAGTAGAACATATTAACATCAGCAGTGCACAATAAGTAAGCGTCATCCGCAAATGGCGATTTTCGACGGTTTTCCTATTCACCTTTTTACCCTTTAAATTCGCTTTTTAGCACATAGCTTGTTTTGTTTTATTTCAATTAATATTATAAGTGGTAATTAAGCGTAAGTGTCAATAATAATATCGTGAATTTTTTTACCGCTCCCCAAAATGAATAGGTATATAGTCTCCATTCTTTTTGCTTTTTAGTACGTAAATTTATTTTATATCAATTAACATATTACTAACATTAAAATAAAAATTAAGCATCACTGTTGCTAATGATAATATGATGATTTCTTAAGGTTCTTCCAGATAAATATCTTTACTCCATTACTTTTGAGTTCTAATACATAGTTAATTTATTTTATTTCAATATGCATATATTACCTAAATTAGGCGAAAGAAATATATCAATGTAATATTTTATACCTATCTAAGCATATTTAGAACTTATTACATAGCCCTTCAACATTTGAATGCATACATATTTGTCAGTAGCAGTTAACTAAAACCGAATTTTAAAAAAAATATATTAGAACTTCATAAGGATTTTGGAGCATGCCCATTTCTCTATCTGACCTTTAATTTAATGTTAAAATATTTATAAGTAGTGGTGGAAAAAATTTCTTTTAATTCTAATTCTACAAAATATTAATACATTATCTTAGCTACCACTGGAAAAAACATTTTCTGAAACTATGGAAAACCCGTAGTTGAATTCTTATCAAAACCAATTCGCCAATTACCATAATACCAGTAGTACATATTACCGTCAGTGATACATATGAATAGAGTGTCATCTGTGAATGGTGATTTTCTATGGTTTTCTTAAACGAATTTCCAATTAATCTTTTTTCCAAGAGCTTGGCTTTTTAGCACATAGCTTATTTTATTTTATTTCAATTACTAATACACATTATCAATATTAATTGAACATTAGTGTCAAAAATAATATGCAGATTTTTACGATTACCCAAAACGCGAAAAAGTATTTGTTCTCTTTACTTTTGCTTTTTAATTCAGGAGTTACTTTTTTTTATTTAAAATAAATACATATTACCAACATAAATTAAAAATCATTGTCGTCAATGATAGTATGACGATTTCTTACTGTTTTTCTAGACAAATAAATACCCGTACTCCATTACTTTTACTTTTTAGTACGTAGCTTATTTCTTTTATTTCAATATGCGTATATTAACTTAATTAATTAAGCATCTTTGGCGTAATTAAGCCTCATTGGCGCCGATTTCTTATGTTACTCCTAAACGAATTAGTATCACTTTCCCATTAATTTTGCTTTTGGATACTTAAATATTATTTTTCTATTAAATTACCGTTGGTTTTAAATAATTAAATTTTTAGAAACTCATTTAAAGAATTAATATAAATTAAATAAAATCGCTTGGTATCAGACAAAGTAAAAATTTTGTGACGTAGACCACACGTGCTGCCACGTAATGTTCATTGAATTTATCTGACATAGCTATAAAATAATTAAATATTTAAATACGTGCAATAACCCATGTTTTGATCATATGGAGCTATAAGCCAGTAATTATCACTGATGTATCTTTAAAATATGTGACAAATTGATTCGTTAAATTTAAAACAATGGCTAACGCTTAACCAATCAGAAAATTTCATTTCATTTTTCGCTCATCCTATTAGAACGATTCGTCGTAGAATGTTCTAATGTTGACAGTGTCTTTCCTCGTGTTTGAAACAATCTGTATGCTAAATTTCATAACTTTCGGTTGGATGGTTTAGGAGTCTATAAAATATATTATATATTTAAAGTAAAATGCCAAAAAGAGAGAAATAAAATTTTATATATACAATAATTAAAATACAAAATTAACACGTATGAGAGCAAAAGTGTCGAGTTTTGTTATAGCAACATAGCGAACAGCAAAGGATGTAGGCCATGTTGCTATTGGTTGGACCCTATTCAGTATCAATAATAACATGATAACGCTAAAAAATAGAAAAATATAAAACCAAAATTTTAATTCATAGACAAAGCAAAACCAGATTCTCTCCAGGTCCACGTGCACAAATACCACCACTTCATCAGCCATCTTTCCAAATGATAGGATGATGCATCATAACTGAATATAAGTGACAATTTAAGTTATCTAAAAATTTAAATAAGAATCTTTATTAAATACTCACTGAATACCCGTTCTTCGTCAGGAATGAAAAACAAAACAAAACAATGATTGTATTGGTGCTGAACAACGCTACGAAATAATGTACTAAATTTAAAAGACATATACTAACACAAAAGATAATACTAAAATAATTTTTGAAGTCGAAGAACTTCAAAAATATGGCATTTTTTAAATTGCAGTCATTTTGTAGTGGTAAAGAAATCAAAAAATCTACAGTAAATATGCAGCTATATTATTCTCAAAAATTATGCTGTAAACATGTAGTAGTATTAACATTGGAATATGTTAGGCTTTTCGTTAGGTATGGACATTGTAGTAAGGCGGTTGAGTATTGTCAAATGAACAGTGGAATGCGGCTTAAATAGTTTATCTGGTGGTACCATCCGTCGTGAGTGATGGGAAATACAAGACATTTTATATTAAGCACAGTTATATGTTGCTTGCATCCATGCTTGAATGACAGTTTTATTTTCTGAAAGTCCGGGTTCACCATTTGGAGAGTACAGGACACCGGAAACTCTTCCTGTATTAAAGGAATGGGAAAAGTATTATTGTGTCGTCAACGCTGGGGCTCGAACATACGTTAAGCTGGTCGCGATATCGACAGATTTGCCCTCTCGGCTTCACTATGAACCTTTCACACATTATGTGTCTGCTGCAGTATATAGCCTTTATAAGGTGGGCCCAGTTGACGAGTATAAAATTCTGGTTGTTTAAGCGTATTAAGTGAAAACAGGCAATAAACGATTTTCTCACGGTTAACAGTCGGAATATTGTCTTTTTTTTAATGGTTAATTGACTACTTTGGTTGTATATGGTAAAATGACAAACAAATAAATTGTTCTTTAACTATTTAATTCGAGAAACTTCCAACAGGGTATATTTAATGAATGACTGAAAGTCAATTCCTGTCTTTTGCGTGTTGTGTGCCTTAGCTTTTAATATTTCGCCATTCAGATTTTTCTTTTTTTTTTTTTAAATTCTTAGAACGAATTTTCAAAACAAACAGCTCTATAAATATTATGCTCATTTAAAACATATTTTTTAAATAAAGTTATTTGTTAAAAAGGTTCATTTCTAAGAAATGAAAGAGTCGTTTTGTTTTTAAAAAAAAGACAAATTTCAAAAAACAGGCTGTAATTTATAAATAGTTAAAGAAAGGGGTTTATCACTTAAGCTAAAAAATCTCAGATTAAGTATCGATTTTCGAATTCTATTCTGTAAAAGCTTTCGAAATGAAGTTGTTTGAAATCAAAACATAGAAATTTAATTTTTGATTAGACAAAAGGACAAATCTTACAACGATGCAAAATAGTTGTAGTTATACTACAGTATACACAATGAAATATGCTTCGGAAACAATAACTGTATAATTACTGCAAATTTACTGTAATATAACCATGGATTTAAAGTTTCATTGTTTTCTAAATTTATGATTTTAAAGAGATTTTACATAAACTACAGTAATTTTGTTGATAATAGCTAAAACATTTTTTGAAATAAATTACTGAAAAATCACTTCACATTAGCTGCACAATTTTCACAATTTATATTGCACTACTGAAAATATACTGCTGACTGAAGAATAACTTTAAAAATACTTCAATTCTGCAGCAAAACTGCTGTTTATTTTTAGCTGGGCAGTAGTGCTTATCACCAAAATTAATCAAGCGTCATTGGCGTCAATAATAGTATGGCGATTTTTTTTTCTCCGTTTCCCCAAAACGAATTAGCATTCCCCCCTTCCCGTTGATTTTGCAATTACCGTAGCTTATTTTTTCATTTTCATTGGACCTATTACCAAGGCCGGGATAGCCTGGCTGGTAGGGAACTGGACCCACGTCCAAGAGGTCGTAGATTCAATCCCGCTGGCCGAAAACTCCCCATGTAGTAAATGGTAACTGATGCAAGTTAAATCTGTCACAAAGTCCTCCATGTTCCCATTACAAATCATACATCTGGGGGTACTGATCCAGGAGTTTCCTTGTCTTCTGGATTTGTTACGGAGTTGAACATTAGTGTTGTAAACCCAAAATTGGGTCAGCTGTTCAACGACGGTTATCGGCCTTCAATATTTCTAGGATTGTGTAAATCATTGGTCATATTTCAGATCCTTAGCTCTATCATATAAAATCAATGCACTCAAAATAAAATTTAAGCACATTCAGTTAATGCGCGTAAAATTGAATTTGAGCGTATAAAGTACAGTAAATTTTTTCTTCAACAGGTATACTTTGCGATTTTTCATTTCTTCTACAGGTATACTTGCGATTTATACCATTTCTTTGTAC
The DNA here is from genome assembly GCA_949128135.1 of Parasteatoda lunata. Lineage (NCBI taxonomy): Eukaryota > Metazoa > Arthropoda > Arachnida > Araneae > Theridiidae > Parasteatoda > Parasteatoda lunata. Next base: position 100,024,127 of record OX421975.1, read on the forward strand.
ATTTTGCTTTTTAGGACATAGTTTGATATTTTTTTTATTCAATAGGTAAATATTACCCAAAATTAGTAGTAGTACTTTCTTTGCGTTTCACTAGAGCTGTACAACGAGCCACGAGTGAAGCGATATGTAACAAAACTAATTAAGTAACATTGGAATCAATAATAGTATGGCGATTTTCCACACTTCTCGCAGAAAAATTAGTAACATTTTCTACAAGAATTCTGCTTTTTAGTTAGATTTTTTTTTTTTTCAGTTATTACCCATTACCAAAATTAATCAAGAATAATGTTCGTCAATAATAGTGTGGCGAATTTTTACGTTTCTCCTATTGGCCATTAATTTGGCTTCAGTGCATAAATTATTTAATTTTATCGAAGCACATTTTAAAAGCGTAACTATGAACAAAATAAACACATGGTTTTAGATCAGAAATACTAATTTAGTGTCGTAGTCCACCTATGTACAACACTTTCACGTTGCTTATTGAGTTTATTTGAGATGACGAATAAAAAATAATTTAATGAAGAACATGCAATAAATTCCTTTTTTTAATGACAGCTCAAACTAAAAAACAATACTGATGTTATCCTTAATATATTTGATAAGAAAATAAATCATCTGCAATTTAGTTTTTATCAGTAAAAATATTGTAAACTAATAACAAAATTCCATTCGTTTTTCGCTTATCACGCTGGAATGGTTCGTAGTAAAATGTTCTAATTTGGACAGTGACCTTCCCCGTGTTTCGAGTTATTAGTATGCCAAATTTCATCGCCCTCGGTCGTATGGCTTAAAAGTCTACAAAAGACAGCTACTCATTCATTATTATTAATAGAAGAGATTTTTTATTCTTTAATCACTATTTCTTTGTTTCAGCGTACGCCTCGAGAGGTGGTGGAGGTGGAAATGGTGATGGAGGTGGAAATGGTGGAGGTAGAAGAGGCGGTGGCAGAAATGTAGACAGAAGTACGTAACATACATATTTTAAGCCAATCTCGCATCTCTAATCAAATCCAATTATATGTGACACATACTAAAAGAAATTTCTAACAAAGTACCATTTTTTTTTATTTATTACCAAAATTTCTGTTTATTCATAAATTAGGCATTTTGAACATATCACACATCTAGTAAATACCTTCCTCGGCTTTTGTAGCTCATTTATGTTCGAATGATAAAATTTTCAGAGTTCGATATAACTAAAGTTCGATCTACGTATCGAGTGTCTCAAAAATTATTGACGATTTAAAAAATAAATTGAAGAGAAACAGAAACATATGGAAATGTATTGCTCGCGGCGTTCTTCTTTGGAAGTCAGAGAAATTATTTCAATCAGTAGAAATCAGAGAAATTCCTATCGAATTTCAAAATTAATTATTAAAGTCAATGGATTTCCTGATTTGGCTGTCCAGCTCGAGTCACGACAGACAAGGAACGCCAATTTGAGAGTGCATTGTGCGCTCTCACACAACTACTTTGTATTCAACCTCACCTTATCATCCTCAGGCAAATGGCCTGATCGAAGAGTCCCATAGATCACTGAAGGCTGCACTAAGAGCTTACGGTACTGACCAGTGTTCTGCACCCTTGCCGGTTATCCTGCCAGGGTTCAGAGCCGTATTCAAGGAGGATATAAAAACAACAACTGTGGAATTATGGGAAATCACTGATATTATCAGGAGAACTTTTTACTCCTTCACCTGTAGAAGTTTTCCCCAAACAACTAATCCAATACTTGAAAACCCATTTCGAGAAAATGAGACCAGTACCCACTTCTAGATACTCAAGTAGATCTGTTTTTGTTCATTCGCATCTTAAGAACTGTTCACATGTTTTTGTGCGCCACGATGGTGTGCGAAAGCCGTTGCAGGCTGTTTATGACGGTCCCTTCGAAGTTCTGCTTAAGAAAGACAAAACCTTTGCTGTCAGAATTAAATGGGTATAACAAAGAATTTCTATTGATCGCTTGAGGCCGGTCCACATGACTACCGACAAGACTAGTTTTTCACCAGGCGAGCCAGATGTGAATAAACAGACTTTCCAGCACCGCCAATACAACAAGTACAGGTAAGTCTGTACGACTCAAAGTGCTTAAACAAACTGTCTCAGCACCAACAAGAACTGGGCGTTCGGTCTAACTTGCTCTAACTAATATTGAAGTATTCCTTTTTGCGACATATTCCAAAACATTCGTTGTTTTCTGTAATGATTTTCCTCAGCTTTTTGATGTGAATTACAAAAATTTTAAATTATTAACGAAATGCCTGTTTGAGCGATTGCAACTTGCAAAACTTCTGATAGACACACAAAGGTAAAAATTATAATTTACCTTGTGTTCCCTAAAGTAAACGAACGACTATGTAACGAATGGCTTCAACGTTGCATATGAAATAACGTAGTTAATATAATAACGTTTTACGCATATGCATTTACTGAAAGCCGAACCTGCACCCAGCTGTACTCAATGTCAAGTTGACATTTCAATTAAACACATATTAACTGACTGCAGACGATTCAAGTATTTGAAGAAGAAACTTTTTGACAGATTTTATCTCGATCTTTCATCACTACTTAGTGACATCACAATCTCATCATGTTCATCAAAACAATAGGACTGTATTCATTAATATAAGTAAAAAGGCAACTCTTTTACCTAGTAACTGGCGCAGTATAGCCCCTTCTGGCTCTTGTGCCAATAAACTTTAACCAACTAACCAGCCAACCAGCTAATATAAAATATACGCGAATATGCAGTAAGCATTTCTTAAAAGAAGATTATGAAGATGAAATGAGAAATCGTTTGCTTGGATTGCCGATTAGGATGATTTTAAAATCTACTGCAATACTGAGAGTAAATTTTCTTTTTCAGAAATAATTTCTTCTCGGCAAGAAAGATTCGATAAACGCAAAGTGTTGGTTCGTGGTTCGTTTTAGGACTTTTATAAGAATTCACCATCTAAATTGAAACCACCCTGTTATTTCAAAAAGAAAGGGAGGCGAAAAAATTAAAAAAAGGATAAGGTCATAGAAAATAAGAACTTGAACGAAAGGTATAAATAATTAATAGTTAAAATTCTCCTAATTTCATAACATAGTTTCTAATGTAGTTATTCTAAATATTTATGATTTTTTTAAAATTATTTTCTTTTAAATTTAATATATCTATACATAATTGTAAAATTTCTAATATTATTATGAACCAAAATTATTATATTGTTTCAGTAATTAGCGAAGGTTGTTGTTTCCTAATTTTTAATAGAAATAATAATTTTTAATAGTGTTTAAAATAAAAAGTTCCCCGAAGATTTTTTCATAAACTTTTTTAATACATTTTTCAATTTGGATATGAGATCATCTTAAGAGAGGGTTCACCATAAATAGCTAGTGCCTAGTCAGAGTCCAGAAAACCTGAAATATGTTTACAAAATATGTTTTTAAATTGAAAACTTAATACTTAAGTATAAATAAATTTTATGAACATCAAATATTTTATTAACATGTGTTTTTCTATTTTCAACAATTTAAAAAAGCTTATTTATTATGTTGAAAGAATAAACATTAAAAAATAAATATGTAATCATATTAAGTATTTTTATAATTTTTCCCTTACAGGTCGTAATGAAGATCTGGTCGGCATACGGAACATACGAATATTTAGTTCAGACGAGTATTGAAAAATATTATTGGATTACAATAGATCATTACAGTGAGACAATGTGTTTCAACATAATAAAATGTAACTTATTTTTCTTTCAATTTTGTAACTGTACAAAGAAAAAAAAATCTAAATTTCAGAATGTAATGAACAATAAATTCTTCCATGTACTATAAGAGATCAATAAAATTGCTTATTGACATTATTTTAATAAAATAAAATTTTATTGGATTTGTTGGAATTTGCTTAAGAGAACAGAGATTTATACTTATCAAATTTCAAATTGTTTTAAAAAAATTTTGCTACTTTTTTTTCATTGGCATTTTGCATGAATAATCTCTTACAAATACCCGAAATATTAAAATAGTTTTGGATGGTAGATTAAATATAATCTTTACTGGTTTAAAAAAAAAAAAAAAAAAAAAAATCCTATCTCTCGGAGCCCCTGTAATTCTTCCGTGGAACCCCAGGGTTTCCCGAATCATCTTTTCAGAACCGCTGCCCCAAAGCTTCCACAAAACCTCTTTTAATAAATACATCTGTACAAGTGTGCAACGTGTGAAATAAGCTATTTATAAATTAATTTTAATTTGCGAAATAAGATATTAATTATTTTTTAATTTTAAAATAAAAAAATATTTTACACAAATTAAATAAAAAAGTATTCAATATAATGTTATGCAAAAAGTAATAAATAAAGATAAATTTTTTTTACGAAATCTTTCGGTAAAACGAGTCTTATGGCTTCGTTTTAAAAAATTTTTTTTATTAATTCTTTTATTCGTTGAAGCGATTGTACCCAAAACATTTAATAATGCTAATATTTGTACTTTGGATCAATTGAAGTAAAGTATTCTGTAACGTACAAACAAAAACTTCTAATTAGTTTGCGAATTCGTTTTAACTCTGAGAGAAAAAACGATTTACTTCTTAACTTAATGATTTACTCTCGTCGTACCTATGGTGTAGTGGTTATCACATCCGCCTAACACGCGGAAGGTCCCAGGTTCGAAACCTGGTAGGTACACTAAAGTTTTGCATGTTTATATAACTAATAATCAAGTAGTCACATTTCAATTATAAATACTATTCTATTTTTGGTAATTTTTATTTTTTATTTGGTTCTCTCCAAGCGCACAAGAAGAATTAATTACGAAAGTACCATTATCATTTTCATCCATTATCAATATATAGCTGGCTAGCTTGCATAGTGCTATAGAGCCTGCCCAGTGCAATTTTAGATGTTTTGAATCACTCACACGAGTTAATTTGCATCCTACATTTCCATTTCCCAGAGCTTCACGAAATGGAGATTACTTCAGTTTTTAAAATGAAGAATTAATGGTTTCACGAATGAATTATTTACACATACAGTGGTGTACATAGACCCTGCAAGATTTTAAATGCGCTCTATCTTATACTTAATAAATTTTTTTTTTTAAATTATGATATGAGACAAGAACACTATGAAGAGACATTCAGTACTGATAATAATCCATTTTATTTTTATATACATTAATTTATGTATTTTAATTTAAATATTAATCAATAAGGAATTAATAATTGACGAAATGTAGAAAATTTACTAAATTGGAACATTATATACACTTACCGACTTACCATAGCGAAATTAAATTAATTCATAAAATTATGAGGAAATTACTCACTGTCTTATAATAATTATAATCAAAGTTTAGTTAAGAATTAATTTTATTTGTAAAATGAAATAAAAAAATATCTTATAGAAGAAAAAAATATATTTGATACCTTTTTGAATGAAGGGTTGCGTGCACAAATATTTAGGCCTCTTAACGACAATTATAATTTTAAAGTAATCAATCAGTGTCTTTGATCCAATTCAACAATTATCCATTATTAGCAATTACAGCAATTTAACTACCAGTCAACTTAGTACATTTGCAAAAAAATAAATTCGTTCAAATAATTAAAATTCATTCCAAACTGTAGAAAACCAAGTGGATATTTTTCAAAATAAAAGTATATTATCTTTTTATCAAAAAAAAAAAAAAAAAAAATATTGAAAAGATTATAAAGATGGAGAAAATTGATGTTTTTTTTATCATATCACGTAACAGAAAAGTGTATTTTAAAATAAACTAACTGTAACGTTCTTGAATAAAAGTAAAAAAGAAAAAGAAAATATTTTATTGAGCAATATAAATACAAATTAAGTACTTTAATTACAGAAATCGTATGGAGTCTATAATTATTTAAAATAAAACTGTCATTATAGCTTAAAATAAGATTTAAGTTTCAGTTGGGATTCAGTTCAGTATAATTTTAACTTTAGAACATTTATTTATATTTAGTGACTTGAACATTTATATTTAATGATTTGTAAGACATTTTAAGACTGTAAAATCGTATAGTATGGTAATCGACTGTAGTATCGTAAATAATATTGTGTTAAAAATATTGAGAATCGGGTCCGCTTTAGTGACTTAAGTTTTTTTCCTAAAAATAATTCTACTGAAGACAGTTTACAAACAAATGAAAGAGAAATTAAAAGGTGGGGGAGGGGGGGGAGCTAAAGGTCCTCTTCTATCGGCGCCATTATGCGAACTGAAGAGTTCATGGGGTGTTAATAACAGTTTCAGTTGAAGTTAAGTACTGAACGCTCGTTACAGATTATTATAATTCCTTTTTAAAAATCACGTCGAAATAAATAGTTTATAAATACAAATAGAGAAAAAAAAAAAAAAAACTATTGAAAGATAACATGGATTAAACGATTAAATTTGTCTCAAATTAAGAACATCAAAAGTGGTGTTCAAATTAATTGCCCGGTTCAAAAATTGCAATACTTTAAAATATCAGGCAGAAAAATATCAGGATTTTTGAAACCCCGTAGAAAAGCATATCAATAACTGTTGGAAGAAAAAAAAAAACTTTTAGATTTGCGATGAAATAGCAACAAATAAAGCACACATTTGCAAGTACGGTTCCAGTGTCATAATAATACACAAAAATATCGGGATTTTCAAAACCATGAAGAAATGCGCAATGCCGAGGTAGAAAACACGATAAATAGCTTGGATATATGTATATAAAATTGACCCAAATAAAGCACGGTCAAAACTGATAACTACTTGTCTGCTATTTTTTCTATTTGTTAAGTCGTGAATTCCGACCATAACCTCCTAAAATACGATCGAGCAGTCACTTGGAATATTTTTGAAATGGACTCAGATAAAAAACCTTCACAAGTGATATCTGAAATTTGAAATTAATGCATCGTAATTTTGTCGTGCTAAAAAAAATGTTGTGATGTTTTTAAACTTTTTAAATTTGTAGCGTTAAATAACGAAACACGCGACCGAAAAACTACGTTTTAGATTTAACGGGTCAAAAACTTAAAGTCGCCACTCTAAATTTCACTACGCCACTATATATATATATATATATATAGACAAAAAGGATAAAAAGAAAAAGAGAAAAACGAATAAAATTAACAAAATTATTAAGTTTTAATTGCAACGCATAAGCTGCAATTATATAGAACTTATAAAATAAGTATAAAATATAGAGAAAACATGGAGAATAATAAAGATTAAGAAAAGAGAAGAACAAAAAAACATTTTTTTTAAAAAATTATTCATATAAATAAAATATTTTATAAATAAAAAATATTTTATTTTTCTTCCTTTTCTTTCATTAATCTTTATTATTTTCCATGTTTTCTCTATATTTTTAATATGTAATATTTTATTAATATTTTTTATATCATATTTTTTTTAATATTTTCATAATATGTATAATATTTTTTTTTTTAGTATGTTCAGGTGCTACCGAGGGCCGCACCTCATCATTTGGCGGCCCTCCTACCTCGTTCCATCTTGAGCAGCGAGGGTGTTATTTATGTTAATTTCCACACAAGTTATTTTTTCTCTTTTTATTCTCAAGGGTACAGCTTAGATCATACGGTGTCAAATACATACTTTTTAGCTAGCACAAATACCTACATGCCGATAAAATAAGCGATTCAGATAAAATCAGCAAAAGAAACAAACTCGAAAAATGCAGTCACTTTAAAATGTTATTGTCACTTACACAATAAAACAATTTTATCGCGGTAACATTATTTCAAATAACATTTTCCTTTTCGATATATCTTAATATCATGCTTTATGATAAAGACTTTATGATATAAATATCGAATACGACAGTATCAGCAAAGTAGTTATCGAAAACGATATTATCGTGAGTGCGATAGTTTGTCTGGTGATTTTGATAAACATAATTAAAAGTAAGACAGTTTGAAAAAAAATTATCGACAGTTGGGAAACGAAAATATTGTCTGATATAAAAATATAAATATAACGTAAATCAGTTAGTTAAGTTGGAAAACATTGCGATAAACCATATACCTTCGATATTTTATTAACATTAATCGTGATATTAAAAATTTTAAATTTCTCACTGTATACTTACTGTTGTATAAAGAAATGTACACTATATATATATAAAAAAAAACGTAAATCGTAAAAATAAAAAGTTTTTTGTTTAATAGTTTATTCACATTTATTGATTAGATTATTCAAATTGTTTTCGTTTAATAAGATAATTTGTTATCTCAGAGTTATAGTTACAGTTTATTTAAATTATTTACAATTAAAATGTTCAAAGCTCAGATCTATAATTACAAAGGGTAATATTTTAAAACTTAACAGCACACAGTAATCACAGATATTATTTAAGTAATGAAAAATCGTTCCGTTGTTATTCCCCAATTACTTCAATTGTGTCCTTGGGCTGCAGACGAGAAGCAATTGATACGGGTAGGCCTTCTTCAGTCTAATAATTTGAAAAGAAATCAAAACTTCAAATCAATTGGGCACGTGATTTCATTTTTTAAGCTTACGATTAGTGCATGCAAATTAACTCTTATTTTATACATTCTTATATAAACATTCAAGTTGTCCTACAACAGTAAGTCCACTATTGATATATACCAAAAAGATACAGTATGCCTACCTATATTAGTCCCTGATTTCTTTAAGTTTCAAAGAATTTGGTTAATTCATTCAAAAAAAAAAAAAAAAAACATATATATATTCAAATCGAAAACGAATTGTAAAATATGTACAAAATTATTTGGTTAATAATTACAGCTCAACCGATTACAATAAACCGACTATCCGAGTTAATGTGGAACACTACGAACTCGGATAACTGAAAAACTCGATTAAAGCGAGTATAAAAAAAGAGAGAAAAAGAGTAGGTATAAAATGTATTATATTTAACAAATACAAAATTTATACAATAACACCATATACAATTTCTATAATAATTATAAAGCTTACTTAAAAACACTTAAAGAGCATACTTTACGAGAATTTAAGAGTTTTTAATTAAAAAAAAAAAAAAAAAAACTCCTTAATATGGTTTTGTTTTACATTAATTTGGCTCGGCGCTTTTCTGCAGCAATGTTTCGCCATTTCTGATGGATAACAGGAAGGCTGATGTCGCCTCTTCGTGTTGTTCTATGTATTCAATAGCACTTTTGATAGCTTTTATTCCATCTGTAAGAGAGATTTTATGAGTCGATTATCATCGCCATTTTCTTCATCAACTTCACTAGATTCATTTTCATTATTGACGATATTAACGATCATTTCTTAGGTAATCCCGTGTTATCCGCCAGCTTGTTTTCCTGAGTGTTTGGAAGATAAAATTCAGAATTTTTTTTTCGGCGGTAGTTTCTATAGATAGTGAATGTAATAATAGTATTAATTAATAAATTCTAATCTCATATTATTAAAATATACTATTAAAATATACTATTATTATTATTAAAATATACTATTTACGCTTTCTGACCATTATTAGCAGAATTTATCGCCAATCAAAATGTTAATTATTTTAAGCATGAACAAGCCAAATTAATATGTAGGAAAAAAAATGAAAATAAAAATGTATATATATTTAAAATATCAAGTTTGTTCAGTAGACTAAAAATGAGAAAATTAATTTATAAAAATTTTCACGTATAACAAAAACCACAAGGGCAAAATGTCACAACAAACTTCTCTCAACATTTAAAATTCCACTTTTTACGTTTTGGTGACAAAAATTAACATTTCTTTTTCTTTTTCAATTCACTATCAAACCTGATGTTTAAAAACATTTCCATTTCCGATTACACTTTTTAAAGGTCATTCATTTGTGCTCGCTTTTAAAATATTTACTCGCATTGCAAATTTTATTAATTTAAATAATTTTTTATCCTCTGCAAAATCGAAAAAAAAAAAACATTTTAATATTTGGGTAATATAATAAAATTGCTAAACTTATTTTTAATGAAATATTAATGAGAATCAAATCACATGGACAATTCTCCTCAATGATAAACTCAAAAGTTAATTTATTTGTTATACCGTAATTAGATGCGTTTTTTTTTTTCTAAATGTTTTATATCATAAAAACCAAACTAGACAGGTTTCCTCCCATCTTGTCGATTTGGAACCATTTTTCACACGGTCCTTTCAATTGCATCGCATGACTAGAGAAAAATTATGTAATATACAACTTAAATGTGTAAAATACAATTAGAACACCAAATGTAAAAAAATGTTTCGTTTTTGCAACGTGATGTGGAGGAATAGGCAATTAGATACTAGGGTAGGCAATTTTCAATAAAATGTTTCTTTTCTGGCAACTTCAACATACTATTAAGATTTTGCATAGGCCAGGTTTAAAAAAATTTCAACACAAATATACTTAAATACAAAGAAGTTACTAATGTAAAAAATCATAAAACTAGTTTCAAAATTACGCATGACTTTACCTAGGAAGTTATTTTTTCTACAAATTGTCAACGACATGACCCTGTCGATGAAATGACCCTGTCGACGAAACGGCCTTTCGACGAAACAACCCTGTCGAGGAAACGGCCAGTCGACGAAATGACCGAGTCGATGAAGTGGTGTAGATGAAATGAATGAAGTTATTCAGAAACTATTCAGCTATTCAGAAACTATATTTTAGTTCGCTATATGCGAAAATGAATTGTTTAGAAATTATAGTTTAATCAGTTAAATCAGAAAAAGTTAACATTTAGCGAATGTTAGACAGCTATATCAGAAAAAAACTAACCATTTAGAAATTAGATTTTAATTAGCTATTCAAAAACTATATTTTAATCAGCTCTAACAGAAAAAAAGTAAATTATTTCGGAACTAGATAGCTACATCAAGTTTTAAATAAATTAAATAGATTCATAATTTTCTGATTTATTTTTGTTAGAAATTCAGCTTTATCGATTCAAAACGTACTACTATATTTACTTTAGAATCCGTTTTCTCCTAATGAAGTAGAGAAAATTCGATCATGTGATATGCGTTCTACTCGTTCTAAAATTTCAATTAAATTATTCTGAGAAAAATGATCACTCTATTGTATTTTGTTACCAAACCACTGGAGCGATTTACTTGCTATTTTTACCAACCAACCAACATTATTTTGGGATGTGAAAAGCGAAACTTTTTCTTCGTGGTATTTCTGATTTCTAGTTGGGAAATATTACGACATGGCAAATTTAATTGGCAACGTTCTTGTTTTTCTTCTTCATATGAATCTATCACGTGTTCTTTCGACACGTGCTTGACATATTTTTAAAACTGTTTTTTTTTTTTTTTTTTTTTGTTGTTGTTATTGTTATCCTAAAGGCCTGTTTAGACGATCTAATTTCTTGGACAGAGATTGATTGACATTGATGGAAACTTGTTTTGCTTTGAGCTTGGATCGTGTAAACAATCATCCAAATACTTGGTCCAACTTCTTGGACGATAGTAGAGCATGTTCTTCTTTCCATCCAAGTTTTTTCTCCCTTAACCAATCAGCGTCTTAGGTTTTGTGACATCAACAAGCAGGCAGCAAATTATTTCATTTTGTTGTCTGTTTTCCTATATTTTAGTCCAAATAAATTGATTTGTTGCAGTTTATCTGTGTTATTATGATTTTATTTGAATTTATCCAGTAATTTTAAATTTATATAAGTATTATTTTATAATGTTAAATATAAACAATGCGCATGCGCAAGTATTTCTTTCGACGAATCGGTGACATTAAAGAACTTGGATAGTGTCGACGAATCATCCAATTTTTTGGACAGAGAAATCCCTCCAATTTCTCGGATTCAAGAACTTGGACCGTGTAAACAGGTCTTTAGTCAATCGTTTGCTGAGAAAATTGAGAAATAAATAAATAATAATTAAATAATTATAATTATATAAATAATTATTATTTAAATAATTTATTGAGAAATAAATAAAAAATATTTTTTTCTTCTTTTTTTTTACAGTTTGATGTGCTGTTTTCAAAATGGAGTAAGTTATGAACAGTTTTACAAAAATTAAAAAAGTGTAAGGCAGTGGTTCCCAATTTCTTTTCGGCTATGGGACCCTAAAATAGTTATTCTTCTTTTGGCAGTATCCCAAATTTTATAAATTAAGTTGTAGGTAATTGTGAACGTTATAACCTATAAATGACCAAATTGAAAATATTTAGAGAAAAGAGAGGCTCACAAAATTATTATTATTTTTTTAATTCTTTTTTTTATGGTTTGCTTGAAGCTGTTACAAATTTGAAAAGGGCAAGGGAATATTTTCTACGCATTACGTGGGGCCCTATTAGCTACTACTTTCTGAATATCTTTTATAAATATTCTGAGGTTGCCCAAATTAATAATATAAATGACTTGGAGGCTCCTGTTCCTGCTCGTTTCGTTCACGAATTCCCGTAATTGTTTCTCATTCATTATTGTTTTTTACTTCCATTTTTTTGAATTTTTTATTATTATTTCTTTTTTTTCTAAAACGTTCATTTCACCATGAAATTAACGAGCATTTTGTTTACAAAATATACAATTATTTCAGTTTCATATAAGAATATTTAGTCAACGTGTTTGTCGTCTGAAAATTTGACGATGACCTATATTCGAAAAATACAGGTATAATTTTGAAGGGAAAAAAATCGTTCAGCTTTTAATTTTTTTTTCTAATTTAGTTGAAAATAACCAGTACCTATTAATAATAGCCATTTTGAATGAATAATAGTTTGATTAAATGGAATAATAATAATAAGGCAGGGATATTTCTCTGATTTACACTTGCCTGGAATTTCTTTCAGGAATGATTGTTTAAGATACAAGGCCATTTCCCGGTAATTGATATTTCTTAAAGTTTTCAAACATAAGTGTTTTTTCAGGATAAGTTCTCGGTGTAAAATAAAAAAAAAAATGTCATATTATGGTTTTTGAAAACGAACTTTTAGAAACGTTATGAACGGTAATCTGAGAAATATAATTCTTTACTCTTGAATTCGGTTATTTTGTTCAGAATTGAATATTTAGATTCGAACTTTTAGAAACGTTACGAACGGTTATTATAAAAAGTATAATTCTATTTTCTTAAATTCTATTACTTAACTCAGAATTAAAAGTTTGAATAGGAAATAGTGACGGAATTTTTTATAAATGCTTATTCTTTTCATGATAGGATATATTATTATTGAAAAAATATTTCGAGAAATTTCACTATTTCCTTCAGCATTGGCATTTTGCTAACATACTTATATGTTAATAACCAAAATAATAACTAAGTTATGAAATATTTATTGGATATTAATTATTGATTTCAAAAATTACTGGATAAAAAAATTTGCTAACACTCAGAACCCCTGTGATCCTTTCATAGAGCCCCATGGCAGCTGCTCGGTTTAAAAAAATTTTCGGGCATGGAACTCTAAATGATCGAACGTCTTTTATCGGAACACCGACATTATAAAAGAAACAGTTCATTAGCAGCGTATCTTCGGATAACACGAGTTGAAGGCGGAACCAAGTGCCAAATTCTGGTGAACGAGCAATTGTTTGAAATCACTCAATTCATGCGATAATGATCTAGAAAGAGATGGAATTAAAGATGACTAAATTTCCTTGCGTCTATGTCATAGACCGCAATAAAAATCATTAACTTTTAATGAGCAAACATTGACAGATTTTTAACGAGTAGACTTATAGAATATAAAAATGGAGGCAGATTTCAAATCTCATTATCTTTCAATTGGAAATTTTCTAATATGTCGCCTCGTAAATTTATCTTTTTGATTGTGATGCTGGTCGTCTTCTCTACTAGTGGTATGAATTGTTTAATTTAATATGAAATAAAAATGCATTTTAAAGATTAGATTAGCTAATATTATAATTTTAATTTTTTTAAAGTTTTTGTTATTATTAAGCTGTAGTTGATTCCCAGTGGAGGTAACGATTCGTTGCTACTAGGATTACTCAAAGTGTTACTCGCTATGACTTTCCCGTATACTTTATAGCATCAATTCCTAAAGGGTATTCTGTGGAACCCTTGGACTCCATGGAAGAGTTAAAGGGATTCAGATAGTTATAACTTTTTTAAACAGTTTTTTTGCGTTCTTGAAGTCTGTAATTAAATTTAGATCCAATCAATAATCCCTTATTTACTTATTTTTTTGATTGCCTTTATAAAATTACTACCGGAATAGCCGTTCTTCGTACGGGGAGAGTAAAAAAAAAATAGTAATCAATAAATCAGTATTGAGAAACACTACGAAATCATGCTCAAAACTGAAAACCATATACCGATTCAGTTAAAGAACTTGGTGGAAGAACCAGGTAAGTGAAATTTTCAGGGCAGTTGATGAATCAGAGAAAATAAAAGAAGTGGTTGTATCAATACGGGTATGTTTAATGCTGTAGAACTGTTTTTTCCTTCACTCAAATCTTAACATAACTAATTACATCAGTTTTCAATATACTTACATGAATTTTATTTTAAATTGGGTAGGGGTAAATAAATAAAATCAAAGAAATATTTGTCCCTCTTTCTAATAAATTGGTAATAAAATAGTTCGGATGCAAATTTGTTTTTAGTTCTGAAAATGTAAGTTACCTGTTTCTTTCACTAAGTTTTTCAACTAACGTAGTTAAAATAAAAATTTCATTTAATATTATTTGTTGACCTTTTTGGTGGTTTTGCGATATTGAAGTAAGCGAAATCCGTTTTCTGTAGTTTATCCCATTGGAACAAAGATAAAATGTATTTGATATCACTTTGCATGATGCCTTTGCAATATCAAGTAGTTTTCTAAGGTACATATCCCTTTCGAGGACTGTAAAACGCTTATTTCCAAAGTATCAGTATGTACTATTAAGTATTGGTGCTGTTTTAATAATCACCAAATATATAAATATTATATATTATACCATTATTAGTATATTTAGAACATATTACATAACCATTCAGCATTTAACTTTTGTGAAAAATACATTTGTCAGCCAACAAAAGTCGAAATTTAAAAAAAATAAAAAATAATTCTTAATAGAACTTGATGATAAGATTTTTGGAGGGTTGGCATTTCTCTATCTGACCTTTAATTTACTATTAAAATATTTATAAGTAATAAAGAAACAAAATTCTTTATATTCTAATCCATTAAAATATTAATATACTATCTTTGTTACCACTGAAAAAAACAATTTCTGAAATTACGAAAAACCCGTTGTATCATTGTTATCAAAATTGCACCTTAATACCAGTAGAACATATTAACATCAGCAGTGCACAATAAGTAAGCGTCATCCGCAAATGGCGATTTTCGACGGTTTTCCTATTCACCTTTTTACCCTTTAAATTCGCTTTTTAGCACATAGCTTGTTTTGTTTTATTTCAATTAATATTATAAGTGGTAATTAAGCGTAAGTGTCAATAATAATATCGTGAATTTTTTTACCGCTCCCCAAAATGAATAGGTATATAGTCTCCATTCTTTTTGCTTTTTAGTACGTAAATTTATTTTATATCAATTAACATATTACTAACATTAAAATAAAAATTAAGCATCACTGTTGCTAATGATAATATGATGATTTCTTAAGGTTCTTCCAGATAAATATCTTTACTCCATTACTTTTGAGTTCTAATACATAGTTAATTTATTTTATTTCAATATGCATATATTACCTAAATTAGGCGAAAGAAATATATCAATGTAATATTTTATACCTATCTAAGCATATTTAGAACTTATTACATAGCCCTTCAACATTTGAATGCATACATATTTGTCAGTAGCAGTTAACTAAAACCGAATTTTAAAAAAAATATATTAGAACTTCATAAGGATTTTGGAGCATACCCATTTCTCTATCTGACCTTTAATTTAATGTTAAAATATTTATAAGTAGTGGTGGAAAAAATTTCTTTTAATTCTAATTCTACAAAATATTAATACATTATCTTAGCTACCACTGGAAAAAACATTTTCTGAAACTATGGAAAACCCGTAGTTGAATTCTTATCAAAACCAATTCGCCAATTACCATAATACCAGTAGTACATATTACCGTCAGTGATACATATGAATAGAGTGTCATCTGTGAATGGTGATTTTCTATGGTTTTCTTAAACGAATTTCCAATTAATCTTTTTTCCAAGAGCTTGGCTTTTTAGCACATAGCTTATTTTATTTTATTTCAATTACTAATACACATTATCAATATTAATTGAACATTAGTGTCAATAATAATATGCAGATTTTTACGATTACCCAAAACGCGAAAAAGTATTTGTTCTCTTTACTTTTGCTTTTTAATTCAGGAGTTACTTTTTTTTATTTAAAATAAATACATATTACCAACATAAATTAAAAATCATTGTCGTCAATGATAGTATGACGATTTCTTACTGTTTTTCTAGACAAATAAATACCCGTACTCCATTACTTTTACTTTTTAGTACGTAGCTTATTTCTTTTATTTCAATATGCGTATATTAACTTAATTAATTAAGCATCTTTGGCGTAATTAAGCCTCATTGGCGCCGATTTCTTATGTTACTCCTAAACGAATTAGTATCACTTTCCCATTAATTTTGCTTTTGGATACTTAAATATTATTTTTCTATTAAATTACCGTTGGTTTTAAATAATTAAATTTTTAGAAACTCATTTAAAGAATTAATATAAATTAAATAAAATCGCTTGGTATCAGACAAAGTAAAAATTTTGTGACGTAGACCACACGTGCTACCACGTAATGTTCATTGAATTTATCTGACATAGCTATAAAATAATTAATATTTAAATACGTGCAATAACCTATGTTTTGATCATATGGAGCTATAAGCCAGTAATTATCACTGATGTATCTTTAAAATATGTGAAAATTGATTCGTTAAATTTAAAACAATGGCTAACGCTTAACCAATCAGAAAATTCCATTTCATTTTTCGCTCATCCTATTAGAACGATTCGTTGTAGAATGTTCTAATGTTGACAGTGTCTTTCCTCGTGTTTGAAACAATCTGTATGCTAAATTTCATAACTTTCGGTTGGATGGTTTAGGAGTCTATAAAATATATTATATATTTAAAGTAAAATGCCAAAAAGAGAGAAATAAAATTTTATATATACAATAATCAAAATACAAAATAAACACGTATGAGAGCAAAAGTGTCGAGTTTTGTTATAGCAACATAGCGAACAGCAAAGGATGTAGGCCATGTTGCTATTGGTTGGACCCTATTCAGTATCAATAATAACATGATAACGCTAAAAAATAGAAAAATATAAAACCAAAATTTTAATTCATAGACAAAGCAAAACCAGATTCTCTCCAGGTCCACGTGCACAAATACCACCACATCATCAGCCATCCTTCCAAATGATAGGATGATGCATCATAACTGAATATAAGTGACAATTTAAGTTATCTAAAAATTTAAATAAGAATCTTTGTTAAATACTCACTGAATACCCGTTCTTCGTCAGGAATGAAAAACAAAACAAAACAATGATTGTATTGGTGCTGAACAAAGCTACGAAATAATGTACTAAATTTAAAAGACATATACTAACACAAAAGATAATACTAAAATAATTTTTGAAGTCGAAGAACTTCAAAAATATGGCATTTTTTAAATTGCAGTCATTTTGTAGTGGTAAAGAAATCAAAAAATCTACAGTAAATATGCAGCTATATTATTCTCAAAAATTATGCTGTAAACATGTAGTAGTATTAACATTGGAATATGTTAGGCTTTTCGTTAGGTATGGACATTGTAGTAAGGCGGTTGAGTATTGTCAAATGAACAGTGGAATGCGGCTTAAATAGTTTATCTGGTGGTACCATCCGTCGTGAGTGATGGGAAATACAAGACATTTTATATTAAGCACAGTTATATGTTGCTTGCATCCATGCTTGAATGATAGTTTTATTTTCTGAATGTCCGGGTTCACCATTTGGAGAGTACAGGACACCGGAAACTCTTCCTGTATTAAAGGAATGGGAAAAGTATTATTGTGTCGTCAACGCTGGGGCTCGAACATACGTTTAGCTGGTCGCGATATCGACAGATTTGCCCTCTCGGCTTCACTATGAACCTTTCACACATTATCTGTCTGCTGCAGTATATAGCCTTTATAAGGTGGGCCCAGTTGACGAGTATAAAATTCTGGTTGTTTAAGCGTATTAAGTGAAAACAGGCAATAAACGATTTTCTCACGGTTAACAGTCGGAATATTGTCTTTTTTTTAATGGTTAATTGACTACTTTGGTTGTATATGGTAAAATGACAAACAAATAAATTGTTCTTTAACTATTTAATTCGAGAAACTTCCAACAGGGTATATTTAATGAATGACTGAAAGTCAATTCCTGTCTATTGCGTGTTGTGTGCCTTAGCTTTTAATATTTCGCCATTCTTTTTTTTTTTTTTTTTTAAAATTCTTAGAACGAATTTTTAAAACAAACAGCTCTATAAATATTATGCTCATTTAAAACATATTTTTTAAATAAAGTTAATTGTTAAAAAGGTTCATTTCTAGGAAATGAAAGAGTCGTTTTGTTTTTAAAAAAAAGACAAATTTCAAAAAACAGGCTGTAATTTATAAATAGTTAAAGAAAGGGGTTTATCACTCAAGCTAAAAAATCTCAGATTAAGTATCGATTTTCGAATTCTATTCTGTAAAAGCTTTCGAAATGAAGTTGTTTGAAATCAAAACATAGAAATTTAATTTTTGATTAGACAAAAGGACAAATCTTACAACGATGCAAAATAGTTGTAGTTATACTACAGTATACACAATGAAATATGCTTCGGAAACAATAACTGTATAATTACTGCAAATTTACTGTAATATAACCATGGATTTAAAGTTTCATTGTTTTCTAAATTTATGATTTTAAAGAGATTTTACATAAACTACAGTAATTTTGTTGATAATAGCTAAAACATTTTTTGAAATAAATTACTGAAAAATCACTTCACATTAGCTGCTCAATTTTCACAATTTAGATTGCACTACTGAAAATATACTGCTGACTGTAGAATAACTTTAAAAATACTTCAATTCTGCAGCAAAACTGCTGTTTATTTTTAGCTGGGCAGTAGTGCTTATCACCAAAATTAATCAAGCGTCATTGGCGTCAATAATAGTATGGCGATTTTTTTTTCTCCGTTTCCCCAAAACGAATTAGCATTCCCCCCTTCCCGTTGATTTTGCAATTACCGTAGCTTATTTTTTCATTTTCATTGGACCTATTACCAAGGCCGGGATAGCCTGGCTGGTAGGGAACTGGACCCACGTCCAAGAGGTCGTAGATTCAATCCCGCTGGCCGAAAACTCCCCATGTAGTAAATGGTAACTGATGCAAGTTAAATCTGTCACAAAGTCCTCCATGTTCCCATTACAAATCATACATCTGGGGGTACTGATCCAGGAGTTTCCTTGTCTTCTGGATTTGTTACGGAGTTGAACATTAGTGTTGTAAACCCAAAATTGGGTCAGCTGTTCAACGACGGTTATCGGCCTTCAATATTTCTAGGATTGTGTAAATCATTGGTCATATTTCAGATCCTTAGCTCTATCATATAAAATCAATGCACTCAAAATAAAATTTAAGCACATTCAGTTAATGCGCGTAAAATTGAATTTGAGCGTATAAAGTACAGTAAATTTTTTCTTCAACAGGTATACTTTGCGATTTTTCATTTCTTCTACAGGTATACTTGCGATTTATACCATTTCTTTGTACATTTTGCTTTTTAGGACATAGTTTGATATTTTTTTTATTCAATAGGTAAATATTATCCAAAATTAGTAGTAGTACTTTCTTTGCGTTTCACTAGAGCTGTACAACGAGCCACGAGTGAAGCGATATGTAACAAAACTAATTAAGTAACATTGGAATCAATAATAGTATGGCGATTTTCCACACTTCTCGCAGAAAAATTAGTAACATTTTCTACAAGAATTCTGCTTTTTAGTTAGAATTTTTTTTTTTTTTTTTTCAGTTATTACCCATTACCAGAATTAATCAAGAATAATGTTCGTCAATAATAGTGTGGCGAATTTTTACGTTTCTCCTATTGGCCATTAATTTGGCATCAGTGCATAAATTATTTAATTTTATCGAAGCACATTTTAAAAGCGTAACTATGAACAAAATAAACACATGGTTTTAGATCAGAATACTAATTTAGTGTCGTAGTCCACCTATGTACAACACTTTCACGTTGCTTATTGAGTTTATTTGAGATGACGAATAAAAAATAATTTAATGAAGAACATGCAATAAATTCCTTTTTTTAATGACAGCTCAAACTAAAAAACAATACTGATGTTATCCTTAATATATTTGATAAGAAAATAAGTCGTCTGCAATTTAGTTTTTATCAGTAAAAATATTGTAAACTAATAACAAAATTCCACTCGTTTTTCGCTTATCACGCTGGAATGGTTCGTAGTAAAATGTTCTAATTTGGATAGTGACCTTCCCCGGGCTTCGAGTTATTAGTATGGCAAATTTCATCGCCCTCGGTTGTATGGTTTAAAAGTCTACAAAAGACAGCTACTCATTCATTATTATTAATAGAAGAGATTTTTTATTCTATTTATCACTATTTCTTTGTTTCAGCGTACGCCTCGAGAGGTGGTGGAGGTGGAAATGGTGGTGAAGGAGAAAATGGTGGAGGTAGAGGAGGCGGAAGCAGAAATATAGACAGAAGTACGTAACATACATATTTTAAGCCAATCTCGCATCTCTAATCAAATCCAATTATATGTGACACATACTAAAAGAAATTTCTAACAAAGTACCATTTTTTTTAATTTATTACCAAAATTTCTGTTTATTCATAAATTAGGCATTTTGAACATATCACACATCTAGTAAATACCTTCCTCGGCTTTTGTAGCTCATTTATGTTCGAATGATAAAATTTTCAGAGTTCGATATAACTAAAGTTCGATCTACGTATCGAGTGTCTCAAAAATTATTGACGATCTGAAAAATAAATTGAAGAGAAACAGAAACATATGGAAATGTATTGCTTGCGGCGTTCTTCTTTGGAAGTCAGAGAAATTATTTCAATCAGTAGAAATCAGAGAAATTCCTATCGAATATCAAAATTAATTATTAAAGTCAATGGATTTCCTGATTTGGCTGTCCAGCTCGAGTCACGACAGACAAGGAACGCCAATTTGAGAGTGCATTGTGCGCTCTCACACAACTACTTTGTATTCAACCTCACCTTATCATCCTCAGGCAAATGGCCTGATCGAGGAGTCCCATAGATCACTGAAGGCTGCACTAAGAGCTTACGGTACTGACCAGTGTTCCGCACCCTTGCCGGTTATCCTGCCAGGGTTCAGAGCCGTATTCAAGGAGGATATAAAAACAACAACTGTGGAATTATGGGAAATCACTGATATTATCATGAGAACTTTTTACTCCTTCACCTGCAGAAGTATTCCCCAAACAACTAATCCAAGACTTGAAAACCCATTTCGAGAAAATAAGACCAGTACCCACTTCTAGATACTCAAGTAGATCTGTTTTTGTCCATTCGCATCTTAAGAACTGTTCACATGTTTTTGTGCGCCACGATGGTGTGCGAAAGCCGTTGCAGGCTGTTTATGACGGTCCCTTCGAAGTTCTGCTTAGGAAAGACAAAACCTTTGCGGTCAGAATTAAATGGGTTTAACAAAGAATTTCTATTGATCGCTTGAGGCCGGTCCACATGACTACCGACAAGACTAGCTTTTCACCAGGCGAGCCAGATGTGAATAAACAGACTTTCCAGCACCGCCAATACAACAAGTACAGGTAAGTCTGTACGACTCAAAGTGCTTAAACAAACTGTCTCAGCACCAACAAGAACTGGGCGTTCGGTCTAACTTGCTCTAACTAATATTGAAGTATTCCTTTTTGCGACATATTCCAAAACATTCGTTGTTTTCTGTAATGATTTTCCTCAGCTTTTTGATGTGAATTACAAAAATTTTAAATTATTAACGAAATGCCTGTTTGAGCGATTGCAACTTGCAAAACTTCTGATAGACACACAAAGGTAAAAATTATAATTTACCTTGTGTTCCCTAAAGTAAACGAACGACTATGTAACGAATGGCTTCAACGTTGCATATGAAATAACGTAGTTAATATAATAACGTTTTACGCATATGCATTTACTGAAAGCCGAACCTGCACCCAGCTGTACTCAATGTCAAGTTGACATTTCAATTAAACACATATTAACTGACTGCAGACGATTCAAGTATTTAAAGAAGAAACTTTTTGACAGATTTTATCTCGATCTTTCATCACTACTTAGTGACATCACTATCTCATCATGTTCATCAAAACAATAGGACTGTATTCATTAATGTAAGTAAAAAGGCAACTCTTTTACCTAGTAACTGGCGCAGTATAGCCCCTTCTGGCTCTTGTGCCAATAAACTTTAACCAACTAACCAGCCAACCAGTTAATATAAAATATACGCGAATATGCAGTAAGCATTTCTTAAAAGAAGATTACGAAGATGATATGAGAAATCGTTTGCTTGGATTGACGATTAGGATGATTTTAAAATCTACTGCAATACTGAGAGTAAATTTTCTTTTTCAGAAATAATTTCTTCTCGGCAAGAAAGATTCGATAAACGCAAAGTGTTGGTTCGTGGTTCGTTTTAGAGCTTTTATAAGAATTCACCATCTAAATTGAAACCACCCTGTTATTTCAAAAAGAAAGGCAGGCGAAAAAATTAAAAAAAGGATAAGGTCATAGAAAATAAGAACTTGAACGAAAGGTATAAATAATTAATAGTTAAAATTCTCCTAATTTCATAACATAGTTTCTAATGTAGTTATTCTAAATATTTATGATTTTTTAAAAATTATTTTCTTTTAAATTTAATACATCTATACATAATTGTAAAATTTCTAATATTATTATGAACCAAAATTATTATATTGTTTCAGTAATTAGCGAAGGTTGTTATTTCCTAATTTTTAATAGAAATAATAATTTTTAATAGTGTTTAAAATAAAAAGTTCCCCGAAGATTTTTTCATAAACCTTTTTTAATACATTTTTCAATTTGGATATGAGATCATCTTAAGAGAGGGTTCGCCATAAATAGCTAGTGTCTAGTCAGAGTCCGGAAAACCTGAAATATGTTTACAAAATATGTTTTTAAATTGAAAACTTAATTCTTAAGTATAAATCAATTTTATTAATGTGTGTTTTTTTTTAATTTTCAACAATTTAATAAAGCTTTTATCATGCTGAAAGAATGCACATTAAAAAATAAATATGCACTCATATTAAGTATTCTTTTAATTTTTCCCTACAGGTCGTAATGATGAACTGATCGGCATACGGAACATACGAATATTTAGTTCAGACGAGTATTGAAAAATATTATTGGATTACAATAGATCATTACAGTGAGACAATGTGTTTCAACATAATAAAATGTAACTTATTTTTCTTTCAATTTTGTAACTGCACAAAGAAATAAAATCTAAGTTTCAGAATGTAATGAACAATAAATTCTTCCATGTACTATAAGAGATCAATAAAATTGCTTATTGACATTATTTTAATAAAATAAAATTTTATTGGATTTGTTGGAATTTGCTTAAGAGAACAGAGATTTATATTTATCAAATTTCAAATTGTTTTAAAAAAATTTTGCTACTTTTTTTTCATTGGCATTTTGCATGAATAATCTCTTACAAATACCCGAAATATTAAAATAGTTTTGGATGGTAGATTAAATATAATCTCTACTGGTTTAAAAAAAAAAAAAAAAAAAAAAAATCCTATCTCTCGGAGCCCCTGTAATTCTTCCGTGGAACCCCAGGGTTTCCCGAATCACCTTTTCAGAACCGCAGCTTTAAAGCTTCCACCAAACCTCTTTTAATAAATACATCTGTACAAAGTGTGCAACGTGTGAAATAAGTTATATATAAATTAATTTTAATTTGCGAAATAAGATATTAATTATTTTTTAATTTTAAAATAAAAAAATATTTTACACAAATTAAATAAAAAAGTATTCAATATAATGCTATGCAAAAAGTAATAAATAAAGATAAATTTTTTTACGAAATCTTTCGGTAAAACGAGTCTTATGGCTTCGTTTTAGATTTTTTTTTTTTTATTAATTCTTTTATTCGTTGAAACGATTGTACCCAAAACATTTAATAATGCTAGTATTTCTACTTTGGATCAATTGAAGTAAAGTATTCTGTAACGTACACACAAAAACTTCAAATTAGTTTGCGAATTTGTTTTAACTCTGAGAGAAAAAACGATTTACCTCCTAACTTAATGTTTCAACCTCGTCGTACCTATGGTGTAGTGGTTATCACATCCGCCTAACACGCGGAAGGTCCCAGGTTCGAAACCTGGTAGGTACACTGAAGTTTTGCATGTTTATAAAACTAATAATCAAGTAGGCACATTTCAATTATATATATTATTCTATTTTTGGTAGTTTTTATTTTTTATTTGGTTCTCTCCAAGCGCACAAGAAGAATTAATTACGAAAAAACCATTATCATTTTCATCCATTATCAATATATAGCTGGCTAGCTTGCATAGTGCTGTAGAGCCTGCCCAGTGCAATTTTAGACGTTTTGAATCACTCACACGAGTTAATTAGCATTCTACATTTTCCATTTCCCACAGCTTCACGAAATGGAGATTACTTCACTTTTTAAAATTAAGAACTAACTTCACTTTTTAAAATGAAGAATTAACTTCACTTTTTAAAATGAAGAATTAATGGTTTCATGAAGAATGAATTATTTACACATGCAGTGGTGTACATAGACCCTGCAAGATTTTAAATGCGCTCTATCTTATACTTAATAATTTTTTTTTAAAAATTATGATATGAGACAAGAACACTATGAAGAGACATTAAGTATTGATAATAATTCATTTTATTTTTATTTACATTAATTTATGTATTTTAATTTAAATATTAATCAGTAAGGAATTAATAATTGACGAAATGTAGAAAATGTACTAAATTGGAACATTATATGCACTTACCGACTTACCATAGCGAAATTAAATTAATTCATAAAAATATGAGGAAATTACTCACTGTCTTATAATAATTATAATCAAAGTTTAGTTAAGAGTTAATTTTATTTGTAAAATGAAATAAAAAAATATCTTATAGAAGAAAAAAATATATTTCATACCTTTTTGAATGAAGGGTTGCGTGCACAAATATTTAGGCCTCTTAACGGCAATTATAATTTTAAAGTAATCAATTAGTGTCTTTGACCCAATTCAACAATTATCCATTATTAGCAATTACAGCAATTTAACTACCAGTCAACTTAGTAGTACATTTGCAAAAAAATAAATTCGTTCAAATAATTAAAATTCATTCCAAACTGTAGAAAACCAAGCGGATATTTTTCAAAATTAAAGTATATTTTCTTTTTATATATATATATAAAAAAAAAAAAAAAAAAAAAAAAAAAAATATTTAAAAGATTATAAAGATGGGGAAAATTGATGTTTTTTTTATCATATCACGTAATAGAAAAGTGTATTTTAAAATAAACAAACTGTAACGTTCTTGAATAAAAGTAAAAAAGAAAAAGAAAAATATTTTATTGAGCAATATAAATGCAAATTAAGTACTTTAATTACAGAAATTGCATGGAGTCTATAATTATTTAAAATAAAACTGGCATTATAGCTTAAAATAAGATTTAAGTTTCAGTTGGGATTCAGTTCAGTATAATTTTAACTTTAGAACATTTATATTTAGTGATTTGAACATTTATATTTAATGATTTGTAAGAGATTTTAAGACTGTAAAATCGTATAGTATCGTAATCGACTGTAGTATCGTAAATAATATTGTGTTAAAAATATTGAGAATCGTGTCCGCTTTAGTGACTTAAGTTTTTTTCCTAAAAATAATTCTACTGAAGACAGTTTACAAACAAATGAAAGAGAAATTAAAAGGTGGGGGGGGGGGACCTAAAGGTCTTATTCTATCAGCGCCATTATGCAAACTGAAGAGTTCACGGGGTGTTAATAACAGTTTCAGTTGAAGTTAAGTACTGAACGCTCGTTACAGATTATTATAATTCCTTTTTAAAAATCACGTCGAAATAAATAGTTTATAAATACAAATAGAAAAAAAAACTATTGAAAGATAACATGGATTAAACGATTAAATTCGTCTCAAATTAAGAACATAAAAAGTGGTGTTCAAATTAATTGCCCTGGTTCAAAAATTGCAATACTTTAAAATATCAGGCAGAAAAATATCAGGATTTTTGAAACCTCGTAGAAAAACATATCAAAAACTGTTGGAAGAAAAAAAAAACTTTTAGATTTGCGATGAAATAGCAACAAATAAAGCACACATTTGAAAGTACGATTCCAGTGTCATAATAATACACAGAAATATCGGGATTTTCAAAACCATGTAGAAATGCGCAATGCCGAGGTAGAAAACACGATAAATAGCTTGGATATATGTATATAAAATTGACCCAAATAAAGCACGGTCAAAACTGATAACTACTTGTCTGCTATTTTTTCTGTTTGTTAAGTCGTGAATTCCGACCATAACCTCCTAAAATACGATCGAGCAGTCACTTGCAATATTTTTGAAATGGACTCAGATAAAAAACCTTCACAAGTGATATCTGAAATTTGAAATTAATGCATCGTAATTTTGTCGTGCTAAAAAAAATGTTGTGATGTTTTTAAACTTTTTAAATTTGTAGCGTTAAATAACGAAACACGCGACCGAAAAACTACGTTTTAGATTTAACGGGTCAAAAACTTAAAGTCGCCACTCTAAATTTCACTACGCCACTATATATATATATATATATATATATATAGACAAAAAGGATAAAAAGAAAAAGAGAAAAACGAATAAAATTAACAAAATTATTAAGTTTTAATTGCAACGCATAAGCTGCAATTATATAGAACTTATAAAATAAGTATAAAATATAGAGAAAACATGGAGAATAATAAAGATTAAGAAAAGAGAAGAACAAAAAAACATTTTTTTTAAAAAATTATTCATATAAATAAAATATTTTATAAATAAAAAATATTTTATTTTTCTTCCTTTTCTTTCATTAATCTTTATTATTTTCCATGTTTTCTCTATATTTTTAATATGTAATATTTTATTAATATTTTTTATATCATATTTTTTTTAATATTTTCATAATATGTATAATATTTTTTTTTTTAGTATGTTCAGGTGCTACCGAGGGCCGCACCTCATCATTTGGCGGCCCTCCAACCTCGTTCCATCTTGAGCAGCGAGGGTATTATTTATGTTAATTTCCACACAAGTTATTTTTTCTCTTTTTATTCTCAAGGGTACAGCTTAGATCATACGGTGTCAAATACATACTTTTTAGCTAGCACAAATACCTACATGCCGATAAAATAAGCGATTCAGATAAAATCAGCAAAAGAAACAAACTCGAAAAATGCAGTCACTTTAAAATGTTATTGTCACTTACACAATAAAACAATTTTATCGCGGTAACATTATTTCAAATAACATTTTCCTTTTCGATATATCTTAATATCATGCTTTATGATAAAGACTTTATGATATAAATATCGAATACGACAGTATCAGCAAAGTAGTTATCGAAAACGATATTCCATTTCCATTTCCCAGAGCTTCACGAAATGGAGATTACTTCAGTTTTTAAAATGAAGAATTAATGGTTTCACGAATGAATTATTTACACATACAGTGGTGTACATAGACCCTGCAAGATTTTAAATGCGCTCTATCTTATACTTAATAAATTTTTTTTTTAAAATTATGATATGAGACAAGAACACTATGAAGAGACATTCAGTACTGATAATAATCCATTTTATTTTTACATACATTAATTTATGTATTTTAATTTAAATATTAATCAATAAGGAATTAATAATTGACGAAATGTAGAAAATTTACTAAATTGGAACATTATATACACTTACCGACTTACCATAGCGAAATTAAATTAATTCATAAAATTATGAGGAAATTACTCACTGTCTTATAATAATTATAATCAAAGTTTAGTTAAGAATTAATTTTATTTGTAAAATGAAATAAAAAAATATCTTATAGAAGAAAAAAATATATTTGATACCTTTTTGAATGAAGGGTTGCGTGCACAAATATTTAGGCCTCTTAACGACAATTATAATTTTAAAGTAATCAATCAGTGTCTTTGATCCAATTCAACAATTATCCATTATTAGCAATTACAGCAATTTAACTACCAGTCAACTTAGTACATTTGCAAAAAAATAAATTCGTTCAAATAATTAAAATTCATTCCAAACTGTAGAAAACCAAGTGGATATTTTTCAAAATAAAAGTATATTATCTTTTTATCAAAAAAAAAAAAAAAAAAATATTGAAAAGATTATAAAGATGGAGAAAATTGATGTTTTTTTTATCATATCACGTAACAGAAAAGTGTATTTTAAAATAAACTAACTGTAACGTTCTTGAATAAAAGTAAAAAAGAAAAAGAAAATATTTTATTGAGCAATATAAATACAAATTAAGTACTTTAATTACAGAAATCGTATGGAGTCTATAATTATTTAAAATAAAACTGTCATTATAGCTTAAAATAAGATTTAAGTTTCAGTTGGGATTCAGTTCAGTATAATTTTAACTTTAGAACATTTATTTATATTTAGTGACTTGAACATTTATATTTAATGATTTGTAAGACATTTTAAGACTGTAAAATCGTATAGTATGGTAATCGACTGTAGTATCGTAAATAATATTGTGTTAAAAATATTGAGAATCGGGTCCGCTTTAGTGACTTAAGTTTTTTTCCTAAAAATAATTCTACTGAAGACAGTTTACAAACAAATGAAAGAGAAATTAAAAGGTGGGGGAGGGGGGGGGAGCTAAAGGTCCTCTTCTATCGGCGCCATTATGCGAACTGAAGAGTTCATGGGGTGTTAATAACAGTTTCAGTTGAAGTTAAGTACTGAACGCTCGTTACAGATTATTATAATTCCTTTTTAAAAATCACGTCGAAATAAATAGTTTATAAATACAAATAGAGAAAAAAAAAAAAAAAAACTATTGAAAGATAACATGGATTAAACGATTAAATTTGTCTCAAATTAAGAACATCAAAAGTGGTGTTCAAATTAATTGCCCGGTTCAAAAATTGCAATACTTTAAAATATCAGGCAGAAAAATATCAGGATTTTTGAAACCCCGTAGAAAAGCATATCAATAACTGTTGGAAGAAAAAAAAAAACTTTTAGATTTGCGATGAAATAGCAACAAATAAAGCACACATTTGCAAGTACGGTTCCAGTGTCATAATAATACACAAAAATATCGGGATTTTCAAAACCATGAAGAAATGCGCAATGCCGAGGTAGAAAACACGATAAATAGCTTGGATATATGTATATAAAATTGACCCAAATAAAGCACGGTCAAAACTGATAACTACTTGTCTGCTATTTTTTCTATTTGTTAAGTCGTGAATTCCGACCATAACCTCCTAAAATACGATCGAGCAGTCACTTGGAATATTTTTGAAATGGACTCAGATAAAAAACCTTCACAAGTGATATCTGAAATTTGAAATTAATGCATCGTAATTTTGTCGTGCTAAAAAAAATGTTGTGATGT
Source organism: Parasteatoda lunata (assembly GCA_949128135.1). Classification (NCBI taxonomy): domain Eukaryota; kingdom Metazoa; phylum Arthropoda; class Arachnida; order Araneae; family Theridiidae; genus Parasteatoda; species Parasteatoda lunata. The sequence continues at coordinate 100,053,818 of OX421975.1, forward strand.
TTTTAAACTTTTTAAATTTGTAGCGTTAAATAACGAAACACGCGACCGAAAAACTACGTTTTAGATTTAACGGGTCAAAAACTTAAAGTCGCCACTCTAAATTTCACTACGCCACTATATATATATATATATATATAGACAAAAAGGATAAAAAGAAAAAGAGAAAAACGAATAAAATTAACAAAATTATTAAGTTTTAATTGCAACGCATAAGCTGCAATTATATAGAACTTATAAAATAAGTATAAAATATAGAGAAAACATGGAGAATAATAAAGATTAAGAAAAGAGAAGAACAAAAAAACATTTTTTTTAAAAAATTATTCATATAAATAAAATATTTTATAAATAAAAAATATTTTATTTTTCTTCCTTTTCTTTCATTAATCTTTATTATTTTCCATGTTTTCTCTATATTTTTAATATGTAATATTTTATTAATATTTTTTATATCATATTTTTTTTAATATTTTCATAATATGTATAATATTTTTTTTTTTAGTATGTTCAGGTGCTACCGAGGGCCGCACCTCATCATTTGGCGGCCCTCCTACCTCGTTCCATCTTGAGCAGCGAGGGTGTTATTTATGTTAATTTCCACACAAGTTATTTTTTCTCTTTTTATTCTCAAGGGTACAGCTTAGATCATACGGTGTCAAATACATACTTTTTAGCTAGCACAAATACCTACATGCCGATAAAATAAGCGATTCAGATAAAATCAGCAAAAGAAACAAACTCGAAAAATGCAGTCACTTTAAAATGTTATTGTCACTTACACAATAAAACAATTTTATCGCGGTAACATTATTTCAAATAACATTTTCCTTTTCGATATATCTTAATATCATGCTTTATGATAAAGACTTTATGATATAAATATCGAATACGACAGTATCAGCAAAGTAGTTATCGAAAACGATATTATCGTGAGTGCGATAGTTTGTCTGGTGATTTTGATAAACATAATTAAAAGTAAGACAGTTTGAAAAAAAATTATCGACAGTTGGGAAACGAAAATATTGTCTGATATAAAAATATAAATATAACGTAAATCAGTTAGTTAAGTTGGAAAACATTGCGATAAACCATATACCTTCGATATTTTATTAACATTAATCGTGATATTAAAAATTTTAAATTTCTCACTGTATACTTACTGTTGTATAAAGAAATGTACACTATATATAAAAAAAAAAACGTAAATCGTAAAAATAAAAAGTTTTTTGTTTAATAGTTTATTCACATTTATTGATTAGATTATTCAAATTGTTTTCGTTTAATAAGATAATTTGTTATCTCAGAGTTATAGTTACAGTTTATTTAAATTATTTACAATTAAAATGTTCAAAGCTCAGATCTATAATTACAAAGGGTAATATTTTAAAACTTAACAGCACACAGTAATCACAGATATTATTTAAGTAATGAAAAATCGTTCCGTTGTTATTCCCCAATTACTTCAATTGTGTCCTTGGGCTGCAGACGAGAAGCAATTGATACGGGTAGGCCTTCTTCAGTCTAATAATTTGAAAAGAAATCAAAACTTCAAATCAATTGGGCACGTGATTTCATTTTTTAAGCTTACGCATGCAAATTAACTCTTATTTTATTTGAAGAACAAGTTAAGCAGGCATAACAAACAAATTTGAAGAAGAAATGTTATGAATTAAAAATATTTCGATTTAAAAAAATAATTTTTTTTTCTCTAAATGTATGTTCAGAAATCTACTAAATCTTTTAGGTATTTTTTAGGAAATAAACTTTTCAGTTTTTATAGATTAATTCACTGCATCTAATTAGGAATAGATTCATTCTCAACAAACTCAACATTGTGAATCGAAAATTTTTATCAGAATTCATATTCTTACGTTCGAAAAATTTCTTTATTTCATACTTAAAAAATAGCTCCTACCCCAGAAATGACTAGTTACGGTGAAAAGAGGGGCAGGGGGAGTCGACAATTTTCATAAATTTGACAATAAAACAGTCGCATTTCACATTAATTCCTACCACGCTAGATTATTTCGTGACGTGGTAATTTTTAAACTTAACGTATGTATTTTACTGATATTTTTGAAAGCAGCAACAATAAAGACGTCACTCACATCCCTGGTTGGAGAGCTGAGGGTAGTGAGTTCGATCCTGGAAACCGCAAAACAACCGGCTGCGAGGTGTTTGACCATTGTTGGGCTATGTGCATGCTTGTATTTATTTTGATGAAGAATGTGAAAAAAACACAATTAATTATATTCAAATATTTAATTTTTTGATTGTCTTAATTTTTACCAAAATTTTTGATGTCAACCTTCTTGGTCCCTTTCTTCTTCTTACAAATTCTCGAAATTTTAAGAGCCCCCACCCCTCTAATTTATTTTATTATTACACTAATTTTATATGGGTGTTTGGCAATATTACATTACAACTTAATCAATTTTGATAAATCACGTAAATAAACCATCAAGAGAATTTGGAATATTTTTCAAACTGGTGTAAAAAAGGCAATTAATTATAAAAGAAAAAAATTTGATTGAAAAAAACCCCTATTATATCTTGAATTTTCTGAAGCATTAGTTTTTTTCTCTCCTAACCTTTTTACGGAGAAAAATAACAGTTAATGAATAAAAACATGGAATGTTTAAAAAAAGTTGTAAATAAATATAAAAAATCGATGTAATTTAGTAAATAAAGATCTTAATAAGTCATGTTATTGCAATTAACCAACATTATTATCACAGAATGCTTAACAAAAATATTTTACTTAATGACCGGCGTTGAACAGCCGACACAATTCTGAGTTTATGACTGTCAATGTTCAACTTTGTTGCTTTATAATTTTGAACATAACCCAGAAGACAAAAGAATTCTTGGATCAAACCTTGGGCCAAACTATGGAGGACTTTTCTACAGAAAACAACCGCATTTACGTAACGCGAGGAGGCAAAACACGAAATTTTCCCATGGTTACCCCGACGGCAAGGTGATTCTAAAACATGATTTATCTACCACGGAGGATATATATTACGTTGCAACAGCGAGCAGTGCGAGCCGGGAGCAGATTTCGTACTAACAACCGACTAGCTCATTGTGAGGTGAACGCTCTATCCTCTGAGCCACAGCGGCTCAAACATAAACATTCAAGTTGTCCTACAACAGTAAGTCCACTATTGATATATACCAAAAAGATACAGTATGCCTACCTATATTAGTCCCTGATTTCTTTAAGTTTCAAAGAATTTGGTTAATTCATTCAAAAAAAAAAAAAAAAAAACATATATATATTCCAATCGAAAACGAATTGTAAAATATGTACAAAATTATTTGGTTAATAATTACAGCTCAACCGATTACAATAAACCGATTATCCGAGTTAATGTGGAACACTACGAACTCGGATAACTGAAAAACTCGATTAAAGCGAGTATAAAAAAAGAGAGAAAAAGAGTAGGTATAAAATGTATTATATTTAACAAATACAAAATTTATACAATTACACCATATACAATTTCTATAATAATTATAAAGCTTACTTAAAAACACTTAAAGAGCATATTTTACGAGAATTTAAGAGTTTTTAATTAAAAAAAAAAAAAAAAAACTCCTTAATATGGTTTTGTTTTACATTAATTTGGCTCGGCGCTTTTCTGCAGCAATGTTTCGCCATTTTCTGATGGATAACAGGAAGGCTGAAGTCGCCTCTTCGTGTTGTTCTATGTATTCAATAGCACTTTTGATAGCTTTTATTCCATCTGTAAGAGAGATTTTATGAGTCGATTATCATCGCCATTTTCTTCATCAACTTCACTAGATTCATTTTCATTATTGACGATATTAACGATCATTTCTTAGGTAATCTCGTGTTATCCGCCAGCTTGTTTTCCTGAGTGTTTGGAAGATAAAATTCAGAATTTTTTTTTCGGCGGTAGTTTCTATAGATAGTGAATGTAATAATAGTATTAATTAATAAATTCTAATCTCATATTATTAAAATATACTATTAAAATATACTTTTATTATTATTAAAATATACTATTTACGCTTTCTGACCATTATTAGCAGAATTTATCGCCAATCAAAATGTTAATTATTTTAAGCATGAACAAGCCAAATTAATATGTAGGAAAAAAAATGAAAATAAAAATGTATATATATTTAAAATATCAAGTTTGTTCAGTAGACTAAAAATGAGAAAATTAATTTATAAAAATTTTCACGTATAACAAAAACCACAAGGGCAAAATGTCACAACAAACTTCTCTCAACATTTAAAATTCCACTTTTTACGTTTTGGTGACAAAAATTAACATTTCTTTTTCTTTTTCAATTCACTATCAAACCTGATGTTTAAAAACATTTCCATTTCCGAATACACTTTTTAAAGGTTATTCATTTGTGCTCGCTTTTAAAATATTTACTCGCATTGCAAATTTTATTAATTTAAATAATTTTTTATCCTCTGCAAAATCGAAAAAAAAAAACATTTTAATATTTGGGTAATATAATAAAATTGCTAAACTTATTTTTAATGAAATATTAATGAGAATCAAATCACATGGACAATTCTCCTCAATGATAAACTCAAAAGTTAATTTATTTGTTATACCGTAATTAGATGCGTTTTTTTTTTCTAAATGTTTTATATCATAAAAACCAAACTAGACAGGTTTCCTCCCATCTTGTCGATTTGGAACCATTTTTCACACGGTCCTTTCAATTGCATCGCATGACTAGAGAAAAATTATGTAATATAAAACTTAAATGTGTAAAATACAATTAGAACACCAAATGTAAAAAAATGTTTCGTTTTTGCAACGTGATGTGGAGGAATAGGCAATTAGATACTAGGGTAGGCAATTTTCAATAAAATGTTTCTTTTCTGGCAACTTCAACATACTATTAAGATTTTGCATAGGCCAGGTTTAAAAAAATTTCAACACAAATATACTTAAATACAAAGAAGTTACTAATGTAAAAAATCATAAAACTAGTTTCAAAATTACGCATGACTTTACCTAGGAAGTTATTTTTTCTACAAATTGTCAACGACATGACCCTGTCGATGAAATGACCCTGTCGACGAAATGGCCTTTCGACGAAACAACCCTGTCGAGGAAACGGCCAGTCGACGAAATGACCGAGTCGATGAAGTGGTGTAGATGAAATGAATGAAGTTATTCAGAAACTATTCAGCTATTCAGAAACTATATTTTAGTTCGCTATATGCGAAAATGAATTGTTTAGAAATTATAGTTTAATCAGTTAATTCAGAAAAAGTTAACATTTAGCGAATGTTAGACAGCTATATCAGAAAAAAACTAACCATTTAGAAATTAGATTTTAATTAGCTATTCAAAAACTATATTTTAATCAGCTCTAACAGAAAAAAAGTAAATTATTTCGGAACTAGATAGCTACATCAAGTTTTAAATAAATTAAATAGATTCATAATTTTCTGATTTATTTTTGTTAGAAATTCAGCTTTATCGATTCAAAACGTACTACTATATTTACTTTAGAATCCGTTTTCTCCTAATGAAGTAGAGAAAATTCGATCATGTGATATGCGTTCTACTCGTTCTAAAATTTCAATTAAATTATTCTGAGAAAAATGATCACTCTATTGTATTTTGTTACCAAACCACTGGAGCGATTTACTTGCTATTTTTACCAACCAACCAACATTATTTTGGGATGTGAAAAGCGAAACTTTTTCTTCGTGGTATTTCTGATTTCTAGTTGGGAAATATTACGACATGGCAAATTTAATTGGCAACGTTCTTGTTTTTCTTCTTCATATGAATCTATCACGTGTTCTTTCGACACGTGCTTGACATATTTTTAAAACTGTTTTTTTGTTGTTGTTGTTATTGTTATCCTAAAGGCCTGTTTAGACGATCTAATTTCTTGGACAGAGATTGATTGACATTGATAGAAACTTGTTTTGCTTTGAGCTTGGATCGTGTAAACAATCATCCAAATACTTGGTCCAACTTCTTGGACGATAGTAGAGCATGTTCTTCTTTCCATCCAAGTTTTTTCTCCCTTAACCAATCAGCGTCTTAGGTTTTGTGACATCAACAAGCAGGCAGCAAATTATTTCATTTTGTTGTCTGTTTTCCTATATTTTAGTCCAAATAAATTGATTTGTTGCAGTTTATCTGTGTTATTATGATTTTATTTGAATTTATCCAGTAATTTTAAATTTATATAAGTATTATTTTATAATGTTAAATATAAACAATGCGCATGCGCAAGTATTTCTTTCGACGAATCGGTGACATTAAAGAACTTGGATAGTGTCGACGAATCATCCAATTTTTTGGACAGAGAAATCCCTCCAATTTCTCGGATTCAAGAACTTGGACCGTGTAAACAGGTCTTTAGTCAATCGTTTGCTGAGAAAATTGAGAAATAAATAAATAATAATTAAATAATTATAATTATATAAATAATTATTATTTAAATAATTTATTGAGAAATAAATAAAAAATATTTTTTCTTCTTTTTTTTTACAGTTTGATGTGCTGTTTTCAAAATGGAGTAAGTTATGAACAGTTTTACAAAAATTAAAAAAGTGTAAGGCAGTGGTTCCCAATTTCTTTTCGGCTATGGGACCCTAAAATAGTTATTCTTCTTTTGGCAGTATCCCAAATTTTATAAATTAAGTTGAAGGTAATTGTGAACGTTATAACCTATAAATGACCAAATTGAAAATATTTAGAGAAAAGAGAGGCTCACAAAATTATTATTATTTTTTTAATTCTTTTTTTTATGGTTTGCTTGAAGCTGTTACAAATTTGAAAAGGGCAAGGGAATATTTTCTACGCATTACGTGGCGCCCTATTAGCTACTACTTTCTGAATATCTTTTATAAATATTCTGAGGTTGCCCAAATTAATAATATAAATGACTTGGAGGCTCCTGTTCCTGCTCGTTTCGTTCACGAATTCCCGTAATTGTTTCTCATTCATTATTGTTTTTTACTTCCATATTTTTGAATTTTTTATTATTATTTCTTTTTTTTCTAAAACGTTCATTTCACCATGAAATTAACGAGCATTTTGTTTACAAAATATACAATTATTTCAGTTTCATATAAGAATATTTAGTCAACGTGTTTGTCGTCTGAAAATTTGACGATGACCTATATTCGAAAAATACAGGTATAATTTTGAAGGGAAAAAAATCGTTCAGCTTTTAATTTTTTTTCTAATTTAGTTGAAAATAACCAGTACCTATTAATAATAGCCATTTTGAATGAATAATAGTTTGATTAAATGGAATAATAATAATAAGGCAGGGATATTTCTCTGATTTACACTTGCCTGGAATTTCTTTCAGGAATGATTGTTTAAGATACAAGGCCATTTCCCGGTAATTGATATTTCTTAAAGTTTTCAAACATAAGTGTTTTTTCAGGATAAGTTCTCGGTGTAAAATAAAATAAAAAAAATGTCATATTATGGTTTTTGAAAACGAACTTTTAGAAACGTTATGAACGGTAATCTGAGAAACATAATTCTTTACTCTTGAATTCGGTTATTTTGTTCAGAATTGAATATTTAGATTCGAACTTTTAGAAACGTTACGAACGGTTATTATAAAAAGTATAATTCTATTTTCTTGAATTCTATTACTTAACTCAGAATTAAAAATTCGAATAGGAAATAGTGACGGAATTTTTTATAAATGCTTATTCTTTTCATGATAGGATATATTATTATTGAAAAAATATTTCGAGAAATTTCACTATTTCCTTCAGCATTGGCATTTTGCTAACATACTTATATGTTAATAACCAAAATAATAACTAAGTTATGAAATATTTATTGGATATTAATTATTGATTTCAAAAATTACTGGTTAAAAAAATTTGCTAACACTCAGAACCCCTGTGATCCTTTCATAGAGCCCCATGGCAGCTGCTCGGTTTAAAAAAATTTTCGGGCATGGAACTCTAAATGATCGAACGTCTTTTATCGGAACACCGACATTATAAAAGAAACAGTTCATTAGCAGCGTATCTTCGGATAACACGAGTTGAAGGCGGAACCAAGTGCCAAATTCTGGTGAACGAGCAATTGTTTGAAATCACTCAATTCATGCGATAATGATCTAGAAAGAGATGGAATTAAAGATGACTAAATTTCCTTGCGTCTATGTCATAGACCGCAATAAAAATCATTAACTTTTAATGAGCAAACATTGACAGATTTTTAACGAGTAGACTTATAGTATATAAAAATGGAGGCAGATTTCAAATCTCATTATCTTTCAATTGGAAATTTTCAAATATGTCGCCTCGTAAATTTATCTTTTTGATTGTGATGCTGATCGTCTTCTCTACTAGTGGTATGAATTGTTTAATTTAATATGAAATAAAAATGCATTTTAAAGATTAGATTAGCTAATATTATAATTTTAATTTTTTTAAAGTTTTTGTTATTATTAAGCTGTAGTTGATTCCCAGTGGAGGTAACGATTCGTTGCTACTAGGATTACTCAAAGTGTTACTCGCTATGACTTTCCCGTATACTTTATAGCATCAATTCCTAAAGGGTATTCTGTGGAACCCTTGGACTCCATGGAAGAGTTAAAAGGATTCAGATAGTTATAACTTTTTTAAACAGTTTTTTTGCGTTCTTGAAGTCTGTAATTAAATTTAGATCCAATCAATAATCCCTTATTTACTTATTTTTTTGATTGCCTTTATAAAATTACTACCGGAATAGCCGTTCTTCGTACGGGGAGAGTAAAAAAAAAATAGTAATCAATAAATCAGTATTGAGAAACACTACGAAATCATGCTCAAAACTGAAAACCATATACCGATTCAGTTAAAGAACTTGGTGGAAGAACCAGGTAAGTGAAATTTTCAGGGCAGTTGATGAATCAGAGAAAATAAAAGAAGTGGTTGTATCAATACGGGTATGTTTAATGCTGTAGAACTGTTTTTTCCTTCACTCAAATCTTAACATAACTAATTACATCAGTTTTCAATATACTTACATGAATTTTATTTTAAATTGGGTAGGGGTAAATAAATAAAATCAAAGAAATATTTGTCCCTCTTTCTAATAAATTGGTAATAAAATCGTTCGGATGCAAATTATTTTTTTTAGTTCTGAAAATGTAAGTTACCTGTTTCTTTCACTAAGTTTTTCAACTAAAGTAGTTAAAATAAAAATTTCATTTAATATTATTTGTTGACCTTTTTGGTGGTTTTGCGATATTGAAGTAAGCGAAATCCGTTTTCTGTAGTTTATCCCATTGGAACAAAGATAAAATGTATTTGATATCACTTTGCATGATGCCATTGCAATATCAAGTAGTTTTCTAAGGTACATATCCCTTTCGAGGACTGTAAAACGCTTATTTCCAAAGTATCAGTATGTACTATTAAGTATTGGTGCTGTTTTAATAATCACCAAATATATCAATATGATATATTATACCATTATTAGTATATTTAGAACATAACCATTCAGCATTTAACTTTTGTGAAAAATACATTTGTCAGCCAACAAAAGCCGAAATTTAAAAAAAATAAAATAAAATTCTTAATAGAACTTGATGATAAGATTTTTGGAGGGTTGGCATTTCTCTATCTGACCTTTAATTTACTATTAAAATATTTATAAGTAATAAAGAAACAAAATTCTTTATATTCTAATCCATTAAAATATTAATATACTATCTTTGTTACCACTGAAAAAAACAATTTCTGAAATTACGAAAAACCCGTTGTATCATTGTTATCAAAATTGCACCTTAATACCAGTAGAACATATTAACATCAGCAGTGCACAATAAGTAATCGTCATCCGCAAATGGCGATTTTCGACTGTTTTCCTATTCACCTTTTTACCCTTTAAATTCGCTTTTTAGCACATAGCTTGTTTTGTTTTATTTCAATTAATATTATAAGTGGTAATTAAGCGTAAGTGTCAATAATAATATCGTGAATTTTTTTACCGCTCCCCAAAATGAATAGGTATATAGTCTCCATTCTTTTTGCTTTTTAGTACGTAAATTTATTTTATATCAATTAACATATTACTAACATTAAAATAAAAATTAAGCATCACTGTTGCTAATGATAATATGATGATTTCTTAAGGTTCTTCCAGATAAATATCTTTACTCCATTACTTTTGAGTTCTAATACATAGTTAATTTATTTTATTTCAATATGCATATATTACCTAAATTAGGCGAAAGAAATAGATCAATGTAATAATTTATACCTATCTAAGCATATTTAGAACTTATTACATAGCCCTTCAACATTTGAATGTATACATATTTGTCAGTAGCAGTTAACTAAAACCGAATTTTAAAAAAAAATATATTAGAACTTCATAAGGATTTTGGAGCATGCCCATTTCTCTATCTGACCTTTAATTTAATGTTAAAATATTTATAAGTAGTGGTGGAAAAAATTTCTTTTAATTCTAATTCTACAAAATATTAATACATTATCTTAGCTACCCCGGAAAAAACATTTTCTGAAACTACGGAAAACCCGTAGTTGAATTCTTATCAAAACCAATTCGCCAATTACCATAATACCAGTAGTACATATTACCGTCAGTGATACATATGAATAGAGTGTCATCTGTGAATGGTGATTTTCTATGGTTTTCTTAAACGAATTTCCAATTAATCTTTTTTCCAAGAGCTTGGCTTTTTAGCACATAGCTTATTTTATTTTATTTCAATTACTAATACACATTATCAATATTAATTGAACATTAGTGTCAATAATAATATGCAGATTTTTACGATTACCCAAAACGCGAAAAAGTATTTGTTCTCTTTACTTTTGCTTTTTAATTCAGGAGTTACTTTTTTTTTTATTTAAATAAATACATATTACCAACATAAATTAAAAATCATTGTCGTCAATGATAGTATGACGATTTCTTACTGTTTTTCTAGACAAATAAATACCGTTACTCCATTACTTTTACTTTTTAGTACGTAGCTTATTTCTTTTATTTCAATATGCGTATATTACCTTAATTAATTAAGCATCTTTGGCGTAATTAAGCCTCATTGGCGCCGATTTCTTATGTTTCTCCTAAACGAATTAGTATCACTTTCCTATTAATTTTGCTTTTGGATACTTAAATATTATTTTGCTATTAAATTACCGTTGGTTTTAAATAAGTAAATTTTTAGAAACTCATTTAAAAGAATTAATATAAATAAAATAAAATCGCTTGGTATCAGACAAAGTAAAAATATTGTGACGTAGACCACACGTGCTACCACGTAATGTTCATTAAATTAATCTGACATAGCTATAAAATAATTAAATATTTAAATACGTGCAATAACCTATGTTTTGATCATATGGAGCTATAAGCCAGTAATTATCACTGATGTATCTTTAAAATATGTGAAAATTGATTCGTTAAATTTAAAACAATGGCTAACGCTTAACCAATCAGAAAATTCCATTTCATTTTTCGCTCATCCTATTAGAACGATTCGTCGTAGAATGTTCTAATGTTGACAGTGTCTTTCCTCGTGTTTGAAACAATCTGTATGCTAAATTTCATAACTTTCGGTTGGATGGTTTAGGAGTCTATAAAATATATATATATATTTAAAGTAAAATGCCAAAAAGAGAGAAATAAAATTTTATATATACAATAATTAAAATACAAAATAAACACGTATGAGAGCAAAAAGTGTCGAGTTTTGTTATAGTAACATAGCGAACAGCAAAACTTGTAAGCCATGTTGTTATTGGTTGGAACCTATACAGTATCAATAATAACATGATAACGCTAAAAAATAGAAAAATATAAAACCAAAATTTTAATCCATAGACAAAGCAAAACCAGATTCTCTCCAGGTCCACGTGCACAAATACCACCACATCATCAGCCATCCTTCCAAATGATAGGATTCATGATGATGCATCATAACTGAATATAAGTGACAATTTAAGTTATCTAAAAATTTAAATAAGACTCTTTATTAAATACTCACTGAATACCCGTTCTTTGTCAGGAATGAAAAACAAAACAAAACAATGATTGTATTGGTGCTGAACAACGCTACGAAATAATGTACTAAATTTAAAAGACATATACTAACACAAAAGATAATACTAAAATAATTTTTGAAGTCGAAGAACTTCAAAAATATGGCATTTTTTAAATTTCAGTCATTTTGTAGTGGTAAAGAAATCAAAAAATCAACAGTAAATATGCAGCTATATTATTCTCAAAAATTATGCTGTAAACATGTAGTAGTATTAACATTGGAGTATGTTAGGCTTTTCGTTAGGTATGGACATTGTAGTAAGGCGGTTGAGTATTGTCAAATGAACAGTGGAATGCGGCTTAAATAGTTTATCTGGTGGTACCATCCGTCGTGAGTGATGGGAAATACAAGACATTTTATATTAAGCACAGTTATATGTTGCTTGCATCCATGCTTGAATGATAGTTTTATTTTCTGAAAGTCCGGGTTCACCATTTGGACCACAGGACACCGGAAACTCTTCCTGTATGGAAAAAGTATGGAATGGAAAAAGTATTATTGTGTCGTCAACGCTGGGGCTCGAACATACGTTTAGCTGGTCGCGATATCGACAGATTTGCCCTCACGGCTTCACTATGAACCTTTCACACATTATGTGTCTGCTGCAGTATATAGCCTTTATAAGGTGGGCCCAGTTGACGAGTATAAAATTCTGGTTGTTTAAGCGTATTAAGTGAAAGCAGGCAATAAACGATTTTCTCATGGTTAACAGTCGGAATATTGTCTTTTTTTTAATGGTTAATTGACTACTTTGGTTGTATATGGTAAAATGATAAACAAATAAATTGTCTTTAACTATTTAATTCGAGAAACTTCCAAATGGGTATATTTAATGAATGACTGAAAGTCAATTCCTGTCTATTGCGTGTTGTGTGCCTTAGCTTTTAATATTTCGCCATTCTTTTTTTTTTTTTTTTTTTTAAATTTTTAGAACGAATTTTTAAAACAAACAGCTCTATAAATATTATGCTCATTTAAAACATATTTTTTAAATTAAGTTATTTGTTAAAAAGGTTCATTTCTAAGAAATGAAAGAGTCGTTTTGTTTTTTAAAAAAAGACAAATTTCAAAAAACAGGCTGTAATTTATAAATAGTTAAAGAAAGGGGCTTATCACTTAAGCTAAAAAATCTCAGATTAAGTATCGATTTTCGAATTCTATTCTGTAAAAGCTTTCGAAATGAAGTTGTTTGAAATCAAAACATAGAAATTTAATTTTTGATTAGACAAAAGGACAAATCTTACAACGATGCAAAATAGTTGTAGTTATACTACAGTATACACAATGAAATATGCTTCGGAAACAATAACTGTATAATCACTGCAAATTTACTGTAATATAACCATGGATTTAAAGTTTCATTGTTTTCTAAATTTATGATTTTAAAGAGATTTTACATAAACTACAGTAATTTTGTTGATAATAGCTAAAACATTTTTTGAAATAAATTACTGAAAAATCACTTCACATTAGCTGCACAATTTTCACAATTTAGATTGCACTACTGAAAATATACTGCTGACTGAAGAATAACTTTAAAAATACTTCAATTCTGCAGCAAAACTGCTGTTTATTTTTAGCTGGGCAGTAGTGCTTATCACCAAAATTAATCAAGCGTCATTGGCGTCAATAATAGTATGGCGATTTTTTTTTCTCCGTTTCCCCAAAACGAATTAGCATTCCCCCCTTCCCGTTGATTTTGCAATTACCGTAGCTTTTTTTTTCATTTTCATTGGACCTATTACCAAGGCCGGGATAGCCTGGCTGGTAGGGAACTGGACCCACGTCCAAGAGGTCGTAGATTCAATCCCGCTGGCCGAAAACTCCCCATGTAGTAAATGGTAACTGATGCAAGTTAAATCTGTCACAAAGTCCTCCATGTTCCCATTACAAATCATACATCTGGGGGTACTGATCCAGGAGTTTCCTTGTCTTCTGGATTTGTTACGGAGTTGAACATTAGTGTTGTAAACCCAAAATTGGGTCAGCTGTTCAACGACTGTTATCGGCCTTCAATATTTCTAGGATTGTGTAAATCATTGGTCATATTTTAGATCCTTAGCTCTATCATATAAAATCAATGCACTCAAAATAAAATTTAAGCACATTGAGTTAATGCGCGTAAAATTGAATTTAAGCGTATAAAGTACAGTAAATTTTGTCTTCAACAGGTATACTTTGCGATTTTCCATTTCTTCTACAGGCATACTTGCGATTTATACCATTTCTTTGTATATTTTGCGTTTTAGGACATAGTTTGATATTTTTTTTATTCAATAGGTAAATATTACCCAAAATTAGTAGTAGTACTTTCTTTGCGTTTCACTAGAGCTGTACAACGAGCCACGAGTAAAGCGATATGTAACAAAACTAATTAAGTAACATTGGCATCAATAATAGTAAGGCGATTTTCCACACTTCTCGCAGAAAAATTAGTAACATTTTCTACAAGAATTCTGCTTTTTAGCTAGAATTTTTTTTTTTAATTTCAGTTATTACCTATTACCAAAATTAATCAAGAATAATGTTCGTCAATAATAGTGTGGCGAATTTTTACGTTTCTCCTATTGGCCATTAATTTGGCTTCAGTGCATAAATTATTTAATTTTATCGAAGCACATTTTAAAAGCGTAACTATGAACAAAATAAACACATGGTTTTAGATCAGAAATACTAATTTAGTGTTGTAGTCCACCTATGTACAACACTTTCACGTTGCTTATTGAGTTTATTTGAGATGACGAATAAAAAATAATTTAATGAAGAACATGCAATAAATTCCTTTTTTTAATGACAGCTCAAACTAAAAAACAATACTGATGTTATCCTTAATATATTTGATAAGAAAATAAATCATCTGCAATTTAGTTTTTATCAGTAAAAATATTGTAAACTAATAACAAAATTCCATTCGTTTTTCGCTTATCATGCTGGAATGGTTCGTAGTAAAATGTTCTAATTTGGACAGTGACCTTCCCCGTGTTTCGAGTTATTAGTATGCCAAATTTCATCGCCCTCGGTTGTATGGTTTAAAAGTCTACAAAAGACAGCTACTCATTCATTATTATTAATAGAAGAGATTTTTTATCCTTTAATCACTATTTCTTTGTTTCAGCGTACGCCTCGAGAGGTGGTGGAGGTGGAAATGGTGGTGAAGGAGAAAATGGTGGAGGTAGAAGAGGCGGTGGCAGAAATGTAGACAGAAGTAAGTAACATACATATTTTAAGCCAATCTCGCATCTCTAATCAAATCCAATTATATGTGACACATACTAAAAGAAATTTCTAACAAAGTACCATTTTTTTTATTTATTACCAAAATTTCTGTTTATTCATAAATTAGGCATTTTGAACATATCACACATCTAGTAAATACCTTCCTCGGCTTTTGTAGCTCATTTATGTTCGAATGATGCAATTTTCAGAGTTCGATATAACTAAAGTTCGATCTACGTATCGAGTGTCTCAAAAATTATTGACGAGTTAAAAAATAAATTGAAGAGAAGCAGAAACATATGGAAATGCATTGCTCGCGGCGTTCTTCTTTGAAAGTCTGAGAAATTATTTCAATCAGTAGAAATCAGAGAAATTCCTATCGATTTTCAAAATTAATTATTAAAGTCAATGGATTTCCTGATTTGGCTGTCCAGCTCGAGTCACGACAGACAAGGAACGCCAATTTGAGAGTGCATTGTGCGCTCTCACACAACTACTTTGTATTCAACCTCACCTTATCATCCTCAGGCAAATGGCCTGATCGAGGAGTCCCATAGACCACTGAAGGCTGCACTAAGACCTTACGGTACTGACCAGTGTTCCGCACCCTTGCCGGTTATCCTGCTAGGGTTCAGAGCCGTATTCAAGGAGGATATAAAAACAACAACTGTGGAATTATGGGAAATCACTGATATTATCAGGAGAACTTTTTACTCCTTCACCTGCAGAAGTTTTCCCCAAACAACTAATCCAAGACTTGAAAACCCATTTCGAGAAAATGAGACCAGTACCCACTTCTAGATACTCAAGTAGATCTGTTTTTGTCCATTCGCATCTTAAGAACTGTTAACATGTTTTTGTGCGCCACGATGGTGTGCGAAAGCCGTTGCAGGCTATTTATGACGGTCCCTTCGAAGTTCTGCTTAGGAAAGACAAAACCTTTGCGGTCAGAATTAAATGGGTTTAACAAAGAATTTCTATTGATCGCTTGAGGCCGGTCCACATGACTACCGACAAGACTAGCTTTTCACCAGGCGAGCCAGATGTGAATAAACAGACTTTCCAGCACCGCCAATACAACAAGTACAGGTAAGTCTGTACGACTCAAAGTGCTTAAACAAACTGTCTCAGCACCAACAAGAACTGGGCGTTCGGTCTAACTAGCTCTAACTAATATTGAAGTATTCCTTTTTGCGACATATTCCAAAACATTCGTTGTTTTCTATAATGATTTTCCTCAGTTTTTTGATGTGAATTACAAAAATTTTAAATTATTAACGAAATGCCTGTTTGAGCGATTGCAACTTGCAAATTTTCTGATAAACACACAAAGGTAAAAATTATAATTTACCTTGTGTTCCCTAAAGTAAACGAACGACTATGTAACGAATGGCTTCAACGTTGCATATGAAATAACGTAGTTAATATAATAACGTTTTACGCATATGCATTTACTGAAAGCCGAACCTGAGCCCAGCTGTACTCAATGTCAAGTTGACATTTCAATTAAACACATATTAACTGACTGCAGACGATTCAAGTATTTGAAGAAGAAACTTTTTGACAGATTTTATCTCGATCTTTCATCACTACTTAGTGACATCATCAGTTTCATCAAAACAATAGGACTGTATTCATTAATATAAGTAAAAAGGCAACTCTTTTACCTAGTAACTGGCGCAGTATAGCCCCTTCAGGCTCTTGTGCCAATAAACTTTAACCAGCCAACCAGTTAATATAAAATATACGCGAATATGCAGTAAGCATTTCTTAAAAGAAGATTATGAAGATGATATGAGAAATCGTTTGCTTGGATTACCGATTAGGATGATTTTAAAATCTACTGCAATACTGAGAGTAAATTTTCTTCTTTAGAAATAATTTCTTCTCGGCAAGAAAGATTCAATAAACGCAAAGTGTTGGTTCGTGGTTCGTTTTAGGACTTTTATAAGAATTCACCATCTAAATTGAAACCACCCTGTTATTTCAAAAAGAAAGGCAGGCAAAAAAATTAAAAAAAGGATAAGGTCATAGAAAATAAGAACTTGAACGAAAGGTATAAATAATTAATAGTTAAAATTTTCCTAATTTCATAACATAGTTTCTAATGTAGTTATTCTAAATATTTATAATTTTTTAAAATTATTTTCTTTTAAATTTAATACATCTATACATAATTGTAAAATTTCTAATATTATTATGAACCAAAATTATTATATTGTTTCAGTAATTAGCGAAGGTTGTTGTTTCCTAATTTTTAATAGAAATAATAATTTTTAATAGTGTTTAAAATAAAAAGTTCCCCGATGATTTTTTCATAAACTTTTTTAATACATTTTTCAATTTGGATATGAGATCATCTTAAGAGAGGGTTCACCATAAATAGCTAGTGCCTAGTCAGAGTCCGAAAACCTGAAATATGTTTACAAAATATGTTTTTAAATTGAAAACTTAATACTTAAGTATAAATAAATTTTATGAAAATCAAATATTTTATTAACATGTGTTTTTCTATTTTCAACAATTTAAAAAAGCTTATTTATTATGTTGAAAGAATAAACATTAAAAAATAAATATGCAATCATATTAAGTATTTTTATAATTTTTCCCTTACAGGTCGTAATGAAGATCTGGTCGGCATACGGAACGTACGAATATTTAGTTCAGACGAGTATTGAAAAATATTATTGGATTACAATAGATCATTACAGCGAGACAATGTGTTTCAACATAATAAAATGTAACTTATTTTTCTTTCAATTTTGTAACTGTACAAAGAAAAAAAATCTAAATTTCAGAATGTAATGAACAATAAATTCTTCAATGTACTATAAGAGATCAATAAAATTGCTTATTGACATTATTTTAATAAAATAAAATTTTATTGGACTTGTTGGAATTTGCTTAAGAGAACAGAGATTTATACTTATCAAATTTCAAATTGTTTTAAAAAAATTTTGCTACTTTTTTTTCATTGGCATTTTGCATGAATAATCTCTTACAAATACCCGAAATATTAAAATAGTTTTGGATGGTAGATTAAATATAATCTCTACTGGTTTAAAAAAAAAAAAATCCTATCTCTCGGAGCCCCTGTAATTCTTCCGTGGAACCCTAGGGTTCCCCGAATCACCTTTTCAGAACCGCTGCCCCAAAGTTTCCACGAAACCTCTTTTAAGAAACCTTTTTTAAACCTCTTTTTTTTTGTACAAGTGTGCAATAAGTTATTTATAAATTAATTTTAATTTGTGAAATAAGATATTAATTATTTTTTAATTTTAAAATAAAAAAAATATTTTACACAAACTAAATAAAAAAGTATTCAATATAATGTTATGCAAAAAATAATAAATAAAGATAAATTTTTTTATGAAATCTTTCGGTAAAACGAGTCTTATGGCTTCGTTTTAAATTTTTTTTTATTAATTCTTTTATTCGTTGAAGCGATTGTACCCAAAACATTTAATAATGCTAATATTTGTACTTTGGATCAATTTAAGTAAAGTATTCTGTAACGTACAAACAAAAACTTCTAATTAGTTTGCGAATTCGTTTTAACTCCGAGAGAAAAAACGATTTACTTCTTAACTTAATGATTTATTCTGTCGTACCTATGGTGTAGTGGTTATCACATCCGCCTAACACGCGGAAGGTCCCAGGTTCGAAACCTGGTAGGTACATTAAAGTTTTGCATGTTTATATAACTAATAATCAAGTAGTTACATTTCAATTATAAATACTATTCTATTTTTGGTAGTTTTTATTTTTTATTTGGTTCTCTCCAAGCGCACAAGAAGAATTAATTACGAAAGTACCATTATCATTTTCATCCATTATCAATATATAGCTGGCTAGCTTGCATAGTGCTATAGAGCCTGCCCAGTGCAATTTTAGATGTTTTGAATCACTCACACGAGTTAATTTGCATCCTACATTTCCATTTCCCACAGCTTCACGAAATGGAGATTACTTCAGTTTTTAAAATGAAGAATTAATGGTTTCACGAATGAATTATTTACACATACAATGGTGTACATAGACCCTGCAAGATTTTAAATGCGCTCTATCTTATACTTAATAAAATTTTTTTTTTAAAATTATGATATGAGAAAAGAACACTATGAAGAGACATTCAGTACTGATAATAATCCATTTTATTTTTATATACATTAATTTATGTATTTTAATTTAAATATTAATCAATAAGAAATTAATAATTGATGAAATGTAGAAAATGTACTAAATTGGAACATTATATACACTTACCGACTTACCATAGCGAAATTAAATTAATTCATAAAATTATGAGGAAATTATTCACTGTCTTATAATAATTATAATCAAAGTTTAGTTAAGAATTAATTTTATTTGTAAAATGAAATAAAAAAATATCTTATAGAAGAAAAAAATATATTTGATACTTGTTTGAATGAAGGGTTGCGTGCACAAATATTTAGGTCTCTTAACGGCAATTATAATTTTGAAGTAATCAATCAGTGTCTTTGATCCAATTCAACAATTAGCCATTATTAGCAATTACAGCAATTTAACTACCAGTCAACTTAGTACATTTGCAAAAAAATAAATTCGTTCAAATAATTAAAATTCATTCCAAACTGTAGAAAACCAAGTGGATATTTTTCAAAATAAAAGTATATTATCTTTTTATCAAAAAAAAAAAATATATATATATATATATTGAAAAGATTATAAAGATGGGGAAAATTGATGTTTTTTTTTATCATATCACGTAACAGAAAAGTGTATTTTAAAATAAACTAACTGTAACGTTCTTGAATAAAAGTAAAAAAGAAAAAGAAAATATTTTATTGAGCAATATAAATACAAATTAAGTACTTTAATTACAGAAATCGTATGGAGTCTATAATTATTTAAAATAAAACTGGCATTATAGCTTAAAATAAGATTTAAGTTTCAGTTGGGATTCAGTTCAGTATAATTTTAACTTTAGAACATTTATTTATATTTAGTGACTTGAACATTTATATTTAATGATTTGTAAGAGATTTTAAGACTGTAAAATCGTATAGTATGGTAATCGACTGTAGTATCGTAAATAATATTGTGTTAAAAATATTGAGAATCGGGTCCGCTTTAGTGACTTAAGTTTTTTTCCTAAAAATAATTCTACTGAAGACAGTTTACAAACAAATGAAAGAGAAGTTAAAAGGTGGGGGAGGGGGGGGGGGGGGCTAAAGGTCCTCTTCTATCGGCGCCATTATGCGAACTGAAGAGTTCATGGGGTGTTAATAACAGTTTCAGTTGAAGTTAAGTACTGAACGCTCGTTACAGATTATTATAATTCCTTTTTAAAAACCACGTCGAAATAAATAGTTTATAAATACAAATAGAGAAAAAAAAAAAAAAAAAACTATTGAAAGATAACATGGATTAAACGATTAAATTTGTCTCAAATTAAGAACATCAAAAGTGGTGTTCAAATTAATTGCCCGGTTCAAAAATTGCAATACTTTAAAATATCAGGCAGAAAAATATCAGGATTTTTGAAACCCCGTAGAAAAGCATACCAATAACTGTTGGAAGAACAAAAAAAAAACTTTTAGATTTGCGATGAAATAGCAACAAATAAAGCACACATTTGCAAGTACGATTCCAGTGTCATAATAATACACAAAAATATCGGGATTTTCAAAACCATGAAGAAATGCGCAATGCCGAGGTAGAAAACACGATAAATAGCTTGGATATATATAAAATTGACCCAAATAAAGCACGGTCAAAACTGATTACTACTATTTGTCTGCTATTTTTTCTATTTGTTAAGTCGCGAATTCCGACAATAACCTCCGAAAATACGATCGAGCGGTCACTTGGAATATTTTTGAAATGGACTCAGATAAAAAACCTTCACAAGTGATATCTGAAATTTGAAATTAATGCATCGTAATTTTGTCGTGTTAAAAAAAAATGTTGTGATTTTTTAAACTTTTGAAATTTGTAACGTTAAATAACGAAACACGCGACCGAAAAACTACGTTGTAGATTTAACGGGTCAAAAACTCCACTCTAAATTTCCAAATTTTTTTATTTAAAAAAACAATAATAATAATAATAATAATAATAATAATAATAATAATAATAATAATAATAATATATATATATATATATATATATATATATATATATATATATATATATATATATATATATATATATATATATAGACAAAAAGGATAAAAAGAAAAAGGGAAAACGAATAAAATTAAGAAGTTTTAATTGCGACGCATAAGCTGCAATTATATAGAACTTATAAAATAAGTATAAAATATAGAGAAAACATGGAGAATAATAAAGATTAAAAAAAGAGAAGAACAAAAAAACATTTTTTTAAAAAAATTATTCATATAAATAAAATATTTTATAAATAAAAAATATTTTATTTTTCTTCCTTTTCTTTCATTAATCTTTATTATTTTCCATGTTTTCTCTATATTTTTAATATGTAATATTTTATTAATATTTTTTATATAATATTTTTTTAATATTTTCATAATATGTATAATATTTTTTTTTAGTATGTTCAGGTGCTACCGAGGGCCGCACCTCATCATTTGGCGGCCCTCCAACCTCGTTCCATCTTGAGCAGCGAGGGTGTTATTTATACTAATTTTCACACAAGTTATTTTTTCTTCTTTTTATTCTCAAGGCTACAGCTTAGATCATACGGTTTCAAATACATACTTTTTAGCTAACACAAATACCTACATGCCGATAAAATAAGCGATTCAGATAAAATCAGCAAAAGAAACAAACTCGAAAAATGCAGTCACTTTAAAATGTTATTGTCACTTACACAATAAAACATTTTTATCGCGGTAACATTATTTTAAATATTCCTTTTCGATATATCTTAATATCATGCTTTATGATAAAGGCTTTATGATATAAATGTCGAATACGACAGTATCAGACAGAATACGACAGTATTTATTTTGATGAAGAATGTGAAAAAAACAGAATTAATTATATTAAAATATTTAATTTTCTGATTTTTAATGTCTTAATTTTTACCAAAATTTGTGATGCCAACCTTCTTGGTCCCTTTCTTCTTCTTCTTACTAATTCTCGATATTTTAAGAACCCCCACCCCTTTTATTTATTTTATTATTACACTAATTTTATATGGGTGTTTGGCAATATTACATTTCAACTTAATCAATTTTGATAAATCACGTAAATAAACCATCAAGAGAATTTGAAATATTTTACAAACTGGTGTAAAAAAGGCAATTAATTATAAAAGAAAAAAACTTGATTGAAAAAAACCTCTATTAAATGTTGAATTTTCTGAAGCATTAGTTTTTTCCCCTCCTAACCTTTTTACGGAGAAAAATAACAGTTAATGAATAAAAACATAGAATGTTTAAAAAAAGTTGTAAATAAATATAAAAAAACGATGTAATTTAGTAAATAAAGATCTTAATAAGTCATGTTATTGCAATTAACCAACATTATTATCACAGAAAGCTTAACAAAAATATTTCATTTAATGACCGGCGTTGAACAGCCGACACAATTCTGAGTTTATGACTGTCAATGTTAAACTCTGTTGCTTTATAACTTTGTACATAACCCAGAAGATAAAAGAATTACTGGATCAAGCCTTGGGCCAAAATATGGAGGACTTTTCTACAGAAAACAACCCCATTTACGTAACTCGAGGTGGAAAACCACGAAATTTTCCCATGGTTAGCCCGACGGAGAGGTGATTCTAAAACATGATCTATCTACCACTGAGGATATATATTACGTTGAAACTGTGAGCAGTGCGAACCGGGAGCAGATTTCGTACCAACAACTGACTAGCTCATTCTGAGGTGAACGCTCTATCCTCTGAGCCACAGCGGCTCAAACATAAACATTCAAGTTGTCCTACAACAGTGAGTCCACTATTGATATATACCAAAAAGATACAGTATGCCTACCTATATTAGTACCTGATTTCTTTAAGTCTCAAAGAATTTGGTTAATTCATTCATTGAAATTGATCATTTCATTGAAAAAAAAGAAAAAAGAAAAAAAAAAAAAAAAAAAAACAAACATATATATATATTCAAATCGAAAACGAATTGTAAAACATGTACAAAATTATTTGGTTAATAATTACAGCTGAACCGATTACAATAAACCGATTATCCGAGTTAATGTGGAACACTACGAGCTCAGATAACTGAAAAACTCGATTAAAGCGAGTATAAAAAAAGGAAAGAAAAAGAGTAGATATATATGTATTATATTTAACAAATACAAAATTTATACAATTACACCATATACAATTTCTATAATAATTATAAAGCTTACTTAAAAACACTTAAAGAACATACTTTACGAGAATTTAAGAGTTTTTAATTAAAAAAAAACCCTTCTTAATATTGCTTTGTTTTACATTAATTTGGCTTGGTGCTTTTCTGCAGCAATGTTTCGCCATTTTCTTATGGATAACAGAAGGCTGATGTCGTCTCTTCTTGTTGTTCTATGTCTTCAATAGCACTTTTGATAGCTTTTATTCCATCTTTAAGAGAGATTTTATGAGTTGATGATCATCGCCATTGTCTTCATCAACTTCGCTAGATTCATTTTTATTATTTATGATATTAACGATCATTTCATCGGTAATATCGTGTTGTCCGCCAGCTTGTCTTCCAGAGTGTTTGGAAGATAAAATTCAGATTTTTTTTTCGGCGGTAGTTTCTGTGGATAGTGAATGTAATAATAGTATAATTAATTAATAAATTCTAATCTCATATTATTAAATTATACTATTAATTTTCGAATTAAATAATAATAGTATAATTTAATAATAATAATAATAGTATGTAAATCAATGATTAATTAATTCCTTTTTATTTGCAGGATTTAAATTAGATACATTTTGTTCAGAAGAAAATGAAAAAAAATCAAACCTGGAATTTAAGCGTAAGAATAAATAACTATTAAGGATGAAAACACAATTTTCAAACGCTTTCTGAACATTATTAGCAGAATTTATCGCCAATCAAAATTTTAATTATTTTTGGCCTGAACAAGCCAGGACTCTCAAAATTAATATGTAGAAAAAAAATAAAATAAAAATTTATATATATTTAAAATATCAAGTTTGTTCAGTAGATTAAAAATGAGAAAATAAATGTATAAAAATTTTCACGTATAACAAATACCACAAGGGCAAAAGTTTCACAATAAACTTCTATCAACATTTAAAATTCCACTTTTTTCGTTTTGGTGACAAAAATTAACATTTCTTTTTCTTTTTCAATACAGTTATCAAACCTGATGTTTAAAAACATTTCCATTTCCGATTACACTTATTAAAGGTCATTCCTTTGTGCTCGCCTTAAAAATATATACTCGCATTGCAAATTTTATTAATTTAAATAAATTTTTCTTCTCTGGAAAATTGAAAAAAAAAAACATTTTAATATTTGAGTAAAAAATAAAATTGACAAACTTATTTTTAATGAAACATTAATGAGAATAAAATCAGATGCATATGGACAACTCTCCTCAATGATAAACTCAAAAGTAAATTTATTTGTTATACCGTGATTACATGTGGGTTTTTTTTCTAAATGTTTTAAATCATAAAAACCAAATTAGACAGGTTTCCTCCCCTCCTGTGGTTTGGAACCAATTTTCACTCGATCATTTCGATTGCATCGCATGACTAGAAAAAAAATTATGTAATATACAACTTAAATGTGTAAAATACAAATAGAACACCAAATGTAGAAAAATGTTTCGCTTTTGCAACGTGATGTGGTGGAATAGAGGAGTAGGCAATTTTCAATAAAATGCTTCTTTTCTGGCAACTTCAACATACCATTAAAATTTTGCATAGGCCAGGTTTAAAAAAATTTCAACACAAATATACTAAAATAGAAAGAAGTTACTAGGGGCATAACGTGTAAAAAATCATAAAACTAGTTTCAAAATTACGCATGACTTTACCTAGGAAGTTACCTTTTCTAGAAATTGTCGACTAAATGACCCTGTCGACGAAATGACCATGTGGATGAAATGACCCTGTCGATGAAATAACCATGTCGACGAAATGACCCTGTAGAAGTAATGACTTGTTGATGAAATGACCCAGTCGACGAAATGACTTGTCGACGAAATGACGCAGTCGATGAAATGACACTGTCTATGAAATGACCCTGTCCACGAAATGACCCTGTCGACGAAAAGACCCTGTCGACGAAATGGCCTTTCGACGAAACAACCCTGTCGAGGAAACGGCCTGTCGACGAAATGACTTAGTCGATGAAGTGTTGTAGATGAAATGAATGAAGTTATTCAGAAACTATTCAGCTATTCAGAAACTATATTTGGTTAGCTATATGCGAAGATGAATTGTTTAGAAATTATATTTTAATCAGTTAAATCAGAAAAAGTTAACATTTATTGAATTTTAGACAGCTACATCAGAAAAAAACTAACCAGTTAGAAATTAGATTTTAATTAGTTATTTAAAAACTATATTTTAATCAGCTCTAACAGAAAAAAGTAAATTATTTTGGAACTAGATAGCTACATCAAGTTTTAAATAAATTAAACAGATTCATAACTTTCTGATTTATTTTTGTTAGAAATTCAGCTTTATCGATTCAAAACGTACTACTATATTTACTTTAGAATCCGTTTTCTCCTAATGAAGTAGAGAAAATTCGATCATGTGATATGCGTTCTACTCGTTCTAAAATTTCAATTAAATTATTCTGAGAAAAATGATCACTCTATTGTATTTTGTTACCAAACCACTGGAGCGATTTACTTGCTATTTTTACCAACCAACATTATTTTGGGATGTGAAAAGCGAAACTTTTTCTTCGTGGTATTTCTGATTTCTAGTTGGGAAATATTACGACATGGGAAATTTAATTGGCAACGTTCTTGTTTTTCTTCTTCATATGAATCTATCACGTGTTCTTTCGACACGTGCTTGACATATTTTTAAAACTGTTTTTTTTTTTTTTTTTTTTTTTTTTTTTTTTTGTTGTTGTTATTGTTATCCTAAAGGCCTGTTTAGACGATCTAATTTCTTGGACAGAGATTGATTGATATTGATGGAAACTTGTTTTGCTTTGAGCTTGGATCGCGTAAACAATCATCCAAGTACTTGGTCCAACTTCTTGGACGATAGTAGAGCACGTTCTACTTTCCATCCAAGTTTTTTCTCCCTATAACCAATCAGCGTCTTATGTTTTGTGACGTCAACAAGCAGGCAGCAAATTATTTCATTTTATTGTCTGTTTTCTTATATTTTAGTCCAAATAAATTAATCTGTTGCGGTTTATTTGTGTTATTATGATTTTATTTGAATTTATCCAGTAATTTTATTTAAAATTTTTATAAGTATTATTTTATAATGTGGAATAGGAACAATGCGCATGCGCAAGTTTTTCTTTCGACGAATCGGTGACATTCAAGAACTTGGATAGTGTCGACGAATCATCCAATTTCTTGGACAGAGAAATCCCTCCAATTTCTCGGATTCAAGAACTTCGACCGTGTAAACAGGCGTTTAGTCAAGCGTTTGCTGAGAATATTGAGAAATAAATAAATAATAATTATATAATTATAAAAATAATTATTATTTAAATAATTTATTGAAAAACAAATAATTTTTTTTCTTTTTTCCTTACAGTTTGATGTGCTGTTTTCAAAATGGAGTAAGTTATGAACAGTTTTACAAAAATGAAAAAAATGTGTAAGGCAGTGGTTCTCAATTTCTTTTCGACTATGGAACCCTGGATGGATGTGCTGTTTTCAAAATGGAGTAAGTTATGAACAGTTTTACAAAAATGAAAAAAATGTGTAAGGCAGTGGTTCTCAATTTCTTTTCGACTATGGAACCCTGGATGGATGTGCTGTTTTCAAAATGGAGTAAGTTATGAACAGTTTTACAAAAATGAAAAAAATGTGTAAGGCAGTGGTTCTCAATTTCTTTTCGACTATGGAACCCTAAAAGAGTTATTCTTCTTTTGGCAGTATCCCAAATTTTATAAATTAAGTTGAAGGTAATTGTGAACGTTATAACCTATAAATGACCAAATTGAAAATATTTAGAGAAAAGAGAGGCTCACAAAATTATTATTATTTTTTTAATTCTTCTTTTGATGGTTTGCTTGAAGCTGTTACAAATTTGAAAAGGGCAAGGGAATATTTTCTACGCATTACGTGGCGCCCTATTAGCTACTACTTTCTGAATATCTTTTATAAATATTCTGAGGTTGCCCAAATTATAATAATATAAATGACTTGGAGTCTCCTGCTCCTGCTCGTTTCGTTCACGAATTCCCGTAATTGTTTCTCATTCATTATTGTTTTTTACTTCTATTTTTTTAAAATTTTTTATTATTATTTCTTTTTTTTCCAAAACGTTCATTTCACCATGAAATTAACGAGCATTTTGTTTACAAAGTATACAATTATTTCAGTTTCATATAAGAATATTTAGTCAACGTGTTTGGCGTTTGAAAATTTGACGATGACCTATATTCGAAAAATACAGGCATAATTTTGAAGGGAAAAAAATCGTTCAGCTTATAATTTGTTTTCTAATTTAGTTGAAAATAACCAGTACCTATTAATAATAGCCATTTTGAATGAATAATAGTTTGATTAAATGGAATAATAATAATAAGGCAGGGATATTTCTCTGATTTACACTTGCCTGGAATTTCTTCCAGGAATGATTGTTTAAGATACAAGGCCATTTCCCGGTAATTGATATTTCTTAAAGTTTTCAAACATAAGTGTTTTTTCAGGATAAGTTCTCGGTGTAAAATTGAAAAAATAATGTTATATTATGGTTTTTGAAAACGAACTTTTATAAACGTTATGAACGGTAATCAGAGAAATATAATTCTTTACTCTTGAATTCGGTTATTTTATTCTGAATTGAATATTTAGATTCGAACTTTTAGAAACGTTACGTATGGTTCTTATAAAAAATATAATTCTATTTTCTTGAATTCTGTTACTTTACTCAGAATTGAAAATTTGTATTGGAAATAGTGCCAGAATTTTTTATAAATGCTTATTCGTTTCATGATAGGATATATTGTTATTGAAAAAATATTTCGAGAAATTTCACTATTTCTTTCTGCATTCGCATTTTCCTAAGGTACTTATATGTTAATAACCAAAATAATAACTAAGTTATGAATTATTTATTGGATATTAATTATTAATTTCAAAAATTACTGGTTAAAAAAATTTACTAACACTCAGAACCCCTGTGATCCTTTCATGGAGCCCCATGGCAGCTGCTCGGTTTAAAAAAATTTTCGGGCATGGAACTCTAAATGATGGAACTTCTTTCATCGGAACACCGGTATTATAAAAAAACAGTTCATTAGCAGCGTATCTTCGGATAACACGAGTTGAAGGCGGAACCAAGTGCCAAATTCTGGTGAACGAGCTATTGTTTGAAATCACCCAATTCATGCGATAATGATCTAGAAAGAGATGGAATTAAAGATGACTAAATTTCCTTGCGTCTATGTCATAGACCACTATAAAAATCATTAACTTTTAATGAGCAAACATTGAAAGACTTTTAACGTGTAGCCTTATTGTATAAAAATGGAGGCAGATTTAAAATCTTATCTTTCAATTGGAAATTTTGAAATATGTCGCCTCGTAAATTGATGTTTTTGATTGTGATGCTGGTCGTCTTCTCTACTAGTGGTATGAATTGTTTAATTTTATGTAAAATTAAAATGCATTTTATAGATTAGATCATATTGTAATTTTAATTTTCGAAGTGTTTGTTATAATTAAGCTGTAGTTGATTCCTAGTCGAGGTAACGAATCTTTGCTACTAGGACTACTCAAAGTGGTACTCGCTATGATTTTCCTGTATACTTAATAGCATTAATTGCCAAATGGTGTTTTGTCGAACCCTTGCACTCCATGGAAGAGTTAAAGGGATTCAGACAGTTATAACTTTCTTTCTACAGTTTTTTTTACGTTCTTGAAATCTGTAAGGAAATTTAGATCCAATCAATAATCCACTATTTACTTAATACTTATTATTTCGATTGCCTTTATAAAATTTTATATTTAAAGTAAAATTCCAAAAAGAGAGAAATAAAATTTTAAATTTACAATAATAAAAATACAAAATAAACACGTATGAGACACGTAGCAACGTGGCGAACATCTAAAGATGTAGGCCATGTTGCTATTGGTTGGAATCTATACAGTATCAATAATAACATGATAACGCAAAAAAATAAAAAGATATAAAACCAAAATTTTAATCCATAGACAAAGCAAAACCAGATTCTATCCAGGTCCACGTGCACAAATACCACCACATCAGCAGCCATCTTTCAAAATTATAGAATTCATGATGGTGCATCATAACTGAATATAAGTGACAATTTAAGTTACAATTTAAGTTATCTAAAAATTTAAATAAGAATCTTTATTAAATACTCACTGAATACCCGTTCTTCGTCAGGAATGGAAGAAAAAGTAAACAATGATTGTATTGGTGCTGAACAATGCTACAAAATAATGTACTAAATTAAAAGACATATACTAACACAAAAGATAACACTAAAATAGTTTTTGAGGTCGAAGAACTTCAAAATTTAGGCTGTTTTTAATCTGCAGTCATTTTGTAGTGGAAAAGAAATCAAAAAATCTACATTAAATATGCAGTTATATTAACCTCAAAAATTCTGCTGTAAACATGTAGTTGTATTAACATTGGAGTATGTTTGGCTTTTCTTTTTGGTATGTAGTAAGGCGGTTGAGTATTGTCAAATGAACAGTGGAATGTGGCTGAAATAGTTTATCTGGTACCATCCGTCGTGAGTGATGGAAAATACACGACATTTTATAGTAAGCACAGCTTTATGGTGCTGGCATCCATGCTTGAATGATAGTTTTATTTTCTGAAAGTCAGGGTTCACCATTTGGGGAGTTTAGGACACTGGAAACTGTGTTAAAGGAATGGGAAAAGTATTATTGTATCGTCAACGCTGGGGCTCGAACATACGTTTAGCTGGTCGCGATATCGACAGATTTGCCCTTTTGGCTGCACTATGAACCTTTCATGCCCTATGCGTCTGCTGCAGCATGTAGCCTTTATAAGGTGGGCCTAGTTGACGAGTATAAAATTCTGGTTGTTTAAGCGTATTAAGTGAAAACAGGCAATAAACGATTTTCTCACGGTTAACAGTCGGAATATTGTCTTTTTTTAATGGTTATTTGACTGGTTTGGTTGTATATGGAAAAATGATGAATAAATAAATCGTTCTTTAACTATTTAATCCGAGAAATTTATAACAGTGTAGATTTAATGAATGACTAAAAGTCAATTCCTGTCTTTTGCGTGTTGTAATCACCATTCTTTCTTTCTTTTTTTTTTTTTTTTAAATCTTAGAACGCATTTTGAAAACAAACAGTTCGATAAATATTATGCTCATTTAAAACATATTTTTTTAAACAAAGTTATTTGTTAAAAAGGGTTATTTCTGAGAAATGAAAAGGTCTTTTTGTTTAAAAAAAGACAAATTTCTAAAAACAGGCTGAAATTTATAAATAGCTAAAGAAAAGGCTTATTATCGAAGCTATAAAATCTCAGATGAGGTATTCATTTTCAAATTTTATTATGTAAAAGCTTTCGACATGAAATTGTTTGAAACCCAAACATCTAAATTTAATTTTTGATTCAACAAAAGGATAAATCTTTTGTTCTGAAATAGTACTAATTTAGTTTTAGTTTGAATTCGAATAAAAACAAATTTATGAATTTTATAAATTTACATTTTATTATAATTTATAATATATATTTTATTTTAATTTGCGTTTTTTATAGTAATAACTAATTTTTTTAAGTCAAAAATAATTAAATAAATCATAAATTATTAAATAAACTTATGTCAAAATAATTACAATTATGTCAAATACGTATCTTTTGTATTTTTTAAAAAATATCGACAGCGTATGTAAAATCTGGCCTAAATGTGCAAGTTTAGAATTTTCATGAAAATCTAAGAAATTAATAATCAGAAATTAATATATTATCAAGGGAGATAAAAATGCTACAAGAAGTGGAAGAATTATTAATGAAGGAAATCTGTTTGACTGCCGCAAGACCCTCTGACCACCACTTTTACAACTATGCAAAATAGTTATACTGCAGATGCACCAGGAAATATTCTTCTGAAACAAGGACTGTATAATTACTACAAATTTACTGTAACTTAACCTCGGACTTAAAGTTTCATTGTTTTCCAAATTTATGATTTTAAAGAGATTCTACATAAACTACAGTAATTTTGTTGATAATAACTAAAACATTTTTCGTAAAAAATGT
Source organism: Parasteatoda lunata (assembly GCA_949128135.1). Classification (NCBI taxonomy): domain Eukaryota; kingdom Metazoa; phylum Arthropoda; class Arachnida; order Araneae; family Theridiidae; genus Parasteatoda; species Parasteatoda lunata. Next base: position 100,085,475 of record OX421975.1, read on the forward strand.
TTTAGTTATTTACAAAACTACTGTAAATAACTAAATTATTGATTTTTCAGTATAGTGATTTTTCAGTAATTTGCAAAAAAATTACTGAAAAATCACTTCACATTAGCTGCACTATTTCACAATTAAGATTGCATTACAGAAAATATACCGCTGACTGTAGAAAAACTTAAAAAATACTTCAATTCTGCAGCAACACTGCTGTTTATTTTTATCTGGGCAGAAGTGCTTATCAACAAAATCTTATCACAATTTCTTTGTTTCAGCATACGCCGCTTGTACTTGCAAGAATGGTGGTGGAGGTGAAAATGGTGGTGGAGGAGGAAATGGTGGTGGAGGTGGAAATGGTGGAGGTACAAGAGGCGGTGGCAGAAATCAAATAGACAGAAGTACGTAACATACATATTTTAAGCCAATCTTGCATCTTTAATCAAATCCAATTTTATGTGACATATACTAAAAGAAATTCCTAACAAAGTACCATATTTTTTATTACCAAAATTTCTGTTTATTCATAAATTAGGTATTTTGCAATTTTGAACGTAACTATATACACATCTAGTGAATACCTGCCTCGGCTTTTGTTGCTCATTTATGTTCGAATGATAAAATTTTCGGAGTTCAATATAACTAAAGTTGGATCTACGTACCAAGTGTCATGGATATTATTGACGATTTAATAAATAAATTAAAGCAAAAAAAGAAGCATATGGAAATGTATGGCTTGCGGCGTTCCTCTTAGGAAATCAGAGAAATTCTTTCGATCAAAAGAAATCAGAGAAATTGAAATCGATTTTAAAAATTAATTATAAAGGTCGTAAATAGATATGATGCCGCCCTGTCGCTAACTATGACAATCTATAAGACTTATATGTTTTTAAAATAGCTTCCATTTGTAAAATTGATGTTACGTAGTCTTATGACAAAATTAACATAAATCCAGGTAAAAGTTCTCATTTGGAAGGGTTTAACATGCAACAGAAAACATCGTATTATAGTTTTCCAGTCATTAGCGCCTCTTGTTGACAAACTTTCTTATAACAGTCATCCCAGCGTAAAGGAATATTGGTTACGGTTCCAGCTAACTGTATTCAAATAAGAGTGTTATTCGATAATAAAGGAAGTGCATTAGTTTATCCTATGCTAGTTTTTTTAATTTTTTTTTTTATGAAATTTTACTTTTAAACTGTTTATAAAGCATAGTATAATGTTTTGCCGGAAAAAACTCAACCAATAAACAATTATAATTCGAGATCTATAAATATTTTCACTTATATATATAAAAAAAAAAAATTTATGTCAATGAAAGTATAGCAAACGTACCATGTAATGCTATTTATTTCCTTCTGAAAAAAATCGACAATTGAGATTGTTTTGACACTCATTTAACAGAACAGTTCTTTACTACTTACCTTACTCTAAATGGTGTACATGTAAGTGATAAGAGTGAAAGAATGTTAAAAATCCTCCTCAACTACTATGTAACTGTTAATAAGATTTTATTAATTTTTAAATAATTCTTGCTTGGAGCAGAAAATGGATATGAAGTCACCATTGAAGTAGTGATCTAACTATACATTAATATTTCTCTTTTCCTTTTAAATCGTCCACGATTTTTCAAGTGGAAAATTCTTCTAATATCTAATGTCTAAATCTAATGTTCCATACCTAGTGACAGCTAGCCTTCCTTTTTAACTAATTAATAATATTTTGGATTTTAAATTTTCTTGTTTCTTTACTCTTGTTCGGTCACTCCATATTATTTGCAACGTTTTTTTTTATTTTTTATATTTTTATAGTGAATAGGCTTAAAGTTATTGAAGTGATCAGTTAGGGTGAGTCTTATGAAACAGACTAGCTGCATTGGTTCAAGGATTAACATCATTTCTTCAAAATATTTTATTAAAATAACTCATATGGCACAGAGTATGATATTTTATGACACAGACGCATATTTGCATGCTTTTTTAAATAAGGTATGGAGTATTCATTGAAAAGATTACATTATATACACATATTTGCAAGTTTAAAAGTAGTTCAATTCTGGAAATAAGACTTATTGTTAAAAATTATAGAATGATTTCATTGCAGCGTTATCTATAAAATACGTATATACACATGATACATCTACGCATCATATGTATAAAATACGTATGTAACCAGAATGTAGTTTTGTTTAATTCATAAATACAAAGTTCAAGTATCATTTTGTATTAAAATATTTTTCTTTTTTATCTCCCATTTTTTTTGGAGAAACTCTCTGGACTTACATAAAAGCCAATGTAGATGATTTCAAAGACCAATCACAGAGATTTGATCACGTGCTTATTGATATCAGTTATCCACCCCCACCATCAAATGGTAATATGTATTTCTTAACTATCATAGACAGGTTTACGCGATGGCCAGAAGCTGTGCCAATTTCAGATATCACTGCACAGACAGTCGCTCAACACTTTTATAGTCTCTGGATTTCCTGATTTGGCTGTCCAGCTCGTGTCATGACAGACCAGGAATGCCAATTTGAGAGTGAATTGTTTAAAGCGCTTTCACAAGTACTTGGTATTCATTGAATCAGGACCTCATTTATCATTATCATTCAAGTGGTCTGATCGAGGAGTTCTATAGACCTCTGAAGACTGCACTGAAAGCTTACGGTACTGACCAGTGGTCCGAAGCCTTGCCGACAATCATGCTAGGGCACAGAGCCATATTCAAGGAGGATATAAAAACAACAACTGCGGAATTATGGGAAATCACTGAGATTACCATGAGAACTTTTTACTCCTTCACCTGCAGAAGTTTTCCCCAAACAACTAATCCAAGACTTGAAAACCCATTTCGAAAAAATGAGACCAGTACCCCCTTCTAGACACGCAAGTAGATCTGTTTTCGTCCATTCGAATCTAAATGACTGTTCACATGTTTTCGTGCGCCACTATGGTGTACGAAAGCCGTTGCAGGCTCCTTATGACGGTTCCTTCTGCTTAAGAAAGACAAAATTTTTGATGTCAGAATTAAATGGGTCCAACAGACAATTTCTATTGATCGCTTGAGGCCGGTCAACATAACTACCGACAAGACTGGCTTTTCACCAGGCGAGCCAACTGTGAAAAAACAGACTGTTCCAGCACCGCCAATCAGTACAACCAAAACAACAAGTACAGGTAAGTCTGTACGACTCAAAGTGCTAAACAAACGGTCTCAGCACCACCAACCAATACAACACGTACAAGGAGATCTGTTACAGGGCAAAAGGGAGAATAGAAGAGTTAGTTCACTCCGTTGAAGAATCTTTCGCCACGCCAAACCTCCGATTTTCGTCTGTGACGTCACGGCGGCGCAAAGCTTGAACTTTTACTTCAAGAACTGGGTGTTCGGTCTAACTAGCTCTAACTAATACAGTCAACCCCGCTTAAAGGAATACCATCGGTCCCAGCCAAAGCTATGCTATTAAGCGGGTTATTCGATTAAAAGGGGAGTGCAATATTCAATCTTAAATTCTAAATTTTTGCGAAATTTTACTTTTTAATGGTATTTAATGCATAGCATAGCGTTTTGATTAAATAAACTCAGTTTTATGATAAATAAACAATTATAAATAAAACTGTATCGCTAGTATCATAAAATATAAATGTCATTTAAAGTTATACAAAAGTAAATAAAATATTAGTGAAAAGCTTAATATAGGTACTAAAATATTAATTGATACCTTTCGAAAAAATCTATAATTGAAGACTGTGTTTATACCCGTCTAATTCCTCAATTTATCAAAATTAGATTTTCCCTTTCAGTTTGTTCTAAGACTTTTCTGACTTGCGTATTCCTTTCAAATACATTTTTATTTTTACTTATTTATTTTTTTTATATCTTCGAAACTTGAGAAATTCCAAATTAATGCGCTATTTTAGATTGGAATTTTTTTTTAATTTTCTGTTTTAAAGATTTTTTTGTTCTTCGATTAATTCAAATCTTTCCTTTTTGAGCTCTTTTCAGTACCTCCTGTTTATGCAATTAGGCGGGGACAAAAAACAAGAAGTATTCGTTTAAACGGGGAACATTATTTTCATATAAAATGATTTGGTTCCATTAAATTTTATTCGTATAAGCGGGTTATTCGATTATCCGATACGCAATTAAGTGGGGACGACTGTATTGGAGTATTCCTTTTTGCAACATATTCCAAAACATTCGTTGCTTTCTATACCGATTTTCCTCAGTTTCTTCACGAGAATTACAAAAATTATTAACGAAACGCCTGTTTTGGCGATAGCAACTTGCAAAAATTCTGATAGACAAACAAAGGTAAAAATTATAATTTTCCATGTGTTTCCTAAAATAAATGAACAACTATGTAAAGAATGACTTCAACGTTGCAAACGAAATGACTCAGTTAATATAAAATATGTACGAATATGCAGTAAGCATTTCTTAAAAGAAGATTATGAAGATGATATGAGAAATCATTTGCTTGGATTGCCGATTAGAATGATTTTAAAATCTACTGCAGTACTGAGAGTAAATTTTCTTCTTTACAAACAATTTTCTTCTCGGCAAGAAAGATTCAATAAACGCAAAGTGTTGGTTCGTGGTTCGTTTCAGGACTTTTATAAGAATTCGCCATCTTAATTGAAACCACCCTGTTACTTCCAAAAGAAAGGGAGGCGAAAAAATTAAAAAATGGATAAGCTCAAAGAAAATAAGAACTTGAACGAAAAGTTTAAATAATTATTAGTTAAAATTCTCCTATATTCATAACATAGTTTCTAATGTAGTTATTCTAAATATTTATGATTTTTTTAAAATTTTTTTCTATTATGTTTAAATATCTATACACAATTGTAAAATTTCTGATATTTTTTGGAACCAAAATTATTATATTATTTCAGTAATTAGCGAAGGTTGATGTTTCCTACTTTTTAATAGAAATAATAATTTTTAATAGTGCTCAAAATAGAAAGGTCACCGTTGATTTTTTCTTAAACTTTTTAATACATTTTTCAATTTGAATATGAGATCATCTTAAGAGAGGGTTTACCATATTCCATAAATAGCTAGTTCCCAGTCAGAGTCCGGAAAACCTGCAATATGTTTACAAAATATGTTTTTAAATTGAAAACTTAATTCTTAAGTATAAATCAATTTTATTAATATCAAATATTTTATGAACATGAGTGTTTTTTAATTTTCAACAATTTAATAAAGCTTTTATCATGTTGAAAGAATGCACATTAAAAAATAAATATGCACTCATATTGAGTATTTTTTTAATTTTTCCCCTACAGGTCGTAATGATGAACTGATCGGCATACGGAACATACGAATATTAAGTTCAGACGAGTATTGAAAAATATTATTGGATTACAATAGATCATTACAGTGAGACAATGTGTTACAACATAATAAAATTTAACTTATTTTTCTTTCAATTTTGTAACTGTACAAAGAAACAAATCTAAATTTCAGAATGTAATGAACAATAAATTCTTCCATGTACTATAAGAGATTAAGAAAATTGTTTATTGAACTTATTTTAATAAAATAAAATTTTATTGGATTTGTTGGAATTTTCTTAAGAGAACAGAGATTTATACTCATTAAATTTCAAATTGTTTAAAAAAATTTTTGCTACTTTTTTTCATTGGCATTTTGCATGAATAATCTCTTACAAATACCCGAAGTATTAAAAAAGTTTCGGATGGTTGATTAAATATAATCTCTACAGGTTTGAAAAAAAATTGCATCTCTAGGAGCCCCTGTAATTCTTCCGTGGAACCCCAGGGTTCCTCTAATCACCTTTGCAGGCTAGCTTGCACAGTGCTGTAGCGTATCTACCACTACAAAATTACAACTACAATTCACTAGTGTGTTGTGGCTATCTAACATGTCATTAAATACTATAACTAAAAGAGGTAAAAACGCCCAGTCGTGCATACCTTGTATCCCTACGAATCATCGAAAATTATTTAATCCTTCCTAATATGGAAGAAAAGAGGGAAAGATTTTAAAATAACTCCCTCTTTGATACATAAATCTAATTATAATTCATTGGTATGTTTTCAGCCTTGAAGTCCCAAAATAGAATATCTCTACATCTATTCTTTAATAAACACATTATATGAAAACGAACGAGTTTCAATGCTTTGATTAATAAAAAAATAATATTTATAATTTTGTATTTCCACCCCCCCCAAAAAAAAATGGTAAACCAAAATAAAAATTTAGAATACAAAAAATAAAAAAAAACTAAAAAAAAAAAAAAACTATTTACAATGACAAAAATAACAACATGATAATGCAATTTATCAACTTCTGTTTAGTCAAATAAACAGAAAGGAAAAATTAAACATATTTATATAACTATTCTACTAAAATGTTTTTTAAAAATTTTTTCATACAGAAATATACACAATTTTTATGCGAACGAACTGGACCCTAAGTGTCATTTATCAGAATTTAAGATTCTGTATGGTTAAAGGGGTTATTTACTTGATGAAAATCTGTATTCCCCGTTAAATTGGAGGAAAACAGAATTTCATGAAGCACAGTGATATTGAGAGATCCAGATTGGACTATACAAAAATAGCTTATAATATTTTTCTCACCTTGTTGAGAAAAAAAGTTCACTTTTCCTCGCCCTCACATCCAAATGATGCTGAGGTAAACATCTCCACACGCGATTCGGATCTCCCAAAAATATAGGGTTTACTTCTTCCACTGAAGAAAGTTTAAAAAAAAAAAAAATTCTTTTCTTTTGGACACTATTCATGATTTAATTTCAACATTTGTGGGCTGTGATATTTCCTAAGCTTTGATACATTTACTATTTAAAAATTTTGTTTAGTTATTCTTTTTATTTATTTTGTAATTAACGTCTGAAATTTTCTGAAGAATTTTAAACGGTCCACTAAAAGGAGGTGACAACTTCCTTGTATTAGGATAAGTAAATTCTTCAAACATAACTAATTCATCAGTTTTAAAGTCTATAATTAAAAATCTAGCATCATAACAAATTTTATTTCTTTCATGATATTCTTTAGTTCTTTGAATTGCTATTTTTTTAGCTTCCTCGACAGGTGTATAGATTTCTTTATTTAAGGGATTCTCGTAGGGGAGTCTACCATGCATGAGGTATGCAGGTGGAAATTTTGTTACAGAATTGGGAGTTAAGTTATAAGTATTAACTATATCTTTTAACGAAGTAGGCCAGGGAGTTTTAGTAGGTTTTTCATTAATTTTACGTTTTAAACGCATAATTATTATTTGACCAAGGCATTCTACCTTGCCATTAGATCCCGGATGATGTGCAGTTGTCAATAATTGTTGAATTTCATTATGTTTGAAACAATTTTTTAAATGAGAAGAAGTAAAGTCAGCGTTTCGATCACTCAACAAAGATTTAGGAATTTGATTTTGAAAAATTTGATGTAAAAAATTGGTATAAGTTTCTGAACTAATAGATTTTGACGCAAAAGCCCAAATGTATCGTGTTAAGTGGTCAATAACTAAAGTTAAATATTTTTTAGTTTAATTATAGTAATTTAATCCACCAACACAATCTATTGCTAGTAAGTCAAAAGACTGATTAACAGGGGGTAAGGATTGTAATAATCCAAATTTTTTTTGCCGTGGTTTTTTACTTACTTGGCACGTATGACAATGTTTACAAAGTTTTGTTATATCTGAAGTTATGTTATTCCAATAATAAATTAAGTTTATCATTTTTTGAATTCCAGGATGATTAAATTTATCATGAGCAATTTGCAGTAATTTTAATCTTAACGAAAATGGAACAACTATTTTAGTAAAACCTTTTTTACGTACACAAAAAAACATTCTTAATATCAATAAAATTACCTTGTAAGTTATCTTTCCTTTGAGCTTCTCTTAATTCATCCAATTTTAACAAATGTGATACATGAACATTATTATTATTATTACTATTACTTTTGACAAGTGAATGTGTTGCATCTCTCGAAAGCCAATCTGCTTCAAAATTAGTAGAACCTTTTGTGTATTTAATATCATATTCATACATACTTAACAATAATGACCATCTAAATAATCTACCTTTTAAATTTTTTACAGTTTTTAGCCAAACTAAAGCAGCATGATCAGTAAGTATGGTGAATTTTTGGTCAAACAGGTAATGATGGAATTTATTTGAAGAATCTATTATAGCAAGACATTCAAGTTCTGTAATTGTATAGTTTTTTCATAGTCTCTTAAGGAACGAGAATGAAAAGCTACAGGATGCAATACCCCTCATTCATCTGTCTGTTTTAACACTGAACCAATTCCAGCTAACGATGCATCAACAAAAAGATGACATTCATGATTAGGATTAAAAATTTTCAATATTGGTTTACAAATAATAGCATTCTTTAAAGTTCAAAAGATTGTTGACATCTTTCGTAGTGTGGTTCGTAGTGTGGTCGATGTTTCTCCAAAAAGATACAGGAAAATGCAGGAATCATAAGGCCCACAAATGAGAACATTACATGCTGGTGGATAGATAGAGAAGAGCACATTTGACCTTGAAAAGAGGGTCTTTTATATCTTTCTGTGCAATATATTTAAATATTAATAGTATTTAGGAACGTGGAACTGATCAATTTTCCAAGCTACTAAAGACACATCATCACATTTTCTGAGATAATTAGATCAATATTATTACTTTCTTTGTGGGAAAGGTTTTAAACGATTGCGGGTTAGATAAATGCTCTATTTACGGATTATATTTAATATATATTATTTTAACTTTACATATATATATATATATATATATATATATATATATATATATATATATATATATATATATATATATATATATATATATATATATATATATATATATATATATATATATATATATATATATATATATATATAAATATATATATATATATAAATATATATATATAAATAATATATATATATATATATATATATATATATATATATATATATATATATAAATATATATATATATATAAATATATATATATAAATATATATATATATATATATATATATATATAAATATATATATATATATAAATATATATATATAAATATATATATATATATATATATATATATATATATATATAAAGGATAAAAAGAAAAACAGAAAAATGAAGGAAATTAAGAAGTTTTAATAACTGCGCATAAGCTGCAAGTATATAAGGGTCATAAAAAAAGTTAAAAAATATAGAGAAAACATGAAAAGTAATATAGATTAATGAAAAGAGAAGAAGAAAAAAAAATATTAAAAAAATGATTTTTTTAATCTAAATAAAAGATTTTATAAATAAAAAATATTTTATTTATAGATTAATGAAAAGAGAAGAAGAAAAATAAAATATTAAAAAAATTATTTTTTTATCTAAATAAAAGATTTTATAAATAAAAAATATTTTATTTTTCTTCTTCTCTTTTCATTAATCTTTATTACAGTTAGCGGCTCTCCAACCTCGTGCCGCGAGGGTGTTATTTATGCTACTGTCCACACAATACGGTGCCAAATACATGCTTTTTAGCATGCACAAATACTTACATGTCAATAAAATTATCATTACAGATAAAATCAGCAAAAGAAACAAGCTCGTAATATACAGTCACTTTAAAATGTTGTTGTCACTTACACAATAAAATATTTTTTATCGCGGTAACATTATTTTAAATTGCATTTTCCTATTCTTAATATCATGCTTTATGATAAACGTTGAGTATTGGATAATAACGCCATCAATGAAAATAATAATAAATGCCGAATACGACAGTATAGGCATAGTAGTTATCGAAAACGATGTTATCGTGAGTGCGCTAGTTTGGTGATTTTGTTAATCATAATTAAAAGTAAGACAATTTGAAACAAAAAACAAATCCTCGACAGTTGTGCAATGAAAATATTGTCTGATATAAAATATAAATATAACGTAAATCAGTTAAGTTGGAAAACATTGCGATAAGCCAAATTCCATTGATATTTTATTAAGATATATCGCGATATAAAAATTCTGATATTGCTCACTGTATACTTATTGTTGTATGAAAAAAATGCAAGCTATATAATAAAAACATAAATCGAAAGAAATGTTTCTTTATTGTTTAATATATTCACATTTATTGATTAGTTTATAGAAATTGTTTTCGTTTAATAAGATTATTTGTTATCTCAGAGCTAGAGTTACAGTTTATTTAAATTATTTACAATTAAAATGTTCAAAGCTCAGATCCTTAATTACAGAGGGTAATATTTTAAAAACCTAACAACACACAGTAATCACAGATATTATTTAAGTAATGAAAAATCGCTCCGTTGCCATTCCCCAATTACTTAAATTGTGTCCTTGGGCTGCAGACGAGAAGCAATTGATACGGGATGGCCTTATTGAGTCTATTAATTTGAAAAGAAAACAAAATTTCAAATCAATTGGGCACGTGTTTTGATTTTTTAAGCTTACGATTAGTGTATGCAAATTAACTCTTTTTCTGTTTAAAGAACAAGTTGAGCAGACACAACAAACAAATTTAAAGAAGAGATGTTATGAATTCGAAATTCTTCGATTTTTTACATTTCAAAATGAATGTTTAGAAAGTTTCTAAATCCTTCAGATATTTTTTATGAAATAAACTTTTCAGTTTTTATAGATTTATTCACTGCATCTAATTAGGGATAGGCTCATTCTCAACAGATTCAACATTGTGAATCGGAAATTTTTGCCTGAGTTCATATTTCTATGATCGAAAATTTCTTTATTTCATATTAAAAATATTGCTCCAACCCCAGAAATGTCTAGTTGTGGTGAAAAGAAAGGTAGGAGGAGTCGAAAATTTTCATACATTTGCCAATAAAACTTATTCAGCATCATTTTGAATATTTTTTTTTTTTTTTTTTTTAATTACTCTTCATTTGAATGTATGTTTTGAACCCACAAAAGCTAATTTCAATGTATATTTTTTAACAATAAGTTAGGCTTCAGAAATATTAATTTACAGTTAATTAAAAACATAAATATTAATTTACAACTTCTCCTTTCTGAAAAATTTCAAAGACAATTATTGTATTGGAAAACCGAATTTTAATATTTATTCGGTAAAAAATAACCTTGTTCTATTAATTAAGGGGTAGTCCATAAATAATGCCCATTTTTGTTTTAATATTTTTGAATCCCTTTTCCTCCGTGGGACGAAGTTTCACATTTCACATTAAACTAATAACCATGCTAGATAATTTTGTGACATGTTTATTTTTAAACTTGACCTATGTATTTTACTGATATTTTTGAGCATAACAAAAATAAAGGCGTCACTCACACCCCTGGTTTTTGAGCTGGGGGTAGTGAGTTTGATCCTGGAAGTCGTAAAACAAACCGCAGCGGCAAGGTCCGGATGAAGGTTGACGGCAAATCTGTCACGGATGAAGGTTGTGGTGTGTAAATGTGGAGAGATGGGTATCATCTCAGGCGCTTTCCACGTCGTCTGACAGGGGTCAAAATTAAGCGGCATTGCTGCATTGGTCCTTAAAAGACAGAGATCTAAAAATTAGGTAAGTTGCTTGGTCATTGTTGGGCAATGTGGTATGTGCATGTATTTATTTTGATAAAGAATATGAAAAAAAAAGCAGAAAAAGTAATTATTTTAAATTATTTAATTTTCTGATTTTTAATGTTTAAATTTTAACCAAATTGTGTGATGTCAACCTTCATAGTCCCTTTCTTCCCCTTGCCACAAATTCACAAAATTTTAAGAACCCCCGCCCCTCTAACTTATTTTATTATTACACTAATTTTATAAGGTTGTTTTGCAATATTAAATATCAGTTTATTCAAGTCAGATAAATCACGTAAATAAACCATCAAGAGAATTTGGAATATTTTTTAAATGGTGAAAAAAAGACAATTAAATTACAAAATAAAAAAAATTTGATCGAAAAAAAACCTATTATTTGTTGAATTTTCTGAAGCATTAGTTTTTTTCCCCTAACCTTTCTACGGAGAAAAATAACATTTAATAAGTAAAAAACTAGAATGTATAAAAAAAAAACTTGTAATTAAATTTTAAAAAAAATCTATGTAATTTAGTAAATAAAGATCTTAATAAGTCATGTGATTGCAATTAACCGACATTATTATCACAGAAGGCTTAATAAAAATATTTTATTTAATGACCGGCGTTGAACAGCCGACACAATTCTGAGTTTACAACTGTCTATGTTAAACTCTGTAGCCTTGTAATTTTGAACCCCACTCAGAAGACAAGGGAATTCATGGATCATTAGGCCATTGGGCTATCTATCCTTCGTGGTGTACTGTTCTATAGAAAAAATATTTCTACAGAAAAAATTAAGCATTTAAGAAACGAGGGGAGGAAAACCACGAAATCTTTCCGCGGTTAGTCCGATGGCAAGGTGATTCTAAAATATGATCCATTTACCACTGATGATACATTTTACGTCTGCAATGTGAGCAGAATTCTCACCAATAAGGCGAACGCTCTTTCAATTACGCTAGGTAATTTAATAACCTAACCAAGAGTAAATTTCCCACTTCTCTGCTACGTAGGGAGTGGTAGGAAGAAACATTTCAGTTAATGATGCGAAGTCCTATATTTTTCTGCGCTAAATGTCAAAGGAGTGGACAGGTGTATAGGTATGCATATAAACCTATATGTCCTTTATAAACTTATACATTCTGATAAAAAATAAACTAAACTAAAAATATCATTTTGAAAAAAAATCTCTCCGATTGCAAACCAAACTTATTTCAGATATGAAATCATTATGCGCGAATTAGGTAAAATCAGGTTCTTGAATGAATGCAACAGAAAATCCCCCCCCCCCCAAATAATTAAGTTAAGCAAATTATATTTCCCTCCATAAAAACCTTGTTGTGTAATTTGCAGTTGAACTGTCAGAAACAGTTTTGCCAATCTGCTAAACTTAGGAGAGAAAATTTAACTGTGAGAAAGTTGACTTTCAATGGTGAATGTTAACAATCACATAGTTGCTTTGGTAAATGTCCGAAATATTTGTTACGTCCGATTTGATACTAATTTATTTTATTCGTTGATATTATTATATTTATTCGATATTTAATATCTGCTGAGGATAGATTAGGAGAAACATCAGTGTTCTGATCGGAGCACCGGTTAAATGCATACTGGGCAGTGGCACTTGATCTTAAAATACATTGATGTACGGCATACCGAGCAACTGTATTCCGGACAGTGGCACTTAATTAGACCTAGTATATATTTCGAACGTTTAACAAAGCGTCTATGTGATTGTCATCATTCACCGGTGGAAGTCATCAACCACTAATTTCGGTTATTCACAGTAACATACACATATGTTAGTTTTTTATTTTTTATTTTACTGTTGTCGATTTAAATAAAAATATAAATAGAACAATAAAATAAACTCTATAAAAATAACTCTCCTTAACAAGGGTCTTGACAAGAGTTTATAAGTCGCACTTTATATTAAAAATTCAAGCTTGCATATGTTTGTGCGGGGTTGGTATTACTTCTTGGTAGGGCGTTGGGCCCACCAAGGTTGTAGCGTTGGTTGTGAGTTCGATTCCCGCTGGCTGAAGACTTGTGAATAAAATGATGATTGATGCACGCTAAATCTGTCGGGGTCACAAAGTCCTCAAGGTTCCCATAGCATATCTATACTTTTGAAGGAACTGAATCGGAGATTGATCAAACTCTGATTCAGGTCAAAATTATGATCTGCGGATGTATGATGTGTGAATGTGTCCTCACTGTACAACGGGCTGTGACTTATGTGTGTTGTCTCTGGATCATCCTCAAGGATGCTTCCCAAACTGTCGCCATTGTGCAGCTCTTGTCTGGCATAAATAAAAGCACTGCGAATCTATGTGAGTGAATTAATAAAATGGCAAACATTTTTTTATATGAGAGATAATTGTTAACGACACACTGGAGTTACACTATATATGTTTGGTTTTTCACGTCGCACTATAGCTATACTAATGGATTACTGCCCTAAATGATGGACTGTATAACAGAAAAAAGAAACTACATCTTAGTTAGCTGTATAGAAACTGTATATTAGTCAACTACGTCAAAAAAAATCTTTTTCGATACCCGATTTTAATTAATCAGCTATATCAGAAAATGTCAGCCGTAAAGAAATTAGAAACAAAATTTCAGTATCCGAAATTAGCTATATCTGAAAAAGTCAACTATTAAGAAATATATTCTAGTCAGCTATTCAGAAAATAAATTTTAGTCAGCTAATTCAATTGAAAGCGTACAGAGATATTTACTTAAGAATTCGTTTTCTCCTAATTAAGAAGAGAAAGAAATCATTCTTGTTTTTCTTCTTCATATGATTCTAGCACGTGTACTTTCGACGCGTGTTTGACATATTTTTAATAGTGTTTCGCTTGTTTTTTTGAATTCATATTTTTTATTGTTATTCTAAATCATGCGTTTTCTGAGGAAATATCAAATCAAATTAATAAAATAAGATATTCTTAGAAATAAAAGTAATAAAAATATACAATGGAAATTTAGTTACTTTATTACTATAAAAATTCTCAACATTTTTACATACATTTTATCAAAAACATAGACTTCAGTCTAATTCTCACAAAAATGAAGATAATCATAGATCTCAAATAATTATATCTGCAAAAGTGAAAAAAAATATAGGTTTTTTATGGTGGAAAAGTAATTCTTTCATGTTTACTTTAATTGCAATTTTAAACATTTCATTCAGCATCTTTAACATTAGGACAGGATAAATGAATATGCTTAATCGAACATTCGAATCGAATTTAGTCTTAGTTTCGTTACCACTATTACAGTTTTCGAAGAACTAAAGGAACACAAACATGATGTTTAGGTATTTATCAAGGCGGTTGTAGACTCCTGCAATATTTAAAGTGCTACTGACCGGATCGAAAATTATTTGAAACAAAGGCTTAACGTTGCAAGTGTGTTAGTGTTTGCTCTTCACAAAATACTTTTTTCTATGGATAGTGAATGTAATAAAAGTATTAATTAATAAATTCTAATCTAATCTAATATATATAATTCTCTTACGTGGCTCCCAAATTTTGGCTGTATTTCTTTTCCGCCGGTGGCAACGTTTGCTTTGTTTACGTTTTGAAAACACCAAAGCCTTCTGCCTTTTAATGATGTGTTTCTGATCTAATATATATAATTCTCTTACGTGGCTCCCAAATTTTGGCTGAAGTACTTTGCACAACTAAATAAGATTCTTTTCACAACACTTAAATATTTACTTTATTTTCCTCATTTATAGAGAAAACAGTCGGCAAAGAATTTTTGTTAGGTTAAAAAACATTTCGCTAAAAAAAGAACGAATTCTAAAAGAAATAAAAATAAACAACTTAAAAAATAAAAATGCTGTTGCCAGCCATAGAATTTTTTGAAAGGTAACTTAGCAACATAAATCAAAATGACATAGAAGCGCAATAGATCAAAATTAAGATACCCGAGCGCTTGACGTAACAAATCCTTCAATTCTATAAGTGTTGTATCGCCAAACGCCCAAATTAACAATTGTGTTTTTAAAGAAATTCTCTCTCTCTCTCTCTCTCTACTATTCAGACTACTATTTCATATTGTTTTACAACACATGGCTTTAACACTCTGGTGGAAAAGAATTTAAAACAAAACTTACAACAGTTACTTTTCTCAACAACTGAAATTTAGAATAGTGTGATTAAGAAAAATATGTGAACTGTTTGCAATTTCAAATTAATATTGAAATGTACAGGTTTAGAATTTGCTACAGTAAAAAGTTTTCGGAACTTCAGTATTCAAAAAAGTATACAAAAGCTAGACGTTAAGAACGTATCCAATGAGCGAGCAAAGCGAGCATTGGATTGCGAAGCAATCCGAAATGAACTGCGAAAGCAGTTCCGGGGGTTGGCGAGCGCCAGCGAGCAGGAAGCGAAGCCTCCTAGTATTATTAAATTATACTATTATTATTCTAATTAAATAATAATAGTATAATTTAATAAGAATAATAATAGTAGTAAATAAATAATGAATTAATTCTTTTTTATTTGCAGGACTTAAATTAGACACATTTTGTTTTAAAGAAAATGAAAAAAAATCAAACCTGGATATTAAACGTAAGAATAAATAACTATTACTCTACAAAAAAGAAAAGGAAAATCTTGCAATTAAAATTTGACCAATTTTTTACTAGTTTAAGTGCTCAAATTTTTAGTTGGTTTTCTTTACAGGATGAAAACACAATTTTCAAATGCTTTCTGACCATTATCAGCAGAATTTATGACCAATCAAAATTTTTATTATTTTCGGCCTGAACAAGCCAGGAGACTCAAAATTAAAATGTAGAAAAAAATGAAATTAAAAAATGCATATATATTTAAAATATCAAGTTTGTTCAGTAGACTAAAAAGGAGAAAATTAATTTATAAAAATTTTCACGTGTAACAAAAACCACAAGGGCAAAATGTCACAACAAACTTCTCTCAACATTTAAAATTCCACTTTTTTTCTGTTTTGGTGACAAAAATGAATATTTCTTTTTCAGTACACTTATCAAACATGATGTTTAAAAACATTTCCATTTCCGATTGCACTTTTTATAGGACTTCCCTTAGTGCTCTCGCCTTTAAAATATATACTTGCATTGCAAATTTTATTAATTTAAATAAATTTTTCTTCTTTGGCAAATCGAAAAGAAAAACATTTTAATATTTGGGTAAAAAAATAAAATCGCTAAACTTATTTTTTAATGAAACATTAATGAGAATAAAATCAGATGCATTTGGACAACTCTCCTGAATAATAAACTAAAAAGTCAATTTATTTGTTATAAATTAGTTGCGTTTTTTTTCCTAAATGTTTTAAATCATAAAACCCAAATTAGACAGCCTCCTCTCCTCCGATTTGGAACTATTTTTTACACGATCATTTCGATTGCATCTCATAATTCATACCGAGGATGTGGAGTGAGAATTTGTTTCATTTTTCTTTACATTAACGATTTCTATTTTAAAAGATAAAAAAACTTATAAATGTTTGGGGAATATATAGGATAAAATAAATATTAAACTATTAAACATTAAAAAGTTATAAATAATTAATTAAATTAGAAATAAAATAAACTGGAAGTGTGAGAACAAGTTTTTTGTTTCAAATAATATTTCATTTTAATTTCACACAAAAGTAAATTTCACAAGACTTTTCAGAAACTTCCCTCTTCAGCAGCATAGCTGACAAACACACGAAGGAGAGGGTTAGACCAAATTTTTTCATCAACAATATTTTCCACTATGTTTTCCAAGTTTTCATTTTATTTTTTCCGACATGCATTTTTTTTCAAGATTTTTATAATACTAGGAAATTCTGCCCCTTGCTCACTTCGCTCACCAACCTTTGTAATAGCCACTCATACAACTTAGTTTGTTTTTTACTATATCGATATTTTTTTTAAAAAGAAAATAATTGAAATTTTATGTAAGAAAAGTTTGTTAATATGTCAATAGTAACAAAATTAATGATTACTCGCACATGAAAAAAAAAATCAACTGAGCTTGAAAAAATAAATATATAAACACAGGGAATATATAAATTTTTGATAAAACAAGAAGTAATTTTACTAGCTAACTATCTAAAAGATTTGTGTTTTTCTGATTAAATTCTTTATTATCACTATCATTGTTATCATAGTTAGTTCCTTTGCTTTTCTTTGTTTTGACAAGATTTTAAACTGTATTAACACGTGTTACTTATGGTGGGGATTATTATATAAATATAATCTTCTTTTTATCGACAGAGAATTTTTGCAGCTGAAATGGCCTGCAACGGAAAGACCTCGTCAATGAAATGTCCTATCGACCACGTGGTTTCATTATCTCACAGATTCTATAAATACTATCTTTTTTTCCTTGTTAATTTCACCCTTCATTCACTCCCAACCACAATATTTATTGCAATTGCTTTTGCGATGCTAATCTTTAATAATGCACATTAAAAATTAATCTTAGAAATAAATGTGTTAAATATGACTAGAAAAAAATTAAATGTGTAAAATACTATCAGAACACTAAATGTAAAAAAATGTTTCATTTTGTAAACGTGATGCTGAAAAATAGAGGAGTAAGCAATTTTCAAATAAAAAACCTCCTTCCTGGCAACTTCAACTTACTAGGGTAAACCAATCCGTGAATGAACACTTGATAAATATTTTTTAATATTAAGATTTTAAACTTTTTTACTTAGATTGATTGGTAACAGTAGCTTACTACTTAACAATAGGAAGTCATGTAACAATGCATTGGGTGGCCTGGTCATATAGTTTTGAATTGTTAGTATCTGTTCAGCATCTTGTTTCTATGACAAAACTATAAAGTCATTGTTTGTATTTATCCGTTTAAAGTGCAATCAATTGCAGATATTAGTTCTATCTTTCTCGCTGTGAAAAAAAGAATTCATAATCGGGTTGGTTGAAGTTACGTTTCATTTATTTTAAGCATCATAGGTTAAGTATGAGATTAAGGGGTGTTTATTAACTGGATTACCAAGCGATGAAAAACCAATGAATGAACAAGTGTTCCTTTACTGGGATTTTTTCCAAGTTAATGAAAATAAAAGAAAAAATTTATTTTTCTTCTACCTTTAGTCGCATTTTACAACAAAATTATGTTAAAAAGACAAAAAACAACTTTTAACCTGTGAAGGAACCAGCATGTTCCTTCACTAGGAAAAGATTTCCCAATGAATGAACAGAAGGTGTGAAATATGAATTTACATGGCTCTAAGCTAATTAGTAGTTCTGCAAAATAGAGGACACCCAAAACTCTGTTAAATGCAGTATGAATAATTCCTAAAATAATTTCATTTCTAAATGCAAATTTTATTTGCTAAATTTATGGAAAGAATTATAATCATAATTTATTTATAATTTATCTTTATAAATAGAGTGGTTAGTGCCATCATACGTTAGACATCTTAATAAACTATGTTTACTAATCGAAAACTTAATAAATATAGTAATAAAAACTTGAATAAATTATTTCTTTGCTGACTTTTGCGCCAATAATTAGCTAAGTTATAATCCTAATGCGGTCTTTAACGTCATGACGGAAACGGGTAGGAAACATCCATTTAAAGACAACCATTATGGTGAAAAATGGGTGAAGCTTTTTTTAAGTCAGCATACACTGATAACTCAGTGCAATGCTCAAGATAATTTCGAAAGGCAAAACTCCTTTCTTAAACTGATAATAATATTCGAGAGTGGTTTAAAGAACTTTAGAGGAATCTTAAGGAGGGAAGTAGTCTTGGCATCCTTTTAGAATGTGATCGCAATGCGAACGAAACAGGAAATGAATACTGCCTTTAAACGGGAAAAAACTTTTGCGCTAAAAATTACATGGATTCCTATAGTTCCAGGGAATGAAAAGAAACAACAGTCATGGCCAAAATTTCAGCCAGTCATCTTACTACTTATTATTTGAACCACCAAAAGCTTAAAACAATACTATGCAAGTTCTCTAAATTTTTTTACATAATTCTGCATTTAATAGCAAATATGTTGGCACTGCCATTTAGCTAACATTACAAATTTTGAAATTTTTTCGATTTTTTTAAAGGCAAGCTAAGTTTAAGTGTTCCTTCGCTGGTTAGTTTACCCTATTAAGATTTTGCATCAAGCCAGGTTTAAACTTCAACACAAATATACTAAATTACAAAGAAGTGCAAGGGGCATAACGTCTAATGTAAAAAATCAATCATAGAACTAATTTCACAATTACGCATGACTTTGCCTACGAAATAACCTTTTTTACAAATTGTCGACTAAATGATCCTGTCGACGAAATGACCCTGTCGAAAAATTGACCCTGTCGACGAAATGACCCTGTCGAGGAAATGATCTTGTAGATGAAATGACCCTGTCGATGAAATGATCCTGTCGATGAAATGACCATGTCGACGAAATGAACCTGTCGACGAAATGAACCTGTCGATGAAATTACCCTGTCGATGAAATGACCCTGTCGACGATATTTTGTTTCAAAATACACAATTATTGTAGTTTTATATAAGAATATTTAGTCAACATGCTTGTCGTCGGGAAATTTTACAATGACCCGGATTCGAAAAAAAAAGCATAAACTTGAGGGGGAAAAATCGTTTGAGCTTATAATTTTTTTTCTAGTTTGGTTGAAAATAACCAGTACCTATTAATAATAGCCGTTTTGAGTTAATAATAAGTTGATCAAATGGGATAATAACAATAAGCAGAGATATTTTTCTGATTTACACCTGCCGGGAATTTCTTTAAGGAATGATTGTTTAAGATACAAGGCCATTTCCCGGTATTTGATATTCCTTAAAGTTTTTCACACATAAATGTTTTTTGAGGTTAAGTTCTCGGTGCAATATTAAAATGAAAAAAAAAAATTATGGTTTTTAAAAACGAATTTTTAGAAATGTTATCAACGTTTATCAGAGGAATATAATTCTTCATTCTTGAATTCGGTTATTTTATTCTGAATTGAATATTTAGATTCGAACTTTTAGAAACATTACGAGCGGTTATCAGAGAAATATAATTCTTCATTTTTTTAATTCAGTTATTTTATTCTAAAATGAATATTCAGATTCGAAACGTTATGAACGGTTAATATAAAATATATAATCCTTTATTCTTTTAATTCTTGAATTCGATTACTTTATTCAGAATTGAAAATTTGTTTTGGAAATCGTGATGGAATTTTTTATAAATGCTCATTCTTTTTATGATATACTGTTATTGAAAAATATTTCGCGAAATTTCACGATTTTCTTTTACATTGGCATTTTACTAAGATACTAATATGTTAATAACCAAAATAATAACTAAGTTATTGTTTGGATATTAAATGTTAATTACGAAAACTACTGGTTAAAAAAATGAACTAACACTCGGAACCCCTGTGATCCTTTCATGGGACCCTATGGCAGTTGTTCGGTTTAAAAAATTTTTTTTCGGGTATGGAACACTAAATGATGGAACTTCTTTTATCGAAACACCGACATTATGAAAAAAAAAAGTTAATTAGCAGCGTATCTTCGGATAACACGAGCTAAAGGCGGAACCAAGTGCCAAATTCTGGTGAACGAGCAATTGTTTGAAATCACTCAATTCATGCGATAATGATCTAGAATAAGATGGAATTAAAGATGACTAAATTTCCTTGCGTATATGTCATAGACCACAATAAAAATCATTAACTTTTAATGAGCAGACATTGGCAGATTTTTAACGAGTAGACTTATAGTATATAAAACTGAAGGCAGATTTCAAATCTCATTATCTTTCAATTGGAAACATTCAAGTATGTCGCCTCGTAAATTTATCTTCTTGATTGTGATGCTGTGCGTCTTCTCTACTAGTGGTATGTACTGTTTAATTTTATGTTGAAATAAAAATGCATTTTAAAGATTAGATTAGCTAATATTATAATTTTTTTAAAGTTTTTGTTATTATTAAGCTGTAGTTGATTCCTAGTGGAGGTAACAAATCGTTGCATCTAGGACTACTCAAAGTGTTACTCGCGATAACTTTCCTGTATACTTCATAGCATCGATTCCTAAAGGGTGTTCCGTGGAATCCTTGGACTCCATGGAAGAGTTAAAGGGATTCAGAGAGTTATAACTTTTGAAACAGTTTTTTTTTACGTTCTCGAAGTCTGTAATTAAATTTAGATTCACTCAATAATCCATTATTTACTTATTTCTTATTATTTTGATTGCCTTTATAAAATTTCATATTTAAAACAAAATGCCGAAAAGAGGGAAATAAAATTTTATATATTTATACAATAATGCAAATACAAAATAAACACCAGATACCTTTGAACGCAAAAAGAGTTGACTTTTGTAATAGCAACGTAGCGAACAGCAAATAAGCCATGTTGCTATTGGTTGGACCCTATAGAGAATCAATAATAACATGATAACGCAAAAAATAAAAATATATAAAACCAAAATTTTAATCCATAGTCGAAGCAAATCCAGATTCTCTCCAGGTCCACGTGCACAAATATCACCACATCAGCAGCCATCCTTCAAAATTATAGGATTCATGATGGTGCATCATAAATGAATATAAGTGACAATTTAAGTTATCTTTCTTTTCTTTTTTTAAATTCTTAGAACAAATTTTGAAAACAAACAGTTCGATAAATATTAAGCTCATTTAAAACATACTTTTTTAAACAAAGTTATTTGATAAAAAGGTTTATTTCTAAGAAAAGAAAAGGTCTTTTTGTTTAAAAAAAGACGAACTTCAAAAAACAGGTTGAAATTTATGAATAGTTAAAAAAAAGGGTTTATCACTTAAGCTAAAAAATCTCAGATTAAATATCCATTTTGAAATTCTATTGTGTAAAAGCTTTCGACATAAAGTTTGTTTGAAAGCAAAACATCTAAATTTAATTTTTAATTAGACAAAAGGATAAATCTTTTGTTCTGAAATAGTTCTAATTTATTTTTAATTTGAATTCGAATAAAAACAAATTCATGAATTTAATGAAATTACATTTAATTATAGTTTATAATAAATTTTTTATTTTAATTTACGTTTTTATTGTAATAACGAATTTTTTCAAGTCAAAAATAATTAAATAAATCATAAATTATTAAATAAATTTAAAAAATAAATTTAGTTAAAAATTAATAAAAAACCGAAATATTTGAGTACCTAATTTAAGTCGATTTTAAAATAATTAAACTATAATAAAATCTTACGTAAAAATTTTCGATGTTTCCAAATTATAAAATTATTACAATTATGTATATAAAATTATTAGAATTCTTTTTTTTCTGTTTTTTTTAATATCGACAGCGTAGGTTATATCTGGCCTTAATGTGCATGTTTAGAATTTTTATGAAAATCTAAGAAATTAATAATCAAAAATTAATATATTATCAAGGGAGAAAAAAAATGTTAAAAAAAGTTGAAGAATTATTAATGAGGGAAGCAAGTTTGAAGACATCCAAATCTGTTTGATTGCCGGAAGACCCTCTGACCCTCACTTTTACAACGATGCAAAATAGTTGTAGTTGTACTGCAGATATACACCAGGAAATATTCTTCTGAAACAATAACTGTATAATTACTACAAATTTACTGTAATATAACCACGGTTTTAAAGTTTCATTGTTTTCTAAGTTTATGATTTTAAAGAGACTTTACATAAACTACAGTAATTTTGATGATATTAGCAGCTTCACATTAGCTACACTATTTTCACAATAAAGATTGCACTACTGAAAATATACTGCTGACTGTAGAATAACTTTAAAAATAATTCAATTCTGTAGCAAAACTGCTGTTTATTTTCAGCTGTGCAGAAGTGATTATTACCAAAATTAATCAAGCGTCATTGGTGTCAATAAAAGTATGGCGATTTTCGTACGTTTCTCCAAAACTAATTAGCATCCCCCCCCCCCCGATAATTTTACTTTTAACGTAGCTTATTTCTTTTAATTGGAACCTTTTACCAAGACCGTGATAGCCTGGTTGGTAGGGAACTGGGCCCATGTCCAAGAGGTTGAGGTTTCAATCCCGCCGACCGAAGACTACCCTTGTAGTAAATGGCAACTGATGCACGTTAAATCTGTCACAAAGTCCTCCATGTTCCCATAACAAATCATACCTCTGGGGGTACTGATCCAGGAATTTCCTTGTCTTCTGGATTGGTTACGGAGTTGAACATTAGTAGTTGTTAACCCAAAATTGGGTCGGCTGTTCAACGACGGTTATCGCCCTTCCAGTTTTCTAGGATTGATTAAATCATAGGTCATATTTCTGATCCTTAGCACTATCATATAAAACTAATGCACTCAAAATAAAATTTAAGCATATTGAGTTAATGCGCATAAAATTGAATTTAAGCGTATTAAGCACAGTTAATTTTTTCTTCTACAGGTATACATTGCGATTCTCCTAAGCAAATTTATACCATTTCTTTATATATTTTGCATTTTTTTTTTATTTCAATGGGTACATATTACCCAAAATAAGTAGTAGAACTTTATTTACGTTGACCTACAGCTGCACAACGAGTGGCCAGTGAAGCGATATATAACAAAACTAATTAAGCAACATTTTCTACAAGAATTCTGCTTTATAGTTAGAAGCTTTTTTTTATTTCAGTTAGTACCTTTTACCAAAATTAATCAAGAATAATTTTCGTCAGAAATAGTGCGACGAATTTTTACGTTTCTGCTATTGGCCATTAATTTTGCTTATCAGTGCATAAATTATTTGTTTCATTTCAATTGTGTAGATTTTAAATTACTTATTTTTACTGAAGCCCATTTTAAAAAAGGTAACTATGAACACAATAAACATATGGTTTTTAAATCAGAATTTTTAATTTAGCGTCGCAATCAACCTATGTACACCACGTTGATCATTGAATGAAGAACATGCTTTAAGTTCTCTTTTTTAATGACAGTTCTAACTAAAACAACAACATTGATGTTATCTTTAATATATATGATAAGAAAAAAAATCGTCCGCAATTTAGTTTTTAGCAGTAATAATATTGTAAATTAATTACAAAATTCCATTCTTTTTTTCGTTTATCACGCTGGAATGGTTTGTAGTAGAATGTTCTAATCTGGACAGTGACCTTACCCGTGCTTCGAGTTATGAGTATACCAAATTTCATCGCTTTCGTTGTATGGTTTAAAAGTCTACAAAAGACAGGCAGATACTCATTCATTTTTATTTATAGAAAAGATTTGTAATTCTTTAATCACAATTTTTTTTGTTTCAGCTTACGCCACTTGTACATGCAATAATGGTGGTGGAGGTAGAAATGGTGATGGAGGTGGAAATGGTGATGGAGGTGGAAATGGTGGAGGTAGAAGAGGCGGTGGCAGAAATGTAGACAGAAGTACGTAACATACATATTTTAAGCCAATCTCGCATCTCTAATCAAATCCAATTATATGCGATATATACTATAAGAAACTCCTAACAAAGTACCATCTTTTTTATTACCAAAATTTCTGTTTATTCATAAATTAGACATTTTGAACGTATCACACATCTAGTAAATACCTGCCTCGGCTTTTGTACCTCATTTATGTTCGAATGATCAAAGTTGGATCTACGTACCGAATTTCCAAAAAATTATTGAAGATTTAAAAAATAAATTACAGCAAAAAAGAAGCACATAGAAATGTATGGCTTGCGGCGTTCTTCTTAGGAAATCTGAGAAATTCTTTCGATCAGAAGAAATCAGAGTAATTGCCATATATTTTCAAAATTAATTAAATAGATATGATGCCATCCTGTCACTAACTATGAAAATATATAAGACTAGATGTTTTTAATATAACTTAAATTTGTAGAAATAATGTGACGCAGTCTTATGACAAAATTAACATAAATCCAAGTAAAACTTCTCATTTGGAATGGTTTAACGTGCAACAGAAAATATCGTAATATAGTTTTCCAGTGATTAGCGCCTCTTTTGTTACAAACTGTGTTATTACAGTCATCCCAGCGTAAAGGAATATTGGTTCCGGTTCCAGCTAACTGTATTCAAATAAGAGGGTCATTCGATAATAAAGGATGTGCAAATACATCTTATGCTATGTTTTTTTTGTGTTGAAATTTTACTTCTAAATGGTTTATAAAGCATACTATAATGTTTTGCGGGAATAAACATTACAATTTATATACACATATTTGCAAGTTTAAAAGTATTTTAACTCTAAAAAATAGAACTTATTGTTAAAAATTACAGAATTATTCCATTACAGCGTTATCTATAAAATACGTATATACACATGATACATGTACGTATCATGTGTATAAAATACGTATGAAACAAGAATGTAGTTTTGTTTAATTCATAAATACAAAGTTCAACTATCGTTTTGTATTAAAATATTTTTCTTTTTTTCTCCCATTTTTTTTGAGGATCTCCCCTGGATTTATACAAAAGCCTCTGTAGGTGATTTCAAAGATCAATTACATAAATTGGATCACATGCTTCTTGATTTCAGTGGTCCACTCCCACCATCAAATGGTAATAATTAATCTTTAACTATGATAGACAGGTGTACGCGATGGTCAGAAGCTGTGCCAATTTCACATATCACTGCACAGACGGTCGCTCAACACTTTTATAGTCACTGGATTTCCCGATTTGGCTGTCCAGCTCGAGTCACGACAGACAAGGAACGCCAATTGTGAGTGCATTGTTTAAAAGCACTCTCACAACTTCTTGGTATTCCACCTCACCTTATCATCCTCAGGCAAATGGCTTGATCGAGGAGTTTCATAGACCACTGAAGGCTGCACTGAAAGCTTATGATACTGACCAGTGCTCCGCAGCCTTGCCGACAGTCCTGCTAGGGTTCACAGTCGTATTCAAGGAGGATATAAAAACAACAACTGCGGAATTATGGGAAATCACTGATATTACCAGGAGAACTTTTTACTCCTTCACCTGCAGAAGTTTTCCCCAAACAACTAATACAAGACTTGAAAACCCATTTCGAGAAAATGAGACTTCTAGACTTGCAAGTAGGTCTGTTTTTGTCCATTCACATCTAAAAGACTATTCATATGTTTTCGTGCGCCACGATGGTGTGCGAAAGCCGTTGCAGGCTCCTTATGACGGTCCCTTCGAAGTTCGGCTTAAGAAAGACAAAACTTTTGATGTCAGAATTAAATGGGTATAACAGACAATTTCCATTGATCGCTTGAACCGACAAGACTGGCTTTTCACCAGGCGAGCCAGCTGCGAATCAACAGATTTTTCCAGCACCGCCACTTAGTGACCCTACACATCACAATCTCATCATGTTCATCAAAACAATAGAACTGTATACATTAATATAAGTAAAAATGCAACTCTTTTACCAAGTGACTGGCGCAGTATAGCATATTCTGGCTCTTGTGCCAATAAACTTTAACCAACCAACCATCCAGTTAATATAAAATATGCGCGAATATACAGTAAACATTTCTTAAAAGAAGATTATGAAGATGAAATGAGAAATCGTTTGCTTGGATTGCCGATTAGGATCATTTTAAAATCTACTGCAATACTGATAGTAAATTTTCTTCTTTAGAAATAATTTCTTCTCGGCAAGAAAGATTCAATAAACGCAAAGTGTTGGTTCGTGGTTCGTTTCAGGACTTTTATAAGAATTCACCATCTAAATAGAAATCACCCTGTTATTTCAAAAAGAAAGGCAGGCGAAAAAATTAAAGAAAGGATAAGGTCGAAGAAAATAAGAACTTGAACGAAAGGTATAAATAATTAATAGTTAAAATTCTCTTAATTTCGTAACATAGTTTCTAATATAGTTATTCTAAATATTTATGATTTTTTAAAATTATATTCTTTTAAATTTAAATATCCATACATAATTGTAAAATTTCTAATATTATTATGAACCAAAATTATTATATTGCTTCAGTAATTAGCGAAGGTTGTTGTTTCCTAATTTTTAATAGAAATAATAATTTTTAATACTTTTTAAAATTAAAAGCTCACCGATGATTTTTTCATAAACTTTTTTAATACATTTTTCAATTTGGATATGAGATCATCTTAAGAGAGGGTTCACCATTAGCTAGTGCCCAGCCTGAGTCCGGTAAACCTGAAATATGTTTACAAAATATGTTTTTAAATTGAAATCTTAATATTTAAGTATAAATCAATTTTTTTTAACATCAAATATTTTATTAACATGTGTTATTTTTATTTTCAACAATTTAATAAAACTTTTATCATGCTAAAAGAATGCACATTAAAAAATAAAAAATCAATCATATTAAATATTTTTTTAATTTTTCCCCTACAGGTCGTAATGAAGATTTGGTCGGCATACGGAACATACGAATATTAAGTTCAGATGAGTATTGAAAAATATTATTGGATTACAATAGATCATTACAGTGAGACAATATGTTACAACATAATAAAATTTAACTTATTTTTCTTTCAATTTTGTAACTGTACAAAGAAACAAATCTAAATTTCAGAATGTAATGAACAATAAATTCTTCCATGTACTATAAAAGATCAAGAAAATTGTTTATTGACATTATTTTAATAAAATCAAATTTTATTGGATTTGTTGGTATTTGCTTAAGAGAACAGAGATTTATACTTATCAAATTTCAAATTGTTTTAAAAAAATTTTGCTAATTTTTTCATTGCCATTTTGCATGAATAATCTCTTACAAATACCCGAAGTATTAAAAAAGTTTTGGATGGCTGATTAAATATAATCTCTACTGCTTAGAAAAAAAACATCCTATCTCACGAAGCCCCTGAAATTCTTACGTGGAACCACAGGGTTCCTCGAATCAACTTTTCAGAACCGCTGCTTTAAAGCTTCCCCAAAACCTCTTTTAACAAATACTTTTGTACAAGTATGCAACGTGTGAAATTAGCTATTTATAAAAAAAATTTTATTAGCGAAATAAGCTATTTCAATTTTAAAATTAAAAAATATTTGAAACAAAATAAATAAAAAATATTCAATATAAAGATGTGCAAAAAATAATAAAAAAAGATAATTTTTTTTATGAAATCTTTCGGTAAAACAAGTCTTATAGCTTCGTTTTAAAATATTTTTTATTAATTCTTTTATTTGTTGAAGCGATTGTACCTAAGACATTTAATAATGCAAACATTTGTACTTTGGATCAATTTAAGTAAAGTTTCCTGAAACATACAAACAACAAAAACTTCTATTCCGCTTGCGAATTCGTTTTAACTTTGAGAGAAAAAACGATTTACTTTCTAACTTTATGTTCACCCTCGTCGTACCTATGGTGTAGTGGTTATCACATCCGCCTAATACGCGGAAGGTCCCAGGTTCGAAACCTGGTAGGTACACGGTATTTTTGCATGTTTATAAAACTAATAATCAAGTAGTCTCATTTGAATTATAAGTACTATTCTATTTTGGTAGTTTTTATTTTTTATTGTGTTCTCTACAAGAGCACAAGAAGAATTAATTACGAAAGTACCATTATCATTTTCATCCATTATAAATATATAGCTGGCTTGCTTGCTTAGTGCTATAGGGCCTGCAAAATGCAATTTTAGACGTTTTAAGTCCCTCACAAGAGTTAATTTGCATCCTATATTTTCCATTTCCGACAGTCTCACGAAATGAAGATTACTTCAGTTTTTAAAAATAATGAATGAATGGTTTCATGAAGAATGACTTATTTACACATACAGTGGCGTACAGAGACCCTGCATGATTTTAAATGCTCCATCTTAGACTTAATAAAAAATATTTAAAATTATGATATGAGACAAGAACACTATGAAGAGACATTCAGTACTTATAATCATCCATTTTATTTTAATTTACATTAATTTATGTATTTTAATTTAAATATTAATTAATAAGGAATTAATTATTGACGAAATGTAGAAAATGCACTAAATGGGAACATTGTATGCACTTACTGACTTACCATAGTGAAATTTAATTAATCTTAAAAATATGAAGAAATTACTCACTGTCTTATAATAATTATAATCAAAGTTTAGTTAAGAGTTAATTTATCTGTAAAATGAAATAAAAAAATATTTTATAAATGAAAAAAATATTTTCAGTATAGATCATATACGTAAGGGTTCACAACCTTTTTGAATAAAGGGTTGCGTGCACAAATATTTAGGCATCTTAACAGCAATTATAATTTTAAGGTAATCAATCAGTGTCTTTGACACAATTCAACAATTACAACAATCTATTGAACAAAATTATAAAGATGGGAAAAAATTGATGGGTTTTTATCATATCACGTAACACAAAAAATTGTATTTTAAAATACATTAACTGTAAAGTTCTTAAATAAAATTTAAAAAAAAAAAAAATAGATAAATATTTTATTGAGTAATATAAATGCAAATTAAGTATTTTAATTACAGAAATGGCAGGGAGTCTATAATGATTTAAACTAAAATTCGCATTATAGATTAATATAAGATGCAACTTTCAGTTGGGATTCAGTTCATCTTAGAGCATTTATATTTAGTGACTTATAATTAATGATTTGTAAGAGATTTTAAGACTGTAAAATCGTAAAACGGTTTTTTAAGCTTCAAAATATTCGAAACAAAGTTCAAAAACAGTAATTAGTTTAAAAGTCCACATTCGAATTTCTCGTTTTGTAATAATATTGTGTTAAAAATATTGAGAATCGTGTTCGCATTAGTGACTTAAGTTTTGTTCCTAAAAGTAATTCTACTGAAGACAGTTTACAAACAAATGAAAGAGAAAATAAAAGTTGGGGTGGGGGGAATTAAAGGTCTTATTCTATCGGCGCCATCCATCATGCGAACTGAAGAGTTCATGGGGTGTTTAAAAAAGTTTCAGTAGAAGTTAAGTATTGAACGCTCGTTACAGATTATTATAATCCTTTTTTAAAAGAAAAAAATCACGTCAAAGTAATTAGTTTATAAATACAAATAGAAAAAAAAATTTAAAAAAATAAAAAAACTACTGAAAGATAACATAAATTAAACGATTAAATTTGCCTCAAATTAAGAGCATCAAAAGTGTTGATCAAATTTATTGCCTGGTATTAAAATTGCAATACTTTAAAATACCACACAGAAAAATATCAGGATTTTTGAAAACCCGTTGAGAAGCATATCAATAACTGTTGGAAGGACAATAAAAAATAAATTTAAAAAATAAAAATAAATAAAAATTTAAAAATAAACTTTTTTATTTGCGATAAAATAGCAACAAATAAGGCGCACTTTTAAAAGCACGATTCGACTGTCATATTAATACGTATTAAAAATATCGGGATTTTACAAACCATGTAGAAATGCGCAATGCCGAGGTAGAAAACACGATAAATAGTTTGGATATATAATAAAATTGACACAAAAAAAAAAGCACAATCTAAACTGATTTCCATTTGCACAATTCTTAAGTCGCGAATCTTTATAATATCGTATTTAAAAGATCGGAATTTATAAAAAAGAAAAAAACGTTAAAATTCGACAATAACCTCCCAAAACACGATCACTTGGAATATTTTTGAAATGAACTGAAATAAAAATATCCTCACGAGTGATATCTAAAATTTTAAATCATTGCTTCATAATTCTGTCCTGAAAAAAAAATTGAAATTTTTAAACTTTGGAAATTTGTAGTGTTAAAAAAGGAAAAACGCGACCGAAAAACTACGTTGTAGATTTAACGGATCAAAAACTTTAAAGCGCAACTGAAAATTTCTAAATTTTTTTTATTTAAAAAGAACAAACAATAATAATAATAATAATATATATATATATATATATATATATATATATATATATATATATATATATATATATATATATATATATATATATATATATATATATATATATATATATATACAGAGGGAGGGGGGGAGAAGGGACATAAAGAAAAAGAGAAAAACGAAGAAAATTAATAAGTTTTAATTACTACGCATAAGCTGCAAGAACTCATAAAATAAGTTAAAAATATAGAGAAACTATAGAAAATAATATATAGAGAGTAAATATAAGGAAAAGAAGAAAAATAAAAAATAAAAATTTAAAAAAATTATTTATATAATAAAATATTTTACGTTTCCTCTATATATCTTTAATATGTAATATATTTTTTATATAATATTTTATAATATGTATAATATTATTTTTATTACGTTCAGGTGCTACCGCGGGCCGCAACTCAACAACTGGCGGCAGTACAACCTCGTGCGACCTTGAGCCGCGAGGGCGTTATATATACTAATTTCTACACAAGTTTTTTTTCTTTTCTTCTTTTTATTCTCAAGGCTACAGCTGAGATCATGCGGGGTCAAATACATACTTTTTAGCCAGCACAAATACCTAAATGCCGATAAAATAAGCGATTCAGATAAAATCAGCAAAAGAAACAAACTCGTAAAATACAGTCACTTTAAAATGTTGTTGTCACTTATACAATAAAACAATTTTACCGCGGTAACATTATTTTAAATTGCATTTTCCTTTTCGATTTATCTTAATATCATGCTTTATGATAAACGTTGAGTATAGGATAATAACGCCATCAATATAAGTAATAATAAATGTCGAATACGACAATATAGGCAAAGTAGTTATCGAAAACGATGTTATCGTGAGTGCGCTAGTTTGTCTGGTGATTTTGTTAATCATAATTAAAAGTAAGACAATTTGAAACAAAAAAAAAAAAAATCGACATTTGGGCAACGAAAATATTGTCTGATATAAAAATAGAAATATAACGTAAATCAGTTAAGTTGGAAAACATGGCGGTGAACCACATACCTTCAATATTTTATTAAGATATATCGCTATATTAAAATTCTGATATTGCTCACTTATAAAAAAAAATGCACTCGATTGAAAATAAACGTAAATCGAAAGATTAAAAAATTGATTACTTAATAGCTTATTCACATTTATTGATTGGTTTATTCAAATTGTTCTCGTTTAATAAGATTATTTGTTATCTCAGAGATAGAGTTACAGTTTATTTGATTTATTTACAATTAAAAGTTCAAAGCTCAGATCTTTAATTGCAAAGGGTAATATTTCAAAACTTAACAGTACACAGTAATCACAGATATTATTTAAGTTATGAAAAATTTCTCCGTTGCCATTCCTCAATAGCTTAAATTATGTCCTTGGGCTGCAGACGAGAAGCAATTGATACGGGTTGGCCTTCTTCAGTTTAACAATTTGAAAAGAAAAGAAAACTTCAAATCAATTGGGCATATGTTTTGATTTTTTAAGCTTGCGATCAGTGCATGCAAATTAACTCTTTTTCTATTTAAAGAACAAATTAAGCCAGAGGTCGCCAAAGTGGACTATATAGACCCCCAGCGGTCTATTTAACAAAAGGAAGGGTCGATCTGAGCCAGGGGGTCGAATGGGAGTCGATCCGAATTAGAGGGGTCGATTGGGGTTGAAGAAAAAACAGTTCTTAATACGCTAACAGCGCGCAGTGGCATGAACTCTGCACTTCTGGTTTTTAAGTCATATGCATGTGCGCTTGTCCAAATGTCACGTGTGGAGAGCATTGACATTACAAACGTAAATATCATACGCAGTTTCAGCTATCTTTACAAACTGTGAACAGTGTTTACTATTTGCAGTGTCATTATTAAAACTTTTATAGTTTTGGATAATTAGTTATTGTTTCGATAAAACCATTCGTTTAGTTTAGATATCAATTTTAATTATCAATACATGTAAAAAAGAAGGTAAGCATTAATAATATGGATTAGTACAGCCCGCGACAAACTGAGTGATGAACTCCAAAACAATAAGAACCATATTTTTTATTTAGCGGACTTATTTGGAAAATTTAATGATGTCCAAGCAAAGCTGCAAGTAAAAGCTGTAACAATTATCGAAGCTCGAAAAATACTATTAGGCTTCCAAGTAAAATTAATTTTGTTTAGATCTACATGGCTGCCTAAAGATTATCAGTATTTTTTAAATCTGCGACAATTAGAAATAAAAGAAAAAGACTTGGAAATAAATACAAGTCATCTTTAAACTGCGCTTTGTTGATTTAGTAAAGATTGACATCCCTCATTGGATAATTGTACCATTTTCTGCTCAAATTGAAAACGTGGACATCAACCTGCAAGATGAGCTTGCTGAATTATTATCGGATCTTGAAGCAAAGACGCTTTTTAAACATTTAACAATAAGCAAATTTTGGACAATGTAAATAGTATAATACAAAAATATGTAAAACTTTAAGAAATAGCTCAGCCATTTAGGCTAGCATTTCCAAGTTCCTATATGATTGAAGCCAGTGTCAGTCACGTAAATTCAATCATAACAAAGTAAAGAAATAAATTAAATGTGAAGTTTCGAGGGATTTAAGATTCAAATTGACAAATTTTGAACCCAATATAGCGAACCTTAGAAAAAAAACACCAGGCACACCCATCTCATTGATTAAGAAGCAATAAATCTGTAGTCACGTTACTTATTGTTTCTACTTATTTATAATTACTTATTATTTAATAAATATTAAGGTATTTATATTAAACATTAATATATTTTTCATAAAACTATTGTTACACAATATACTATTACTTTAACAAATGTTTAAAATCATAAAATAAATGTACAAACACAGTATCTAATAGAGTTTTATTTTAATTAACAGAAAATTACTTTTATTGTGGTCGATGGAGATTTTGAAAAATTATATAGGGGTCGATGATCAAAAAAGTTTGGCGACCCATGAATTAAACAGACATAACAAACAAATTTAAAGAAGAAATGTTATGAATTCGAAATATTTCGATTTTAAATTTTTTTTTTCTTTCTAAATGTATGTTCAGAAATCTATTAAATCTTTTAGATATTTTTTATGAAATAAACTTTTCAGTTTTCACTAATTTTTTCACTTCATCTAATTAGGAATAGGTTCATTCTCAACAGATTCAAGATTGTGAATCGGAAATTTTTATCAGAATTCATATTCCTGCGTTCGAAAAATTTCTTTATTTCGTATTTAAAAAATTGCTCCTACCCCAGATATGAGTAGTTACGGTGAAAAGAGGGGCAGGGGGAGTCGACAATTTTCATAAATTTGCCAATAAAACTGTCGCATTTCACATTAATCCCTACCACGCTAGATTATTTCGTGACGTGTTTATTTTTAAACTTATGTATTTTACTGATATTTTTGAATGCAGCAACAATAAAGGCGTCACTCACATCACTGGTTGGAGAGCTGAGGGTAGTGAGTTCGATCCTGGAAACCGCAAAACAACCGGCTGCGATGTGTTTGGCCATTGTTGGGCGATGTGTATGCTTGTATTTATTTTGATGAAGAATGTGAAAAAAACAAATTACACATTTAAGTAACGTGGGGAGGAAAAGCACGAAATCTACCCACGGTTAGCCTGATGGCAAGGTGATACTAAAATATGATCCATCTACCACTGAGGATATATTCAACGTGAGCTGTGCTAGTTGATTTAAATAAAAATATAAGTAGAACAATAAAATAAACTCTATAAAAATAACTTTCTTAACGAGGGTCTTGACAAGAATTTATAAGCCGCAATTCGTATTAAAAATTCAATCTTGCATATATTTGTTCGGGGTTGGTATAGCCTGGTGGTACAGCGTTAGGCCTACGTCTGAGAGGTTGTTTGCTCGATTCCCGCCGGCTGAAGACTTCCCGTGAACAAAATGATGATTGGTGCACGCTAAATCCATCGGGTCACAAAGTCCTCTAAATTTCAATAACAAATCTATACTTCTGGAGGAACTGGATCGGAAATCGATAAAACTCTGGTTCAGGTCAAATTTATGATCTGTGGATGAATGGGTGATGCGTGAATGTGTCCTCACTGAACAACGGGCTGTGACTTATGTGTGTTTTCTCTGGATCATCCTCAAGGATGTTTACCAAATCATCGCCATTGTGCAGCTCTTGTCCGGCATAAATAAAAGCACTGCGAATCTATGTGAGTGAATAAATAAAATGGCAAAATAAAGAATTTTTTTTATATAAAGGATAATTTTTAACGACACACTAGGGTACAATGGATGTTTGGTTTTTCACGTCGCACTATAGCTATGCCAGGGGTTTCCAACTTAACTGTGGCCGGGGGCTGCAATTAAAAGCACTAGTCAAGTGGAGGGCCGCAACTTTATCAGAATTTTATATAGGACTCTTTTATGTTTGAAGGAACATTAAATATTACTTCAGATTTTATCAAGTTTCTTTTATATTAAAAAGCAAAATGACAAGCATTACAAATAAAGCTTGTCACGTAACATTTAGAATATACTCTTAATCAGGAACTTAGTGACAAGATTTCTTTTTCTTTTAAATTTAATTCTGTGATAAATTAATTTTTTTTCTTCTTTTTATTAAGAATTACAGCAAAAAAAAAAAAAAGAAAAAAAAATTATCGAGCAGCTGATATAAATTTTTTTTTCTTCTTTTCCACACATGCGATAATCAATTCAAAGAATTTATATAAAACATGATATTCATTCCCTCTCTTATGCGTTTAAAAATTTACAAACGAAAATAATTTCGTCCGAAATGAGTGGTTTCAAAAAGTTAAATGGGATAATTTCTTCGAGAAAATTTCTGATACGCACAACCTAAATTATATTCACAAAATACAAAAAAACGAAATAAAAAAGAGCAATATACACGATTATTTTTGTGTTTGACAAAATATTTTCTTGGGTGTAAAACCTAGAAATACATTTTTTTTGCACCATTGGTGTGTTAAATTTAATTTGTTAACGAAGAAAAACGAAGAAATTAGGGTTTTTAAACGAAAGAAAAGTATTTTAAACCCATATAGATTTTTTAAGAAAATTGTTCGCAAAATAAAAACAACAACTAATATATTTTAATTCGTGAGCCACAAAAAAAAGGTTCTCGGGCCGCCAGTTAGTAACCACTGAACTATACTAATGGATGATTGCCCTAAATCAGCGCCGTCCAACTGCAAAGAGCCCACGGGCCAGAATTCCGGTCACTGATCACCTGGCGGGCCGCAGTTTGAAAAAGTTGAACAATACCCTTTTATCTCTTATACAATAACAATTAATAGTTGAATTATTAATTATAAAACAATGGAACAGAAGGATTATAAAAGAATTTGCTTACATTTTAATGAGAAAGCTGAGGCCGATCAGCCTGAATAAGAAGTTGGCGGGCCACACAATATGTGTTGCAGGGCCACATGCGGCCCGCGGGCCGCCAGTTGGACAGCCCTGCCCTAAATGATGTACTATATACCAGAAAAAACGAAACTACATCATAGTTAGCTGTTTAGAAACTGCATATTAGTCAACTATGTCAAAACATAATCTTTTTCGATACCAGATTTCAACCAATAAGCTATATAAGAAAATGCCAGCCATAAAGAAATTAGAAATGAAATTTCAGTATCAGAAATTAGCTGTATCTGAAAAAGTTAACTATTTAAAAAAAAAATTTAGTCAGCTATTCGCGATCGCAACGAACTATAGGGGGCGTTGTTGTATGAGACGAATACCTGCGATTTCTATATGAACAGTCATTCTGCTTTGGAGACGTCTTTAATGTAGCGTGTAGCATTGCAACGTTCCTTTTTTATTGTGGCTTATTAATTTTAAAAAAGAAAAATGTTTGACATTCTTTCTTATACAAGCGAAAACAAAATGGTATCTCTTTTTTTTTAGAGAAGGAACATCCAAAGCACATCGGAAAAATATTTGTACATAAGCAGAAAAAAAAAAAAAAAAACATGTATATATTCTAATAAGAGTTAAAACATACTGTCCGAGAAATAGT
Organism: Parasteatoda lunata; assembly: GCA_949128135.1. Lineage (NCBI taxonomy): Eukaryota > Metazoa > Arthropoda > Arachnida > Araneae > Theridiidae > Parasteatoda > Parasteatoda lunata. The sequence continues at coordinate 100,122,840 of OX421975.1, forward strand.
TTTGCTAAATTTAGTGATATAACATGAAAGGCTTATTTAAACTTTCCATAGTTTTAAGAATCATATTACTTCAAAAATTAAAATGAACAAAAAGAGTACATAAGCCTCATAACTTTATAAAATTCAATTTTGTAAAAAAAAGTTTTTTAACAACAATTTTTATAAAAAAAATTTAAGTTTCAATAAAAATCATTATTTAGAAACTGAAAAACGTAAAATAAAGAATGCTTACGAAAAAAAAAAAAAAAATTAAAAAAAAAAAATCCTTTTTTGACGCCATTTTTTAGTTCTACGAAAATTCGTCTTTGGAATTTGCCAAAAACAAAACAAGATGCAATTTTATTTTTCATGAGCGAAATATTTCACCAAAAAAACGAAAATGTATCAAATCTCATGACATGAAACTTTATTATGGTAAACGTAGGTAAACGTAAAAAAAATTCCTTTTTTATCTTACAGTACGAAGTGTTGTTTTCAAAATGGTGTAAGTTATGAACATTTTTACAAAAATTAAAAAAGCGTAAGGTAGTGGGGATCTTGTTCATTTCCTCGACAATCACTTCATCGACAGACAATTTCATCGACTAGGTCATTTCTTCGACTGGCTGCTTCCTCGACAGGGTCTTTTCGTTGATAGTGTCATGCCTAATTCTGAAACTATTTTAGAGATTTAATCTAAAAATTTTTATGATTAATTTGAAAAATGCTATTATTTAATTTTTATACTAAAGTACAATTTTTTATTGCTGTGTATTGTTCCTATTGCACTAAAAGAAATTCGCTTTTTAAACTAATTGATAGGTAGTTGAGAAGCGTTTAATCGAGAACGGTTGATGTATCAAAATATATTTTTCCATATCTAAATCGTAAGAGCTCGATACTTCTTTTCAGGATAGGTAAGGATTATCTTCAGAACCTTACCAAGCATGATATCCGGGCCGTGGTCAATAATTGATATAGTGTGACGTTAGAAATCAAGTTAGTTTGAATATCAAATCAAATTAATAAAATAAGATATTCTTAGAATTAAAAGTAATAAAAATATACAATGGAAATTTAGACACTATTTCAGTGGGGGGGGGGGGAGGTAAATTTATTTCTGTAAACATTTTTTCATACATTTTAACAAAAGCATAGATTTCAGTCTAATTCTCACAGAAATGAAAATAATCATAGGCCTTAAATAATTATATCTGCAAAAGTAAATAAACCAAGTTTTATAAAGTTTTTTTTATGGTGGAAAAGTAATTTTTTAATGTTTACTTTAATTGCAATTTTAAAATTTTTAATCAGCAGCTTTAACATTAGGACAGGATGAATGAATATGCTTAATCGAACATTCGAATAAAAATCGAACTTAGTCTTAGTTTCGTTACCACTTTTAGAGTTTTCTAAGAACTATAGGAACGCACACATGATGTTTAGGTATTTATTGAGATGGTTGTAGAATCCTACAATATTTAAAGTGCTACTATAATAAGTGTTTTCTCTTCAAAAAAAATTTTTTTTCTATGGATAGTGAATGTAATACTAGTATTCATGAATAAATTCTGATATAATATTATTAAATTATACTATTATTATTCTAATTAAAAAATTAAAGTATAATTTAATAAGAATAATAATAGTAGTAAATAAATGATGAAGTAATACCTTTTTATTTGCCGGATTTAAATTAGACACATTTTGTTTAAAAAAAAATTTAAAAAAAAAAAAAAAAAAAAAAAAAATGGAATTTAACCGGAAGAATAAATAACTATTCCTGCTATTTAACTATTTGTTTTTTATATAAACTATTTGTTTTTTCCTATATCGATATTTTTTTAAAGAAAAAATATATAAATATTGAAATTTCATGTAAGAAAATTTTGTTATTATATCAATAGTAACAAAATTAATGATTACTTGCATATGAAAAACAAAATTAACTGAGTTTGAAAAAATAAATATATAAACACAGGGGAAATAAATTTTTGATAAAACAAGAAGTAATTTTACTAGCTAACTATCAAAAGATTTGTGTTTTTCTGATAAAATTCTCTATAATCAACACCATTGTTTGTTCCATTTCTTTTCTTTACTTTTTATTTTGACAAGATTTTAAACTGTAATAATGCGGATTACTCACTGTGGGGAACATTATATAAGTATAATTTTCTTTTTATCGACAGAGAATTTTTGCCGAAGAAATGGGCTGAGTAAAGAAAGACCTTGCCAATGAAATGACCTATCGACCACGTGGTTTCGTTATCTCACAGATTCAATATATACTGTCGTTTTTTCCTTGTTAATTTCACCCTTCATTCACTTCCTACATAAAGAATCATTCACAATAGTTATTACAATTGCTTTTGCGAAGCTAATCTATGAAAATGTACATTAACAATTAATCTTCGAAATAAATGTGTTAAATATGACTAGAAAAAAATTATGTAATATACAACTTAAATGTGTAAAATACAATTAGAGCAGCAAATGTAAAAAATATTTCGTTTTTGCAACGTAATGTGAATAGAGGAGTATGAAATTTTCAAATAAAATGCTTTTTTCCTGGCAACTTCTACATGCAATTAAAATTTTGCATCAGGCCAGGTATAAAAAATTTCTAATATACTAAACTAATATACTAAATTACAAAGAAGTGCAAGTGGCATAACGTTTAATGTAAAAAATCATAAAGTAGTTTCAAAATTACGCATGACTTTACCTACGAAATAACCTTTTCTACATATTGTCGACTAAATGACTCTGTCGACAAAATGACCCTGTCGATGAAAGGACCCTGTCGATTAAATGACCCTGTTGTCGAAATGAACCTGTCGATGAAGCGACCATGTAGACGAAATGACCCAGTCGATGGAATGACCATGTTGACGAAATGAACCTGTCGATGAAATGACCCTATCGACGAAATGGTCTATCGACTAACCGACCCTGTCGAGGAGAATGGCCTGTCGATGAAATGACCTAGTCGATGAAATGGTCTGTCGATGAAGTGATTGTCGATGAAATGAATGCGACCCTGCTGTGGTTCCCTATTTCTTTTCGGCTATGGAACCCTAAAATAGTTAATCTTCTTTGGGCGGTACCCCAATTTTTATAAATTAAGTTGATGGTAATTGTGAACGTTATAACCTATAAATGACTAAATTTAAAATGTTTAGAGAAATGTGAGGCCGCCAAAATTATAATTATTTTTTAATTATTTTTTTGATGGTTTGCTTGAAGCTGTTACGAATTTGAAAAGGGCAAGGGAATATTTTCTACGCATTGCGTGGCGCCCTATTAGTTACTACTTTCTCATTACCTTTTATAAAGAATCTGAGGTTGCCCAAATTTCAATAATATAAATGACTTGGAGTCTCCTGCTCGTTTCGTTCACGAATTCCCTCAATTGCTTCTCATTCATCATTTTTTTTTGCTTCTATTTTTTATATTTATTATTATTTCTTTTTTTCTAAATCGTTCATTTCTCCATGAAATTAACGAGCATTTTGATTACAAAATATACAATTATTTTAGTTTCATATAAGGAAATTTAGTCAACGTGTTTATCGTCTGGAAATTCGACGATGACCTGTATTCGAAAATTACAGGTCAAAAATACAGGCATAAACTTGAAGGGAAAAAAAATCGTTCAGCTTATAGTTTTTTTTCTAATTTAGTCGAAAATAACCAGTAGGGAAGTGTCGGGTACACCCACCCACTGTCAATTTCATAGGTATAGAATATTTTTTCAAGTCAATGGGCCATCGGACATTAATTGTTATATTAAAAAAATATTATTTTCAAAGTTTCAAGTACTTATGCAGCTGGTAACATGGTAAACAATAGTTTTGAAAATATGTTGAATACAGTAGTAAAATTTTTTAAATTTCTATTTTTTTAAGTTAAACTATTCTCTTTTTGGTTTATTCTTTTTGCATTATTTAATTAGATGATAAAACAATAGAAACATACAAAAATATTGATTATTACTCAATATTATACAGAAATATAAGCAATACTCCTTAAGTGGGCGGGGCTACCCGACTCTCCCCTACCTCTTAATAATAGCCGTGTTGAATAAATAATAGTTTGATTAAATGGGATATTTATAATTAGGCAGAGATATTTCTCTGATTTACACCTGAAAGGAATTTCTTTCAGGAATGATTGTTTAATATACAAGGCCATTTCCTGGTAATTGATATTTCTTAAAGTTTTCAAACATAAGTGTTTTTTCAGGATAAGTACTCGGAGTAAAATTAAAAAATTTTTTTTACATTATGGTTTATGAAAACCAACTATTAGAAATGTTATGAACGCTTATCAAAGAAATATAAACCTTTATTCTTGAATTCGGTTATTTTATTCTGAATTGATGCGAACCTTTAGAAACGTTATGACCGGTTATCAGAAAAATATAATTTTTAATTCTTAAATTCGGTTTTTTTTTTACTCTAAATTGGATATTTAGATTGGAACTTTTAGAAACGTTATGAACGGTTATCAGAGAAATAGAATTCATTATTCTTGAATTTGGTTATTTTATTCTGTACTGAAAATTTGGATTCGAAATGTTAGAAACGTTACAAATGGTTATTATGAAAAATATAATTCTTTATTCTTGAATTCTGTTACTTTATTCAGAATTGAAAATTTGTATTGGAAATTGTAATGGAATTTTTTATAAATGCTTATTCTTTTCAAAATATGATATATTGTAATTGAAAACATATTTCGAAAAATCTCGTTATTTTCTTTTGAATTGGCATTTTCCTAACATACTTATATGTTAATAACCAAAGCAATAATTAAGTTATGAATTAATTATGGGATATTAATTTCAAAAATTACTGGTTAAAAAAATGTACTAACACTCGGAACCCCTGAGATCCTTTCATGGAACCCTATGACAGCTGTTCGGTTTACAATTTTTTTTTCGGGTATGGAACTCTAAATGATGGAACTTCTTTTATCGGAACACCGGCATTATAAGAAAAAGTTCAATAGCAGCGTATCTTCGGATAACACGAGCTGAAGGTGGAACCATGTGCCAATTTCTGGTGAACGAGCTATTGTTTGAAATCACTCAATTCATGCGATAATGATCTAGAAAGAAATGGAATTAAAGATGACTAAATTTCCTTGCGTCTATGTCATAGACCTCAATAAAAATCATTAACTTTTAATGAGCAAACATTAGCAGATTCTTAACGAGTAGACTTATAGTATATAAAAATGGAGGCAGATTTCAAATCTCATTATCTTTCAATTGGAAATTTTCAAATATGTCTCCTCGTAAATTGATGTTTTTGATTGTGATGCTGGTCGTCTTCTCTACTAGTGGTATGAATTGTTTAATTTAATATGAAATAAAAATGCATTTCAAGGATTAGATTAGCTCATATTATAATTTTAATTTTTTTAAAGTTTCTGTTATTATTAAGCTGTAGTTGATTCCTAGTGGAGGTAACAAATCGTTGCTTCTAGGATTACTCAAAGTGTTACTCGCTATGACTTTCCTGTATACTTAATAGCATTAATTTCCAAATGGTGTTCCGTGGAACCCTTGCACTCCATGAAAGTGTTAAAGGGATTCATATTTAACTTTTTTAAAACAGTTTTTTTTTATGTTCTCGAAGTCTGTAAGGAAATTTAGATCCAATCAATAATCCATTATATACTTAATACTTATTATTTCGATTGCCTTTATAAAATTTCATATTTAAAGCAAAATGCCGAAAAGAGGGAAATAAAATTTTATATATTTATATAATAATGCAAATACAAAATAAACACCAGATACCTTTGAACGCAAAAAGAGTTGGGTTTTGTTATAGCAACGTAGCGAACAGCAAATAAGCCATGTTGCTATTGGTTGGACCCTATACAGAATCAATAATAACATGATAACGCAAAAAAATTAAAATATATAAAACCAAAATTTTGATCCATAGTCAAAGCAAAACCAGATTTTCTCCAGGTCCACGTGCACAAATATCCCCACATCAGCAGCCATCCTTCAAAATTATAGGATTCATGATGGTGCATCATAAATGAATATAAGTGACAATTTAAGTTAACTTTCTTTTCTTTTTTTAAATTCTTAGAACGAATTTTGAAAACAAACAGTTCGATAAATATTAAGCTCATTTAAAACATACTTTTTTAAACAAAGTTATTTGATAAAAAGGTTTATTTCTAAGAAATAAAAAGGTCTTTTTGTTTAAAAAAAGATAAATTTCAAAAAACAGGCTGAAATTTATGAATAGTTAAAGAAAAGGGTTTATCACTTAAGCTAAAAAATCTCAGATTAAATATCCATTTTGAAATTCTATTGTGTAAAAGCTTTAGACATAAAGTTTGTTTGAAAGCAAAACATCTAAATTTAATTTTTAATTAGACAAAAGGATAAATCTTTTGTTCTGAAATAGTTCTAATTTATTTTTAATTTGAATTCGAATAAAAATAAATTCATGAATTTAATGAAATTACATTTTATTATAGTTTATAATAAATTTTTTATTTTAATTTACGTTTTTATTGTAATAACAAATTTTTTCAAGTCAAAAATAATTAAATATTTCATAAATTATTAAATAAATTTAAAAGATAAATTTAGTCAAAAATTATTAAAAAACTGAAATATTTGAGTACCTAATTTAAGCCGATTTTAAAATAATTAAACTACAATAAAATCTTACGTAAAAATTTTCGATGTTTCCAAATTATAAAATTATTACAATTATGTATATAAAATTATTAGAATTCTTTTTTTTTCTGTTTTTTTTAATATCGACAGCGTAGGTTATATCTGGCCTTAATGTGCATGTTTAGAATTTTTATGAAAATCTAAGAAATTAATAATCAAAAATTAATATATTATCAAGGGAGAAAAAAAATGTTAAAAAAAGTTGAAGAATTATTAATGAGGGAAGCAAGTTTGAAGACATCCAAATCTGTTTGATTGCCGGAAGACCCTCTGACCCTCACTTTTACAACGATGCAAAATAGTTGTAGTTGTACTGCAGATATACACCAGGAAATATTCTTCTGAAACAATAACTGTATAATTACTACAAATTTACTGTAATATAACCACGGTTTTAAAGTTTCATTGTTTTCTAAGTTTATGATTTTAAAGAGACTTTACATAAACTACAGTAATTTTGATGATATTAGCAGCTTCACATTAGCTACACTATTTTCACAATAAAGATTGCACTACTGAAAATATACTGCTGACTGTAGAATAACTTTAAAAATAATTCAATTCTGTAGCAAAACTGCTGTTTATTTTCAGCTGTGCAGAAGTGATTATTACCAAAATTAATCAAGCGTCATTGGTGTCAATAAAAGTATGGCGATTTTCGTACGTTTCTCCAAAACTAATTAGCATCCCCCCCCCCCGATAATTTTACTTTTAACGTAGCTTATTTCTTTTAATTGGAACCTTTTACCAAGACCGTGATAGCCTGGTTGGTAGGGAACTGGGCCCATGTCCAAGAGGTTGAGGTTTCAATCCCGCCGACCGAAGACTACCCTTGTAGTAAATGGCAACTGATGCACGTTAAATCTGTCACAAAGTCCTCCATGTTCCCATAACAAATCATACCTCTGGGGGTACTGATCCAGGAATTTCCTTGTCTTCTGGATTGGTTACGGAGTTGAACATTAGTAGTTGTTAACCCAAAATTGGGTCGGCTGTTCAACGACGGTTATCGCCCTTCCAGTTTTCTAGGATTGATTAAATCATAGGTCATATTTCTGATCCTTAGCACTATCATATAAAACTAATGCACTCAAAATAAAATTTAAGCATATTGAGTTAATGCGCATAAAATTGAATTTAAGCGTATTAAGCACAGTTAATTTTTTCTTCTACAGGTATACATTGCGATTCTCCTAAGCAAATTTATACCATTTCTTTATATATTTTGCATTTTTTTTTTATTTCAATGGGTACATATTACCCAAAATAAGTAGTAGAACTTTATTTACGTTGACCTACAGCTGCACAACGAGTGGCCAGTGAAGCGATATATAACAAAACTAATTAAGCAACATTTTCTACAAGAATTCTGCTTTATAGTTAGAAGCTTTTTTTTATTTCAGTTAGTACCTTTTACCAAAATTAATCAAGAATAATTTTCGTCAGAAATAGTGCGACGAATTTTTACGTTTCTGCTATTGGCCATTAATTTTGCTTATCAGTGCATAAATTATTTGTTTCATTTCAATTGTGTAGATTTTAAATTACTTATTTTTACTGAAGCCCATTTTAAAAAAGGTAACTATGAACACAATAAACATATGGTTTTTAAATCAGAATTTTTAATTTAGCGTCGCAATCAACCTATGTACACCACGTTGATCATTGAATGAAGAACATGCTTTAAGTTCTCTTTTTTAATGACAGTTCTAACTAAAACAACAACATTGATGTTATCTTTAATATATATGATAAGAAAAAAAATCGTCCGCAATTTAGTTTTTAGCAGTAATAATATTGTAAATTAATTACAAAATTCCATTCTTTTTTTCGTTTATCACGCTGGAATGGTTTGTAGTAGAATGTTCTAATCTGGACAGTGACCTTACCCGTGCTTCGAGTTATGAGTATACAAAATTTCATCGCTTTCGTTGTATGGTTTAAAAGTCTACAAAAGACAGGCAGATACTCATTCATTTTTATTTATAGAAAAGATTTGTAATTCTTTAATCACAATTTCTTTGTTTCAGCGTACGCCGCTTGTTCTTGCAAGAATGGAGGCGGAGGTGGAAATGGTGGTGGAGGTGGAAATGGTGATGGAGGTGGAAATGGTGGAGGTAGAAGAGGCGGTGGCAGAAATGTAGACAGAAGTACGTAACATACATATTTTAAGCCAATCTCGCATCCCTAATCAAATCCAATTATATGTGACACATACTAAAAGAAATTTCTAACAAAGTACCATTTTTTTTATTTATTACCAAAATTTCTGTTTATTCATAAATTAGACATTTTGAACGTATCACACATCTAGTAAATACCTTCCTCGGCTTTTGTACCTCATTTATGTTCGAATGATCAAAGTTGGATCTACGTACCGAATTTCCAAAAAATTATTGAAGATTTAAAAAATAAATTACAGCAAAAAAGAAGCACATAGAAATGTATGGCTTGCAGCGTTCTTCTTAGGAAATCTGAGAAATTCTTTCGATCAGAAGAAATCAGAGTAATTGCCATATATTTTCAAAATTAATTAAATAGATATGGTGCCATCCTGTCACTAACTATGAAAATCTATAAGACTAGATGTTTTTAATATAGCTTAAATTTGTAGAAATGATGTGACGCAGTCTTATGACAAAATTAACATAAATCCAGGTAAAACTTCTCATTTGGAATGGTTTAACGTGCAACAGAAAATATCGTAATATAGTTTTCCAGTGATTAGCGCCTCTTGTTGACAAACTGTGTTATAACAGTCATCCCAGCGTAAAGGAATATTGGTTCCGGTTCCAGCTAACTGTATTCAAATAAGAGGGTTATTCGATAATATTAGGTTTATTCGATAATATAATAAAGCTTATGTGCAAATACATCTTATGCTATGTTTTTTTTGTGTTGAAATTTTACTTCTAAATGGTTTATAAAACATACTATAATGTTTTGCGGGAATAAACATTACAATTTATATACACATATTTGCAAGTTTAAAAGTATTTTAACTCTAAAAAATAGAACTTATTGTTAAAAATTACAGAATTATTCCATTACAGCGTTATCTATAAAATACGTATATACACATGATACATGTACGTATCATGTGTATAAAATACGTATGAAACAAGAATGTAGTTTTGTTTAATTCATAAATACAAAGTTCAACTATCATTTTGTATTAAAATATTTTTCTTTTTTTCTCCCATTTTTTTTGAGGATCTCCCCTGGATTTATACAAAAGCCTCTGTAGGTGATTTCAAAGATCAATCACATAAATTGGATCACATGCTTCTTGATTTCAGTGGTCCACTCCTACCATCAAATGGTAATAATTAATCTTTAACTATGATAGACAGGTGTACGCGATGGTCAGAAGCTGCGCCAATTTCACATATCAAAGCACAGCCGGTCGCTCAACACTTTTACAGTCACTGGATTTTCCGATTTGGCTGTCCAGCTCGAGTCACGACAGACAAGGAACGCCAATTGTGAGTGCATTGTTTAAAAGCACTCTCACAACTACTTGGTATTCCACCTCACCTTATCATCCTCAGGCAAATGGTTTGATCGAGGAGTTTCATAGACCACTGAAGGCTGCACTGAAAGCTTATGGTACTGACCAGTGCTCCGCAGCCTTGCCGACAGTCCTGCTAGGGTTCAGAGCCGTATTCAAGGAGGATATAAAAACAACAACTGCGGAATTATGGGAAATCACTGATATTACTGGGAGAACTTTTTACTCCTTCACCTGCAGAAGTTTTCCCGAAACAACTAATACAAGACTTGAAAACCCATTTCGAGAAAATGAGACTTCTAGACTTGCAAGTAGGTCTGTTTTTGTCCATTCACATCTAAAAGACTATTCATATGTTTTCGTGCGCCACGATGGTGTGCGAAAGCCGTTGCAGGCTCCTTATGATGGTCCCTTCGAAGTTCGGCTTAAGAAAGACAAAACTTTTATGTCAGAATTAAATGGGTATAACAGACAATTTCCATTGATCGCTTGAACTGACAAGACTGGCTTTTCACCAGGCGAGCCAGCTGTGAATAAACAGATTTTTCCAGCAGCGCCACTTAGTGACCCTACACATCACAATCTCATCATGTTCATCAAAACAATAGAACTGTATTCATTAATATAAGTAAAAATGCAACTCTTTTACCAAGTGCAAGTCTTTTACCAACTCTTTTACCATTCTGGCTCTTGTGCCAATAAACTTTAACCAACCAACCAACCAGTTAATATAAAATATGCGCGAATATACAGTAAACATTTCTTAAAAGAAGATTATGAAGATGAAATGAGAAATCGTTTGCTTGGATTGCCGATTAGGATGATTTTAAAATCTACTGCAATACTGAGAGTAAATTTTCTTCTTTAGAAATAATTTCTTCTCGGCAAGAAAGATTCAATAAACGCAAAGTGTTGGTTCGTGGTTCGTTTCAGGACTTTTATAAGAATTCACCATCTAAATAGAAATCACCCTGTTATTTCAAAAAGAAAGGCAGGCGAAAAAATTAAAGAAAGGATAGGGTCGAAGAAAATAAGAACTTGAACGAAAGGTATAAATAATTAATAGTTAAAATTCTCTTAATTTCGTAACATAGTTTCTAATATAGTTATTCTAAATATTTATGATTTTTTAAAATTATATTCTTTTAAATTTAAATATCCTTACATAATTGTAAAATTTCTAATATTATTATGAACCAAAATTATTATATTGCTTCAGTAATTAGCGAAGGTTGTTGTTTCCTAATTTTTAATAGAAATAATAATTTTTAATAGTTTTTAAAATAAAAAGCTCACCGATGATTTTTTCATAAACTTTTTTAATACATTTTTCAATTTGGATATGAGATCATCTTAAGAGAGGGTTCACCATAAATAGCTAGTGCCCAGCCTGAGTCCGGTAAACCTGAAATATGTTTACAAAATATGTTTTTAAATTGAAATCTTAATATTTAAGTATAAATCAATTTTTTTTAACATCAAATATTTTATTAACTTGTGTTATTTTTATTTTCAACAATTAAATAAAACTTTTATCATGCTAAAAGAATGCACATTAAAAAATAAAAAAGCAATCATATTAAATATTCTTTTAATTTATCCCCTACAGGTCGTAATGAAGATTTGGTCGGCATACGGAACATACGAATATTTAGTTCAGATGAGTATTGAAAAATATTATTGGATTACAATAGATCATTACAGTGAGACAATATGTTACAACATAATAAAATTTAACTAATTTTTCTTTCAATTTTGTAACTGTACAAAGAAACAAATCTAAATTTCAGAATGTAATGAACAATAAATTCTTCCATGTACTATAAAAGATCAAGAAAATTGTTTATTGACATTATTTTAATAAAATCAAATTTTATTGGATTTGTTGGTATTTGCTTAAGAGAACAGAGATTTATACCTTTCAAATTTCAAATTGTTTTAAAAAATTGTTGTAAAAAATTTTGCTAATTTTTTCATTGCCATTTTGCATGAATAATCTCTTACAAATACCCGAAGTATTAAAAAAGTTTTGGATGGTTGATTAAATATAATCTCTACTGCTTAGAAAAAAAAAAACATGCTATTATCTCACGAAGCCCCTGAAATTCTTACGTGGAACCACAGGGTTCCTCGAATCAACTTTTCAAAATCGCTTCTCCAAAACCTCTTTTAACAAATACTTTTGTACAAGTATGCAACGTGTGAAATTAGCTATTTATAAATAAATTTTTATTAGCGAAATAAGCTATTTCAATTTTAAAATTAAAAAATATTTGAAACAAAATAAATAAAAAATATTCAATATAAAGATGTGCAAAAAATAATAAAAAAAGATAATTTTTTTTATGAAATCTTTCGGTAAAACAAGTCTTATAGCTTCGTTTTAAAATATTGTTTATTAATTCTTTTATTTGTTGAAGCGATTGTACCCAAAATATTTACTAATGCAAACATTTGTACTTTGGATCAATTTAAGTAAAGTATTCTGAAACATACAAACAACAAAAACTTCTATTCCGCTTGCGAATTCGTTTTAACTTTGAGAAAAAAAACGATTTACTTTCTAACTTAATGGTTTACCCTCGTCGTACCTATGGTGTAGTGCTTATCACATCCGCCTAACACGCGGAAGGTCCCAGGTTCGAAACCTGGTAGGTACACGATTTTTTTGCGTGTTTATAAAACTAATAATCAAGTAGTCTCATTTGAATTATAAGTATTATTCTATTTTGGTAGTTTTTATCTTTTATTGTGTTCTCTACAAGAGCACAAGAAGAATTAATTACGAAAGTACCATTATCATTTTCATCCATTATAAATATATAGCTGGCTTGCTTGCTTAGTGCTATAGGGCCTGCAAAATGCAATTTTAGACGTTTTAAGTCCCTCACAAGAGTTAAATTGCACCCTATATTTCCACAGTCTCACGAAATGGAGATTACTTCAGTTTTTAAAAATAATAGATGAATGGTTTCATGAAGAATGACTTATTTACACATACAGTGGCGTACAGAGACCCTGCATGATTTTAAATGCTCCATCTTAGACTTAATAAAAAATATTTAAAATTATGATATGAGACAAGAGACATTGAGTACTTATAATTGTCCATTTTATTTTAATTTACATTAATTTATGTATTTTAATCTAAATATTAATTAATAAGGAATTAATAATTGACGAAATGTAGAAAATGCACTAAATGGGAACATTGTATGCACTTACTGACTTACCATAGTGAAATTTAATTAATCTTAATATGAAGAAATTACTCATTATCTTCTAATAATTATAATCAAAGTTTAGTTAAGAGTTAATTTATTTGTAAAATGAAATAAAAAAATATTTTATAAATGAAAAAAATATTTTCAGTATAGATCTCATACGTAAGGGTTCACAACCTTTTTGAATAAAGGGTTGCGTGCACAAATATTTAGGCATCTTAACGGCAATTATAATTTTAAGTTAATCAATCAGTGTCTTTGACACAATTCAACAATTACAACAATCTATTGAACAAAATTATAAAGATAGGAAAAAATTTATGGGTCTTATTCTATTGACGGTTTATCATATCACGTAACACAAAAAATTGTATTTTAAAATACATTAACTGTAAAATTCTTGAATAAAATTAAAAAAAAAAAAAAAAATAGATCAATATTTTATTGAGTAATATAAATGCAAATTAAGTGTTTTAATTACAGAAATGGCAGGGAGTCTATATGATTTAAAATAAAATTCGCATTATAGATTAATATAAGATGCAACTTTCAGTTGGGATTCAGTTCACCTTAGAGCATTTATATTTAGTGACTTATAATTAATGATTTGTAAGAGATTTTAAGTCTGTAAAATCGTAAGACGGTTTTTTAAGCTTCAAAATATTCGAAACAAAGTTCAAAAACAGTAAATAGTTTAAAAGCCCACATTCGAATTTCTCGTTTTGTAATAATATTGTGTTAAAAATATTGAGAATCGTGTTCGCATAAGTGACTTAAGTTTTGTTCCTAAAAATAATTCTACTGAAAAGATACTGAATAATTCTACTGAAAATGAAAGAGAAAATAAAAGTTGGGGGGGGGGGGACTAAAGGTCTTATTCTATCGGCGCCATCCATCATGCGAACTGAAGAGTTCAAGGGGTGTTTAAAAAAGTTTCAGTAGAAGTTAAGTATTGAACGTTCGTTACAGATTATTATAATCCTTTTTTAAAAGAAAAAAATCACGTCAAAGTAATTAGTTTATAAATACTAATAGAAAAAAAAATTTTAAAAATAAAAATACTACTGAAAGATAACATAAATTAAACGATTAAATTTGCCTCAAATTAAGAGCATCAAAAGTGTTGATCAAATTTATTGCCTGGTTCGAAAATTGCAATACTTTAAAATACCACACAGAAAAATATCAGGGTTTTTTAAACCCGTTGAGAAGCATATCAATAACTGTTGGAAGGAGAATAAAAAATAAATTTAAAAAATAAAAATAAATAAAAATCTAAAAATAAACTTTTATATTTGAGATAAAATAGCAACAAATAAATTGAACTTTAAAAAGCAAGATTCAAGTGTCATATTAATACGTATTAAAAATATCGGAATTTTCAAAACCATGTAGAAATGCGCAATGCCGAGGTAGAAAACACGATAGAAAAAATAGCTGGGATTTATAATAAAATTGACACAAATAAAGCACGGTCTAAACTGATTTCCATTTGCACGATTCTTAAGTCGCAAATCGTTATAATATCGTATTTAAAAGATCGGGATTTAAAAAAGAGAAAAAAACCTTAAAATTCGACAATAACCTCCCAAAACACGATCACTTGGAATATTTTTGAAATGAACTGAAATAAAAATACCCTCACGAGTGATATCTTAAATTTTAAATCATTGCTCCATAATTCTGTCCTTAAAAAAAAATTTGAATTTTTTAAACTTTTGAAATTTGTAGTGTTAAAAAAGGAAAAACGCGACCGAAAAACTACGTTGTAGATTTAACGGATCAAAAACTTTAAAGCGCAACTCAAAATTTCCAAATTTTTTTTATTTAAAAAGAACAAACAATAATAATAATATATATATATATATATATATATATATATATATATATATATATATATATACAGAGGGAGGGGGGGAGAAGGGACAAAAAGAAAAAGAGAAAAACGAAGAAAATTAATAAGTTTTAATTACTACGCATAAGCTGCAAGAACTCATAAAATAAGTTAAAAATATAGAGAAACTATAGAAAATAATGTATAGAGAGTAAATATAAAGAAAAGAAGAAAAATATAGAGAGAAATATATATAAAATTATAGAGAAAAGAAGAAAAATAAAAAATAAAAATTTAAAAAAATTATTTATATAATAAAATATTTTACGTTTCTTCTATATATCTTTAATATGTAATATATTTTTTATATAATATTTTTATAATAGGTATAATATAATTTTTATTACGTTCAGGTGCTACCGCTGGCCGCACCTCAACAATTGTCGGTAGTTCAACCTCTTGCCACCTTGAGCCGCGAGGGCGTTATATATATTAATTTCTACACAAGTTTTTTTTCTTTTCATCTTTTTATTCTTAAGGCTACAGTTGAGATCATGCGGCGTCAAATACATACTTTTTAGCCAGCACAAATACCAACATGCCGATAAAATAAGCGATTCAGATAAAATCAGCAAAAGAAACAAACTCGTAAAATACAGTCACTTTAAAATGTTGTTGTCACTTATACAATAAAACAATTTTACCACGGTAACATTATTTTAATTTGCATTTTCCTTTTCGATTTATCTTAATATCATGCTTTATGATAAACGTTGAGTATAGGATAATAACGCCATCAATATAAGTAATAATAAATGTCGAATACGACAATATAGGCAAAGTAGTTATCGAAAACGATGTTATCGTGAGTGCGCTAGTTTGTCTCGTGATTTTGTTAATCATAATTAAAAGTAAGACAATTTGAAACAAAAAAAAAAATCGACATTTGGGCAACGAAAATATTGTCTGATATAAAAATATAAATATAACGTAAATCAGTTAAGTTGGAAAACATTGCGGTAAACCACATACCTTCAATATTTTATTAAGATATATCGCTATATTAAAATTCTGATATTGCTCACTGTATACTTATAAAAAAAATGCACACGATTGAAAATAAACGTAAATCGAAAGATTAAAAAATTGATTACTTAATAGCTTATTCACATTTATTGATTGGTTTATTCAAATTGTTCTCGTTTAATAAGATTATTTGTTATCTCAGAGATAGAGTTACAGTTTATTTAATTTATTTACAATTAAAAGTTCAAAGCTCAGATCTTTAATTGCAAAGGGTAATATTTCAAAACTTAACAGTACACAGTAATCACAGATATTATTTAAGTTATGAAAAATTGCTCCGTTGCCATTCCTCAATAGCTTAAATTATGTCCTTGGGCTGCAGACGAGAAGCAATTGATACGGGTTGGCCTTCTTCAGTTTAACAATTTGAAAAGAAAAGAAAACTTCAAATCAATTGGGCATATGTTTTGATTTTTTAAGCTTGCGATCAGTGCATGCAAATTAACTCTTTTTCTATTTAAAGAACAAATTAAGCCAGAGGTCGCCAAAGTGGACTATATAGACCCCCAGCGGTCTATTTAACAAAAGGAAGGGTCGATCTGAGCCAGGGGGTCGAATGGGAGTCGATCCGAATTAGAGGGGTCGATTGGGGTTGAAGAAAAAACAGTTCTTAATACGCTAACAGCGCGCAGTGGCATGAACTCTGCACTTCTGGTTTTTAAGTCATATGCATGTGCGCTTGTCCAAATGTCACGTGTGGAGAGCATTGACATTACAAACGTAAATATCATACGCAGTTTCAGCTATCTTTACAAACTGTGAACAGTGTTTACTATTTGCAGTGTCATTATTAAAACTTTTATAGTTTTGGATAATTAGTTATTATCGGATCTTGAAGCAAAGTCGCTTTTTAAAAATTTAACAATAAGCAAATTTTGGACAATGTAAATAGTATAATACAAAAATATGTAAAACTTTAAGAAATAGCTCAGCCATTTAAGCTAGCATTTCCAAGTTCCTATGTTATTGAAGCCGGTGTCAGTCACGTAAATTCAATCATAACAAAGTAAAGAAATAAATTAAATGTGAAGTTTCGAGGGATTTAAGATTCAAATTGACCAATTTTGAACCCAATATAGCGAACCATAGAAAAAAAAACACCAGGCACACCCATCTCATTGATTAGAAGCAATAAATCTGTAGTCACGTTACTTATTATTTCTACTTATTTATAATTACTTATTATTTAATAAATATTAAGGTATTTATATTAAACATTAATATATTTTTCATAAAACTATTGTTACACAATATACTATTACTTTAACAAATGTTTAAAATCATAAAATAAATGTACAAACACAGTATCTAATAGAGTTTTATTTTAATTAACAGAAAATTACTTTTATTGTGGTCGATGGAGATTTTGAAAAATTATATAGGGGTCGATGATCAAAAAAGTTTGGCGACCCATGAATTAAACAGACATAACAAACAAATTTAAAGAAGAAATGTTATGAATTCGAAATTTTTGGATTTAAATTTTTTTTTTCTTTCTAAATGTATGTTCAGAAATCTATTAAATATTTTAGATATTTTTTATGAAATAAACTTTTCAGTTTTCACAAATCTTTTCACTGCATCTAATTAGGAATAGGTTCATTCTCAACAGATTCAACATTGTGAATCGGAAATTTTTATCAGAATTCATATTCCTGCGTTCGAAAAATTTCTTTATTTCGTATTTAAAAAATTGCTCCTACCCCAGATATGAGTAGTTACGGTGAAAAGAGGGGCAGGGGGAGTCGACAATTTTCATAAATTTGCCAATAAAACTGTCGCATTTCACATTAATCCCTACCACGCTAGATTATTTCGTGACGTGTTTATTTTTAAACTTATGTATTTCACTGATATTTTTGAATGCAGCAACAATAAAGGCGTCACTCACATCACTGGTTGGAGAGCTGAGGGTAGTGAGTTCGATCCTGGAAACCGCAAAACAACCGGCTGCGATGTGTTTGGCCATTGTTGGGCGATGTGTATGCTTGTATTTATTTTGATGAAGAATGTGAAAAAAACAAATTACACATTTAAGTAACGTGGGGAGGAAAAGCACGAAATCTACACACGGTTAGCCCGATGGCAAGGTGATACTAAAATATGATCCATCTACCACTGAGGATATATTCAATGTGAACTGTGCTAGTTGATTTAAATAAAAATATAAGTAGAACAATAAAATAAACTCTATAAAAATAACTTTCTTAACGAGGGTCTTGACAAGAATTTATAAGCCGCACTTCGTATTAAAAATTCAATCTTGCA
The DNA here is from genome assembly GCA_949128135.1 of Parasteatoda lunata. Classification (NCBI taxonomy): domain Eukaryota; kingdom Metazoa; phylum Arthropoda; class Arachnida; order Araneae; family Theridiidae; genus Parasteatoda; species Parasteatoda lunata. The sequence goes on from OX421975.1 coordinate 100,141,460, forward strand.
TATATTTGTTCGGGGTTGGTATAGCCTGGTGGTACAGCGTTAGGCCTACGTCTGAGAGGTTGTTTGCTCGATTCCCGCCGGCTGAAGACTTCCCGTGAACAAAATGATGATTGGTGCACGCTAAATCCATCGGGTCACAAAGTCCTCTAAATTTCAATAACAAATCTATACTTCTGGAGGAACTGGATCGGAAATTGATAAAACTCTGGTTCAGGTCAAATTTATGATCTGTGGATGAATGGGTGATGCGTGAATGTGTCCTCACTGAACAACGGGCTGTGACTTATGTGTGTTTTCTCTGGATCATCCTCAAGGATGTTTACCAAACCTTCGCCATTGTGCAGCTCTAGTCCGGCATAAATAAAAGCACTGCGAATCTATGTGAGTGAATAAATAAAATGGCAAAATAAAGAATTTTTTTTATATAAAGGATAATTTTTAACGACACACTAGGGTACAATGGATGTTTGGTTTTTCACGTCGCACTATAGCTATGCCAGGGGTTTCCAACTTACATGTGGCCGGGGGCTGCAATTAAAAACACTAGTCAAGTGGAGGGCCGCAACTTTATCAGAATTTTATATAGGACTCTTTTATGTTTGAAGGAACATTAAATATTACTGTCAGATTTTTATCAACTTTCTTTTATATTAAAAAGCAAAATGACAAGCATTACAAATAACGCTTGTCACGTAACATTTAGAATATACTCTTAATCAGGAACTTAGTGACAAGATTTCTTTTTTCTTTTAAATTTAATTCTGTGATAAATTAATTTTTTTTCTTCTTTTTATTAAGAATTACAGCAAAAAAAAAGAAAAAAAAATATTCTCGAGCAGCTGATATTAATTTTTTTTCTTCTTTTCCACTCATGCGATAATCAATTCAAAGAATTTATATAAAACATGATATTCATTCCCTCTTTTATGCGTTTAAAAATTTACAAACGTAAATAATTTCGTCCGAAATGAGTGGTTTCAAGAAGTTAAATGGGATAATTTCTTCGAGAAAATTTCTGATACGCACAACCTAAATTATATTCACAAAATACAAAAAAACGAAATAAAAAAGAGCAATATACACGATTATTTTTGTGTTTGACAAAATATTTTCTTGGGTGTAAAACCTAGAAATACATTTTTTTTTGCACCATTGGTGTGTTAAATTTAATTTGTTAACGAAGAAAAACGAAGAAATTAGGGTTTTTAAACGAAAGAAAAGTATTTTAAACCCATATAGATTTTTTAAGAAAATTGTTCGCAAAATAAAAACAACAACTAAAATATTTTAATTCGTGGGCCACAAAAAAAAAAGGCTTCTCGGGCCGCCAGTTAGTAACCACTGAGCTATACTAATGGATGATTGCCCTAAATCAGCGCTGTCCAACTGCAAAGAGCCCACGAGCCAGAATTCTGGTCACTGATCACCTGGCGGGCCGCAGTTTGAAAAAGTTGAACAGTACCCTTTTATCTCTTTTACAATAACAATTAATAGTTGAATTATTAATTATAAAACAATGGAACAGAAGGATTATAAAAGAATTTGCTTACATTTTAATGAGAAAGCTGAGGCCGATCAGCCTGAATAAGAAGTTGGCGGGCCACAGAATATGTGTTGGAGGGCCACATGCGGCCCGCGGGCCGCCAGTTGGACAGCCCTGCCCTAAATTATGTACTATATACCAGAAAAAAGAAATTACATCATAGTTAGCTGTTTAGAAACTGCATTTTAGTCAACTATGTCAAAACATAATCTTTTTCGATACCAGATTTTAACCAAAAAGCTATATAAGAAAATGCCAGCTATAAAGAAATTAGAAATGAAATTTCAGTATCAGAAATTAGCTGTATCTGAAAAAGTTAACTATTTAGAAAAAAAATTTAGTCAGCTATTCGCGATCGCAACGAACTATAGGATGCGTTGTTGTATGAGACGAATACCTGCGATTTCTATATGAACAGTCATTCTGCTTTGGAGACGTCTTTAATGTAGCGTGTAGCATTGCAACGTTCCTTTTTTATTGTGGCTTATTAAATTTAAAAAAGAAAAATGTTTGACATTCTTTCTTATGCAAGCTAAAACAAAATGGTATCTCTTTTTTTTTTTAGAGAAGGAACATCCAAAGCACATCGGAAAAATATTTGTAGATAAACAGAAAAAAAAAAAAAAAAACATGTATATTCTAATAAGAGTTAAAACCTACTGCCCGAGAAATAGTTTTGCTAAATTTAGTGATATAACATGAAAGGCTTATTTAAACTTTCCATAGTTTTAAGAATCATATTACTTCAAAAATTAAAATGAACAAAAAGAGTACATAAGCCTCATAATTTTATAAAATTCAATTTTGTAAAAAAAAAAATTTTAACAACAATTTTTATAAAAAAAATTTAAGTTTCAATAAAAATCATTATTTAGAAACTGAAAAACGTAAAATAAAGAATGCTTACGAAAAAAAAAAAAACAAATAAAAAAAAAAAAATCCTTTTTTGACGCCATTTTTTAGTTCTACGAAAATTCGTCTTTGGAATTCATATTGCCAAAAACAAAACAAGATGCAATTTTATTTTTCATGAGCGAAATATTTCACCAAAAAAACGAAAATGTATCAAATCTCATGACATGAAACTTTATTATGGTAAATGTACGTTTTGGAAATGTAATTTCATTTGATTTTAAATAAAGTGTTTTATTTCATGATATGTCGCAAAAATTTTAGGTGTAGATTGGCGGCACTTAAAAAGCGCCAAATCTGTAGTTGCGGTGACGTTAATACGTAAGTACCGAAATTTTATTCCATACTTTTTTGAATCATATTACTTCAAACATTAGAATATGCAAAACGTATACATAAACACCATTTATACCATTTAATTTTTCAAAACAATTATTTTAACTACAATTTTTATCAAAAAATTATAAAGTAAAAAACATAAAATAAAGAATTCTTAAGATAAAAAAAAACAATTTTAAAAATTCCTCATATTGAAATAAAAAACTTCCATATTGTTTCTTTTTTTTTTTTTTTTATAGTTCTTAATCAGACGTAAAAAACGATTCTGTAGAGAACTATCATCAAATAAGAAAAAAAAAATTATTTTCAAGAAAAATTTTTATTATAAAAATCATAACACTTACCTGATTTATAAATCTGGAGAATTCCAAAATGAAATGTTCTTCGTTTCAAAATTTTATTTTCAAAATTTTATTTTCAAATAATATATACATAGATTATCTCTTCATTACTTTTAGAGAACATAACACACAGCAAAATTTTATAATTGTAATATCTCGATATGAATTTTAATATGTAGCTGTAAAACAGAATAGCTGAATTCTAGTTGAAATTATTCTTTCAAAACTAAAAAATACTTTCCAAGAAAACGATAAAAATGTATTATTAATCAGCACAAATAATACTATTTTAAGTAATACGGATGATACTTTATTGTTTTCTGAATTATGTAGATACAGAAATATATACTATTCTATAAAGAAGAAGAATATTCTATAACTATTACAGTTCTATACGCTCACATTTATTCAATGGAATGAAGAAAGCAATGTTGATTTAACTTTAATTTGTAATGAATTGAAGACAGAAGAAATGTATTTTACTGTAATACACTCATCTGTAACAGTATGCGAATCCGAAGTCGGAAGTTATCAGTTGCAAGTTTGTTGATCATAGAAGTTAAAAATTGAGGAATTTTTCTTCAAATGTTTGGCGTGTTTTGTTTCTGAAAGATTAACCAATATTCTGGTGAGTTTTTTCAAGTTCTACGGCCTTTTCCTTAGGAAAATTTTGCTTCGTATTTGCTGCTAAGAAAATGGCGTCTGAATCTGCCAATGATTTTGATGGAACTAAATAAATTAATGTCTGATATTTTCAGGCTCCCGCTAGATGGCGTACTCGACCGTTGCGATCGCGAATTCAGAAAATAAATTTTAGTCAGCTAATTCGATTCAAAGCGTACTGAGATATTTACTTTAGAATTCGTTTTCTTCTAATGAAGTAGAAAAAAATCGATCACGTGATATGCGCGGTCTACTCGTTCAAAAATTTGAGTTAAATTTTTCTGATAAAAATGATCGTTTTATTATATTTTGCTACCAAATCAATGGAGCGATTTAGTAGCTATCTTTACATTATTTTTGGATGTGATAAGCGAAAATTTTTCTTCTCCGTGTTTCTGATTTCCAGTCGGGAAATATCACGACATGGCAAAATTTATTGGCAACATTCTTGTTTTTCTTCTTCATATGAATCTAGCACGTGTTCTTTCGACGCGTGTTTGACATATTTTTGAAAATGTTTTTTTATTTTATTTTTTATTTTATTGTTATGCTAAATAGGCGTTTTCTGAGAAAATTGAGAAATAAATAATTTATTTAAAAAAAATTCCTTTTTTATCTTACAGTACGAAGTGTTGTTTTCAAAATGGAGTAAGTTATGAACATTTTTACAAAAATTAAAAAAGCGTAAGGTAGTGGGGATCTTGTTCATTTCCTCGACAATCACTTCATCGACAGACAATTTCATCGACTAGGTCATTTCTTCGATAGGCTGCTTCCTCGACAGGGTCATTTCGTCGACAGGGTCATTTCGTTGATAGTGTCATCATGCCTAATTCTGAAACTATTTTAGAGATTTAATCTAAAAATTTTTATAATTAATTTGAAAAATGCTATTATTTAATTTTTATACTAAAGTACAATTTTTTATTGCTGTGTATTGTTCCTATTGCACTAAAAGAAATTCGCTTTTTAAACTAATTGATAGGTAGTTGAGAAGCGTTTAATCGAGAACGGTTGATGTATCAAAATCTATTTTTCTATATCTAAATCGTAAGGGCTCGATACTTATTTTCAGGATAGGTAAGGATTATCTTTAGAACCTTACCAAGCATGATATCCGGACCGTGGTCAATAATTGATATAGTGTGACGTTAGAAATCAAGTTAGTTTGAATATCAAATCAAATTAATAAAATAAGATATTCTTAGAATTAAAAGTAATAAAAATATACAATGGAAATTTAGACACTATTTCAGTGGGGGGGGGAGGTAAATTTATTTCTGTAAACATTTTTTCATACATTTTAACAAAAGCATAGATTTCAGTCTAATTCTCACAGAAATGAAAATAATCATAGGCCTTAAATAATTATATCTGCAAAAGTAAATAAACCAAGTTTTATAAAGTTTTTTTTATGGTGGAAAAGTAATTTTTTAATGTTTACATTAATTGGAATTTTAAAATTTTTAATCAGCAGCTTTAACATTAGGACAGGATGAATGAATATGCTTAATCGAACATTCGAATCAAAATCGAACTTAGTCTTAGTTTCGTTACCACTATTAGAGTTTTCTAAGAACTATAGGAACGCACACATGATGTTTAAGTATTTATTGAGATGGTTGTAGAATCCTACAATATTTAAAGTGCTACTATAATAAGTGTTTGCTCTTCAAAAAAATTTTTTTTTCTATGGATAGTGAATGTAATACTAGTATTCATTAATAACTTCTATTATAATATTATTAAATTATACTATTTTTATTCTAATTAAAAAATTTAAGTATAATTTAATAAGAATAATAATAGTAGTAAATAAATGATGAAGTAATACCTTTTTATTTGCCGGATTTAAATTAGACACATTTTGTTTAAAAGAAAATTTAAAAAAAAAAAAAAAAAAAAAAAAAAAAAATGGAATTTAACCGGAAGAATAAATAACTATTCCTGCTATTTAACGATTTGTTTTTTATATAAACTATTTGTTTTTTCCTATATCGATATTTTTTTAAAGAAAAAATATATAAATATTGAAATTTCATGTAAGAAAATTTTGTTATTATATCAATAGTAACAAAATTAATGATTACTTGCATATGGAAAACAAAATTAACTGAGTTTGAAAAAATAAATATATAAACACAGGGGAAATATAAATTTTTGATAAAACAAGAAGTAATTTTACTAGCTAACTATCAAAAGATTTGTGTTTTTCTGATAAACTCTCTATAATCAACACCATTGTTTGTTCCATTTCTTTTCTTTACTTTTTATTTTGACAAGATTTTAAACTGTAATAATGCGGATTACTCACTGTGGGGAACATTATATAAGTATAATTTTCTTTTTATCGACAGAGAATTTTTGCCGCTGAAATGGGCTGAGTAAAGAAAGACCTTGCCAATGAAATGACCTAACGACCACGTGGTTTCGTTATCTCACAGATTCAATATATACTGTCGTTTTTTCCTTGTTAATTTCACCCTTCATTCACTTCCTACATAAAGAATCATTCACAATAGTTATTACAATTGCTTTTGCGAAGCTAATCTATGAAAATGTACATTAACAAATAATCTTCGAAATAAATGTGTTAAATATGACTAGAAAAAAATTATGTAATATACAACTTAAATGTGTAAAATACATTAGAGCAGCAAATGTAAAAAATATTTCGTTTTTGCAACGTAATGTGAATAGAGGAGTATGAAATTTTCAAATAAAATGCTTCTTTTCTGGCAACTTCTACATACAATTAAAATTTTGCATCAGGCCAGGTATAAAAAATTTCTAATATACTAAATTACAAAGAAGTGCAAGTGGCATAACGTTTAATGTAAAAAATCATAAAACTAGTTTCAAAATTACGCATGACTTTACCTACGAAATAACCTTTTCTACAAATTGTCGACTAAATGACTCTGTCGACAAAATGACCATGTCGACAACATGACCCTGTCGATGAAAGGACCCTGTCGATTAAATGACCCTGTTGTCGAAATGACCCTGTCGATGAAGCGACCATGTAGACGAAATGACCCTGTCGACGAAATGAAACTGTCGACGAAATGACCTTGTTGATGAAATGACCCAGTCGATGAAATGACCCTGTCGATGAAATGACCCTGTCGATGAAACGACCATGTCGACGAAATTAACCTGTCGATGGAATGACCATGTTGACGAAATGAACCTGTCGATGAAATGACCCTATCGACGAAATGGTCTATCGACGAAACGACCCTGTCGAGGAGAATGGCCAGTCGATGAAATGACCTAGTCGATGAAATGGTCTGTCGATGAAGTGATTGTCGATGAAATGAATGCGACCCTGCTGTGGTTCCCTATTTCTTTTCGGCTATGGAACCCTAAAATAGTTTATCTTCTTTGGGCGGTACCCCAATTTTTATAAATTAAGTTGATGGTAATTGTGAACGTTATAACCTATAAATGACTAAATTTAAAATGTTTAGAGAAATGTGAGGCCGCCAAAATTATAATTATTTTTTAATTCTTTTTTTGATGGTTTGCTTGAAGCTGTTACGAATTTGAAAAGGGCAAGGGAATATTTTCTACGCATTACGTGGCGCCCTATTAGTTACTACTTTCTCATTACCTTTTATAAAGAATCTGAGGTTGCCCAAATTTTAATAATATAAATGACTTGGAGTCTCCTGCTCCTGCTCGTTTCGTTCACGAATACCCTCAATTGTTTCTCATTCATCATTTTTTTTGCTTCTATTTTTTATATTTATTATTATTTCTTTTTTTCTAAAACGTTCATTTCTCCATGAAATTAACGAGCATTTTGTTTACAAAATATACAATTATTTTAGTTTCATATAAGAATATTTAGTCAACGTGTTTATCGTCTGGAAATTTGACGATGACCTGTATTCGAAAAATACAGGTCAAAAATACAGGCATAAACTTGAAGGGAAAAAAAATCGTTCAGCTTATAATTTTTTTTCTAATTTAGTCGAAAATAACCAGTAGGGAAGTGTCGGGAACCTCCGCCCACTGTCAATTTCATATGTATAGAATATTTTTTCAAGTCAATGTGCCATCGGACATTAATTGTTATATTAAAAAAAGATTATTTTCAAAGTTTCAAGTATTTATGCAGCTGGTAAAATGGTAAACAATAGTTTTGAAAATATGTTGAATACAGTAGTAAAATTTTTTAAATTTCTATTTTTTTAAGTTAAACTATTCTCTTTTTGGTTTATTCTTTTTGCATTATTTAATTAGATGATAAAACAATAGAAACATACAAAAATATTGATTATTACTCAATATTATACAGAAATATAAGCAATACTCCTTAAGTGGGCGGGGCTACCCGACTCTCCCCTACCTCTTAATAATAGCCGTGTTGAATAAATAATAGTTTGATTAAATGGGATATTTATAATTAGGCAGAGATATTTCTCTGATTTACACCTGAAAGGAATTTCTTTCAGGAAGGATTGTTTAATATACAAGGCCATTTCCTGGTAATTGATATTTCTTAAAGTTTTCAAACATAAGTGTTTTTTCAGGATAAGTTCTCGGTGTAAAATTAAAAAAAAATTTTACATAATGGTTTTTGAAAACTAACTATTAGAAATGTTATGAACGGTTATCAGAGAAATATAAACCTTCATTCTTGAATTCGGTTATTTTATTCTGAATTGATTCGAACTTTTAGAAACGTTATGACCGGTTATCAGAAAAATATAATTTTTAATTCTTAAATTCGGTTTTTTTTATTCTAAATTGAATATTTAGATTGGAACTTTTAGAAACGTTATGAACGGTTATCAGAGAAATAGAATTTATTATTCTTGAATTTGGTTGTTTTATTCTGAATTGAAAATTTGGATTCGAAATGTTAGAAACGTTACAAACGGTTATTATGAAAAATATAATTCTTTATTCTTGAATTCTGCTACTTTATTCAGAATTGAAAATTTGTATTGGAAATTGTGATGGAATTTTTTATAAATGCTTATTCTTTTCAAAATATGATATATTGTTATTGAAAACATATTTCAAAAAATTTCGTTATTTTCTTTTGAATTGGCATTTTCCTAACATACTTATATGTTAATAACCAAAATAATAATTAAGTTATGAATTAATTATTAGATATTATTTTCGAAAATTATTGGTTAAAAAAATGTACTATCACTCGGAACCCCTGTGATCTTTCATGGAACCCTATGACAGCTGTTCGGTTTACAATTTTTTTTCGGGTATGGAACTCTAAATGATCGAACGTCTTTTATCGGAACACCGACATTATAAAAAAACAGTTCATTAGCAGCGTATCTTCGGATAACACGAGCTGAAGGCGGAACCAAGTGCCAAATTCTGGTGAACGAGCTATTGTTTGAAATCACTCAATTCATGCGATAATGATCTAGAAAGAGATGGAATTAAATATGACTAAATTCCTTTGCGTCTATGTCATAGACCACAATAAAATCATTAACTTTTAATGAGCAAACATTGACAGATTCTTAACGAGTAGACTTATAGTATATAAAAATGGAGGCAGATTTCAAATCTCATTATCTTTCAATTGGAAATTTTCAAATATGTCGCCTCGTAAATTTATCTTCTTGATTGTGATGCTGGTCGTCTTCTCTACTAGTGGTATGAATTGTTTAATTTAATATGAAATAAAAATGCATTTTAAAGATTAGATTAGCTAATATTATAATTTTAATTTTTTTAAAGTTTTTGTTATTATTAAGCTGTAGTTGATTCCTAGTGGAGGTAACGATTCGTTGCTACTAGGACTACTCAAAGTGTTACTCGTTATGGATTTCTTGTATACTTCATACCATCAATTCCTAAAGGGTGTTCCGTGGAATCCTTGGACTCCATGGAAGAGTTAAAGGGATTCAGAGAGTTATAACTTTTGAAACAGTTTTTTTTTTACGTTCTTGAAGTCTGTAGTTAAATTTAGATCCAATCAATAATCCATTATTTACTAATTTCTTATTATTTTGATTGCCTTTATAAAATTTCATATTTAAAGCAAAATGCCGAAAAGAGAGAAATAAAGTTTTAGATATTTATACAATAATGCAAATACAAAATAAACACCAGATACCTTTGAACGCAAAAAGAGTTGGGTTTTGTTATAGCAACGTAGCGAACAGCAAAACTTGTAAGCCATGTTGTTATTGGTTGGACCCTATACAGTATCAATAATAACATGATAACGCAAAAAAATAAAAAGATATAAAACAGAAATTTTAATCCATAGTCAAAGCAAAACCTGATTCTCTCCAGGTCCACGTGCACAAATACCACCACATCATCAGCCATCCTTCCAAATTATAGGATTCACGATGATGCATCATAAATGAATATAAGTGACAATTTAAGTTATCTTTCTTTTTTTTTAAAAAAAATCTTAGAACGAGTTTTCAAAACAAACAGTTCTATAATTATTATGCTCATTTAAAGCAAAACATATTTTTTTAAACAAAGTTATTTGTTAAAAAGGTTTATTTCTAAAAAATGAAGAGGTCTTTTTGTTTAAAAAAAAGACTAAATTCAAAAAACAGACAGAAATTTATGAATAGTTTAAAAAAAAGGCTTATCATTGAAGCTAAAAAATCTCAGATTGAATATCCATTTTGAAATTCTGTTGTGTAAAAGCTTTCGACATAAAGTTTGTTTGAAAGCAAAACATCTAAATTTAATTTTTAAATAGACAAAAGGATAAATCTTTTGTTCTGAAACAGTTCTAATTTAGTTTTAATTTGAATTCGAATAAAAACAAATTCATGAATTTAATGAAATTACATTTTATTATAGTTTATAATAAATTTTTTATTTTAATTTACGTTTTTATTGTAATACCTAATTTTTTCAAGTCAAAAATAATTAAATAAATCATAAATTATTAAATAAATTTATAAAAATAAATTTAGTTAAAAACTAATAAAAAACCGAAATATTTGAGTACCTAATTTAAGCCGATTTTAAAATAATTAAACTATAATAAAATCTTACGTAAAAATTTTCGATGTTTCCAAATTATAAAATTATTACAATTATGTACATAAAATTATTAGAATCCGTTTTTTTTCTGTTTTTTTAATATCGACAGCGTAGGTTATATCTGGCCTTAATGTGCATGTTTAGAATTTTTATGAAAATCCAAGAAATTAATAATCAAAAATTAATATATTATCAAGGGAGAATAAAAATTTAAAAAAAAGTTGAAGAATTATTAATGAGGGAAGCGGAAGACATCCAAATCTGTTTGATTGCCGGAAGACCCTCTGACCCTCACTTTTACAACGATGCAAAATAGTTGTAGTTATACTGCAGATATACTGCAGCTGCACAACGAGTGGCCAGTGAAGCGATATGTAACAAAACTAATTAAGCAACATTGGAATCAACAATAGTATGGCGATATTTTACACTTCTCGCAGAAAAATAAGTAACATTTTCTACAAGAATTCTGCTTTTTAGTTAGAAGCTTTTTTTTTAATTTTTTTTTTTATTTCAGTTAGTACCAAAATTAGGAAAATTAATCATGAATAATTTTCGTCAATAATCTCGCGGCGAATTATTGCGTATCTCCTATTGGCCATTAATTTGGCTTATCATTGCATAAATTATTTTTTTATTTCGATTGTGTAGATTTAAAATTATTTAATTTTATCGAAGCACATTTTAAAAGCGTAACTGTTAACAAAATAAACACATGGTTCAGAAATACTAATTTAGTGTCGTAGTCCACCTATGTACAACATTTTCACGTTGCTTATTGAGTTTATTTGAGATGACGAATAAAAAATAATTTAATGAAGAACATGCAATAAATTCCTTTTTTTAATGACAGCTCAAACTAAAAAACAATACTGATGTTATCCTTAATATATTTCATATGAAAATAAATCGTCTGCAATTTAGTTTTTAGAAATGAAAATATTGTAAACTAATAAAAAAATTCCATTCGTTTTTTCGCTTATCACGCTGGAATGGTTTGTAGTAGAATGTTCTAATCTGGACAGTGACCTTACCCGTGCTTCGAGTTATGAGTATACTAAATTTCATCGCTTTCGTTGCATGGTTTGAAAGTCTACAAAAAACAGGTAGATACTCATTCATTTTTATTTATGGAAAAGATTTTTAATTCTTTAATCACAATTTCTTTGTTTCAGCGTACGCCGCTTGTTCCTGCAAGAATGGAGGTGGAGGTGGAAATGGTGGTGGAGGTGGAAATGGTGATGGAGGTGGAAATGGTGATGGAGGTGGAAATGGTGGAGGTAGAAGAGGCGGTGGCAGAAATGTAGACAGAAGTACGTAACATACATATTTTAAGCCAATCTCGCATCTCTAATCAAATCCAATTATATGTGACACATACTAAAAGAAACTCCTAACAAAGTACCATTTTTTTTTATTTATTACCAAAATTTCTGTTTATTCATAAATTAGACATTTTGAACGTATCACACATCTAGTAAATACCTTCCTCGGCTTTTGTACCTCATTTATGTTCGAATGATGCAATTTTCAGAGTTCGATATAACTAAAGTTCGATCTACGTATCGAGTGTCTCAAAAATTATTGACGAGTTAAAAAATAAATTGAAGAGAAACAGAAACATATGGAAATGCATTGCTTGCGGCGTTCTTCTTTGGAAGTCTGAGAAATTATTTCAATCAGTAGAAATCAGAGAAATTCCTATCGATTTTCAAAATTAATTATAACGGTCGTAAATGGATATGATGCCGCACTGTTGCTAACTATAAAAATCTATAAGACTAGATGTTTTTAAAATAGCTTCCATTTGCGGAAATGAAGTGACGCAGTCTTGTGACAAAATTAATATAAATCCAGGTGAAGCTTCTCATTTGGAATAGTTTAACATGCAAGAGAAAACATCGTAATACAGTTTTCCAGTCATTAGCGCCTCTTGTTGACGAACTTTTTGATAGTCATCCCAGCGTAAAGGAATACTGGTTACGGTTCCAGCTAACTGTATTCAAATAAGAGGGTTATTCGATAATAAAAGAAGTGCATTAGTCTATCTTATGCTATGTTTTTTTAGGAAATTTTACTTTTATGTGGTTTATAAAGCATAGTATAATGTTTTGAGGGAATAAATTCAACCAATAAACAAATAAACTTAGATATCTATAAATATTTACACTTATTTAAAAAAATTAATCAAAGTCAATGAAAGCACCATGTAATGCTGTTTATTTCCTTCTGAAAAAATCGGAAATTGAGACCGTTTTGAAACACATTTAACAGAACAGTTCTTTACAACTTACCTTACACTAAATGGTGTACATGATAAGAGTGAAAGAATGGTATAAATCCTCCTCATCTACTATATAACTGTTAATAAGATTTGATTAATTTTTAAATTACCCCTAAATTCTTGCTTGGAGCAGAAAATGGATGTGAACTCTCTTTTGATGTATTGATCTAATTATACATTAATATTTCCCTTTTCCTTCAACTGATTTTTTTAAATCGTTCATGATTTTTCAAGTGCAAACTTCTTCTAATATCTAATGTCCAAATCTAATGTACCTAGTGACAACTAGCCTTCCTTTTTAACGAATTAATAATATTTTGGAATTTAAATTTTTTAGTTTTTCTACCCTTGTTGGGTCACCCTATATTATTTGCGATGTTTTTTTTTTTTTTTATTTTTTTTTTTTTAAGTAATTAGGATTAAGGTTTGAAGTTATTGAAGTGAGCGGTTAGGGTTAGTTTTATGAAATAAACTAGCTAAATTAGTTTAAGGATTTATTTCATTTCTTCAAACTATTTTATTAAACTATTTCTTAACTCGTATAGCACAGAGCATGATATTTTATGACATAGATACGCATTTGCATGTTTGTTTTTTTAAATAAGGAATGGAGTATTAATTTAAAAGATTATAATAGAATATGTGACATTTTGGATTTGTTGACGTTGACCAAAGTGACATTTTTGTATGTGCGGAAATAACATTAAGAATGTAGAGAAAAATCTTTCGTAATTCAGCAACTCCAATTAAAAAAATTATTTAAAAAATTTTTAAGATCTTTATTTAGTTGTATTTGAAAACATTTATGCTTCATTTAAAAAAATTACATTATAATTTATATACAAATATTTGCAAATTTAAAAGTAGTTCAATACTAGAAAATAAAATTTATTGTTTAAAATTATAAAATTATTCCATTGCAGCGTTATCTATAAAATACGTATGTACACATGATACATATATGTATTATGTGTATAAAACACATATGAAACAAGAATGTAGTTTTGTTTAATTCATAAATATAAAGTTCAATTATCATTTTATATTAAAATGATTTTTCGTTTTTATCTCCCATATTTCTTTGGAGGAACTCCCCTGGACTTGTACAAAAGCCCCTATAGGTGATTTCAAAGACCAATCACAGAGATTTGATCACGTGCTTATTGATTTCAGTGGTTCACTCCTACCTTAAAATAGTAATAATTATTGCTTAACTATGATAGACAGGCTTACGCGATGGCCAGAAGCTGTGCCAATTTCACATATCACTGTACAGACGGTGGCTCAACACTTTTATAGTCACCGGATTTCCCGATTTGGCTGTCCTGCTCGAGTCACGACAGAGTCCAATTTGAGAGTGCAGTTTTCAAAGTGCTCTCACAACTACTTGGTATTCAGCCTCACCTTATCATCCTCAGGCAAATGGCCTGATCGAGGAGTTCCATAGACCACTGAAGGCTGCACTGAGAGCTCGCGGTACTGACCAGTGGTCCCCAGCCTTGCCGACAATCCTGCTAGGGTTCAGAGCCGTATTCAAGGAGGATATAAAAACAACAACTGTGGAATTATGGGAAATCACTGAGATTACCAGGAGAACTTTTTACTCCTTTACCTGCAGAAGTTTTCCCCAAACAACTAATCCAAGACTTGAAAACCCATTTCTAGAAAATACGTGAATAAACAGACTTTCCAGCACCGCCAATACAACAAGTACAGGTAAGTCTGTACGACTCAAAGTGCTTAAACAAACTGTCTCAGCACCAACAAGAACTGGGCGTTCGGTCTAACTTGCTCTAACTAATATTGGAGTATTCCTTTTTGCGACATATTCCAAAACATTCGTTGTTTTCTGTAATGATTTTCCTCAGCTTTTTTTAAGTGAATTACAAAAATGTAAAATTATTAACGAAACGCCTGTTTGGGCGATTGCAACTTGCAAAAATTCAGATACACACAAAGGTAAAAATTATAATTTTCCATGTGTTCCTTAAAGTAAATGAACAATTATGTAAAGAATGGCTTTAACGCTGCAAACGAAATGACTCAGTTAATATAAAATATGCACAAATATGCAGTAAGCATTTCTTAAAAGAAGATTATGAAGATGAAATGAGAAATCGTTTGCTTGGTTGACCGATTAGGATGATTTTAAAATCTATTGCAATACTGAGAGTAAATTATCTTCTTTAGAAATAATTTCTTCTCGGCAAGAAAAATTCAATAAACGCAAAGTGTTGGTTCGTGGTTCGTTTCAGGACTTTTATAAGAATTCGCCATCTAAATTGAAACCATCCTGTTATTTCAAAAAGAAAGGCAGGCGAAAAAATTAAAAAATAGATAAGGTCAAAGAAAATAAGAACTTGAGCGAAAAGTATAAAGAATTAATAGTTAAAATTCTCCTTATTTCATAACATAGTTTCTAATGTAGTTATTCAAAATATTTATGATTTTTTAAAATTATTTTTTATTTAATTTAATTATTTATACACATTTGTAAAATTTCTAATATTATTATTTGTCAAAATTATTATATTGTCTCAGTAATTAGCGAAGTTTGTTGTTTCCTAATTTTTAATAGAAATAATAATTTTTAATGGTTTTCAAAATAAAAAGCTCACTGATAATTTTTTTAAAAAAACTTTTTAATACATTTTTTAATATTGATAGGAGATCATCTTAAGAGAGGGTTCACTCTAAATAGCTAGTGCAAAGTCTGATTCCGGAAAACCTGAAAAATGTTTACAAAATATATTCTTGAATTGAAAACTTAATACTTAAGTATTAATCAATTTTATTAACATCAAATATTTTATTAACATGTGTTTTTTTTATTTTCAACAAATTAATAAAGCTTTTATCATGCTGAAAGAATGCACATTAAAAAATAAATATGCAATCATATTAAATATTTTTTTAATTTTTCCCCTACAGGTCGTAATGAAGATTTGGTCGGCATACGGAACGTACGAATATTCAGTTCAGACGAGTATTGAAAAATATTATTGGATTACAATAGATCATTACAGTGAGACAATGTGTTACAACATAATAAAATTTAACTTATTTTTCTTTCAATATTGTAACTGTGCAAAGAAACAAATCTAAATTTCAGAATGTAATGAACAATAAATTCTTCCATGTACTATAAGAGATCAAGAAAATTGTTTATTGAACTTATTTTAATAAAATAATATATTATTGGATTTATCGCGATTTGCTTAAGAGAACAGAGATTTATACTTATCAAATTTCAAAATGTTTAAAAAAAAATTTCCTATTTTTTTTCAATGGCATTTTGCATGAATAATCTCTTATAAACACCCGAAATATTAAATAAGTTTTGAATTATTCATTGATTATTCATTGATTCATTTAATTGGTGATTAAATATTATCCCTACAGATTTGAAAAAAAAAATCCTATCTCTCGAAGCCCCTGTAATTCTTCCGTGGAACCCCAGGGTTCCTCGAATCACCTTTTCAGAACCGCAGCTTTAAAGCTTCCACAAAACCTCTTTTAACAAATCCTTTTGTACAAGTGTGCAACGCGTGAAATAAGTTATTTATAAATCAATTTTAATTTGCAATATAAGTTATAAACTATTTTTTAATTTTAAAGAAAAAAAATATTTTACACAAGTTAAATAAAAAGTAATCAATAATAATGTTATGCAAAAAATTATAAATTAAGATAAATTTTTTTGTGAAATCCTTCGGTAAAAGGAGTCTTATAGCTTCGTTTTAAAACATTTTTTATTAATTATTTTATTCGTTGAAGCGATTATACCCAAAACAATTAAATAACGCAAACATTTGAGCTTTGGATAATTTAATTAAAGTATTCCGTAATGTACAAATAAAAACTTCTATTTAGTTTGCGAATTTGTTTTAACTCTGAGAGAAAAAACGATTTACTTTCTAACTTAATGTTCCGCTCTCGTCGTACCTATGGTGTAGTGGTTATCACATCCGCCTAACACGCGGAAGGTCCCAGGTTCGAAACCTGGTAGGTACACGACTCTTTTGCATGTTTGTAAAATTAATAATCAAGTAGTCTCATTTGAATTATAAGTACTATTCTATTTTGGTAGTTTTTATTTTTTATTTGGTTCTCTACAAGAGCACAAGAAGAATTAATTACAAAAGTACCTCGAGTTTATGCCACTGTACAAATGATTTTATTTTTTTATTTTTCCCCCACTGCTATATCATAGAGTTTCAAATTATGCCTTTTAGCTTACACAATTACCTACATGCCAATAGAGTAAGCAATTAAGATACAATCAGCAAAAGAAACAAGCTCGTAATATATGGTCACTTTAATATAATGTTGTCACTTGCACCGCAAAACTCTGTTATCGTGGTAACATCATTTTAAATTGCATTTTCATATTCGATTTCATAATCAATATTAACAATGATAAATATCGAATACGACAAAATCACGATCAATATCGGCAAACTTGTTATAAAAAACGATATTATCGTCAATACGCTAGTTTCTCTGGTGATTTTTTTTAAAATCATAATTAAAAGAAAGACAATTTTGAAAAAAAAAAAAATAATAATAATAATATTACCAACAGTTGGGCAAAGAAACTATTGTCTGATATAAAAAAAAAAAAAAAATAACGTAAACCAGTTAAGTTGGAAAAAATTGCGATAAACTGCGTACTATCGATATTTTATAAAGATATATCGCGATATTAAAATTCTGATATTGCCCACTAAAAAAATTGATTGTTAGTTTATTCACACTTATTGATTAGTTTATTCAAATTGTCCTCGTTAATTAAGGTTACTTGTTATCTCAGAGCTAGTTAACAGTTTATTTAATTTATTTGCAATTAAAATGTTCAAAGCTCAGATCTTTAATTACAAAGGGTAATATTTTAAAACTTAACAACACAAAGTTATCACAGATATTATTTAAGTAATGAAAAATCTTTCCGTTGCCATTCCCCAATTACTTAAATTGTGTCCTTGGGCTGCAGACGAGAAGCAATTGATACGGGTTGGCCTTCTTCAGTCCAATAATTTGAAAAGAAAACAAAACTTCAAATCAATTGGGCACGTGATTTGATTTTTAAGCTTGCGATTAGTGCACGCAAATTAACTCATTTTCTGTTTGAAGAACAAGTTATGGAGACATAAGAAACAAATTTAAAGAAGAAATGTTTTAAATTCGAAATTCTTCGATTTTTTTAAAATTCTTTTTTTTTTCTTTCTAAATGTATGTTTATAAATCTTCTAAATCTTTTAGATATTTTTTATGAAATGAACTTTTCAGTTTTTATAGATTTATTCACTGCATCTAATTAGGAATAGGTTCATTATCAACAGATTCAACATTATATTTCGGAAATCGTTATCAGAATTGAAATTCACTGTATTGTTATTAAATTAGCTGCATTCGAAAAATTTCTTTATTTCGTATTAAAATCGGTAGTTGCGGTGAAAAGAGAGAGAGTGGGCTGGGGGGGGGCGGGAGTCGTCAATTTTCATAAATTTGCCAATAAAACTTAT
The DNA here is from genome assembly GCA_949128135.1 of Parasteatoda lunata. Lineage (NCBI taxonomy): Eukaryota > Metazoa > Arthropoda > Arachnida > Araneae > Theridiidae > Parasteatoda > Parasteatoda lunata. The sequence goes on from OX421975.1 coordinate 100,160,069, forward strand.
TTAGCATCATTTTGAACGAATGTTTTTTTTTTTTTTTTTTTTTTTTTTTTTTTTTTTTTTTTATAATTAATCTTCGTTCTGAATGTATGTTTTGTACCCACAAAAGCTAAATTGACTGTATACAATTGAACCTTCAGAAATAGTTTTATTATCTGCAAAAATTAGGGGAAGATTTTTGACTGTAAAGTAAAAGAATTATTCCAAATTATCACGCTAGATTCTTCTCTTCTATAATTTTCCGTACGATTTTTTTTTACTGTTGTTGATTCAAGTAAAAATATGAGAAAAACAATAAAATAAAAAATTACTTTCTTAAATTTTCCATCCATAAATTTTGAGATAAAATCTCAATAAATTGTAGAAAATCACATTGTTTTTTGCTGATATTATTCCAATGACTTACAAAATTAATGATTTTGATAATTATTAGCAAATCGGTGTAATAATTTGTCTTAATAATAATTGTATTCAAGCTGAGAAGTTTTTAATAATTATAGAACATAAAATATTAAGATCAATTTTTTATTACTAAATATATTTAATTGAACAAATTTTATAACTACATTGAGGAATTCTTGCTTAAGTGAACTTCATAGTGGTACCTACGGTTTAGTGGTTATCACATCCGCCTAATATGCAGAAAAACCTGGGGGTTTAACGTTTTAAGAAAAAGTATCTTTTGTGCTCCACATTCATTTTTTTTTTTTTTTAACTTATAAACTTCTCATATTTTTTAATTCAATAAATTTTTATAATTAAAATTAAAATTTTTTCAATAAATTTTAATTCAATAAGTTTTTGAGAAATTTCATGTTTTGAATCATACTCTTCATATGCTTCGTCTAAAATGCAAAAAATCACAAATTGCTATTGAACATAAGAAAGAAATTATTACATAAAAAGAAAAATGCATATTTTTTGTTTAAAAATTTCCTTATGTACTTTTTTAATTTATCTGCTTAATTTTATTTTTAGACGCTGTAAATAAAATTTTTTTTGAACATTTTGAAGTTAGTATTTTAAGTCATTGGATAAATTTTTATCATTCGATGCTAGAAAACACGATATTTTAACGCTTGCAAATTTCTTTGAATTTATCTAATTAATTTTATTATTTCGATGCAGAAAACAAATATTCAAACGTGCTCCAATTTTTTTTTTAACTCACCTAATTAACTTTATTTTTTGATGCCAGAAAAATATCGATATTTTGAACACACGTAACCTTTTTTTGTTTTAGCTCATCGAATTAATTTTTATATCGATGCAGAAAGAAATCGATATTTCAACAGGCTTAAACTTTTTTTTTTTTTTTTTTTTTTTTTTTTTGTAATTTCATTTACTATCGAAACTATGTGAGATCAAAAATGATTTTTTTTTTCTTTCTGTCATTTGATGTTTTATACTTGTGAGGTTATATTCAAACTTCAGGTTTAAATAGCTAAAATAATGTTGGCTATTAACATTAAAAATTGTAAGTTTTTGATCGTATACATTTTTTTTTTCCATATGAATCCTTCCCTCAATTACATGCAAAGAAAATGTATGTTTGATTAAAAAAAAAAGTAAATAAAAGATAGAGAATTTTGTTTTACAGATTATGAAAAACATTCTGAAAAATAAGAATTTTTTTTTTACCCTCAGTCTATTATAATAATACAAAATAATTACAAAAATATTTTAGTTTTTTTTTTTTCCATCTTCAACACTTGCACGTTAAGGTTATTGAGTCACGATTCTAATCAAGCGTTACAACTAGTAAAACAAATAATAATAGAGTTTCAAGTATGTGACACAGTTATTGAACATAAAAGACGTAGTTTGGGGATAACTTTTCACAAACGCACACCCATATCATCGTAATTAACGATTGAACTTCTAAAACACCCACATAATCTAACAAAAGAAAAAAATGCGTAGGTTTTTGAAAGGGAAAAAAAAATCGCCGAATTGAAAAACGCAATAATAATACAGCAAAACATCGTTTAAACGTCTTTCAGGGGACGTCAAAATGGAAAGACGTATAACTCAAAACAACTAGTACCCAAGTAAAAAAGTCAGTAACTGTTACTGCAACTGTTACTCATGACTGTTAGGTCAAGTCCCTTCTAAAGCCAGCGCTGTCTACGTTTATTTTGAAAATGGCGCGAAACGTCTAAATGGAGAAAAGCCACAGTTTTGTGAAAATGAAAAGCGCGTGTGGTCTAATTTTTTAATATTTAAAAACTTACGCCATTGCTGCACTACCTGGGTTCATAAAAATTTTCTAAAACTGAAAATGAGGCTGTGATTTTGATTATTTTCATCTAGGTGGGAAAATGTCGCAAAATTAGCGATTTTTTCAAGAGGTTCAATAATTTTTTAAATATTTAAGTTTTTTGTCTGTTCTTCACGGCAAATATTTTATATATATATGTAATACAAAAGTTATAAAATTACTTTTGTATTAATAAAAGCATTGAAACATATTCATTTTCATAAAATGTCTTAGTTAAAAATTAGAGTACAGATATTCTATTTTGGGAATTCAAGGCTGTAAACATGCCAATAAATTATAATTAGATTAATGTTTCGAAAGAAGAGTTATTTTAAGATCTTTCACTTCCATATAAGGAAGGATTAAACGATTTTCGATGACTATTAAATTATTTGTGATGAGGCGTAGGAATACAAGGAATGCAATATGACTGCCTTCTTACCCATGTATAAAACCTAGGAGCGCTGATTTTTGCGTGGCTTTTTGTGTTTAATGATTACCTACTGAACTTCGTCAGTTTTGACGAGATCTGTGTCTCTTCCCCTCCCGCTGGAGCGGGGCTGAGAGTTCACCATAGATTAGTAAATAAAAGATTGTACAGAATCTGGACTGATATTTCCTGATATGTTGACTATTATTCCCACAGAAATAACGGGGTTTTGCTCTGTTATTTGATATATATATATATATATATATATATATATATATATATATATATATTTAATTAAGTGCCAAATTAATTTGGCACCTAATACTCGTATTATTGATATAGAAAAGAATATAGGTAATAGAAACTGTTCAAATATTACTTACAACGGAATTTACGGGCCGAGATAGCCTGATCGGTAGGGCTCTGGCCCCATGTCTGAGAGTTCGTGGGTTCGAACCCCGCCGGCCGAAGCCTCCTCGTGTAGTAAAATGGTGACTGATGCAAGTTAAATCTAGTCGCAAAATCCTCCATGCTCCCATAAAAAATCAATACCTCTGGGGGTACTGAATCGGAGATTGATCATTCTCTGATTCAGGCCAACATTACGATCTGTGGATGAATGAATGGATCCGCCCGGCGTGACGTATGGGTGTGGGAGAAGTCGAATTCGTGGCTATAGATGGCGCCACAGGCATACGAAAGAGAGAGAACGGAATATACGTAATTATTAGTATAACGGAAAACTAATGTTTTTTTCCCCGTCGTATAAGCGAACTATTTTTACATTACATAGATTAAGAATGAACTGGAATTGCAAGAGAATGGCCCATAAATAAAAAAGATGCAAACAGTGCCATAATTATTAGTGCTGTGCTATATATACCGTGCAATATCGAACTTATTTAAGCTTCGTAATAACGATATATAATGGTATTCCCAGGATGTATTTATATCAAGAATAGCATCTTTTTTACGACAGGTATATTTTTCGACAACGGTACTATTGCGATCATCGTCGGCAACAATAAAAATCGAACACAATAGTGTCAAGAGTAATATTGTATTAGATATTTAATAGAGAAACAATATTTAATAGAGCTGGGTAATGCATATCTTGAAATATCAATATGATATTTATCAACAACGTATTATTGTGATCATTATCGACAACGATAAAAATCGAATATTAATGCCGCGAGTAATATCGCATTCGATATTTAATTTAATAGAGCTAGGTGATAGATCGAGCTAAAATAAGCACCATGACAGCTATATATATATCATGACTGCCATTTTTCACGGCAGGTATCCAATATATGTTTATCAACAATGGTAGTATTGCAGTCATTATCTATAGCGATGAAAATCGAATAATGTCCCGAAAATTATTCGGAAAAGGTAATTATCGAATACGATTGTTGTTCATTCTTTTTTTCATTTTGATCAATAAAAATATCGATTCATGTAAAAAAATAATCTAAATTAGTTAAATTAGTAAAGTATCGTAATACACATGGTAAAATATGGGGCAACGATATATCGCTGAAGAAAAATTCCGACATAAATCGGAATAATGTAGTAACATTTAATCTCTATCTCTTTACAGTCAGCAGAAGAAAAAAAAAAATTATTTACCCTAAATAATTTATGATATAATGAGGGGATTTTGACGCACTTAAATGTTATGCGGATGGTTTGTGACAGAATTGTAAAAAAAAAAAAGTTATTTCTCTGAATTAGTATCGCTTTTTTCTCCTCGGATTCAATCAGATTTTTCACCTTGCAAATTTTAAAAGTAGCTACATTAAAAATTAAAATAAGTTCGAAGGGAGGGGAGAACCCTACTCTAATATAAACCTGACTTACCCCATTCCTAGATCTATAAAAGTGAAATGACAGCGTTTGAATGGAAGGGTTGGATGACCTTACCCCCACACCATGGTATCAGCTTTTGCTTTTACAAAAAAAAAAAAAAAAAAAAAAAAAAAAAAAAATAATAAAAAAAAAAAAAAATCAGAAGGGAGGTGGGAAGGTTTTTAGTGGCATCTGCTTACATTCGCAACTGCTTTAGGTTCTCCCCTTCAATTCCAAAAGAAAGAAAATTTAATTCGTTGAATCTCAATCAAGTATCAAACATTCGAAATTCCAATAGCCACAGATAAAGATCAAAAATCGGATATCTATCAGTATTATAATAAAATGCCATTTATAATGTCATTAAAACTAGTTAAATAATCACCTTTAACTAGTTTCAATGACAAAAGTTTAAAATTTGTGTATTTATATGGAACTTTAACGAGCAATCGAAAGTAAATATTACTAATGCGAACTCAATGGGAAAATTTTAATTTCTAGTACAAATATCACAGACTGCTGCGAGTTTTTATCTGACGTAGCTGACCAAATGTTTACGTTTATTTATTTATTTAAGTCAAAATTTAATCGTTTTAAATTGAACCATAATTTTTTTTTGATAACATAATTTTATTTTATGTTATATTCCGGGACTGCTATTTTAGAGCAGCTGACCCATTTTCCCAACTACCTATGTTCCCCTTTGTTGCCTAGTAATTTTGAACCTAACACAAAAGACAAGTAAACCCCTAAGCCAAGAATTTGAATAAACAAGCCTTCCTGGAAGGATTTTTGCTGGAACTAACCTGCATTTGAGTTACATTTGCGAGAAAAAGCACGAAAACCTCCCATGGTTAGTCCGACGAAAAGAAGATTCTAACCTGCAATTCTTTCAAACCTGGGTCACCTCGTTTGGAGGTAAGCACTTTTATCCTCTGAGCCACCACGCCTCTTTTTTTATTACACCATTAAAATTATTATTAAAAAAACCCCCATACATTTTTAAATTTCAGGTTGTAATAAAAATATATAAAAAAATAATAATAAATATAAATGCGCCTAATAACACCTACCAATTTACACTTTTCTGAAGTAATTTGGCAACAACCTTCATTAACTCAACAACAGCGACGGAAAACAGGACAGATTATTTCAACTCCTTTAAGTAAAGGTAAAATATCTCGAATGGAATTTAAACTCATATTCACCCTTGAAAAACATGTGAGCATACCCAAACAAACAGTGACTCCATGTAAATCTTAAATCATTCAGTGAGCTTTGGAATCGAAAACAATTTTTATTAAAAATAAAGAGTTTGATTTCAGGTAAAAGAATCTAGTTGATATTCCTTATGTTGACAATAAAAGTACACTCAACTTTCTTAGAGTTGCGCTGGCAAGGAATATAACGAAGCGAATTCCATTATAATATTCTATTTTTTTCCATTTCATAAGCTAATGAACCGAACTCTATGGAAAAGAAGAGAAATGAATGGCTCAACACAAAATCTTCGTGTTTTGATGCAATAAGATCAAAGAGAGTCAATCGCCTGAAGGCAAGATAGCAAGACCTTGCATTTGAAGGTCACTGACTTTCGGTCTCTGTCGGGTCAGCTACCTGACACCAGACGGCGCCACTGAATAACGGAACTTCATTTTCACCCTTCATGCACCTTTTTCATTACATTGCGGGTTCTTTTGCATTTTCGTTCTTTGACGCTGTCTTTGTTACAAATTTAATCTTTTTTGAGTAAATTCTCTTTTTTTTTATCGCTGAGATTTTTCCGATTTAAAAATAATTTTCTATAAATGGTTAATGAATTAAAACATTTAATTGTTTTCCATAAGCATCTAAGTTCGGGAAATTATAATTTAGAATGGGAGTATGTATGAAAATTGTTTTTGAAGAAGATTTCAGTATCGGCATCTGTACTAAAATAATTGGCAAAGTTATAATAACTTCTGATCATGCGATAAGCGAGAAATTAAAAAAATATTTAAAAAAAATAACATTAAAAAAATAATAAAATAAAAGGAAAGGAAAGAGTCAGAGCCTACTCGAATCGATGGATATAACTCGTATCTACCTCTAGGCCAGTGTTTCCCAAAGTGTGGTACGTGTACCCCCAGGGGTACGGGAACAATTTATGCGAAATATCTTACAACAAACGAAAATTTCAAAAAAAAATTATTTAAAAACAAAGCTAGCCATGAAAATTTACGATTACGTATTTTTGTATTGGCTATTTTTTGCTGAGTTAACAGTGGTGTCAACAGCCAGGTGTGATTTTTAACTTTTGTGCAATATCTTTATCGCAGCAAAAACAATATCATCCTTCTTACTGATGCAAATAAACTTATTAGCAAAACTTTGTACCAAAAAGAAAAATAAACATATTTTAAACAAAAAAACATTCATTTTTTTATTAGTGGTACGTTACGAAAAATTTAGAAAGGGTACACAAAAGTCATAAGTTTGGGAAACACTGCTCTAGGCAAACCACTACATATTTTATTGCATATTTAAATCTATTAACCGCTTGTTTAAATTTTTTAAAGTTCAAAAACTCTTTCGCGCCTAGGCAATGTTTTTGGGCTCTAGTTTCATTTTATTTTATAACTATGCTTTAATTAATTTTATTGAATAAAATATACAATTTTACCTAGACCAGCAATTCCCCTGGATCGCCGACAGGAAAGTTCTCACCACATAAGTAAAATCGAATATTAAAAGAGTCTTTTGATAATTGTATTATCGGAAATATAACCCTATCAAATATTAGTCTCATAATTTAATCGAAATTCGTCGGAAATAATAAAATACAAAAGCATTGTTTTCATTAAAAATATGATTGATAACATATATATAAATATATAATGTTTCTATATATATGTGAATAATATATATTCACATATAAATAAATATTTAATCGTTTCTTAAAATTTTATTACAAATTACATAACAAACATATTTAAAATGTATTATTATTGTATTGTTTTAACCTTATAGATATCAGTGATGTGCATCAACAAATTGGAAATTAATATTTTTGATTGAAATATTTTTATTTTTTGGGGATTCTTAATTAGCTAAAAAATTTGCATGTAGCATAAAGTAATCCTATAAATTATAAAATTTATTATATACAATTAGTATAAAGTTGAAATATTAAAATAAAAAAAAAGAAATGAAATGCACATTTTAATAAGTCAATAAACGTAATCCATTTTTTAAGACGATTTATTTACAAAAAAAAAAATGTAATAGTGAAAATATAACTTAAATTATCGTCTGCTTATTCATAATCATCTGGTTTTGTGATGAAATTATAATGGAGCATGAGGGCGAGTTGCTAATGTTGATAGTGAGCTGAATTGCAATCATCAAAACCTGCTTACCTAGGTGTCGTAAGGAATAGTTCGACCTTTCGCCGTAATAGCCTTTTATTCTTTTTATTTTTTACTTAAGTGCATTCTGGCAAGGTCGTTCGTCGGAGAACAAGCGAAAAGCGTATTTTATTTATTAGTATTTTATTTCTGGTTTCTTTAAGTGATTCGGGTTTTTCTTTTCTGTTTCTTTTGTTTTGCAAGAATACTGTCGTTCATTTTTTATTTTATTTTATTTTGTTCGCATAACGCCTGGTTGGTTTCGAGGTTTCCTAAATCATTATAATTCAAGATACACTGTCATTTTTATTTTGATTGTTCAAGGTATCTAGTCAAAATATATTAGTAAATAAATTCGTCTGGTTTTAAATATTTATTTTTTTCCTGGAAGAATACCATTACTTTTAACAATATTTTCTGTTTTTTAAAACTAGTTCACTTTTAATAGCTGAATAATAATAATAACGTAAAAGCGAATATATAAAATGAAAATTAATATTAACTATAAATAAAAATTATTCTATTTATGAATGGAAAATCATTTCTTTCCATTTCTAGTTTTCAAGTTTTTGCATAATTGACGAAGAAAGAAAAAATCTTCCTTCTCTAAAAACAATTTTTTTAAGTTATTAAAATTTTGTAGTAAGGATCTCGATATTATTACGGCCTGTAAAAAATAAATAAATAAAAAAATAGATAAAAATAAACCTTTACGGAACCATTATAAAGATCATATTTTCTCTAAAAATCAAGCTCCGACAGCAGTGTTGTCAATTTCACAAGACGAAGTCATTACAATAATAACTCATTTAAAAAAAAAGGAAAAACTTTTTTACTTTCTTTATTTAATTTCCTTCTTCAATTAATTTTGGAAAGTAAATAAGTAATTAATTTCAATGATTAAAAATGCAAATTTCATAAACTTTAGATTCCGGATACTGTTTCCCCCCCCTCCTGTTATTTCTTGCATAAATCGTGAATAGAAGATTATTTATGGTTGTTTTGATTTTATTAAAATATATATATATATATATATATATATATATATATATATATATATATATATATAAAAACTACAAAAAAAACACACACATACATTTTAAACGAATGGCAGTTCCTTGTTTGAAAAAAAAAAAAAAAAAAAAAAAAAATCCTGATTTTTACACATATTTTTTTTTAGAATAAAATTAAAGTAAATCGCTCTCTTTAGATTATGAAGTATCGTCACAAAAAATCGATCATTTTCATCGAATTTTTTTTATTTTTATAAATAATCTATAGTATATATATATATATATATATATATATATATATATATATATATATATATAAATTAAGATTATTTATCGACATATTTAGTTTAGACCTTGATTCAAATTTAATTTATAATGCAGACTTTCATTCGATATTATTATGCAAAGAAAATATAAAAAAGGAATATTTAAATGATTTACCAGTTGTTTGTTTTTCCTATAGATTACGCAGACAAAACATAAGAAATATTATAAAGATTTAGCAACACATCTGATTTATCTTGTAGATTATATTAACAAAATATAAGAAATATTATAAGAATTTAGGTACAGATTTGATTTAGCTTGTAAATTACATTAACAAATTATAAGAAATGTTATAAAGATATAGCAACACTTTTGATTTGTTTGAGCTTGTAGATTATATTAAACAAAATGTAAAAAAATATTATAAAGATTCAGGTAAGATTTGATTGAGGTTGTTCATTATATTAAGAAAATATATAAAAATAATATTATTAAGATTTAGCAACACATTTGATTAGCTTGTAGATTATATTAACAAAAAATAAGAAATATTATTACAGAAGGGATTTAGCTTAAAAATAATATTAACAAAACATAAGTAATATGATAAAGATTTAAGTACAGATTTGATTTAGCTGGTAGATTATATTATTAGAAATATTATAAAGATTTAGGCGCAGATTTAATTTAAACAACAGATTATACAAATAAAAATTTAAAAGTGACTGGAAATTTTAATGACACTGCTGCCGGGTATAATTTCCATCAAAGCATAGCATCAACACAGTTATTAGCACTGTTCTCTATTTTGGCCTACTTTCTAATAAAGTATGCAAATAACCCCTTGAATTGATAAAATTTCTCCTTGAAAGCAACAAAATTAGAAAAAAAAATAGGTCTAAACTAAGGAGATCGTACCTTTCAATGACTTATAATTAGCAACTCATCCTATATGTTGTGTCATAGTGAACTACACTCTATCCTTGACCCAACACCACAATACTGATAAAACCCGTTCAGAAAAAGAAAAGAAAAATTATACTTTCTTTCTTCCTTCAAGCTGTTTACCACGAGTATGACATAAATGACGTCATAAAAATTCTCTTCATCCCCCTCCCCCCTCGTGTTTGCATGTCGCCAGATGAAAAATAATTTTGTGAATAAACATATTTTTAATGCGACTTAGTGTCGTTTGCGAATAAGAAAGCTACGCGCCATTTGTAAAGAAAATATTTTTTTTCTACTAATGATGAAAATTAAATATGTTGTCTTTTAAAGTCTTAAAATATCAAACAATTTAGATATTTTTAAGAAATATGCATATATGTTTAAATGAAAACTGTGTTTCAAATTTAGAGCAACAACTTTAACAGCTGTGTCACAACTTAACGCGATAGCGACAACTTTGCTATCTTGTGAAAAATGTTCTTACCTAAAAGTGTATTCAGAAAGTTTTTTTTATCTTGTATTTAGTTTGAAATGCTTATCTAAGAAAATAGGCAAAGCTTGAAGTGCACTTTTGAAAAATTGACATAACCCAAAATGTGCGTTGTAATGAAACTTAACGTGGCAAAAAATCCGCATTTTCAAGTTTTATAAAAAAAGTGTTTTTTTTTTCTTCTTTTTTTTTCACTCGTACGCTATAAATATTTTCTTACATAACAGAGCACTATCAGTTAACTTTTTATCTTGAACTTACTCAAAATGCTCGTTTAAGAAAACAAACATAGCTTGAAATGCACGAAGAACAAAATGCGCGTTTTAATTTGTTTGCTGTTGTATTAAAATGGCCATGAAACCCTTATAAATTCAAAACTATTAGTACTATTGACTTTATTTGGTCTTCTCTGATTCAAAGCAAAAATGCATATGAAACAAGACTTCACTTGTCTGAATGGCAGTGCCATACTCAAAATAAACATAACTTCATAAGTTTTTTTTTTCTAAAAAAAAAGTGATTTGATTAAAAAGTTTTTTTTTTTTTTTTTTCGTTGAAAAAAGAGTTTTATTTGAATAAAAATTAAGGCATACATGAAAGAAAAACAGATATATGAGATAATAAGATTGCTGAGTTTTCAGATATTTTAACTTAAAATAGCAGTTTAAATAAAACTATCAAGCATTTATCAAAACTAAAACGCTACTCAAGATATGATATTAAACATGAAGTTATCAGAATTACTATCATATGATCTGAGATGGTTTGCAATCTAACAAAATTAATAAAATAATACAGTATGTTTGTTCTACGTGACAGACGATAACAGCCTTAAAAAATTATCGTTTGAGAAAGTAATCGCATTTTGTTGAAGAGGAAAATATGTCATTCGATGACGTCAGAATAGCAGAAAGAGGTCGTCCGCTCATCGTCACGCTTCTCTTGTTTTCACCTTCCAGCAGGCGATAATTGTTTTTCTCTGCGTTTATCGTTTGATTTTTAGTACAGCTGTAGAAAAACCAGATCGCTGTATCTGAAAACATAAAACGTGTTTTGCCTACTTTGAAAGAATGACTTTTAAATATGGCTTGGCGGTATAAATAAATAAACGTTTAAATTAATTTGTTTTGGGTCAAGCTTAAGCGGTTTATTTAATCGATAATTGGCGAAAACATATTATTCTATGAGTGAATTCTATATTTACAGTGTTCGCTAAATTTTACAATTACACATTAGTTTCGAAGAAAAATGTTCAAATTATTTTTTTTATAAGAAGTTTACTCGAATCAGAAATAGATTCACATTCTTCAATATAAAAAAAACGTGTCGAAATTAGTTGAAATATAAGCATTTAAATGTACACTCTTTTGTATAAAACATGTCTGAAATAATTTGCAATACATAGGCAATTTTTACGTTTTTGAATTTTTAAAAAATTCTCACTTAACTTTACATTCACGTTTTTCTGAAATGGCATTGAAAATTTTTTAAACCAAACATAACAGTCACTTTCATCTATAATGTAATAAACAAAATTGTAACCGCACTTTATATTCACGTTTTTCTAAAACGTAAGTTAGAGAATTCTAACCAAAATTATGTATTGTATGCATTTATGTATGCATTTCGTATGTATATATTTTATTGGAACTCAACAGCCTGTAAGTAAAATTCATCTACTTATGAAGAAATTAAAAATATGTTAAAATTAATAGAAGTGCAAGAAAATTTTGCATTTCGAATTTTCTATTTAATATGAGCTATTGTATGCAATATTGTGTCTATTTCCGATGTAATAAGTTATATTTAAAGTTTCGTTCTGATTAGATATTCGAAAAAAAATTTTGAAGTAAAATTAAATTATTCTTTTACATACGTTAGCTATTAGCTTCATTAAGTACATTGAAATCAAGCAAATACAGTTAATAAATTTAAATAATACAATCTATGTAAATGAAATAAATCTTCATATAATTAGGGATGATTTGTCATTTTGTTAAGTAATTCATCTCCAAATCCAAATTGCACTAAGGGTAATAAATTGAACGTACCAACTTTTTATGCGCTAATAGATGAATACGCATGTCTTTACATTCTGTTTAATATGCAATAATTTGCATGCAAAATATCTTATCAAAAAGTACTTTAGCTTAGTAGCTATATAATCAAAATAATATTATCAACAGACACATCATTTTAAATATATGTCGTAACTCATTATCAGTCTTCAGAAAAAAGAATAATAAAAAATGCCAATAAAAAGTTTTGTTATTTAGGTTTTAGTTACTTAACGGTGACCGTGAAACACATAACGACTTTCATTACGTCACAAATGAAGGAGAAAATGAGTCAATGGTAATAAAGGAATAAAATGGCGTGGTAAAGATCACGTAATTCCGTTGTCTTATGTTTTTTGAACTCAAATATCACCAATAGAAAGAGTAATTGGTATGATGCCAAACGTAAGATTTATATAATAACCAACGTACATAAATATATTATCGTCTGCTTTTGAATACTTTGCATTTTATGTAATATTTACTATAAAAAATTTGCAATATATTTTTTTAACTCCATAGTCTTATGTTCTACTCTCAAAGGTGTAGAATTTTTTTTTTCTTCTTCAAAATTCGTATCAATAATTCGTATTTTAGTTCTTATTATTAATTAAAATCATGTTTTTAATTCGTGTTTTTAACTAAACTCGCACTATTAATTCGTATATTTGGCAAAATTTTTATTTATAATTCGTATTTTTTTTAAAAATGTATTTTTTAAATTCCTATTTTTAACAAAATTCGTATTTTGAATTCGCATATTTGACAAAATTCATATTTTGAATTTGTGTTTTTAACAAAGTTAGTTTTTTTTTTTAATTCGTTTTTTTTAAAACTTATTTGCAACTGTATTCTTGCGCAACAATAAAGGCATGAAATCAAACATAAATTAACTGAACAAAACAATATTTTAAATATTAAAATTTTACTTTAAAAATTTTACATTAAATTTTTTGTTTAAATAATAGAGTATACATTTCAAAAATACAACTTTTTTTTTTCTTCTTCAGTTCAAATTTGTTTAAAAAAGTTAAGAAACAAAAAAAAGGAACGTCATATTGTGATCTTATCGTTAAAAAAAGTTTGTTTTGTAATATAATTTTGTAACACCACTTTATGGCCAAATGCGTGCACATTTTTGACATATGAGGAAATCCGCATTTTAGCTGTAACCGACACCTTATTCTTTCCGCTGTCGTGCTTGTTCACCGCGCGATTCAGTCGCATGTCCCTTCGCTCGAAACTCATCACGCACTCGACATTTTCTAAGAAATAACCGAAAAAAAGAACATCTTACGAAACTGAAAGTAAAGTCTAGTTGTTTCGTAAGGGGAATAAATGTGACGTATTTATAACCTTCCTCTTACGGTGTTTATCATTGTGTGCAAATTCTTAGTCTTATTTTTTTTTTAAGCATATTTTGTCGCGAGTGGTTGATTGTTATGATTGGATTATTAGAAAATTCCGGGGTGGTTTAAGAACGTTACGTCAACATTTTCGGAGGGGTGATATAAATTGATATCCTTTTGACGTGTATATAAAAGGGACAAACGTGTCCCTTATATATATTTTTTTATTCTGACACTTTAATTACAAGTAAAACTATATTTTCGCATTTTTTAATAATAAAAAATAGTCTAATTTCTACTTTTTGTACTATAAAAAAGATAGATTATTGGAATTATATTTGTACAGAAATATAAAATTCAATAAAAAAAAAGTTTAATTAAAAATTTTTTTTTCCTATTCACATTAAAAAATTCATCAATAATTGATATCATAAATGAAAGGAATTTTAATGATAAAATTGTTTTTCTTAGTTCTAAATAAGTGCAAATTTGAAAAATCATTGTTTGCAGAGTTTAACGCAGAAAAAGACACCGGTGTTTTATGTTGTATTTCATAACCATAAAATATTAAATATAATATTTTTCACTTATTTCGGCCTAAATTAGTAAAAATAAAAAACGATAAAAAAAAGTTTGGTATTAAAAATACGAGGAATAAAGATCTTGAGGGAGAGAGTTGGCCAGTCGATATGGATGCCCGCTGTTTACTCTTTGATTGGGTGACTCTTTAAAGAGGAATGTAACATTCTAAAAGTATTAAATAAGTAAATAAATAATAAAAAACGTTAAGAAAGTGAGTTTTAATAATAATCTAAATCCATATAATCTATTTTTAACATAAATAAAAGCAGGAATTATTTCATTGTAAAAATTAGTTATTTCAAACAAAATATTCCTATTTTTTAAATATTTAGGATATTTAAATTTTAAGTGCCAAAAATCATACTTTATTTTTAATTAAATATTTTGATTGAATCTTATATTTACCTGCTAAAAAATTTACCTTTGTGTGCCCATTTAAAAAATAAACTTTAAAATGATATTAGATTTTAAAGTTTTAGTGGGAAGATTCGAAACTCTTTTGTTTTCTACGGTTGTAGCCTTGTGTTATGGAAATAATTCTTTTTCTCCGTTCATAGTAGAATAGGTCATACAACAAAACTAAAAATAGGAGTAAATAAGAGTATGAGAAAACCACTGTACAGTGTTTCATTCAAAGCATCAAGTACGCATTTTCATTTAGCTGCGTTTTTTAAACAATTTTTTCTTTATGTAATTTTCTCTGAACAATATCGTATGTTCTCTTTTTTAGTTGCAACCTGCGGAAGAATTTTCCTTTTGAACAGATTGATTTTTCAAACGATTTTTTAAGAACTATTCGACCGATTTCCCTTCAATTTTGTATTGTGCCAGCTAAAATTGCATTCTTTAAAATGATGTAAAGAATTGTATACCTTACAATACAAAATTTTTTCGACTATTTATAAATAAAATAATAATTATTTTCTAAAAGTTATTTTTTTGCAAGGAATTATCTTTAGATAAACGAATATCAAGTTTTATAATTGCGTGCAAAATTTTTTCAATTCGCTTAAAAATGAGATCTGGCGAAATACTCAAAGTTAAAATTAATATTAATGGCTACAAACTTTGGACCATTCTCCTGAACAAATAATTGGGACCCTTTTTCCCTGCTTATGCCAACCCACTATATTTTGGGGGTCAGAAATCCGAATCCGTCGAAAAAAAGGTATATTTATACAGAGAATGTACGGTTTTGTGTCTGTTTTTGTAACTTAAAATATCGTCTGGATTAATTATATTTAAGTCACCCCCTCGATCCATAAAAATAGAGTCGTAGAACGTGAAGATCGGTTCATTAGATCAAAAGTTATTCTGGCTGTTCTGTCATTTTCTGTTGCGCACTGCAAATTTTCTAAGCAAACATACACTTCTCTTGCTGTTATGGATTTTTGATCCTTAACATATGGTAGTTCGGGGCAATTTTTACGATGCCTGAAAGTGATCCACAACCTCATGTTGCAGAGTCGAAGGCATTTCGCGATCGCAACACTCGAGTACGCCATCTAGCGGGAGACTGTAAATATCGGGCATTAGTTCCCACATAACCATTGGCAATGACGGACGCCATTTTCTTAGCAGCAAATAGGAAGCAAAAATTCCCTAAGGAAAAGGTAAAACTTCTTGAAAAAACTAATCAGAACATGCCAAAGATTGAAGCAGAACACGCCAAGCATTTGAAGAACAACTTCTTAATAATTTTTACCTTTCTATTACCAGCAACATAACATGATTTCATGATCACTTGCTGTTACAGATGTGTGTATTGCAGTAAAATAATTTTTCTGTCTTCAAATCATTACAAGTTAAAATGAAGTCAACATTGCTTTCGTCATTCCAATGAATAAATGTGTTTCGATGAATTCCATACAGAACTGTAATAGTTATAGAATATTCTTCTTCTTCATAGAATAGTATATATTTCTGCATCTACATAATTCAGAAAACAACAATAAAGAATTATCCGAATTACTTGAAAAAGTATCTTCTGTGCTGATTATAAATAAATTTTTTATCGTTTTCTTGGTAAGTGTTTTTTAGTTTTGAAAGAATTTCAACTAGAATTCAGCTATTCTGTTTTTAAGCTACATATTAAATTTCATATCGAGATCTTACAATTATAAAATTTTGATGTGTGGTATGTTACCTAAAAGTAATGAAGGGATAAACTATGTATATATTATTTGAGAATAAAGTTTTCAAACAAAGAACATATCATTTTGGAATTCTTCGGACTTATAAATCAGGTAAGTGTTATGATTTTTATAATAAAAAATTTGCTTGTAAATAATTTTTTTTCTTACTTGATGATCGTTCTCTACAAAATGGTTTTTTTACGTCTGATTAAATACTATAAGAATTAAAAAAAATAAACAATACGAAAGTTTTTATTGAAAAATGAGGAATTTTTAAAATCGTTTTTATCCTAAGAATTCTTTATTTTACGTTTTTTAGTTTATAATTTTTTGATAAAATTGTTGTCAAAATACTTTTTTTGAAAAATTAAATGGTATTAAATTATGTGTTTATGTATACTTCTTGCATATTCTAATATTTGAAGTAATATGATTCAGAAAAGTATGGAAGAAAAATTCGGTACTTACGTATTTACCACAGCTACAGATTTGGCAGATTTTTAAGTGCCGCCAATCTACACTTAAAATTTTTGGAAAAAATCTTAAAATGAAACACTTTGTTTAAAATCAAAGTAGTCAATCGGATTTCGGTGGAAAATGGGCCGATATAGAGTTTAGCATAGATTCAAAACAAACTTTTCTCTCACCTGATTCTATAGCCATTATGAACTCTAATAAATAAGATTCAAAATGAAATAACATTTCCAAAACGGACGTTTACTAAGTTTCATGTTATGGACATTGGTACATTTTCGTTATATTTCACTCCATAAAATATTTCGCTCTTAAAAAAATAAAATTGCATCTTGTTTTGTTTTTAACAAGTCCCAAAGACGCATTTTCGTAACACTAAAAAATGGCGACAAAAAAAGAATGGTTCTCTCTTTTTTTTTTTTTTTTTGTTTGTTTCGTAAGCATGCTTTATTTTACGTTAAAATTTAAATGGGCCTTTCATGTTATACCATTAAATTTAGTAAAACTATTTCTCAGGCATTAGGTTTGAACACATAAGAATATACCTATTTTTTTCTCTTTATTTACAAATATTTTTCCGATGTGTTCTGGATGTTCCTTCTCTAAAAAAAAGAGATACCATTTTGTTTTCGTTTGCATAAGAAAGAAAACAAACATTTTTCTTTTTTAAATTTAATCAGCCACAATAAAGATGGAACGTTACAATGCTACATGCTACATTAAAGACGTCTCCAGTGTAACTGAATGACTGTTCATATGAAAATCGCAGGGATTCGGCACATACAACAACGCCCCCTATAGTTCATTGCGATCGCGAATTAAAGATGATTCTATCAATGATTTATTTTTCAAGCTCAAAATTAAATTAGAAAAAGAAGTCATTTTAGAAATCACTAAGCATCTCAAACAAGCAAAGCTCTTCTCATATTTTAAATCAAACTAATTTTTTTGATATAAAATTAAATGCAAACTGAAACAAAAAAAAAACATAATTGTTTACTTATGTAAAAAAGTTCTATCATTCATACTTGGCAAAATTTATTTTTACACATAATTATATCAACGGGGATCATTTCTATTGATGCTAAATTTTATTCATCGATCCGGTTTTCCTAACGCCAAAACAAGTAGCATTTCTGCATCAAGAAAATGACACTGATTAAAATTAAAATCGTTTGCGAAAAATCGTGCACCTTTGATGACATTTTGAAGTCAATGGAGGCAACCTCTAAGAACGACCAATCTCCATTAACGACCATTTTACTGTGGAGCAGAGGATGGTCACAGAGGTTTCACTGTATTTTACTGGGACTATTTAAAAGAAAAATAAATAAATAAAAATTTGCCTTATTTAATTTGAATCATCCAGTACTTCAAAACTTATTGGTAAAAAAAAAAAATACTCTGTTCTTAATTCTAACAGTCATTAAAAATTATGATTTTTAAAAAAAAATCACCGGAAATTCATTGCTATAACAAAATGCATAAAAAGAGAATAAACTAAGCTATTTCAATCATTAGTAATGGAAACGGAACAACACATATAAATTTCGAAATAAGGAAGAAAAATATAAGACATTTTCAGGGATAATACAATTCCTCTCTTGGCGATCTATTATTTGTTTATTTGTTGGGGCGATTTTCCGAAGATAGTTGCCATGGCAACAAGCCAGTTTCTTTTTGCAGTGCTATGTATTGCTATCTAATTCCGCCAGATATAATTTATCTTGTTTATTATTACTTGCCACTTGAGTAAGATTTCCTTTTTTTCCTCTAGTATAAAATTCTTCCTCTCTCTACTGTGATAAAAGACAGAGGGACACAGAATTAGAAAATTTTAATAATAATCCTTTTCAATCAACGAAATCATTAAAATATGCAACAAAAGTAAATATAGCCATTTAGATATAAAATCATAGCACAGTTTTTTTTTTTTTTTTTTTTTATAGTTTTTTTTTTTTTTTAGTTTTTTTGTTTTAAATTGCTTAAGCAAAATTTCTTAAACATTAGCTCTGTGACTAATAGTTAGAAAAATCTACTGGTCTTATATATATATATATATATATATATATTTAACAAAATTTAGTTAAATAGACTGTCTTGACTGGACCATGCAAGAAAACTTGATGCACAATAAAACAATTAAAAAAATATATATATGGGAGAAAGTGTCTGGTTGCTTATTTAATTTAAATCGCCACTTTTTTTCGTTGACTCGCCATGTAGCGGGTTACGAGTGGTTTTATTTTCAGATCTAGTAAGAGGTTTTAATTTCATAGCCGTCGTTGAACAGTCGGCCCAATTTTCGTTTTAAGACTACTAATGTTCAACTCAGTAGCCTTGTAATTTTGAATCCTATCCAGAAGACAAGGTATTTCCTAGATCAAATATTGGGAGAAATTTGCAACCGTGGAGGACTTTTTGGTGGAACTAAACGACATTTGCTTTATAGTTTGCTTTACATCGAGAAGAAAACAACGAAAATCTCCCACGATTAGCCTGGCGGCAAGGGGACTCTAACACACCGTCTACCACTGAGGATATTTTACGTCAGCACTGCTGTCGGTGCAAGCTGGGTACGGAATTCGTATAGATCAGCAATTGCTGGGATCCGAACCCGGTTCACCTCATTGGAAGGCGAAAGTTCTATCTCCTGCGCCACCACGACTCAATAGGTCTAATTAAAATAAAATAATAATAATAACAATAATGAAAAAGATGCGTTTCTAGAAAGCAAAATAAATGGAGGAAAGATATTTATTCATTTAAGGAACCTTAAATAATCGCCATACCATCATTGACGTCAATAATGCTTAATTAATTTTGGTATTATATTCTTATCGAAGTAAAAAATTAGTCTTGCAAATTAATCATCGAAAATTAATGAAATCATTAATCATGAGTCATTCACAATTAATGGAATAATGGTAAAACTTAGCTAAAAAAAGCGTAAAACTTATTGATGCCTATCATGCTTAGTTAATATTGGTAACAAGTACTAATTGGAAAAAAAATAAGATGAAAAGGAAAATTCATGGAGAAATGATATTAATTCGCTTAAAAGGAAAGTAAAAAATAGCTATACTTTTGTTTTTAAAAAATAAATAACGCATTAATCAAATTATCGTAGGTATGCATTAACAATAAAAAGTAATATATAATAATAAAGTAAAAAGTTTGTATGTGAGTCAATTTCTTATGGCTTAAGAACCGTTCTGATCTGAACTGGCTTCATCAGACAAATTTAGACCTTAATCGTAAAATTCGTTCATAATTTTCAGAAATCTTTCAGTTGTTGTTACTGTTGAACTATGCCTGTTTAGGCATAGGGGGTGCAAATGTTCTTGATTTCCAGTGGCACGATCTATGGCCAAGAATTCAACTTCTGCCACACCATACGCCACACCCGTTTATAGGGCAGACCCATTCATTCATCCACAGATCGTAATTTTGACCTGAATCAGAGAACGATCGATCTCCAATCCAGTACCCCCAGAGGTATTGATTTGTTATGGGAACATGGAGGACTTTTGCAACTCCACAGATTTAACGTGCATCAGTCAATTTTTTACACGGGGAGTCTTCTGCCGGCGGGATTCGAACCCACAAAATCTCGGACATGGGCCCAGTGCCCTACCGACTAGTTAAATTTTTAATAACGTTCATTAATGAAGCTTCTGTTTAGGTAGAATAACAGGAGCTATGTAGCGAGGATAGAAGCTTTGAGGTAGATTGAAATAAAAACATTTTAACTATCAGAGTTTAATTTTTAATCATCCTATAAACGTAATTTACGTGAAATGAGATTGACTTTAGCACAATCTCTTAAGGTTGTTTTTGGGAGTTTCTGTTGCGGTATGAAATTATACTTATTTGCGAATAATGTGCTGTTTTCAGAACTGGTGAGAATTTGTTTCAGTTACTCATGGCTGTTAAGTCAAGGTTATAGATAGGTCTTTTGCCATTGCAACCCCTCCTAATTCTGAAAATGGCCCAAAACGTAAATATGTAGAAAAGCTACAGTTATGATTTAAAAAAAAAAATGAAAAGCGTTTGTGGTACATTTCTTTAATATTTAAAAAATCACTCCAATGCTGCAATATCTGCGTTAAATTTGTAAAAATTAGGAATAAGGTATCGATTTTAATAAGTTTCATTTAGGTGAGAAAATAACGCCAAATTGGCGGTTTTTTAAAAAAAACGTTTGTAAATTTTTAAAGTATTTAAGTTATTTGTCTGTTCTAAAGCCCAGAGAATTCCTCACGGCAAGATAATATATATACAATTGAGTCCCTAATTCCGAGTTTCCGCTTTAAGAGAGCCATCAAACAGTTCAAGGATTATTTTTTTTGTTCTAGTTTTATTTCTCAATTCCTATTTTTAGTTCACACTTTCCCAAATATCTTGTTCAAAAATTTCAATCGTTCATAAAATACTTTTTATTCATCCACTTAAATTCAGATACAGTTTTTTTTAAACCTGTAGTGGATGACCCTGGATAGTAATGCAGTATTTTCAAATATTAATTCATTATTTAATAAAAAATCCATGTTAAAAATTTTAATAATCGGTAAGAAATTTTATCTAATAACCAACGTTGAACAGATGTTTCATGCACCGAGTTTTCTGATCCATTTCCCTACGCTTGTAATTTTGAACGCATAAAATATAAAATAACTACTGAATCAAAAAAAAAAAAAAAAAAGAATAAAAAAAAAAAAAAAAAAAACAAGAGACGAATTTACATAATGACATTTGTCAGTGAAACCATCGCGTGTTGGCGTTAAACGGAGAAAAAAAAATAGACAGCCAACCATAGTCAGCCTGACAGTAAGAAAACTTATATAAGACGAATTGGAAACAGCTAATTTATAAAGCAAACGACTAAAAAATGTAATTTTTCTATAAAATTCTACCGATGGCCCATTTTATTCGTGCATTCCTCAATATTAAACGTAAATCAACTTATTCTAAAAATGCCATAAAATATTTCCATATTTCTATGGTTATATAAATAAAAAATCCTTTTTTTTATTTAATTATTTTTTTTATTAAAATAACAACTACCATCAAAAATTTAATTTATAAATTTCGTTCAAAAAAAAAAAAAAACATTGACACGGTTTTAACTTATGCAGGGATCTCAAAGATCATAAAACCAGGTAATTTTTATTTTGATTGAATGTAAAATTCGTTGTTTTACACGCGAAGTGCCCCACCATAGCTCAGTGGGTAGAGCACTAGTCTTGTAAAACAGGGGTCATGAGTTCAATCCTCTCTCGTGGCTTTCGATGTAAAGTGTTATTAATGCATATTACATACTGTCTTTGCCTTTTATGATATTTTAATTTTTGAAAATACATAAAGAATAAAGATTATCTTTTATGAAATTTAAAACACAATTTGTAAAATGTAATAAAACCAGGTCATTTTTATCTTAATTGAAATTAGAATTCGTTGTTTTACACTCTATGTGCGTAATCATAGCTCAGTGGTTAGAGCACTGGTCTCGTAAACCAGGAGTCGTGAGTTCAATCCTCACTGGTGGCTTTCGGTGTAAAGTGCTATTAATGCATATTACGTATTTCTTTACATTTTATGATATTTTATATTTTGAAAATACATGTAGATTATCTTTTATGAATTTTAAAACACAATTTGTAAAATGTCATAAAACCAGGTTAATTTTATTTTGATTGAATGTAGAATTCGTTGTGTTACACTCTATGCACGCCTCCTTATCTCAGTGGTTAGAGCACTGGTATTTTAAGCCAGGGGTCGTGAGTTCAATCCTCACTGGTGGCTTTCGATGTAAAGTGCTATTAATGCATAATACGTATTTCTTCACATTTTATGATATTTTAATTTTTGAAAATATCTGAAGATTATATTTTAGGAATTATAAAACACAATTTGTAAAATGTCATAAAACCTTTCATTTTCATTGAAATTAGAATTCATTGTTTTACATTCTATGTGCGCCACCGTAGCTCAGTGGCTAGAGCACTGGTCTTGTAAAACAGGGGTCATAATGTCAATCCTCACTGGTGGCTTTCGATGTAATGTGCTATTAATGCATATTACATACTGTTTTTGCTTTTTATGATATTTTAATTTTTGAAAATACATAAAGAATAAAGATTATCTTTTATGAAAATTAAAACACAATTTGTAAAATGTAATAAAACCAGGTCATTTTTATCTTAATTGAAATTAGAATTCGTTGTTTTACACTCTATGTGCGTAATCATAGCTCAGTGGTTAGAGCACTGGTCTCGTAAACCAGGAGTCGTGAGTTCAATTCTCACTGGTGGCTTTCGGTGTAAAGTGCTATTAATGCATATTACGTATTTCTTTACATTTTATGATATTTTATATTTTGAAAATACATGTAGATTATCTTTTATGAATTTTAAAACACAATTTGTAAAATGTCATAAAACCAGGTTAATTTTATTTTGATTGAATGTAGAATTCGTTGTGTTACACTCTATGTACGCCTCCTTATCTCAGTGGTTAGAGCACTGGTATTTTAAGCCAGGGGTCGTGAGTTCAATCCTCTCTGGTGGCTTTCGGTGTAATGTGCTGTTAATGCATATTACGAATTTCTTTACTTTTTAGGATACTTTAATTTTTGAAAATTCATGTAGATTATCTTTTATGAATTTTAAAACACAATTTTAAAAATCTCATTAAACCAGGTTATTTTTATTTTGATTGAATGTAGAATTTGTTGTTTTACACTCCATGCGCGGCACCGTATCGCAGTGGTTATAGCACTGGTCTCGTAAAAAAGAAGTCGTGAGTTCAATCCTCACTGGTGGTTTTCGGTGTAAAGTGCTATTAATGCATGATACATATGTTGTTACTTTGTATGATATTTTAATTTTCGAAAATACATAAAAAATATGTTTTATGAAATTTAAAACACAATTTGTAAAATGTAATAAAACCAGGTTATTTTTATCTTTATAGAAATTAGAATTCGTTGTTCTACACTCTATGCGTGCCAACGTAGCTCAGTGGTTTGAGCAATGGTCTCGTAAACCAAGAGTCGTGAGTTCAATCCTCACTGGTGGTTTTCGAAATTAAGTGCTATTGACGCATATTACGTATTTCATTACTTTTTATGATATTTTAATTTTCGAAAATACATGTAGATTATCTTTTATGAATTTTAAAACAAAATTTGTAAAATGTCATAAAACCGGTTTTTGTTGTTGTTTTGAT
Organism: Parasteatoda lunata; assembly: GCA_949128135.1. NCBI lineage: Eukaryota > Metazoa > Arthropoda > Arachnida > Araneae > Theridiidae > Parasteatoda > Parasteatoda lunata. The sequence continues at coordinate 100,184,541 of OX421975.1, forward strand.
TGAATGTAGAATTCGTTGTTTTACACTCTATGAGCGCCTCCATATCTCAGTCGTTAGAGCACTGGTCTTGTAATCCAGGAGTCGTGAGTTCAATCCTCTCTGGTCTCTTTCGGTGTAATGTGCTATTAATGCATATTACGAATTTCTTTACTTTTTATGATACTTTAATTTTTGAAAATAAATGTAGATTATCTTTTATGAATTTTAAAGCACAATTTGTAAAATCTCATAAAACCAGGTTATTTTTATTTTGATTAAATGTAGAATTCGTAGTTTTACACTTAATGCGCGCCACCGTATCTCAGTGGTTAGAGCACTTGTCTCGTAAAAAAGAAGTCGTGACTTCAATCCTGACTGTTGGCTTTCAATGTAAAGTGCTATTAATGCATATTACGTATTTCTTTGTTTTGTATGATATTGAAATTTTTGAAAATACTTAAAGATTATCTTTTATGACATTTAAAACACTATTTGTAAAATGTAATAAAACCAGGTCATTATTATCTTGATTGAAATTAGAATTCGTTTTTTTACACTCTATGCGCGCCGTCATAGTTCTGTGGGTAGAGCACTGGTTTTGTAAACCAGGAGTCGTAAGTTCAATCCTCAATAGTGGCTTTCGTTTTAAAGTGCTATTAATGCATATTAAGTATTTCTTTACTTTTTCTGATATTTTAATTTTTGAAAATACGTGAAGACTATCTTTTATGAATTTTAAAACACAATTTGTAAAATCTCATAAAACCAGGTTATTTTTATTTTGGTTAAATGTAGAATTCGTTGTTTTGCACTCTATGTGCGCCACCATAGCTCAGTGGTTAGCGCACTGGTCTCGTAAACCAGGAGTTTGGAGTTCAATCCTCACTGGTGGCTTTCGATGTAAAGTGCTATTAATGCATATTACGTATTTCTTTACTTTTTATGATATTTTAATTTTTGAAAATACGTGAAGATTATCTTTTTTTGAATTTTAAAACACAATTTCTAAAATGTCATAAAACCGGGTTCTTTTTATTTTGATTGAATGTAGAATTCGTTGTTTTACACTCTATGTGCCCCATCATAGCTCAGTGGTTAGAGCTATGATGGCGTCATTGGCGATGAATATCATTCTTTTTATGATATTTTAATTTTTTAAAACACGTTAAGATTATCTTTTTTGAATTTTAAAACACAATTTGTAAAATATCATAACACCGGGTTATTTTTATTTTGATTGAAAGTAGAATTCGTTGTTTTACACTCTATGTGCGCCATCATAGCTCAGTGGTTTGAGCACGGGACTTGTAAACCAGGGGTCTTGAGTTCAATCTTCTCTGGTGGCTTTCGATGTAAAGTGCTATAAATGCGTATTTCGATACTTTTCATAATATTTTAATTTTTGAAAATACCTGAAGATTATCTTTTTTGAATTTTAAAACACAATTTGTAAAATATCATAACACCGGGTTATTTTTATTTTGATTGAATGTAGAAATCGTTGTTTTACACTCTATGTGCGCCATCATAGCTCAGTGGTTAGAGCACTGGTCTTGTAAACCAGGGGTCGTGAGTTCAATCCTCACTGGTGGCTTTCGATATAAAGTGCTATTAATGCATATTGCGTATTTCAATACTTTTCATAATATTTTAATTTTTGAAAATACCTGAAGATTATCTTTTTTGAATTTTAAAACACAATTTGTAAAATATCATAACACCGGGTTATTTTTATTTTGATTGAATGTAGAATTCGTTGTTTTACACTCTATGTGCGCCATCATAGCTCAGTGGTTAGAGCACGGGTCTTGTAAACCAGGGGTCGTGAGTTCAATCCTCTCTGGTGGCTTTCGTTATAAAGTGCTATTAATGCATGTTACCGATGTCGTTTATATTTATGATATTTTAGTTTTTGAAAATACGTGAGGATTATCTTTTTTGAATTTTAAAACACAATTTGTAAAATATCATAACACCGGGTTATTTTTATTTTGATTGAATGTAGAATTCGTTGTTTTACACTGTATGTGCGCCATCATAGCTCAGTGGTTAGAGCACTGGTCTTGTAAACCAGGGGTCGTGAGTTCAATCCTCACTGGTGGCTTTCGTTATAAAGTGCTATTAATGCTTATTACAGATGTCGTTTCTTTTTATGATATTTTAATTTTTGAAAATACGTGAAGATTATCTTTTTTGAATTTTAAAACGCAATTTGTGTAATGTCATAAAACCGGGTTCTTTTTATTTTGATTGAATGTAGAATTCGTTGTTTTACACTCTATGTGCGCCATCATAGCTCAGTGGTTAGAGAACTGGTCTTGTAAACCAGGGGTCGTAAGTTCAATACTCACTGGTGGCTTTCGTTATGAAGTGCTATTAATGCATATTACCGATGTCGTTTCTTTTTATGATATTTTAATTTTTGAAAATACGTGAAGATTATCTTTTTCGAAATTTAAAACACAATTTGTAAAATATCATAAAACTGGGTTATTTTTATTTTAATTGAATGTAGAATTCGTTGTTTTACACTCTATGTGCGCTATCATAGATCAGTTGTTAGAGCACTGGTCTTGTAAACCAGGAGTCGTGAGTTCAATTCTCACTGGTGGCTTTCGATGTAAAGTGCTATTAATGCATATTGCGTATTTCAATACTTTTCATAATATTTTAATTTTTGAAAATACGTGAAGATTATCTTTTTTGAATTTTAAAACACAATTTGTAAAATATCATAAAACCGGATTATTTTTATTTTGATTGAATGTAGAATTCGTTGTTTTACACTCTATGTGCGCTATCATAGATCAGTGGTTAGAGCACTGGTCTTGTAAACCAGGAGTCGTGAATTCAATCCTCACTGGTGGCTTTCGATGTAAAGTGCTATTAATGCATATTGCGTATTTCAATATTTTTCATAATATTTTAATTTTTGAAAATACGTGAAGATTATCTTTTTTGAATTTTAAAACACAATTTGTAAAATATCATGAAACCGGGTTATTTTTATTTTGTTGAGTGTAGAATTCGTTGTTTTACACTCAATGTGCGCCATCATAGATCAGTGGTTAGAGCACTGGTCTTGTAAACCAGGAGTCGTAAGTTCAATCCTCAATAGTGGCTTACGTTTTAAAGTGCTATTAATGCATATTAAGTATTTCTTTACTTTTTCTGATATTTTAATTTTTGAAAATACGTGAAGACTATCTTTTATGAATTTTAAAACACAATTTGTAAAATCTCATAAAACCAGGTTATTTTTATTTTGGTTAAATGTAGAATTCGTTGTTTTGCACTCTATGTGCGCCACCATAGCTCAGTGGTTAGCGCACTGGTCTCGTAAACCAGGAGTTTGGAGTTCAATCCTCACTGGTGGCTTTCGATGTAAAGTGCTATTAATGCATATTACGTATTTCTTTACTTTTTATGATATTTTAATTTTTGAAAATACGTGAAGATTATCTTTTTTTGAATTTTAAAACACAATTTCTAAAATGTCATAAAACCGGGTTCTTTTTATTTTGATTGAATGTAGAATTCGTTGTTTTACACTCTATGTGCCCCATCATAGCTCAGTGGTTAGAGCTATGATGGCGTCATTGGCGATGAATATCATTCTTTTTATGATATTTTAATTTTTTAAAACACGTTAAGATTATCTTTTTTGAATTTTAAAACACAATTTGTAAAATATCATAACACCGGGTTATTTTTATTTTGATTGAATGTAGAATTCGTTGTTTTACACTCTATGTGCGCCATCATAGCTCAGTGGTTTGAGCACGGGACTTGTAAACCAGGGGTCTTGAGTTCAATCTTCTCTGGTGGCTTTCGATGTAAAGTGCTATAAATGCGTATTTCGATACTTTTCATAATATTTTAATTTTTGAAAATACCTGAAGATTATCTTTTTTGAATTTTAAAACACAATTTGTAAAATATCATAACACCGGGTTATTTTTATTTTGATTGAATGTAGAAATCGTTGTTTTACACTCTATGTGCGCCATCATAGCTCAGTGGTTAGAGCACTGGTCTTGTAAACCAGGGGTCGTGAGTTCAATCCTCACTGGTGGCTTTCGATATAAAGTGCTATTAATGCATATTGGGTATTTCAATACTTTTCATAATATTTTAATTTTTGAAAATACCTGAAGATTATCTTTTTTGAATTTTAAAACACAATTTGTAAAATATCATAACACCGGGTTATTTTTATTTTGATTGAATGTAGAATTCGTTGTTTTACACTCTATGTGCGCCATCATAGCTCAGTGGTTAGAGCACGGGTCTTGTAAACCAGGGGTCGTGAGTTCAATCCTCTCTGGTGGCTTTCGTTATAAAGTGCTATTAATGCATGTTACCGATGTCGTTTATATTTATGATATTTTAGTTTCTGAAAATACGTGAGGATTATCTTTTTTGAATTTTAAAACACAATTTGTAAAATATCATAACACCGGGTTATTTTTATTTTGATTGAATGTAGAATTCGTTGTTTTACACTGTATGTGCGCCATCATAGCTCAGTGGTTAGAGCACTGGTCTTGTAAACCAGAGGTCGTGAGTTCAATCCGCACTGGTGGCTTTCGATGTAAAGTGCTATAAATGCTTATTACAGATGTCGTTTCTTTTATGATATTTTAATTTTTGAAAATACGTGAAGAATATCTTTTTTGAATTTTAAAACACAATTTGTAAAATATCATAAAACCGGGTTATTTTTATTTTGATTGAATGGAGAATTCGTTGTTTTACACTCTATGTGCGCTATCATAGATCAGTGGTTAGAGCACTGGTCTTGTAAACCAGGGGTCGTGAGTTCAATCCTCACTGGTGGCTTTCGTTATAAAGTGCTATTAATGCTTATTACAGATGTCGTTTCTTTTTATGATATTTTAATTTTTGAAAATACGTGAAGATTATCTTTTTTGAATTTTAAAACGCAATTTGTGTAATGTCATAAAACCGGGTTCTTTTTATTTTGATTGAATGTAGAATTCGTTGTTTTACACTCTATGTGCGCCATCATAGCTCAGTGGTTAGAGAACTGGTCTTGTAAACCAGGGGTCGTAAGTTCAATACTCACTGGTGGCTTTCGTTATGAAGTGCTATTAATGCATATTACCGATGTCGTTTCTTTTTATGATATTTTAATTTTTGAAAATACGTGAAGATTATCTTTTTCGAAATTTAAAACACAATTTGTAAAATATCATAAAACTGGGTTATTTTTATTTTGATTGAATGTAGAATTCGTTGTTTTACACTCTATGTGCGCTATCATAGATCAGTTGTTAGAGCACTGGTCTTGTAAACCAGGAGTCGTGAGTTCAATCCTCACTGGTGGCTTTCGATGTAAAGTGCTATTAATGCATATTGCGTATTTCAATACTTTTCATAATATTTTAATTTTTGAAAATACGTGAAGATTATCTTTTTTGAATTTTAAAACACAATTTGTAAAATATCATAAAACCGGGTTATTTTTATTTTGATTGAATGTAGAATTCGTTGTTTTACACTCTATGTGCGCTATCATAGATCAGTGGTTAGAGCACTGGTCTTGTAAACCAGGAGTCGTGAATTCAATCCTCACTGGTGGCTTTCGATGTAAAGTGCTATTAATGCATATTGCGTATTTCAATACTTTTCATAATATTTTAATTTTTGAAAATACGTGAAGATTATCTTTTTTGAATTTTAAAACACAATTTGTAAAATATCATAAAACCGGGTTATTTTTATTTTGTTGAGTGTAGAATTCGTTGTTTTACACTCAATGTGCGCCATCATAGATCAGTGGTTAGAGCACTGGTCTTGTAAACCAGGAGTCGTAAGTTCAATCCTCAATAGTGGCTTTCGTTTTAAAGTGCTATTAATGCATATTAAGTATTTCTTTACTTTTTCTGATATTTTAATTTTTGAAAATACGTGAAGACTATCTTTTATGAATTTTAAAACACAATTTGTAAAATCTCATAAAACCAGGTTATTTTTATTTTGGTTAAATGTAGAATTCGTTGTTTTGCACTCTATGTACGCCACCATAGCTCAGTGGTTAGCGCACTGGTCTCGTAAACCAGGAGTTTGGAGTTCAATCCTCACTGGTGGCTTTCGATGTAAAGTGCTATTAATGCATATTACGTATTTCTTTACTTTTTATGATATTTTAATTTTTGAAAATACGTGAAGATTATCTTTTTTTGAATTTTAAAACACAATTTCTAAAATGTCATAAAACCGGGTTCTTTTTATTTTGATTGAATGTAGAATTCGTTGTTTTACACTCTATGTGCCCCATCATAGCTCAGTGGTTAGAGCTATGATGGCGTCATTGGCGATGAATATCATTCTTTTTATGATATTTTAATTTTTTAAAACACGTTAAGATTATCTTTTTTTAATTTTAAAACACAATTTGTAAAATATCATAACACCGGGTTATTTTTATTTTGATTGAATGTAGAATTCGTTGTTTTACACTCTATGTGCGCCATCATAGCTCAGTGGTTTGAGCACGGGACTTGTAAACCAGGGGTCTTGAGTTCAATCTTCTCTGGTGGCTTTCGATGTAAAGTGCTATAAATGCGTATTTCGATACTTTTCATAATATTTTAATTTTTGAAAATACCTGAAGATTATCTTTTTTGAATTTTAAAACACAATTTGTAAAATATCATAACACCGGTTTTTTTTTATTTTGATTGAATGTAGAAATCGTTGTTTTACACTCTATGTGCGCCATCATAGCTCAGTGGTTAGAGCACTGGTCTTGTAAACCAGGGGTCGTGAGTTCAATCCTCACTGGTGGCTTTCGATATAAAGTGCTATTAATGCATATTGCGTATTTCAATACTTTTCATAATATTTTAATTTTTGAAAATACCTGAAGATTATCTTTTTTGAATTTTAAAACACAATTTGTAAAATATCATAACACCGGGTTATTTTTATTTTGATTGAATGTAGAATTCGTTGTTTTACACTCTATGTGCGCCATCATAGCTCAGTGGTTAGAGCACGGGTCTTGTAAACCAGGGATCGTGAGTTCAATCCTCTCTGGTGGCTTTCGTTATAAAGTGCTATTAATGCATGTTACCGATGTCGTTTATATTTATGATATTTTAGTTTCTGAAAATACGTGAGGATTATCTTTTTTGAATTTTAAAACACAATTTGTAAAATATCATAACACCGGGTTATTTTTATTTTGATTGAATGTAGAATTCGTTGTTTTACACTGTATGTGCGCCATCATAGCTCAGTGGTTAGAGCACTGGTCTTGTAAACCAGAGGTCGTGAGTTCAATCCGCACTGGTGGCTTTCGATGTAAAGTGCTATAAATGCTTATTACAGATGTCGTTTCTTTTATGATATTTTAATTTTTGAAAATACGTTAAGAATATCTTTTTTGAATTTTAAAACACAATTTGTAAAATATCATAAAACCGGGTTATTTTTATTTTGATTGAATGGAGAATTCGTTGTTTTACACTCTATGTGCGCTATCATAGATCAGTGGTTAGAGCACTGGTCTTGTAAACCAGGGGTCGTGAGTTCAATCCTCACTGGTGGCTTTCGTTATAAAGTGCTATTAATGCTTATTACAGATGTCGTTTCTTTTTATGATATTTTAATTTTTGAAAATACGTGAAGATTATCTTTTTTGAATTTTAAAACGCAATTTGTGTAATGTCATAAAACCGGGTTCTTTTTATTTTGATTGAATGTAGAATTCGTTGTTTTACACTCTATGTGCGCCATCATAGCTCAGTGGTTAGAGCACTGGTCTTGTAAACCAGGGGTCGTAAGGTCAATACTCACTGGTGGCTTTCGTTATGAAGTGCTATTAATGCATATTACCGATGTCGTTTCTTTTTATGATATTTTAATTTTTGAAAATACGTGAAGATTATCTTTTTCGAAATTTAAAACACAATTTGAAAATATCATAAAACTGGGTTATTTTTATTTTGATTGAATCTAGAATTCGTTGTTTTACACTCTATGTGCGCTATCATAGATCAGTTGTTAGAGCACTGGTCTTGTAAACCAGGAGTCGTGAGTTCAATCCTCACTGGTGGCTTTCGATGTAAAGTGCTATTAATGCATATTGCGTATTTCAATACTTTTCATAATATTTTAATTTTTGAAAATACGTGAAGATTATCTTTTTTGAATTTTAAAAAACAATTTGTAAAATATCATAAAACCGGGTTATTTTTATTTTGATTGAATGTAGAATTCGTTGTTTTACATTCTATGTGCGCTATCATAGATCAGTGGTTAGAGCACTGGTCTTGTAAACCAGGAGTCGTGAATTCAATCCTCACTGGTGGCTGTCGATGTAAAGTGCTATTAATGCATATTGCGTATTTCAATACTTTTCATAATATTTTAATTTTTGAAAATACGTGAAGATTATCTTTTTTGAATTTTAAAACACAATTTGTAAAATATCATAACACCGGGTTATTTTTATTTTGATTGAATGTAGAATTCGTTGTTTTACACTCTATGTGCGCCATCATAGCTCAGTGGTTTGAGCACGGGACTTGTAAACCAGGGGTCTTGAGTTCAATCTTCTCTGGTGGCTTTCGATGTAAAGTGCTATAAATGCGTATTTCGATACTTTTCATAATATTTTAATTTTTGAAAATACCTGAAGATTATCTTTTTTGAATTTTAAAACACAATTTGTAAAATATCATAACACCGGGTTATTTTTATTTTGATTGAATGTAGAAATCGTTGTTTTACACTCTATGTGCGCCATCATAGCTCAGTGGTTAGAGCACTGGTCTTGTAAACCAGGGGTCGTGAGTTCAATCCTCACTGGTGGCTTTCGATATAAAGTGCTATTAATGCATATTGCGTATTTCAATACTTTTCATAATATTTTAATTTTTGAAAATACCTGAAGATTATCTTTTTTGAATTTTAAAACACAATTTGTAAAATATCATAACACCGGGTTATTTTTATTTTGATTGAATGTAGAATTCGTTGTTTTACACTCTATGTGCGCCATCATAGCTCAGTGGTTAGAGCACGGGTCTTGTAAACCAGGGGTCGTGAGTTCAATCCTCTCTGGTGGCTTTCGTTATAAAGTGCTATTAATGCATGTTACCGATGTCGTTTATATTTATGATATTTTAGTTTTTGAAAATACGTGAGGATTATCTTTTTTGAATTTTAAAACACAATTTGTAAAATATCATAACACCGGGTTATTTTTATTTTGATTGAATGTAGAATTCGTTGTTTTACACTGTATGTGCGCCATCATAGCTCAGTGGTTAGAGCACTGGTCTTGTAAACCAGAGGTCGTGAGTTCAATCCGCACTGGTGGCTTTCGATGTAAAGTGCTATAAATGCTTATTACAGATGTCGTTTCTTTTATGATATTTTAATTTTTGAAAATACGTGAAGAATATCTTTTTTGAATTTTAAAACACAATTTGTAAAATATCATAAAACCGGGTTATTTTTATTTTGATTGAATGTAGAATTCGTTGTTTTACACTCTATGTGCGCTATCATAGATCAGTTGTTAGAGCACTGGTCTTGTAAACCAGGAGTCGTGAGTTCAATCCTCACTGGTGGCTTTCGATGTAAAGTGCAATTAATGCATATTGCGTATTTCAATACTTTTCATAATATTTTAATTTTTGAAAATACGTGAAGATTATCTTTTTTGAATTTTAAAACACAATTTGTAAAATATCATAAAACCGGGTTATTTTTATTTTGTTGAGTGTAGAATTCGTTGTTTTACACTCAATGTGCGCCATCATAGATCAGTGGTTAGAGCACTGGTCTTGTAAACTAGGGGTCGTGAGTTCAATTCTCACTGGTGGCTTTCTTTATAAAGTGCTATAAATTTAATTACCGATTTCGTTTCTTTTTACGATATTTTAATTTTTGAAAATACGTGAAGATTATCTTTTTTGAATTTTTAAACACAATTTGTAAAATATGTAGCACCGGGTTATTTTTATTTTGATTGAATGTAGAATTCGTTGTTTTACACTCTACGTGCGCCATCATAGCTCAGTAGTTAGAGCACTGGTCTTGTAAACCAGGGGTCGTAAGTTCAATACTCACTGGTGGCTTTCGTTATGAAGTGCTATTAATGCATATTACCGATGTCGTTTCTTTTTATGATATTTTAATTTTTGAAAATACGTGAAGATTATCTTTTTCGAAATTTAAAACACAATTTGTAAAATATCATAAAACTGGGTTATTTTTATTTTGATTGAATGTAGAATTCGTTGTTTTACACTCTATGTGCGCTATCATAGATCAGTTGATAGAGCACTGGTCTTGTAAACCAGGAGTCGTGAATTCAATCCTCACTGGTGGCTTTCGATGTAAAGTGCTATTAATGCATATTGCGTATTTCAATACTTTTCATAATATTTTAATTTTTGAAAATACGTGAAGATTATCTTTTTTGAATTTTAAAACACAATTTGTAAAATATCATAAAACCGGGTTATTTTTATTTTGTTGAATGTAGAATTCGTTGTTTTACACTCAATGTGCGCCATCATAGATCAGTGGTTAGAGCACTGGTCTTGTAAACTAGGGGTCGTGAGTTCAATTCTCACTGGTGGCTTTCTTTATAAAGTGCTATTAATTTAATTACCGATTTCGTTTCTTTTTACGATATTTTAATTTTTGAAAATACGTGAAGATTATCTTTTTTGAATTTTAAAACACAATTTGTAAAATATCATAAAACCGGGTTATTTTTATTTTGTTGAGTGTAGAATTCGTTGTTTTACACTCAATGTGCGCCATCATAGATCAGTGGTTAGAGCACTGGTCTTGTAAACCAGGAGTCGTAAGTTCAATCCTCAATAGTGGCTTTCGTTTTAAAGTGCTATTAATGCATATTAAGTATTTCTTTACTTTTTCTGATATTTTAATTTTTGAAAATACGTGAAGACTATCTTTTATGAATTTTAAAACACAATTTGTAAAATCTCATAAAACCAGGTTATTTTTATTTTGGTTAAATGTAGAATTCGTTGTTTTGCACTCTATGTACGCCACCATAGCTCAGTGGTTAGCGCACTGGTCTCGTAAACCAGGAGTTTGGAGTTCAATCCTCACTGGTGGCTTTCGATGTAAAGTGCTATTAATGCATATTACGTATTTCTTTACTTTTTATGATATTTTAATTTTTGAAAATACGTGAAGATTATCTTTTTTTGAATTTTAAAACACAATTTCTAAAATGTCATAAAACCGGGTTCTTTTTATTTTGATTGAATGTAGAATTCGTTGTTTTACACTCTATGTGCCCCATCATAGCTCAGTGGTTAGAGCTATGATGGCGTCATTGGCGATGAATATCATTCTTTTTATGATATTTTAATTTTTTAAAACACGTTAAGATTATCTTTTTTTAATTTTAAAACACAATTTGTAAAATATCATAACACCGGGTTATTTTTATTTTGATTGAATGTAGAATTCGTTGTTTTACACTCTATGTGCGCCATCATAGCTCAGTGGTTTGAGCACGGGACTTGTAAACCAGGGGTCTTGAGTTCAATCTTCTCTGGTGGCTTTCGATGTAAAGTGCTATAAATGCGTATTTCGATACTTTTCATAATATTTTAATTTTTGAAAATACCTGAAGATTATCTTTTTTGAATTTTAAAACACAATTTGTAAAATATCATAACACCGGTTTTTTTTTATTTTGATTGAATGTAGAAATCGTTGTTTTACACTCTATGTGCGCCATCATAGCTCAGTGGTTAGAGCACTGGTCTTGTAAACCAGGGGTCGTGAGTTCAATCCTCACTGGTGGCTTTCGATATAAAGTGCTATTAATGCATATTGCGTATTTCAATACTTTTCATAATATTTTAATTTTTGAAAATACCTGAAGATTATCTTTTTTGAATTTTAAAACACAATTTGTAAAATATCATAACACCGGGTTATTTTTATTTTGATTGAATGTAGAATTCGTTGTTTTACACTCTATGTGCGCCATCATAGCTCAGTGGTTAGAGCACGGGTCTTGTAAACCAGGGATCGTGAGTTCAATCCTCTCTGGTGGCTTTCGTTATAAAGTGCTATTAATGCATGTTACCGATGTCGTTTATATTTATGATATTTTAGTTTCTGAAAATACGTGAGGATTATCTTTTTTGAATTTTAAAACACAATTTGTAAAATATCATAACACCGGGTTATTTTTATTTTGATTGAATGTAGAATTCGTTGTTTTACACTGTATGTGCGCCATCATAGCTCAGTGGTTAGAGCACTGGTCTTGTAAACCAGAGGTCGTGAGTTCAATCCGCACTGGTGGCTTTCGATGTAAAGTGCTATAAATGCTTATTACAGATGTCGTTTCTTTTATGATATTTTAATTTTTGAAAATACGTTAAGAATATCTTTTTTGAATTTTAAAACACAATTTGTAAAATATCATAAAACCGGGTTATTTTTATTTTGATTGAATGGAGAATTCGTTGTTTTACACTCTATGTGCGCTATCATAGATCAGTGGTTAGAGCACTGGTCTTGTAAACCAGGGGTCGTGAGTTCAATCCTCACTGGTGGCTTTCGTTATAAAGTGCTATTAATGCTTATTACAGATGTCGTTTCTTTTTATGATATTTTAATTTTTGAAAATACGTGAAGATTATCTTTTTTGAATTTTAAAACGCAATTTGTGTAATGTCATAAAACCGGGTTCTTTTTATTTTGATTGAATGTAGAATTCGTTGTTTTACACTCTATGTGCGCCATCATAGCTCAGTGGTTAGAGCACTGGTCTTGTAAACCAGGGGTCGTAAGGTCAATACTCACTGGTGGCTTTCGTTATGAAGTGCTATTAATGCATATTACCGATGTCGTTTCTTTTTATGATATTTTAATTTTTGAAAATACGTGAAGATTATCTTTTTCGAAATTTAAAACACAATTTGAAAATATCATAAAACTGGGTTATTTTTATTTTGATTGAATCTAGAATTCGTTGTTTTACACTCTATGTGCGCTATCATAGATCAGTTGTTAGAGCACTGGTCTTGTAAACCAGGAGTCGTGAGTTCAATCCTCACTGGTGGCTTTCGATGTAAAGTGCTATTAATGCATATTGCGTATTTCAATACTTTTCATAATATTTTAATTTTTGAAAATACGTGAAGATTATCTTTTTTGAATTTTAAAAAACAATTTGTAAAATATCATAAAACCGGGTTATTTTTATTTTGATTGAATGTAGAATTCGTTGTTTTACATTCTATGTGCGCTATCATAGATCAGTGGTTAGAGCACTGGTCTTGTAAACCAGGAGTCGTGAATTCAATCCTCACTGGTGGCTGTCGATGTAAAGTGCTATTAATGCATATTGCGTATTTCAATACTTTTCATAATATTTTAATTTTTGAAAATACGTGAAGATTATCTTTTTTGAATTTTAAAACACAATTTGTAAAATATCATAACACCGGGTTATTTTTATTTTGATTGAATGTAGAATTCGTTGTTTTACACTCTATGTGCGCCATCATAGCTCAGTGGTTTGAGCACGGGACTTGTAAACCAGGGGTCTTGAGTTCAATCTTCTCTGGTGGCTTTCGATGTAAAGTGCTATAAATGCGTATTTCGATACTTTTCATAATATTTTAATTTTTGAAAATACCTGAAGATTATCTTTTTTGAATTTTAAAACACAATTTGTAAAATATCATAACACCGGGTTATTTTTATTTTGATTGAATGTAGAAATCGTTGTTTTACACTCTATGTGCGCCATCATAGCTCAGTGGTTAGAGCACTGGTCTTGTAAACCAGGGGTCGTGAGTTCAATCCTCACTGGTGGCTTTCGATATAAAGTGCTATTAATGCATATTGCGTATTTCAATACTTTTCATAATATTTTAATTTTTGAAAATACCTGAAGATTATCTTTTTTGAATTTTAAAACACAATTTGTAAAATATCATAACACCGGGTTATTTTTATTTTGATTGAATGTAGAATTCGTTGTTTTACACTCTATGTGCGCCATCATAGCTCAGTGGTTAGAGCACGGGTCTTGTAAACCAGGGGTCGTGAGTTCAATCCTCTCTGGTGGCTTTCGTTATAAAGTGCTATTAATGCATGTTACCGATGTCGTTTATATTTATGATATTTTAGTTTTTGAAAATACGTGAGGATTATCTTTTTTGAATTTTAAAACACAATTTGTAAAATATCATAACACCGGGTTATTTTTATTTTGATTGAATGTAGAATTCGTTGTTTTACACTGTATGTGCGCCATCATAGCTCAGTGGTTAGAGCACTGGTCTTGTAAACCAGAGGTCGTGAGTTCAATCCGCACTGGTGGCTTTCGATGTAAAGTGCTATAAATGCTTATTACAGATGTCGTTTCTTTTATGATATTTTAATTTTTGAAAATACGTGAAGAATATCTTTTTTGAATTTTAAAACACAATTTGTAAAATATCATAAAACCGGGTTATTTTTATTTTGATTGAATGTAGAATTCGTTGTTTTACACTCTATGTGCGCTATCATAGATCAGTTGTTAGAGCACTGGTCTTGTAAACCAGGAGTCGTGAGTTCAATCCTCACTGGTGGCTTTCGATGTAAAGTGCAATTAATGCATATTGCGTATTTCAATACTTTTCATAATATTTTAATTTTTGAAAATACGTGAAGATTATCTTTTTTGAATTTTAAAACACAATTTGTAAAATATCATAAAACCGGGTTATTTTTATTTTGTTGAGTGTAGAATTCGTTGTTTTACACTCAATGTGCGCCATCATAGATCAGTGGTTAGAGCACTGGTCTTGTAAACTAGGGGTCGTGAGTTCAATTCTCACTGGTGGCTTTCTTTATAAAGTGCTATAAATTTAATTACCGATTTCGTTTCTTTTTACGATATTTTAATTTTTGAAAATACGTGAAGATTATCTTTTTTGAATTTTTAAACACAATTTGTAAAATATGTAGCACCGGGTTATTTTTATTTTGATTGAATGTAGAATTCGTTGTTTTACACTCTACGTGCGCCATCATAGCTCAGTAGTTAGAGCACTGGTCTTGTAAACCAGGGGTCGTAAGTTCAATACTCACTGGTGGCTTTCGTTATGAAGTGCTATTAATGCATATTACCGATGTCGTTTCTTTTTATGATATTTTAATTTTTGAAAATACGTGAAGATTATCTTTTTCGAAATTTAAAACACAATTTGTAAAATATCATAAAACTGGGTTATTTTTATTTTGATTGAATGTAGAATTCGTTGTTTTACACTCTATGTGCGCTATCATAGATCAGTTGATAGAGCACTGGTCTTGTAAACCAGGAGTCGTGAATTCAATCCTCACTGGTGGCTTTCGATGTAAAGTGCTATTAATGCATATTGCGTATTTCAATACTTTTCATAATATTTTAATTTTTGAAAATACGTGAAGATTATCTTTTTTGAATTTTAAAACACAATTTGTAAAATATCATAAAACCGGGTTATTTTTATTTTGTTGAATGTAGAATTCGTTGTTTTACACTCAATGTGCGCCATCATAGATCAGTGGTTAGAGCACTGGTCTTGTAAACTAGGGGTCGTGAGTTCAATTCTCACTGGTGGCTTTCTTTATAAAGTGCTATTAATTTAATTACCGATTTCGTTTCTTTTTACGATATTTTAATTTTTGAAAATACGTGAAGATTATCTTTTTTGAATTTTTAAACACAATTTGTAAAATATGTAGCACCGGGTTATTTTTATTTTGATTGAATGTAGAATTCGTTGTTTTACACTCTATGTGCGCCATCATAGCTCAGTGGTTAGAGCACTGGTCTTGTAAACCAGGGATCGTGAGTTCAATTCTCTCTGGTGGCTTTCGATGTAAAGTGCTATTAATGCATATTGTGTATTTCGATACTTTTCATAATTTTTTAATTTTTGAATATACCTGAAGATTATCTTTTTTGAATTTTAAAACACAATTTGTAAAATATCATAAAACCGAGTTATTTTTATTTTGATTGAATGTAGAATTCGTTGTTTTACACTCTTTGTGCGCGAGCATAGCTCAGTGGTTAGAGCACTGGGCTTGTAAACCAGGGGTCGTGAGTTCAATCCTCACTGGTGGCTTTCGTTATAAAGTGCTATTAATGCTAATTACAGATGTCGTTTCTTTTTATGATATTTTAATTTTTGAAAATACGTGAAGATTATCTTTTTTGAATTTTAAAACACAATTTGTAAAATATCATAAAACCGGGTTATTTTTATTTTGATTGAATGTAGAATTCGTTGTTTTACACTCTATGTGCGCTGTCATAGATCAGTGGTTAGAGCACTGGTCTTGTAAACCAGGAGTCTTGAGTTCAATCCTCACTGGTGGCTTTCGATGTAAAGTGCTATTAATGCATATTGCGTATTTCAATACTTTTCATAATATTTTAATTTTTGAAAATACGTGAAGATTATCTTTTTTGAATTTGAAAACACAATTTGTAAAATATCATAAAACCGGGTTATTTTTATTTTGATTGAATATAGAATTCGTTGTTTTACACTCTATGTGCGCCATCATAGATCAGTGGTTAGAGCACTGGTCTTCTAAACTAGGGGTCGTGAGTTCAATTCTCACTATTGGCTTTCGTTATAAAGTGCTATTAATGCATATTACCGATGTCGTTTCTTTTTATGATATTTTAATTTTTGAAAATACGTGAAGATTATCTTTTTTGAATTTTTAAACACAATTTGTAAAATATGTAACACCGGGTTATTTTTATTTTGATTGAATGTAGAATTCGTTGTTTTACACTCTATGTGCGCCATCATAGCTCAGTGGTTAGAGCACTGGTCTTGTAAACCAGGTGTCGTGAGTTCAATCCTCTCTGGTGGCTTTCGATGTAAAGTGCTATTAATGCATATTGCGTATTTCAATACTTTTCATAATATTTTAATTTTTGAAAATACTTGAAGATTATCTTTTTTGAATTTTAAAACACAATTTGTAAAATATCATAAAACTGGGTAATTTTTATTTTGATTGAATGTAGAATTCGTTGTTTTACACTCTCTGTGCGCCATCATAGCTCAGTGGTTAGAGCACTGGTCTTGTAAACCAGGGGTCGTGAGTTCAATCCTAACTGGTGGCTTTCGATGTAAAGTTCTATTAATGCATATTGTGTATTTCTATACTTTTCTTATTTTTTAATTTTTGAAAATACCTGAAGATTATCTTTTTTGAATTTTAAAACTCAATTTGTAAAATGTCATAAAACCGGGTTCTTTTTATATTGATTGAATGTAAAATTCGTTGTTTTACGCTCTATGTGCGCCATCATAGCTCAGTGGTTAGAGCACTGGTCTTGTAAACCAGGGGTCGTGAGTTCAATTCTCACTGGTGGCTTTCGTTATAAAGTGCTATTAATGCATGTTACCGATGTCGCTTATTTTTAAGATATTTTAGTTTTTGAAAATACGTGAAGATTATCTTTTTTGAATTTTAAAACACAATTTGTAAAATATCATAACATCGGGTTATTTTTCTTTTGATTGAATGTAAAATTCGTTGTTTTACACTCTATGTGCGCCATCATAGCTCAGTGGTTAGAGCACTGGTCTTGTAAACCAGGGGTCGTGAGATCAATCCTTACTTGTGGCTTTCGATGTAAAGTGCTATTAATGCTTATTACAGATGTCGTTTCTTTTTATAATATTTTAATTTTTGAAAATACGTGAAGATTATCTTTTTCGAAATTTAAAACACAATTTGTAAAATATCATAAAACTGGGTTATTTTTATTTTGATTGAATGTAGAATTCGTTGTTTTACACTCTATGTGCGCTATCATAGATCAGTTGTTAGAGCACTGGTCTTGTAAACCAGGAGTCGTGAGTTCAATCCTCACTGGTGGCTTTCGATGTAAAGTGCTATTAATGCATATTGCGTATTTCAATACTTTTAATAATATTTTAATTTTTGAAAATACGTGAAGATTATCTTTTTTGAATTTTAAAAAACAATTTGTAAAATATCATAAAACCGGGTTATTTTTATTTTGATTGAATGTAGAATTCGTTGTTTTACACTCTATGTGCGCTATCATAGATCAGTGGTTAGAGCACTGGTCTTGTAAACCAGGAGTCGTGAATTCAATCCTCACTGGTGGCTGTCGATGTAAAGTGCTATTAATGCATATTGCGTATTTCAATACTTTTCATAATATTTTAATTTTTGAAAATACGTGAAGATTATCTTTTTTGAATTTTAAAACACAATTTGTAAAATATCATAAAACCGGGTTATTTTTATTTTGTTGAGTGTAGAATTCGTTGTTTTACACTCAATGTGCGCCATCATAGATCAGTGGTTAGAGCACTGGTCTTGTAAACTAGGGGTCGTGAGTTCAATTCTCACTGGTGGCTTTCTTTATAAAGTGCTATAAATTTAATTACCGATTTCGTTTCTTTTTACGATATTTTAATTTTTGAAAATACGTGAAGATTATCTTTTTTGAATTTTTAAACACAATTTGTAAAATATGTAGCACCGGGTTATTTTTATTTTGATTGAATGTAGAATTCGTTGTTTTACACTCTACGTGCGCCATCATAGCTCAGTAGTTAGAGCACTGGTCTTGTAAACCAGGGGTCGTAAGTTCAATACTCACTGGTGGCTTTCGTTATGAAGTGCTATTAATGCATATTACCGATGTCGTTTCTTTTTATGATATTTTAATTTTTGAAAATACGTGAAGATTATCTTTTTCGAAATTTAAAACACAATTTGTAAAATATCATAAAACTGGGTTATTTTTATTTTGATTGAATGTAGAATTCGTTGTTTTACACTCTATGTGCGCTATCATAGATCAGTTGATAGAGCACTGGTCTTGTAAACCAGGAGTCGTGAATTCAATCCTCACTGGTGGCTTTCGATGTAAAGTGCTATTAATGCATATTGCGTATTTCAATACTTTTCATAATATTTTAATTTTTGAAAATACGTGAAGATTATCTTTTTTGAATTTTAAAACACAATTTGTAAAATATCATAAAACCGGGTTATTTTTATTTTGTTGAATGTAGAATTCGTTGTTTTACACTCAATGTGCGCCATCATAGATCAGTGGTTAGAGCACTGGTCTTGTAAACTAGGGGTCGTGAGTTCAATTCTCACTGGTGGCTTTCTTTATAAAGTGCTATTAATTTAATTACCGATTTCGTTTCTTTTTACGATATTTTAATTTTTGAAAATACGTGAAGATTATCTTTTTTGAATTTTTAAACACAATTTGTAAAATATGTAGCACCGGGTTATTTTTATTTTGATTGAATGTAGAATTCGTTGTTTTACACTCTATGTGCGCCATCATAGCTCAGTGGTTAGAGCACTGGTCTTGTAAACCAGGAGTCTTGAGTTCAATCCTCACTGGTGGCTTTCGATGTAAAGTGCTATTAATGCATATTGCGTATTTCAATACTTTTCATAATATTTTAATTTTTGAAAATACGTGAAGATTATCTTTTTTGAATTTGAAAACACAATTTGTAAAATATCATAAAACCGGGTTATTTTTATTTTGATTGAATATAGAATTCGTTGTTTTACACTCTATGTGCGCCATCATAGATCAGTGGTTAGAGCACTGGTCTTCTAAACTAGGGGTCGTGAGTTCAATTCTAACTATTGGCTTTCGTTATAAAGTGCTATTAATGCATATTACCGATGTCGTTTCTTTTTATGATATTTTAATTTTTGAAAATACGTGAAGATTATCTTTTTTGAATTTTTAAACACAATTTGTAAAATATGTAACACCGGGTTATTTTTATTTTGATTGAATGTAGAATTCGTTGTTTTACACTCTATGTGCGCCATCATAGCTCAGTGGTTAGAGCACTGGTCTTGTAAACCAGGTGTCGTGAGTTCAATCCTCTCTGGTGGCTTTCGATGTAAAGTGCTATTAATGCATATTGCGTATTTCAATACTTTTCATAATATTTTAATTTTTGAAAATACTTGAAGATTATCTTTTTTGAATTTTAAAACACAATTTGTAAAATATCATAAAACTGGGTAATTTTTATTTTGATTGAATGTAGAATTCGTTGTTTTACACTCTCTGTGCGCCATCATAGCTCAGTGGTTAGAGCACTGGTCTTGTAAACCAGGGGTCGTGAGTTCAATCCTAACTGGTGGCTTTCGATGTAAAGTTCTATTAATGCATATTGTGTATTTCTATACTTTTCTTATTTTTTAATTTTTGAAAATACCTGAAGATTATCTTTTTTGAATTTTAAAACTCAATTTGTAAAATGTCATAAAACCGGGTTCTTTTTATATTGATTGAATGTAAAATTCGTTGTTTTACGCTCTATGTGCGCCATCATAGCTCAGTGGTTAGAGCACTGGTCTTGTAAACCAGGGGTCGTGAGTTCAATTCTCACTGGTGGCTTTCGTTATAAAGTGCTATTAATGCATGTTACCGATGTCGCTTATTTTTAAGATATTTTAGTTTTTGAAAATACGTGAAGATTATCTTTTTTGAATTTTAAAACACAATTTGTAAAATATCATAACATCGGGTTATTTTTCTTTTGATTGAATGTAAAATTCGTTGTTTTACACTCTATGTGCGCCATCATAGCTCAGTGGTTAGAGCACTGGTCTTGTAAACCAGGGGTCGTGAGATCAATCCTTACTTGTGGCTTTCGATGTAAAGTGCTATTAATGCTTATTACAGATGTCGTTTCTATTATGATATTTTAATTTTTGAAAATACGTGAAGAATATCTTTTTTGAATTTTAAAACACAATTTGTAAAATATCATAAAACCGGGTTATTTTTATTTTGATTGAATGTAGAATTCGTTGTTTTACACTCTATGTGCGCTATCATAGATCAGTTGATAGAGCACTGGTCTTGTAAACCAGGAGTCGTGAATTCAATCCTCTCTGGTGGCTTTCGATGTAAAGTGCTATTAATGCATATTGCGTATTTCAATACTTTTCATAATATTTTAATTTTTGAAAATACTTGAAGATTATCTTTTTTGAATTTTAAAACACAATTTGTAAAATATCATAAAACTGGGTAATTTTTATTTTGATTGAATGTAGAATTCGTTGTTTTACACTCTCTGTGCGCCATCATAGCTCAGTGGTTAGAGCACTGGTCTTGTAAACCAGGGGTCGTGAGTTCAATCCTAACTGGTGGCTTTCGATGTAAAGTTCTATTAATGCATATTGTGTATTTCTATACTTTTCTTATTTTTTAATTTTTGAAAATACCTGAAGATTATCTTTTTTGAATTTTAAAACTCAATTTGTAAAATGTCATAAAACCGGGTTCTTTTTATATTGATTGAATGTAAAATTCGTTGTTTTACGCTCTATGTGCGCCATCATAGCTCAGTGGTTAGAGCACTGGTCTTGTAAACCAGGGGTCGTGAGTTCAATTCTCACTGGTGGCTTTCGTTATAAAGTGCTATTAATGCATGTTACCGATGTCGCTTATTTTTAAGATATTTTAGTTTTTGAAAATACGTGAAGATTATCTTTTTTGAATTTTAAAACACAATTTGTAAAATATCATAACATCGGGTTATTTTTCTTTTGATTGAATGTAAAATTCGTTGTTTTACACTCTATGTGCGCCATCATAGCTCAGTGGTTAGAGCACTGGTCTTGTAAACCAGGGGTCGTGAGATCAATCCTTACTTGTGGCTTTCGATGTAAAGTGCTATTAATGCTTATTACAGATGTCGTTTCTTTTTATAATATTTTAATTTTTGAAAATACGTGAAGATTATCTTTTTCGAAATTTAAAACACAATTTGTAAAATATCATAAAACTGGGTTATTTTTATTTTGATTGAATGTAGAATTCGTTGTTTTACACTCTATGTGCGCTATCATAGATCAGTTGTTAGAGCACTGGTCTTGTAAACCAGGAGTCGTGAGTTCAATCCTCACTGGTGGCTTTCGATGTAAAGTGCTATTAATGCATATTGCGTATTTCAATACTTTTAATAATATTTTAATTTTTGAAAATACGTGAAGATTATCTTTTTTGAATTTTAAAAAACAATTTGTAAAATATCATAAAACCGGGTTATTTTTATTTTGATTGAATGTAGAATTCGTTGTTTTACACTCTATGTGCGCTATCATAGATCAGTGGTTAGAGCACTGGTCTTGTAAACCAGGAGTCGTGAATTCAATCCTCACTGGTGGCTGTCGATGTAAAGTGCTATTAATGCATATTGCGTATTTCAATACTTTTCATAATATTTTAATTTTTGAAAATACGTGAAGATTATCTTTTTTGAATTTTAAAACACAATTTGTAAAATATCATAAAACCGGGTTATTTTTATTTTGTTGAGTGTAGAATTCGTTGTTTTACACTCAATGTGCGCCATCATAGATCAGTGGTTAGAGCACTGGTCTTGTAAACTAGGGGTCGTGAGTTCAATTCTCACTGGTGGCTTTCTTTATAAAGTGCTATAAATTTAATTACCGATTTCGTTTCTTTTTACGATATTTTAATTTTTGAAAATACGTGAAGATTATCTTTTTTGAATTTTTAAACACAATTTGTAAAATATGTAGCACCGGGTTATTTTTATTTTGATTGAATGTAGAATTCGTTGTTTTACACTCTACTTGCGCCATCATAGCTCAGTAGTTAGAGCACTGGTCTTGTAAACCAGGGGTCGTAAGTTCAATACTCACTGGTGGCTTTCGTTATGAAGTGCTATTAATGCATATTACCGATGTCGTTTCTTTTTATGATATTTTAATTTTTGAAAATACGTGAAGATTATCTTTTTCGAAATTTAAAACACAATTTGTAAAATATCATAAAACTGGGTTATTTTTATTTTGATTGAATGTAGAATTCGTTGTTTTACACTCTATGTGCGCTATCATAGATCAGTTGATAGAGCACTGGTCTTGTAAACCAGGAGTCGTGAATTCAATCCTCACTGGTGGCTTTCGATGTAAAGTGCTATTAATGCATATTGCGTATTTCAATACTTTTCATAATATTTTAATTTTTGAAAATACGTGAAGATTATCTTTTTTGAATTTTAAAACACAATTTGTAAAATATCATAAAACCGGGTTATTTTTATTTTGTTGAATGTAGAATTCGTTGTTTTACACTCAATGTGCGCCATCATAGATCAGTGGTTAGAGCACTGGTCTTGTAAACTAGGGGTCGTGAGTTCAATTCTCACTGGTGGCTTTCTTTATAAAGTGCTATTAATTTAATTACCGATTTCGTTTCTTTTTACGATATTTTAATTTTTGAAAATACGTGAAGATTATCTTTTTTGAATTTTTAAACACAATTTGTAAAATATGTAGCACCGGGTTATTTTTATTTTGATTGAATGTAGAATTCGTTGTTTTACACTCTATGTGCGCCATCATAGCTCAGTGGTTAGAGCACTGGTCTTGTAAACCAGGGGTGGTGAGTTCAATTCTCTCTGGTGGCTTTCGATGTAAAGTGCTATTAATGCATATTGTGTATTTCGATACTTTTCATAATTTTTTAATTTTTGAATATACCTGAAGATTATCTTTTTTGAATTTTAAAACACAATTTGTAAAATATCATAAAACCGAGTTATTTTTATTTTGATTGAATGTAGAATTCGTTGTTTTACACTCTTTGTGCGCGAGCATAGCTCAGTGGTTAGAGCACTGGGCTTGTAAACCAGGGGTCGTGAGTTCAATCCTCACTGGTGGCTTTCGTTATAAAGTGCTATTAATGCTAATTACAGATGTCGTTTCTTTTTATGATATTTTAATTTTTGAAAATACGTGAAGATTATCTTTTTTGAATTTTAAAACACAATTTGTAAAATATCATAAAACCGGGTTATTTTTATTTTGATTGAATGTAGAATTCGTTGTTTTACACTCTATGTGCGCTGTCATAGATCAGTGGTTAGAGCACTGGTCTTGTAAACCAGGAGTCTTGAGTTCAATCCTCACTGGTGGCTTTCGATGTAAAGTGCTATTAATGCATATTGCGTATTTCAATACTTTTCATAATATTTTAATTTTTGAAAATACGTGAAGATTATCTTTTTTGAATTTGAAAACACAATTTGTAAAATATCATAAAACCGGGTTATTTTTATTTTGATTGAATATAGAATTCGTTGTTTTACACTCTATGTGCGCCATCATAGATCAGTGGTTAGAGCACTGGTCTTCTAAACTAGGGGTCGTGAGTTCAATTCTAACTATTGGCTTTCGTTATAAAGTGCTATTAATGCATATTACCGATGTCGTTTCTTTTTATGATATTTTAATTTTTGAAAATACGTGAATATTATCTTTTTTGAATTTTTAAACACAATTTGTAAAATATGTAACACCGGGTTATTTTTATTTTGATTGAATGTAGAATTCGTTGTTTTACACTCTATGTGCGCCATCATAGCTCAGTGGTTAGAGCACTGGTCTTGTAAACCAGGTGTCGTGAGTTCAATCCTCTCTGGTGGCTTTCGATGTAAAGTGCTATTAATGCATATTGCGTATTTCAATACTTTTCATAATATTTTAATTTTTGAAAATACTTGAAGATTATCTTTTTTGAATTTTAAAACACAATTTGTAAAATATCATAAAACTGGGTAATTTTTATTTTGATTGAATGTAGAATTCGTTGTTTTACACTCTCTGTGCGCCATCATAGCTCAGTGGTTAGAGCACTGGTCTTGTAAACCAGGGGTCGTGAGTTCAATCCTAACTGGTGGCTTTCGATGTAAAGTTCTATTAATGCATATTGTGTATTTCTATACTTTTCTTATTTTTTAATTTTTGAAAATACCTGAAGATTATCTTTTTTGAATTTTAAAACTCAATTTGTAAAATGTCATAAAACCGGGTTCTTTTTATATTGATTGAATGTAAAATTCGTTGTTTTACGCTCTATGTGCGCCATCATAGCTCAGTGGTTAGAGCACTGGTCTTGTAAACCAGGGGTCGTGAGTTCAATTCTCACTGGTGGCTTTCGTTATAAAGTGCTATTAATGCATGTTACCGATGTCGCTTATTTTTAAGATATTTTAGTTTTTGAAAATACGTGAAGATTATCTTTTTTGAATTTTAAAACACAATTTGTAAAATATCATAACATCGGGTTATTTTTCTTTTGATTGAATGTAAAATTCGTTGTTTTACACTCTATGTGCGCCATCATAGCTCAGTGGTTAGAGCACTGGTCTTGTAAACCAGGGGTCGTGAGATCAATCCTTACTTGTGGCTTTCGATGTAAAGTGCTATTAATGCTTATTACAGATGTCGTTTCTATTATGATATTTTAATTTTTGAAAATACGTGAAGAATATCTTTTTTGAATTTTAAAACACAATTTGTAAAATATCATAAAACCGGGTTATTTTTATTTTGATTGAATGTAGAATTCGTTGTTTTACACTCTATGTGCGCTATCATAGATCAGTTGATAGAGCACTGGTCTTGTAAACCAGGAGTCGTGAATTCAATCCTCACTGGTGGCTTTCGATGTAAAGTGCTATTAATGCATATTGCGTATTTCAATACTTTTCATAATATTTTAATTTTTGAAAATACGTGAAGATTATCTTTTTTGAATTTTAAAACACAATTTGTAAAATATCATAACACCGGGTTATTTTTATTTTGATTGAATGTACAATTCGTTGTTTTACACTCTGTGTGCGCTATCATAGATCAGTGGTTAGAGCACTGGTCTTGTAAACCAGGGATCGTGAGTTCAATCATCACTGGTGGCTTTCGTTATAAAGTGCTGTTAATGCTTTTTACAGATGTCGTTTCTTTTTATGATATTTTAATTTTTGAAAATACGTGAAGATTATCTTTTTTGAATTTTAAAACACAATTTCTAAAATGTCATAAAACCAGGTTCTTTTTATTTTGATTGAATGTAGAATTCGTTGTTTTACACTCTATGTGCCCAATCATAGCTCAGTGGTTACAGCACTGGTCTTGTATACCTGGGGTCGTGAGTTCAATTTTCACTGGTGGCTTTCGTTATAAAGTGCTATTAATGCATATTACCGATGTCGTTTCTTTTTATGATAATTTAATTTTTTAAAATACGTGAAGATTATCTTTTTTGAATTTTAAAACACAATTTGTAAAATATCATAACACAGGGTTATTTTTATTTTGATTGAATGTAGAATTCGTTGTTTTACACTCTATGTGCGCCATCATAGCTTAGTGGTTAGAGCACTGGTCTTGTAAACCAGGGGTCGTGAGTTCAATCCTCACTTGTGGCTTTCGTTATAAAGTGCTATTAATGCTTATTACAGATGTCGTTTCTTTTTATGATATTTTAATTTTTGAAAATACGTATAGATTATCTTTTTTGAATTTTAAAACACAATTTGTAAAATGTCATAAAACCGGTTTATTTTTATTTTGATTGAATGTAGAATTCGTTGTTTTACACTCTGTGTGCGCCATCATAGCTCAGTGGTTAGAGCACTGGTCTTGTAAACCAGGGGTCGTGAGTTCAATCCTCTCTGGTGGCTTTCGATGTAAAGTGCTATAAATGCGTATTTCGATACTTTTCATAATATTTTAATTTTTGAAAATACCTGAAGATTATCTTTTTTGAATTTTAAAACACAATTTGTAAAATATCATAACACCGGGTTATTTTTATTTTGATTGAATGTAGAATTCGTTGTTTTACACTCTATGTGCGCCATCATAGCTCAGTGGTTAGAGCACTGGTCTTGTAAACCAGGGGTCGTGTGAGTTCAATCCTCACTGGTGGCTTTCGATGTAAAGTGCTATTAATGCATATTGCGTATTTCATTACTTTTCATAATATTTTAATTTTTGAAAATACCTGAAGATTATCTTTTTTGAATTTTAAAACACAATTTGTAAAATATCATAACACCGGGTTATTTTTATTTTGATTGAATGTAGAATTCGTTGTTTTACACTCTATGTGCGCCATCATAGCTCAGTGGTTTGAGCACGGGTCTTGTAAACCAGGGGTCGTGAGTTCATTCCTCTCCGGTGGCTTTCGATGTAAAGTGCTATAAATGCGTATTTCGATACTTTTCATAATATTTTAATTTTTGAAAATACCTGAAGATTATCTTTTTTGAATTTTAAAACACAATTTGTAAAATATCATAACTCCGGGTTATTTTTATTTTGATTGAATGTAGAATTCGTAGTTTTACACTCTATGTGCGCCATCATAGCTCAGTGGTTAGAGCACTGGTCTTGTAAACCAGGGGTCGTGAGTTCAATCCTCACTGGTGGCTTTCGATGTAAAGTGCTATTAATGCATATTGCGTATTTCATTACTTTTCATAATATTTTAATTTTTGAAAATACCTGAAGATTATCTTTTTTGAATTTTAAAACACAATTTGTAAAATATCATAACACCGGGTTATTTTTATTTTGATTGAATTTAGAATTCGTTGTTTTACACTCTATGTGCGCCAACATAGCTCAGTGGTTAGAGCACGGGTCTTGTAAACCAGGGGTCGTGAGTTCAATCCTCTCTGGTGGCTTTCGATGTAAAGTGCTATAAATGCGTATTTCGATACTTTTCATAATATTTTAATTTTTTAAAATACGTGAAGATTATCTTTTTTGAATTTTAAAACACAATTTGTAAAATATCATAACACCGGGTTATTTTTATTTTGATTGAATGTAGAATTCGTTGTTTTACACTCTATGTGCGCCATCATAGCTCAGTGGTTAGAGCACTGGTCTTGTAAACCAGGGGTCGTGATTTCAGTCCTCACTGGTGGCTTTCGATGTAAAGTGCTATTAATGCATATTGCGTATTTCATTACTTTTCATAATATTTTAATTTTTGAAAATACCTGAAGATTATCTTTTTTGAATTTTAAAACACAATTTGTAAAATATCATAACACCGGGTTATTTTTATTTTGATTGAATGTAGAATTCGTTGTTTTACACTCTATGTGCGCCACCATAGCTCAGTGGTTTGAGCACGGGTCTTGTAAACCAGGGGTCGTGAGTTCAATCCTCTGCGGTGGCTTTCGATGTAAAGTGCTATAATTGCGTATTTCGATACTTTTCATAATATTTTAATTTTTGAAAATACCTGAAGATTATCTTTTTTGAATTTTAAAACACAATTTGTAAAATATCATAACTCCGGGTTATTTTTATTTTGATTGAATGTAGAATTCGTAGTTTTACACTCTATGTGCGCCATCATAGCTCAGTGGTTAGAGCACTGGTCTTGTAAACCAGGGGTCGTGAGTTCAATCCTCTCTGGTGGCTGTCGATGTAAAGTGCTATTAATGCATATTGCGTATTTCATTACTTTTCATAATATTTTAATTTTTGAAAATACCTGAAGATTATCTTTTTTGAATTTTAAAACACAATTTGTAAAATATCATAACACCGGGTTATTTTTATTTTGATTGAATGTAGAATTCGTTGTTTTACACTCTATGTGCGCCACCATAGCTCAGTGGTTAGAGCACGGGTCTTGTAAACCAGGGGTCGTGAGTTCAATCCTCTCTGGTGGCTTTCGATGTAAAGTGCTATAAATGCGTATTTCGATACTTTTCATAATATTTTAATTTTTTAAAATACGTGAAGATTATCTTTTTTGAATTTTAAAACACAATTTGTAAAATATCATAACACCGGGTTATTTTTATTTTGATTGAATGTAGAATTCGTTGTTTTACACTCTATGTGCGCCATCATAGCTCAGTGGTTAGAGCACTGGTCTTGTAAACCAGGGGTCGTGAGTTCAATTCTCACAGGTGGCTATCGTTATAAAGTGCCATTAATGCATGTTACGATGTCGTTTATTTTTATGATATTTTAGTTTTTGAAAATACGTGAAGATTATCTTTTTTGAATTTTAAAACACAATTTGTAAAATATCATAACACCGGGTTATTTTTATTTTGATTGAATGCAGAATTCGTTGTTTTACACTCTATGTGCGCCATCATAGATCAGTGGTTAGAGCACTGGTCTTGTAAACCAGGGGTCGTGAGTTCAATCCTTACTGGTGGCTTTCGTTATAAAGTGCTATTAATGCTTATTACAGATGTCGTTTTTTTTTACGATATTTTAATTTTTGAAAAGACGTGAAGATTATCTCTTTTGAATTTTAAAACGCAATTTGTGTAATGTCATAAAACCGGGTTTTTTTTATTTTGATTGAATGTAGAATTCGTTGTTTTACACTCTATGTGCGCCATCATAGCTCAGTGGTTAGAGCACTGGTCTTGTAAACCAGGGGACGTGAGTTCAATCCTTACTGGTTGCTTTCCTTAAAAAGTGCTATTTATGCATATTACCGATGTCGTTTCTTTTTATGATATTTTAATTTTTGAAAATACGTGAAGATTATCTTTTTTGAATTTTAAAACACAATTTGTAAAATATCATAACACCGGGTTATTTTTATTTTGATTGAATGTACAATTCGTTGTTTTACACTCTATGTGCGCTATCATAGATCAGTGGTTAGAGCACTGGTCTTGTAAACCAGGGATCGTGAGTTCAATCATCACTGGTGGCTTTCGTTATAAAGTGCTGTTAATGCTTATTACAGATGTCGTTTCTTTTTATGATATTTTAATTTTTGAAAATACGTGAAGATTATCTTTTTTGAATTTTAAAACACAATTTCTAAAATGTCATAAAACCAGGTTCTTTTTATTTTGATTGAATGTAGAATTCGTTGTTTTACACTCTATGTGCCCAATCATAGCTCAGTGGTTACAGCACTGGTCTTGTAAACCAGGGGTCGTGAGTTCAATCCTCACTGGTGGCTTTCGTTATAAAGTGCTATTAATGCTTATTACAGATGTCGTTTCTTTTTATGATATTTTAATTTTTGAAAATACGTATAGATTATCTTTTTTTAATTTTAAAACACAATTTGTAAAATGTCATAAAACCGGGTTATTTTTATTTTGATTGAATGTAGAATTCGTTGTTTTACACTCTGTGTGCGCCATCATAGCTCAGTGGTTAGAGCACTGGTCTTGTAAACCAGGGGTCGTGAGTTCAATCCTCTCTGGTGGCTTTCGATGTAAAGTGCTATAAATGCGTATTTCGATACTTTTCATAATATTTTAATTTTTGAAAATACCTGAAGATTATCTTTTTTGAATTTTAAAACACAATTTGTAAAATATCATAACACCGGGTTATTTTTATTTTGATTGAATGTAGAATTCGTTGTTTTACACTCTATGTGCGCCATCATAGCTCAGTGGTTAGAGCACTGGTCTTGTAAACCAGGGGTCGTGTGAGTTCAATCCTCACTGGTGGCTTTCGATGTAAAGTGCTATTAATGCATATTGCGTATTTCATTACTTTTCATAATATTTTAATTTTTGAAAATACCTGAAGATTATCATTTTTGAATTTTAAAACACAATTTGTAAAATATCATAACACCGGGTTATTTTTATTTTGATTGAATGTAGAATTCGTTGTTTTACACTCTATGTGCGCCATCATAGCTCAGTGGTTTGAGCACGGGTCTTGTAAACCAGGGGTCGTGAGTTCAATCCTCTCCGGTGGCTTTCGATGTAAAGTGCTATAAATGCGTATTTCGATACTTTTCATAATATTTTAATTTTTGAAAATACCTGAAGATTATCTTTTTTGAATTTTAAAACACAATTTGTAAAATATCATAACTCTGGGTTATTTTTATTTTGATTGAATGTAGAATTCGTAGTTTTACACTCTATGTGCGCCATCATAGCTCAGTGGTTAGAGCACTGGTCTTGTAAACCAGGGGTCGTGAGTTCAATCCTCACTGGTGGCTTTCGATGTAAAGTGCTATTAATGCATATTGCGTATTTCATTACTTTTCATAATATTTTAATTTTTGAAAATACCTGAAGATTATCTTTTTTGAATTTTAAAACACAATTTGTAAAATATCATAACACCGGGTTATTTTTATTTTGATTGAATGTAGAATTCGTTGTTTTACACTCTATGTGCGCCACCATAGCTCAGTGGTTAGAGCACGGGTCTTGTAAACCAGGGGTCGTGAGTTCAATCCTCTCTGGTGGCTTTCGATGTAAAGTGCTATAAATGCGTATTTCGATACTTTTCATAATATTTTAATTTTTTAAAATACGTGAAGATTATCTTTTTTGAATTTTAAAACACAATTTGTAAAATATCATAACACCGGGTTATTTTTATTTTGATTGAATGTAGAATTCGTTGTTTTACACTCTATGTGCGCCATCATAGCTCAGTGGTTAGAGCACTGGTCTTGTAAACCAGGGGTCGTGATTTCAGTCCTCACTGGTGGCTTTCGATGTAAAGTGCTATTAATGCATATTGCGTATTTCATTACTTTTCATAATATTTTAATTTTTGAAAATACCTGAAGATTATCTTTTTTGAATTTTAAAACACAATTTGTAAAATATCATAACACCGGGTTATTTTTATTTTGATTGAATGTAGAATTCGTTGTTTTACGCTCTATGTGCGCCACCATAGCTCAGTGGTTTGAGCACGGGTCTTGTAAACCAGGGGTCGTGAGTTCAATCCTCTGCGGTGGCTTTCGATGTAAAGTGCTATAAATGCGTATTTCGATACTTTTCATAATATTTTAATTTTTGAAAATACCTGAAGATTATCTTTTTTGAATTTTAAAACACAATTTGTAAAATATCATAACTCCGGGTTATTTTTATTTTGATTGAATGTAGAATTCGTAGTTTTACACTCTATGTGCGCCATCATAGCTCAGTGGTTAGAGCACTGGTCTTGTAAACCAGGGGTCGTGAGTTCAATCCTCTCTGGTGGCTTTCGATGTAAAGTGCTATTAATGCATATTGCGTATTTCATTACTTTTCATAATATTTTAATTTTTGAAAATACCTGAAGATTATCTTTTTTGAATTTTAAAACACAATTTGTAAAATATCATAACACCGGGTTATTTTAATTTTGATTGAATGTAGAATTCGTTGTTTTACACTCTATGTGCGCCACCATAGCTCAGTGGTTAGAGCACGGGTCTTGTAAACCAGGGGTCGTGAGTTCAATCCTCTCTGGTGGCTTTCGATGTAAAGTGCTATAAATGCGTATTTCGATACTTTTCATAATATTTTAATTTTTTAAAATACGTGAAGATTATCTTTTTTGAATTTTAAAACACAATTTGTAAAATATCATAACACCGGGTTATTTTTATTTTGATTGAATGTAGAATTCGTTGTTTTACACTCTATGTGCGCCATCATAGCTCAGTGGTTAGAGCACTGGTCTTGTAAACCAGGGGTCGTGATTTCAGTCCTCACTGGTGGCTTTCGATGTAAAGTGCTATTAATGCATATTGCGTATTTCATTACTTTTCATAATATTTTAATTTTTGAAAATACCTGAAGATTATCTTTTTTGAATTTTAAAACACAATTTGTAAAATATCATAACACCGGGTTATTTTTATTTTGATTGAATGTAGAATTCGTTGTTTTACACTCTATGTGCGCCACCATAGCTCAGTGGTTAGAGCACGGGTCTTGTAAACCAGGTGTCGTGAGTTCAATCCTCTCTGGTGGCTTTCGATGTAAAGTGCTATAAATGCGTATTTCGATACTTTTCATAATATTTTAATTTTTTAAAATACGTGAAGATTATCTTTTTTGAATTTTAAAACACAATTTGTAAAATATCATAACACCGGGTTATTTTTATTTTGATTGAATGTAGAATTCGTTGTTTTACACTCTATGTGCGCCATCATAGCTCAGTGGTTAGAGCACTGGTCTTGTAAACCAGGGGTCATGAGTTCAATCCTCACTGGTGGCTTTCGTTATAAAGTGCTATTAATGCTTATTTAAGATGTCGTTTCTTTTTATGATATTTTAATTTTTGAAAATACGTGAAGATTATCTTTTTTGAATTTTAAAACACAATTTGTAAAATATCATAAAACCGGGTTATTTTTATTTTGATTGAATGTAGAATTCGTTGTTTTACACTCTATGTGCGCCATCATAGATCAGTGGTTAGAGCACTGGTCTTGTAAACTAGCGGTCGTGAGTTCAATTCTCACTGGTGACTTTCGTTATAAAGTGCTATTAATGCATATTACCGATGTCGTTTCTTTTTATGATATTTTAATTTTTGAAAATACGTGAAGATTATCTTTTTTGAATTTTAAAACACAATTTGTAAAATATCATAAAACTGGGTTATTTTTATTTTGATTGAATGTAGAATTCGTTGTTTTACACTCTATGAGCGCCATCATAGCTCAGTAGTTAGAGCACTGTTCTTGTAAACCAGGGGTCGTGAGTTCAATCCTCACTGGTGGCTTTCGATGTAAAGTGCTATTAATGCTTATTACAGATGTCGTTTCTTTTATGATATTTTAATTTTTGAAAATACGTGAAGAATATCTTTTTTGAATTTTAAAACACAATTTGTAAAATATCATAAAACCGGGTTATTTTTATTTTGATTGAATGGAGAATTCGTTGTTTTACACTCTATGTGCGCTATCATAGATCAGTGGTTAGAGCACTGGTCTTGTAAACCAGGGGTCGTGAGTTCAATCCTCACTAGTGGCTTTCGTTATTAAGTGCTATTAATGCTTATTACAGATGTCGTTTCTTTTTATGATATATTAATTTTTGAAAATACGTGAAGATTATCTTTTTTGAATTTTAAAACGCAATTTGTGTAAGGTCATAAAACCTCACTGGTGGCTTTCGTTATAAAGTGCTATTAATGCATATTAACGATGTCGTTTCTTTTTATGATATTTTAATTTTTGAAAATACTTGAAGATTATCTTTTTTGAAATTTAAAACACAATTTGTAAAATATCATAAAACTGGGTTATTTTTTATTTTGATTGAATGTAGAATTCGGTGTTTTACACTCTATGTGCGCTATCATAGATCAGTGGTTAGAGCACTGGTCTTGTAAACCAGGAGTCGTGAGTTCAATCCTCACTGGTGGCTTTCGATGTAAAGTGCTATTAATGCATATTGCGTATTTCAATACTTTTCATAATATTTTAATTTTTGAAAATACGTGAAGATTATCTTTTTTGAATTTTAAAACACAATTTGTAAAATATCATAAAGCCGGGTTATTTTTATTTTGATTGAATGTAGAATTCGTTGTTTTACACTCTATGTGCGCTATCATAGATCAGTGGTTAGAGCACTGGTCTTGTAAACCAGGAGTCGTGAGTTCAATCCTCACTGGTGGCTTTCGATGTAAAGTGCTATTAATGCATATTGCGTATTTTAATACTTTTCATAATATTTTAATTTTTGAAAATACGTGAAGATTATCTTTTTTGAATTTTAAAACACAATTTGTAAAATATCATAAAACCGGGTTATTTTTATTTTGATTGAATGTAGAATTCGTTGTTTTAAACTCAATGTGCGCCATCATAGATCAGTGGTTAGAGCACTGGTCTTGTAAACTAGGGGTCGTGAGTTCAATTCTCACTGGTGGCTTTCGTTATAAAGTGCTATTAATGCATATTACCGATGTCGTTTCTTTTTATGATATTTTAATTTTCGAAAATACGTGAAGATTATCTTTTTTGAATTTTTAAAAACAATTTGTAAAATATGTAGCACCGGGTTATTTTTATTTTGATTGAATGTAGAATTCGTTGTTTTACACTCTATGTGCGCCATCCTAGCTCAGTGGTTAGAGCACTGGTCTTGTAAACCAGGGGTCGTGAGTTCAATCCTCTCTGGTGGCTTTCAACGTAAAGTGCTATTAATGCATATTGCGTATTTCAATACTTTTCATAATATTTTAATTTTTGAAAATACGTGAAGATTATCTTTTTTGAATTTTAAAACACAATTTGTAAAATATCATAAAACTGGGTTATTTTTATTTTGATTGAATGTAAAATTTGTTGTTTTACGCTCTATGTGCGCCATCATAGCTCAGTGGTTAGAGCACTGGTCTTGTAAACCAGGGGTCGTGAGTTCAATTCTCACTGGTGGCTTTCGTTATAAAGTGTTATTAATGCATGTTACCGATGTCGTTTATTTTTATGATATTTTAGTTTTTGAAAATACGTGAAGATTATCTTTTTTGAATTTTAAAACACAATTTGTAAAATATCATAACACCGGGTTATTTTTATTTTGATTGAATGTAGAATTCGTTGTTTTACACTCTATGTGCGCCATCATAGCTCAGTGGTTAGAGCACTGGTCTTGTAAACCAGGGGTCGTGAGTTCAATCCTCACTGGTGGCTTTCGTTATAAAGTGCTATTAATGCTTATTACAGATGTCGTTTCTTTTTATGATATTTTAATTTTTGAAAATACGTATAGATTATCTTTTTTTAATTTTAAAACACAATTTGTAAAATGTCATAAAACCGGGTTATTTTTATTTTGATTGAATGTAGAATTCGTTGTTTTACACTCTGTGTGCGCCATCATAGCTCAGTGGTTAGAGCACTGGTCTTGTAAACCAGGGGTCGTGAGTTCAATCCTCTCTGGTGGCTTTCGATGTAAAGTGCTATAAATGCGTATTTCGATACTTTTCATAATATTTTAATTTTTGAAAATACCTGAAGATTATCTTTTTTGAATTTTAAAACACAATTTGTAAAATATCATAACACCGGGTTATTTTTATTTTGATTGAATGTAGAATTCGTTGTTTTACACTCTATGTGCGCCATCATAGCTCAGTGGTTAGAGCACTGGTCTTGTAAACCAGGGGTCGTGTGAGTTCAATCCTCACTGGTGGCTTTCGATGTAAAGTGCTATTAATGCATATTGCGTATTTCATTACTTTTCATAATATTTTAATTTTTGAAAATACCTGAAGATTATCATTTTTGAATTTTAAAACACAATTTGTAAAATATCATAACACCGGGTTATTTTTATTTTGATTGAATGTAGAATTCGTTGTTTTACACTCTATGTGCGCCATCATAGCTCAGTGGTTTGAGCACGGGTCTTGTAAACCAGGGGTCGTGAGTTCAATCCTCTCCGGTGGCTTTCGATGTAAAGTGCTATAAATGCGTATTTCGATACTTTTCATAATATTTTAATTTTTGAAAATACCTGAAGATTATCTTTTTTGAATTTTAAAACACAATTTGTAAAATATCATAACTCTGGGTTATTTTTATTTTGATTGAATGTAGAATTCGTAGTTTTACACTCTATGTGCGCCATCATAGCTCAGTGGTTAGAGCACTGGTCTTGTAAACCAGGGGTCGTGAGTTCAATCCTCACTGGTGGCTTTCGATGTAAAGTGCTATTAATGCATATTGCGTATTTCATTACTTTTCATAATATTTTAATTTTTGAAAATACCTGAAGATTATCTTTTTTGAATTTTAAAACACAATTTGTAAAATATCATAACACCGGGTTATTTTTATTTTGATTGAATGTAGAATTCGTTGTTTTACACTCTATGTGCGCCACCATAGCTCAGTGGTTAGAGCACGGGTCTTGTAAACCAGGGGTCGTGAGTTCAATCCTCTCTGGTGGCTTTCGATGTAAAGTGCTATAAATGCGTATTTCGATACTTTTCATAATATTTTAATTTTTTAAAATACGTGAAGATTATCTTTTTTGAATTTTAAAACACAATTTGTAAAATATCATAACACCGGGTTATTTTTATTTTGATTGAATGTAGAATTCGTTGTTTTACACTCTATGTGCGCCATCATAGCTCAGTGGTTAGAGCACTGGTCTTGTAAACCAGGGGTCGTGATTTCAGTCCTCACTGGTGGCTTTCGATGTAAAGTGCTATTAATGCATATTGCGTATTTCATTACTTTTCATAATATTTTAATTTTTGAAAATACCTGAAGATTATCTTTTTTGAATTTTAAAACACAATTTGTAAAATATCATAACACCGGGTTATTTTTATTTTGATTGAATGTAGAATTCGTT
This sequence comes from Parasteatoda lunata, assembly GCA_949128135.1. Classification (NCBI taxonomy): domain Eukaryota; kingdom Metazoa; phylum Arthropoda; class Arachnida; order Araneae; family Theridiidae; genus Parasteatoda; species Parasteatoda lunata. The sequence goes on from OX421975.1 coordinate 100,221,518, forward strand.
GTTTTACGCTCTATGTGCGCCACCATAGCTCAGTGGTTTGAGCACGGGTCTTGTAAACCAGGGGTCGTGAGTTCAATCCTCTGCGGTGGCTTTCGATGTAAAGTGCTATAAATGCGTATTTCGATACTTTTCATAATATTTTAATTTTTGAAAATACCTGAAGATTATCTTTTTTGAATTTTAAAACACAATTTGTAAAATATCATAACTCCGGGTTATTTTTATTTTGATTGAATGTAGAATTCGTAGTTTTACACTCTATGTGCGCCATCATAGCTCAGTGGTTAGAGCACTGGTCTTGTAAACCAGGGGTCGTGAGTTCAATCCTCTCTGGTGGCTTTCGATGTGAAGTGCTATTAATGCATATTGCGTATTTCATTACTTTTCATAATATTTTAATTTTTGAAAATACCTGAAGATTATCTTTTTTGAATTTTAAAACACAATTTGTAAAATATCATAACACCGGGTTATTTTTATTTTGATTGAATGTAGAATTCGTTGTTTTACACTCTATGTGCGCCACCATAGCTCAGTGGTTAGAGCACGGGTCTTGTAAACCAGGGGTCGTGAGTTCAATCCTCTCTGGTGGCTTTCGATGTAAAGTGCTATAAATGCGTATTTCGATACTTTTCATAATATTTTAATTTTTTAAAATACGTGAAGATTATCTTTTTTGAATTTTAAAACACAATTTGTAAAATATCATAACACCGGGTTATTTTTATTTTGATTGAATGTAGAATTCGTTGTTTTACACTCTATGTGCGCCATCATAGCTCAGTGGTTAGAGCACTGGTCTTGTAAACCAGGGGTCGTGATTTCAGTCCTCACTGGTGGCTTTCGATGTAAAGTGCTATTAATGCATATTGCGTATTTCATTACTTTTCATAATATTTTAATTTTTGAAAATACCTGAAGATTATCTTTTTTGAATTTTAAAACACAATTTGTAAAATATCATAACACCGGGTTATTTTTATTTTGATTGAATGTAGAATTCGTTGTTTTACACTCTATGTGCGCCACCATAGCTCAGTGGTTAGAGCACGGGTCTTGTAAACCAGGTGTCGTGAGTTCAATCCTCTCTGGTGGCTTTCGATGTAAAGTGCTATAAATGCGTATTTCGATACTTTTCATAATATTTTAATTTTTTAAAATACGTGAAGATTATCTTTTTTGAATTTTAAAACACAATTTGTAAAATATCATAACACCGGGTTATTTTTATTTTGATTGAATGTAGAATTCGTTGTTTTACACTCTATGTGCGCCATCATAGCTCAGTGGTTAGAGCACTGGTCTTGTAAACCAGGGGTCATGAGTTCAATCCTCACTGGTGGCTTTCGTTATAAAGTGCTATTAATGCTTATTTAAGATGTCGTTTCTTTTTATGATATTTTAATTTTTGAAAATACGTGAAGATTATCTTTTTTGAATTTTAAAACACAATTTGTAAAATATCATAAAACCGGGTTATTTTTATTTTGATTGAATGTAGAATTCGTTGTTTTACACTCTATGTGCGCCATCATAGATCAGTGGTTAGAGCACTGGTCTTGTAAACTAGCGGTCGTGAGTTCAATTCTCACTGGTGACTTTCGTTATAAAGTGCTATTAATGCATATTACCGATGTCGTTTCTTTTTATGATATTTTAATTTTTGAAAATACGTGAAGATTATCTTTTTTGAATTTTAAAACACAATTTGTAAAATATCATAAAACTGGGTTATTTTTATTTTGATTGAATGTAGAATTCGTTGTTTTACACTCTATGAGCGCCATCATAGCTCAGTAGTTAGAGCACTGTTCTTGTAAACCAGGGGTCGTGAGTTCAATCCTCACTGGTGGCTTTCGATGTAAAGTGCTATTAATGCTTATTACAGATGTCGTTTCTTTTATGATATTTTAATTTTTGAAAATACGTGAAGAATATCTTTTTTGAATTTTAAAACACAATTTGTAAAATATCATAAAACCGGGTTATTTTTATTTTGATTGAATGGAGAATTCGTTGTTTTACACTCTATGTGCGCTATCATAGATCAGTGGTTAGAGCACTGGTCTTGTAAACCAGGGGTCGTGAGTTCAATCCTCACTAGTGGCTTTCGTTATTAAGTGCTATTAATGCTTATTACAGATGTCGTTTCTTTTTATGATATATTAATTTTTGAAAATACGTGAAGATTATCTTTTTTGAATTTTAAAACGCAATTTGTGTAAGGTCATGAAACCTCACTGGTGGCTTTCGTTATAAAGTGCTATTAATGCATATTAACGATGTCGTTTCTTTTTATGATATTTTAATTTTTGAAAATACTTGAAGATTATCTTTTTTGAAATTTAAAACACAATTTGTAAAATATCATAAAACTGGGTTATTTTTTATTTTGATTGAATGTAGAATTCGGTGTTTTACACTCTATGTGCGCTATCATAGATCAGTGGTTAGAGCACTGGTCTTGTAAACCAGGAGTCGTGAGTTCAATCCTCACTGGTGGCTTTCGATGTAAAGTGCTATTAATGCATATTGCGTATTTCAATACTTTTCATAATATTTTAATTTTTGAAAATACGTGAAGATTATCTTTTTTGAATTTTAAAACACAATTTGTAAAATATCATAAAGCCGGGTTATTTTTATTTTGATTGAATGTAGAATTCGTTGTTTTACACTCTATGTGCGCTATCATAGATCAGTGGTTAGAGCACTGGTCTTGTAAACCAGGAGTCGTGAGTTCAATCCTCACTGGTGGCTTTCGATGTAAAGTGCTATTAATGCATATTGCGTATTTTAATACTTTTCATAATATTTTAATTTTTGAAAATACGTGAAGATTATCTTTTTTGAATTTTAAAACACAATTTGTAAAATATCATAAAACCGGGTTATTTTTATTTTGATTGAATGTAGAATTCGTTGTTTTAAACTCAATGTGCGCCATCATAGATCAGTGGTTAGAGCACTGGTCTTGTAAACTAGGGGTCGTGAGTTCAATTCTCACTGGTGGCTTTCGTTATAAAGTGCTATTAATGCATATTACCGATGTCGTTTCTTTTTATGATATTTTAATTTTCGAAAATACGTGAAGATTATCTTTTTTGAATTTTTAAACACAATTTGTAAAATATGTAGCACCGGGTTATTTTTATTTTGATTGAATGTAGAATTCGTTGTTTTACACTCTATGTGCGCCATCCTAGCTCAGTGGTTAGAGCACTGGTCTTGTAAACCAGGGGTCGTGAGTTCAATCCTCTCTGGTGGCTTTCAACGTAAAGTGCTATTAATGCATATTGCGTATTTCAATACTTTTCATAATATTTTAATTTTTGAAAATACGTGAAGATTATCTTTTTTGAATTTTAAAACACAATTTGTAAAATATCATAAAACTGGGTTATTTTTATTTTGATTGAATGTAAAATTTGTTGTTTTACGCTCTATGTGCGCCATCATAGCTCAGTGGTTAGAGCACTGGTCTTGTAAACCAGGGGTCGTGAGTTCAATTCTCACTGGTGGCTTTCGTTATAAAGTGTTATTAATGCATGTTACCGATGTCGTTTATTTTTATGATATTTTAGTTTTTGAAAATACGTGAAGATTATCTTTTTTGAATTTTAAAACACAATTTGTAAAATATCATAACACCGGGTTATTTTTATTTTGATTGAATGTAGAATTCGTTGTTTTACACTCTATGTGCGCCATCATAGCTCAGTGGTTAGAGCACTGGTCTTGTAAACCAGGGGTCGTGAGTTCAATCCTCACTGGTGGTATCGATGTAAAGTGCTATTAATGCTTATTACAGATGTCGTTTCTTTTATGATATTTTAATTTTTGAAAATACGTGAAGAATATCTTTTTTGAATTTTAAAACACAATTTGTAAAATATTATAAAACCGGGTTATTTTTATTTTGATTGAATGGAGAATTCGTTGTTTTACACTCTATGTGCTTTATCATAGATCAGTGGTTAGAGCACTGGTCTTGTAAACCAGGGGTCGTGAGTTCAATCCTCACTGGTGGCTTTCGTTATAAAGTGCTATTAATGCTTATTACAGATGTCGTTTCTTTTTATGATATATTAATTTTTGAAAATACGTGAAGATTATCTTTTTTGAATTTTAAAACGCAATTTGTGTAATGTCATAAAACCGGGTTCTTTTTATTTTGATTGAATGTAGAATTCGTTGTTTTACACTCTATGAGCGCCATCATAGCTCAGTGGTTAGAGCACTGGTCTTGTAAACCAGGGGTCGTGAGTTCAATCCTCACTGGTGGCTTTCGTTATAAAGTGCTATTAATGCATATTACCGATGTCGTTTCTTTTTATGATATTTTAATTTTTGAAAATACTTGAAGATTATCTTTTTTGAAATTTAAAACACAATTTGTAAAATATCATAAAACTGGGTTATTTTTATTTTGATTGAATGTAGAATTCGTTGTTTTACACTCTATGTGCGCTATCATAGATCAGTGGATAGAGCACTGGTCTTGTAAACCAGGAGTCGTGAGTTCAATATTCACTGGTGGCTTTCGATGTAAAGTGCTATTAATGCATATTGCGTATTTCAATACTTTTCATAATATTTTAATTTTTGAAAATACCTAAAGATTATTTTTTTTGAATTTTAAAACACAATTTGTAAAATATCATGAAACCGGGTTATTTTTATTTTGATTGAATGTAGAATTCGTTGTTTTACACTCTATGTGCGCTATCATACATCAGTGGTTAGAGCTCTGGTCTTGTAAACCAGGAGTCGTGAGTTCAATCCTCACTGGTGGCTTTCGATGTAAAGTAATATTAATGCATATTGCGTAGTTCAATACTTTTCATAATATTTTAATTTTTGAAAATACGTGAAGATTATCTTTTTTGAATTTTAAAACACAATTTGTAAAATATCATAAAACCGGGTTATTTTTATTTTGATTGAATGTAGAATTCGTTGTTTTACACTCTATGTGCGCCATCATAGATCAGTGGTTAGAGCACTGGTCTTGTAAACTAGGGGTCGTGAGTTCAATTCTCACTGGTGACTTTCGTTATAAAGTGCTATTAATGCATATTACCGATGTCGTTTCTTTTTATGATATTTTAATTTTTGAAAATACGTGAAGATTATCTTTTTTGAATTTTAAAACACAATTTGTAAAATATCATAAAACTGGGTTATTTTTATTTTGAATGAATGTAGAATTCGTTGTTTTACACTCTATGAGCGCCATCATAGCTCAGTAGTTAGAGCACTGTTCTTGTAAACCAGGGGTCGTGAAATCAATCCTCACTGGTGGCTTTCGATGTAAAGTGCTATTAATGCTTATTACAGATGTCGTTTCTTTTATGATATTTTAATTTTTGAAAATACGTGAAGAATATCTTTTTTGAATTTTAAAACACAATTTGTAAAATATCATAAAACCGGGTTATTTTTATTTTGATTGAATGGAGAATTCGTTGTTTTACACTCTATGTGCGCTATCAAAGATCAGTGGTTAGAGCACTGGTCTTGTAAACCAGGGGTCGTGAGTTCAATCCTCACTGGTGGCTTTCGTTATTAAGTGCTATTAATGCTTATTACAGATGTCGTTTCTTTTTATGATATATTAATTTTTGAAAATACGTGAAGATTATCTTTTTTGAATTTTAAAACGCAATTTGTGTAATGTCATAAAACCGGGTTCTTTTTATTTTGATTGAATGTAGAATTCGTTGTTTTACACTCTATGAGCGCCATTATAGCTCAGTGGTTAGAGCACTGGTCTTGTAAACCAGGGGTCGTGATTTCAATCCTCACTGGTGGCTTTCGTTATAAAGTGCTATTAATGCATATTACCGATGTCGTTTCCTTTTATGATATTTTAATTTTTGAAAATACTTGAAGATTATCTTTTTTGAAATTTAAAACACAATTTGTAAAATATCATAAAACTGGGTTATTTTTTATTTTGATTGAATGTAGATTTCGTTGTTTTACACTCTATGTGCGCTATCATAGATCAGTGGTTAGAGCACTGGTCTTGTAAACCAGGAGTCGTGAGTTCAATCCTCACTGGTGGCTTTCGATGTAAAGTGCTATTAATGCATATTGCGTATTTCAATACTTTTCATAATATTTTAATTTTTGAAAATACGTGAAGATTATCTTTTTTGAATTTTAAAACACAATTTGTAAAATATCATAAAGCCGGGTTATTTTTATTTTGATTGAATGTAGAATTCGTTGTTTTACACTCTATGTGCGCTATCATAGATCAGTGGTTAGAGCACTGGTCTTGTAAACCAGGAGTCGTGAGTTCAATCCTCACTGGTGGCTTTCGATGTAAAGTGCTATTAATGCATATTGCGTATTTCAATACTTTTCATAATATTTTAATTTTTGAAAATACGTGAAGATTATCTTTTTTGAATTTTAAAACACAATTTGTAAAATATCATAAAACCGGGTTATTTTTATTTTGATTGAATGTAGAATTCGTTGTTTTACACTCAATGTGCGCCATCATAGATCAGTGGTTAGAGCACTGGTCTTGTAAACTAGGGGTCGTGAGTTCAATTCTCACTGGTGGCTTTCGTCATAAAGTGCTATTAATGCATATTACCGCTGTCGTTTCTTTTTATGATATTTTAATTTTCGAAAATACGTGAAGATTATCTTTTTTGAATTTTAAAACACAATTTGTAAAATATCATAAAACCGGGTTATTTTTATTTTGATTGAATGGAGAATTCGTTGTTTTACACTCTATGTGCGCTATCATAGATCAGTGGTTAGAGCACTGGTCTTGTAAACCAGGGGTCGTGAGTTCAATCCTCACTGGTGGCTTTCGTTATTAAGTGCTATTAATGCATGTTACCGATGTCGTTTATTTTTATGATATTTTAGTTTTTGAAAATACGTGAAGATTATCTTTTTTGAATTTTAAAACACAATTTGTGTAATGTCATAAAACCGGGTTCTTTTTATTTTGATTGAATGTAGAATTCGTTGTTTTACACTCTATGTGCGCTATCATAGATCAGTGGTTAGAGCACTGGTCTTGTAAACCAGGAGTCGTGAGTTCAATCCTCACTGGTGGCTTTCGATGTAAAGTGCTATTAATGCATATTGCGTATTTCAATACTTTTCATAATATTTTAATTTTTGAAAATACGTGAAGATTATCTTTTTTGAATTTTAAAACACAATTTGTAAAATATCATAAAACCGGGTTATTTTTATTTTGATTGAATGTAGAATTCGTTGTTTTACACTCAATGTGCGCCATCATAGATCAGTGGTTAGAGCACTGGTCTTGTAAACTAGGGGTCGTGAGTTCAATTCTCACTGGTGGCTTTCGTTATAAAGTGCTATTAATGCATATTACCGATGTCGTTTCTTTTTATGATATTTTAATTTTCGAAAATACGTGAAGATTATCTTTTTTGAATTTTTAAACACAATTTGTAAAATATGTAGCACCGGGTTATTTTTATTTTGATTGAATGTAGAATTCGTTGTTTTACACTCTATGTGCGCCTTCATAGCTCAGTGGTTAGAGCACTGGTCTTGTAAACCAGGGGTCGTGAGTTCAATCCTCTCTGGTGGCTTTCAACGTAAAGTGCTATTAATGCATATTGCGTTTTTCAATACTTTTCATAATATTTTAATTTTTGAAAATACGTGAGGATTATCTTTTTTGAATTTTAAAACACAATTTGTAAAATATCATAAAACTGGGTTATTTTTATTTTGATTGAATGTAAAATTCGTTGTTTTACGCTCTATGTGCGCCATCATAGCTCAGTGGTTAGAGCACTGGTCTTGTAAACCAGGGGTCGTGAGTTCAATTCTCACTGGTGGCTTTCGTTATAAAGTGTTATTAATGCATGTTACCGATGTCGTTTATTTTTATGATATTTTAGTTTTTGAAAATACGTGAAGATTATCTTTTTTGAATTTTAAAACACAATTTGTAAAATATTATAAAACCGGGTTATTTTTATTTCGATTGAATGGAGAATTCGTTGTTTTACACTCTATGTGCTTTATCATAGATCAGTGGTTAGAGCACTGGTCTTGTAAACCAGGAGTCGTAAGTTCAATCCTCACTGGTGGCTTTCGATGTAAAGTGCTATTAATGCATATTGCGTATTTCAATACTTTTCATAATATTTTAATTTTTGAAAATACGTGAAGATTATCTTTTTTGAATTTTAAAACACAATTTGTAAAATATCATAAAGCCGGGTTATTTTTATTTTGATTGAATGTAGAATTCGTTGTTTTACACTTTATGGGCGCTATCATAGATCAGTGGTTAGAGCACTGGTCTTGTAAACCAGGAGTCGTGAGTTCAATCCACACTGGTGGCCTTCGATGTAAAGTGCTATTAATGCATATTGCGTATTTCAATACTTTTCATAATATTTTAATTTTTGAAAATACGTGAAGATTATCTTTTTTGAATTTTAAAACACAATTTGTAAAATATCATAAAACCGGGTTATTTTTATTTTGATTGAATGTAGAATTCGTTGTTTTACACTCAATGTGCGCCATCATAGATCAGTGGTTAGAGCACTGGTCTTGTAAACTAGGGGTCGTGAGTTCAATTCTCACTGGTGGCTTTCGTTATTAAGTGCTATTAATGCATATTACCGATGTCGTTTCTTTTTATGATATTTTAATTTTCGAAAATACGTGAAGAATATCTTTTTTGAATTTTAAAACACAATTTGTAAAATATTATAAAACCGGGTTATTTTTATTTTGATTGAATGGAGAATTCGTTGTTTTACACTCTATGTGCTTTATCATAGATCAGTGGTTAGAGCACTGGTCTTGTAAACCAGGGGTCTTGAGTTCAATCCTCACTGGTGGCTTTCGTTATAAAGTGCTATTAATGCTTATTACAGATGTCGTTTCTTTTTATGATATATTAATTTTTGAAAATACGTGAAGATTATCTTTTTTGAATTTTAAAACGCAATTTGTGTAATGTCATAAAACCGGGTTCTTTTTATTTTGATTGAATGTAGAATTCGTTGTTTTACACTCTATGAGCGCCATTATAGCTCAGTGGTTAGAGCACTGGTCTTGTAAACCAGGGGTCGTGATTTCAATCCTCACTGGTGGCTTTCGTTATAAAGTGCTATTAATGCATATTACCGATGTCGTTTCCTTTTATGATATTTTAATTTTTGAAAATACTTGAAGATTATCTTTTTTGAAATTTAAAACACAATTTGTAAAATATCATAAAACTGGGTTATTTTTTATTTTGATTGAATGTAGATTTCGTTGTTTTACACTCTATGTGCGCTATCATAGATCAGTGGTTAGAGCACTGGTCTTGTAAACCAGGAGTCGTGAGTTCAATCCTCACTGGTGGCTTTCGATGTAAAGTGCTATTAATGCATATTGCGTATTTCAATACTTTTCATAATATTTTAATTTTTGAAAATACGTGAAGATTATCTTTTTTGAATTTTAAAACACAATTTGTAAAATATCATAAAGCCGGGTTATTTTTATTTTGATTGAATGTAGAATTCGTTGTTTTACACTCTATGTGCGCTATCATAGATCAGTGGTTAGAGCACTGGTCTTGTAAACCAGGAGTCGTGAGTTCAATCCTCACTGGTGGCTTTCGATGTAAAGTGCTATTAATGCATATTGCGTATTTCAATACTTTTCATAATATTTTAATTTTTGAAAATACGTGAAGATTATCTTTTTTGAATTTTAAAACACAATTTGTAAAATATCATAAAACCGGGTTATTTTTATTTTGATTGAATGTAGAATTCGTTGTTTTACACTCAATGTGCGCCATCATAGATCAGTGGTTAGAGCACTGGTCTTGTAAACTAGGGGTCGTGAGTTCAATTCTCACTGGTGGCTTTCGTCATAAAGTGCTATTAATGCATATTACCGCTGTCGTTTCTTTTTATGATATTTTAATTTTCGAAAATACGTGAAGATTATCTTTTTTGAATTTTAAAACACAATTTGTAAAATATCATAAAACCGGGTTATTTTTATTTTGATTGAATGGAGAATTCGTTGTTTTACACTCTATGTGCGCTATCATAGATCAGTGGTTAGAGCACTGGTCTTGTAAACCAGGGGTCGTGAGTTCAATCCTCACTGGTGGCTTTCGTTATTAAGTGCTATTAATGCATGTTACCGATGTCGTTTATTTTTATGATATTTTAGTTTTTGAAAATACGTGAAGATTATCTTTTTTGAATTTTAAAACACAATTTGTGTAATGTCATAAAACCGGGTTCTTTTTATTTTGATTGAATGTAGAATTCGTTGTTTTACACTCTATGTGCGCTATCATAGATCAGTGGTTAGAGCACTGGTCTTGTAAACCAGGAGTCGTGAGTTCAATCCTCACTGGTGGCTTTCGATGTAAAGTGCTATTAATGCATATTGCGTATTTCAATACTTTTCATAATATTTTAATTTTTGAAAATACGTGAAGATTATCTTTTTTGAATTTTAAAACACAATTTGTAAAATATCATAAAACCGGGTTATTTTTATTTTGATTGAATGTAGAATTCGTTGTTTTACACTCAATGTGCGCCATCATAGATCAGTGGTTAGAGCACTGGTCTTGTAAACTAGGGGTCGTGAGTTCAATTCTCACTGGTGGCTTTCGTTATAAAGTGCTATTAATGCATATTACCGATGTCGTTTCTTTTTATGATATTTTAATTTTCGAAAATACGTGAAGATTATCTTTTTTGAATTTTTAAACACAATTTGTAAAATATGTAGCACCGGGTTATTTTTATTTTGATTGAATGTAGAATTCGTTGTTTTACACTCTATGTGCGCCTTCATAGCTCAGTGGTTAGAGCACTGGTCTTGTAAACCAGGGGTCGTGAGTTCAATCCTCTCTGGTGGCTTTCAACGTAAAGTGCTATTAATGCATATTGCGTTTTTCAATACTTTTCATAATATTTTAATTTTTGAAAATACGTGAGGATTATCTTTTTTGAATTTTAAAACACAATTTGTAAAATATCATAAAACTGGGTTATTTTTATTTTGATTGAATGTAAAATTCGTTGTTTTACGCTCTATGTGCGCCATCATAGCTCAGTGGTTAGAGCACTGGTCTTGTAAACCAGGGGTCGTGAGTTCAATTCTCACTGGTGGCTTTCGTTATAAAGTGTTATTAATGCATGTTACCGATGTCGTTTATTTTTATGATATTTTAGTTTTTGAAAATACGTGAAGATTATCTTTTTTGAATTTTAAAACACAATTTGTAAAATATTATAAAACCGGGTTATTTTTATTTCGATTGAATGGAGAATTCGTTGTTTTACACTCTATGTGCTTTATCATAGATCAGTGGTTAGAGCACTGGTCTTGTAAACCAGGAGTCGTAAGTTCAATCCTCACTGGTGGCTTTCGATGTAAAGTGCTATTAATGCATATTGCGTATTTCAATACTTTTCATAATATTTTAATTTTTGAAAATACGTGAAGATTATCTTTTTTGAATTTTAAAACACAATTTGTAAAATATCATAAAGCCGGGTTATTTTTATTTTGATTGAATGTAGAATTCGTTGTTTTACACTTTATGGGCGCTATCATAGATCAGTGGTTAGAGCACTGGTCTTGTAAACCAGGAGTCGTGAGTTCAATCCACACTGGTGGCCTTCGATGTAAAGTGCTATTAATGCATATTGCGTATTTCAATACTTTTCATAATATTTTAATTTTTGAAAATACGTGAAGATTATCTTTTTTGAATTTTAAAACACAATTTGTAAAATATCATAAAACCGGGTTATTTTTATTTTGATTGAATGTAGAATTCGTTGTTTTACACTCAATGTGCGCCATCATAGATCAGTGGTTAGAGCACTGGTCTTGTAAACTAGGGGTCGTGAGTTCAATTCTCACTGGTGGCTTTCGTTATTAAGTGCTATTAATGCATATTACCGATGTCGTTTCTTTTTATGATATTTTAATTTTCGAAAATACGTGAAGAATATCTTTTTTGAATTTTAAAACACAATTTGTAAAATATTATAAAACCGGGTTATTTTTATTTTGATTGAATGGAGAATTCGTTGTTTTACACTCTATGTGCTTTATCATAGATCAGTGGTTAGAGCACTGGTCTTGTAAACCAGGGGTCTTGAGTTCAATCCTCACTGGTGGCTTTCGTTATAAAGTGCTATTAATGCTTATTACAGATGTCGTTTCTTTTTATGATATATTAATTTTTGAAAATACGTGAAGATTATCTTTTTTGAATTTTAAAACGCAATTTGTGTAATGTCATAAAACCGGGTTCTTTTTATTTTGATTGAATGTAGAATTCGTTGTTTTACACTCTATGAGCGCCATCATAGCTCAGTGGTTAGAGCACTGGTCTTGTAAACCAGGGGTCGTGAGTTCAATCCTCACTGGTGGCTTTCGTTATAAAGTGCTATTAATGCATATTACCGATGTCGTTTCTTTTTATGATATTTTAATTTTTGAAAATACTTGAAGATTATCTTTTTTGAAATTTAAAACACAATTTGTAAAATATCATAAAACTGGGTTATTTTTTATTTTGATTGAATGTAGATTTCGTTGTTTTACACTCTATGTGCGCTATCATAGATCAGTGGTTAGAGCACTGGTCTTGTAAACCAGGAGTCGTGAGTTCAATCCTCACTGGTGGCTTTCGATGTAAAGTGCTATTAATGCATATTGCGTATTTCAATACTTTTCATAATATTTTAATTTTTGAAAATACGTGAAGATTATCTTTTTTGAATTTTAAAACACAATTTGTAAAATATCATAAAGCCGGGTTATTTTTATTTTGATTGAATGTAGAATTCGTTGTTTTACACTCTATGTGCGCTATCATAGATCAGTGGTTAGAGCACTGGTCTTGTAAACCAGGAGTCGTGAGTTCAATCCTCACTGGTGGCTTTCGATGTAAAGTGCTATTAATGCATATTGCGTATTTCAATACTTTTCATAATATTTTAATTTTTGAAAATACGTGAAGATTATCTTTTTTGAATTTTAAAACACAATTTGTAAAATATCATAAAACCGGGTTATTTTTATTTTGATTGAATGTAGAATTCGTTGTTTTACACTCAATGTGCGCCATCATAGATCAGTGGTTAGAGCACTGGTCTTGTAAACTAGGGGTCGTGAGTTCAATTCTCACTGGTGGCTTTCGTCATAAAGTGCTATTAATGCATATTACCGATGTCGTTTCTTTTTATGATATTTTAATTTTCGAAAATACGTGAAGATTATCTTTTTTGAATTTTAAAACACAATTTGTAAAATATCATAAAACCGGGTTATTTTTATTTTGATTGAATGGAGAATTCGTTGTTTTACACTCTATGTGCGCTATCATAGATCAGTGGTTAGAGCACTGGTCTTGTAAACCAGGGGTCGTGAGTTCAATCCTCACTGGTGGCTTTCGTTATTAAGTGCTATTAATGCTTATTACAGATGTCGTTTCTTTTTATGATATATTAATTTTTGAAAATACGTGAAGATTATCTTTTTTGAATTTTAAAACGCAATTTGTGTAATGTCATAATACCGGGTTCTTTTTATTTTGATTGAATGTAGAATTCGTTGTTTTACACTCTATGAGCGCCATCATAGCTCAGTGGTTAGAGCACTGGTCTTGTAAACCAGGGGTCGTGATTTCAATCCTCACTGGTGGCTTTCGTTATAAAGTGCTATTAATGCATATTACCGATGTCGTTTCTTTTTATGATATTTTAATTTTTGAAAATACTTGAAGATTATCTTTTTTGAAATTTAAAACACAATTTGTAAAATATCATAAAACTGGGTTATTTTTTATTTTGATTGAATGTAGAATTCGTTGTTTTACACTCTATGTGCGCTATCATAGATCAGTGGTTAGAGCACTGGTCTTGTAAACCAGGAGTCGTGAGTTCAATCCTCACTGGTGGCTTTCGATGTAAAGTGCTATTAATGCATATTGCGTATTTCAATACTTTTCATAATATTTTAATTTTTGAAAATACGTGAAGATTATCTTTTTTGAATTTTAAAACACAATTTGTAAAATATCATAAAACCGGGTTATTTTTATTTTGATTGAATGTAGAATTCGTTGTTTTACACTCAATGTGCGCCATCATAGATCAGTGGTTAGAGCACTGGTCTTGTAAACTAGGGGTCGTGAGTTCAATTCTCACTGGTGGCTTTCGTTATAAAGTGCTATTAATGCATATTACCGATGTCGTTTCTTTTTATGATATTTTAATTTTCGAAAATACGTGAAGATTATCTTTTTTGAATTTTTAAACACAATTTGTAAAATATGTAGCACCGGGTTATTTTTATTTTGATTGAATGTAGAATTCGTTGTTTTACACTCTATGTGCGCCATCATAGCTCAGTGGTTAGAGCACTGGTCTTGTAAACCAGGGGTCGTGAGTTCAATCCTCTCTGGTGGCTTTCAACGTAAAGTGCTATTAATGCATATTGCGTATTTCAATACTTTTCATAATATTTTAATTTTTGAAAATACGTGAAGATTATCTTTTTTGAATTTTAAAACACAATTTGTAAAATATCATAAAACTGGGTTATTTTTATTTTGATTGAATGTAAAATTCGTTGTTTTACGCTCTATGTGCGCAATCATAGCTCAGTGGTTAGAGCACTGGTCTTGTAAACCAGGGGTCGTGAGTTCAATTCTCACTGGTGGCTTTCGTTATAAAGTGTTATTAATGCATGTTACCGATGTCGTTTATTTTTATGATATTTTAGTTTTTGAAAATACGTGAAGATTATCTTTTTTGAATTTTAAAACACAATTTGTAAAATATTATAAAACCGGGTTATTTTTATTTTGATTGAATGGAGAATTCGTTGTTTTACACTCTATGTGCTTTATCATAGATCAGTGGTTGGAGCACTGGTCTTGTAAACCAGGAGTCGTAAGTTCAATCCTCACTGGTGGCTTTCGATGTAAAGTGCTATTAATGCATATTGCGTATTTCAATACTTTTCATAATATTTTAATTTTTGAAAATACGTGAAGATTATCTTTTTTGAATTTTAAAACACAATTTGTAAAATATCATAAAGCCGGGTTATTTTTATTTTGATTGAATGTTGAATTCGTTGTTTTACACTTTATGTGCGCTATCATAGATCAGTGGTTAGAGCACTGGTCTTGTAAACCAGGAGTCGTGAGTTCAATCCACACTGGTGGCTTTCGATGTAAAGTGCTATTAATGCATATTGCGTATTTCAATACTTTTCATAATATTTTAATTTTTGAAAATACGTGAAGATTATCTTTTTTGAATTTTAAAACACAATTTGTAAAATATCATAAAACCGGGTTATTTTTATTTTGATTGAATGTAGAATTCGTTGTTTTACACTCAATGTGAGCCATCATAGATCAGTGGTTAGAGCACTGGTCTTGTAAACTAGGGGTCGTGAGTTCAATTCTCACTGGTGGCTTTCGTTATAAAGTGCTATTAATGCATATTACCGATGTCGTTTCTTTTTATGATATTTTAATTTTCGAAAATACGTGAAGATTATCTTTTTTGAATTTTAAAACACAATTTGTAAAATATCATAAAACCGGGTTATTTTTATTTTGATTGAATGGAGAATTCGTTGTTTTACACTCTATGTGCGCTATCATAGATCAGTGGTTAGAGCACTGGTCTTATAAACCAGGGGTCGTGAGTTCAATCCTCACTGGTGGCTTTCGTTATTAAGTGCTATTAATGCTTATTACAGATGTCGTTTCTTTTTATGATATATTAATTTTTGAAAATACGTGAAGATTATCTTTTTTGAATTTTAAAACGCAATTTGTGTAATGTCATAAAACCGGGTTCTTTTTATTTTGATTGAATGTAGAATTCGTTGTTTTACACTCTATGAGCGCCATCTTAGCTCAGTGGTTAGAGCACTGGTCTTGTAAACCAGGGGTCGTGATTTCAATCCTCACTGGTGGCTTTCGTTATAAAGTGCTATTAATGCATATTACCGATGTCGTTTCTTTTTATGATATTTTAATTTTTGAAAATACTTGAAGATTATCTTTTTTGAAATTTAAAACACAATTTGTAAAATATCATAAAACTGGGTTATTTTTTATTTTGATTGAATGTAGAATTCGTTGTTTTACACTCTATGTGCGCTATCATAGATCAGTGGTTAGAGCACTGGTCTTGTAAACCAGGAGTCGTGAGTTCAATCCTCACTGGTGGCTTTCGATGTAAAGTGCTATTAATGCATATTGCGTATTTCAATACTTTTCATGATATTTTAATTTTTGAAAATTCGTGAAGATTATCTATTATGAATTTTAAAACACAATTCGTAAAATGTCATAAAACCGGGTTATTTTTATTTTGATTGAATGTAGAATTCGTTGTTTTACACTCTATGTGCGCCATCATAGCTCAGTGGTTAGAGCACTGGTCTTGTAAACCAGGGGTCGTGAGTTCAATCCTCACTGGTGGCTTTCGATGTAAAGTGCTATTAATGCATATTGCGTATTTCAATACTTTTCATGATATTTTAATTTTTGAAAATACCTGAAGAATATCTTTTTTGAATTTTAAAACACAATTTGTAAAATATCATAAAAATGAGTTATTTTTATTTTGATTGAATGTAGAATTCGTTGTTTTACACTCTATGCGCGCCACTATAGCTCAGTGGTTAGAGCACTGGTCTCGTAAACCAGGGGTCGTGAGTTCAATCCTCACTGGTGGCTTTCGTTATAAACTGCTATTAATGCTTTTTACAGATGTCGTTTCTTTTTATGATATTTTAATTTTTGAAAATTCGTGAAGATTATCTTTTATGAATTTTAAAACACAATTTGTAAAATGTCATAAAACTGGGTTCTTTTTATTTTGATTGAATGTAGAATTCGTTGTTTTACACTCTATGCGCGCCACTATAGCTCAGTGGTTAGAGCACTGGTCTCGTAAACCAGGGGTCGTGAGTTCAATCCTGACTGGTGGCTTTCGATGTAAAGTGCTATTAATGCATACTGCGTATTTCAATACTTTTCATAATATTTTAATTTTTGAAAAAACCTGAAGATTATCTTTTTTGAATTTTAAAACACAATTTGTGAAATGTCATAAAACCGGGTTTTTTTTATTTTGATTGAATGTAGAATTCGTTGTTTTACAATCTATGTGCTCCGTCGTAGCTCAGTGGTTAGAACACTGATCTTGTAAACCAGGGGTCGTGAGTTCAATCCTCACTGGTGGCTTTCTTTAAAAAGTGCTATTAATGCTTATTACAGATGTCGTTTCTTTTTATGATATATTAATTTTTGAAAATACGTGAAGATTATCTTTTTTGAATTTTAAAACACAATTTGTAAAATATCATAAAACCGGTTTATTTTTATTTTGATTGAATGCAGAATTCGTCGTTTTACACTCTTTGTGCGCCATCATAGCTCGGTGGTTAGAGCACTGGTCTTGTAAACCAGGGGTCGTGAGTTCAATCCTCACTGGTGACTTTCGTTATAAAGTGCTATTAATGCTTATTACAGATGTCGTTTCTTTTTATGATATTTTAGTATTTAAAAATACGTGAAGATTATCTTTTTTGAATTTTAAAACACAATTTTTTAAAATATCATAACACCGGGTTATTTTTATTTTGATTGAATGTAGAATTCGTTGTTTTACACTCTATGTGCGCCATCATAGCTCAGTGGTTAGAGCACTGGTCTTGTAAACCAGGGGTCGTGAGTTCAATCCTCACTGGTGGCTTTCGTTATAAAGTGCTATTAATGCATATTGCGTTTTTCAATACTTTTCATAATATTTTAATTTTTGAAAATACCTTTTTTGAATTTTAAAACACAATTTGTAAAATGTCATAAAACCGGGTTATTTTTATTTTGATTGAATGTAGAATTCGTTGTTTTACACTCTATGTGCGCCATCATAGTTCAGTGGTTAGAGCACTGGTCTTGTAAACCAGGGGTCGTGAGTTCAATCCTCTCTGGTGGCTTTCGTTATAAAGTGCTTCTAATGCAGATTGCGTATATCAATACTTTTCATAATATTTTAATTTTTGAAAATACCTGAAGATTATCTTTTTTGAATTTTAAAACACAATTTGTAAAATATCATAAAACCGGTATCTTTTTATTTTGATTGAATGTAGAATTCGTTGTTTTACACTCTTTGTGCGCCATCATAGCTCAGTGGTTAGTGCACTGGTCTTGTAAACCAGGGGTCGTGAGTTCAATCCTCACTGGTGGCTTTCGTTATAAACTGCTATTAATGCTTTTTACAGATGTCGTTTCTTTTTATGATATTTTAATTTTCGAAAATTCGTGAAGATTATCTATTATGAATTTTAAAACACAATTCGTAAAATGTCATAAAACCGGGTTATTTTTATTTTGATTGAATGTAGAATTCGTTGTTTTACACTCTATGTGCGCCATCATAGCTCAGTGGTTAGAGCACTGGTCTTGTAAACCAGGGGTCGTGAGTTTAATCCTCACTGGTGGCTTTCGATGTAAAGTGCTATTAATGCATATTGCGTATTTCAATACTTTTCATGATATTTTAATTTTTGAAAATACCTGAAGATTATCTTTTTTGAATTTTAAAACACAATTCGTAAAATATCATAAAAATGAGTTATTTTTATTTTGATTGAATGTAGAATTCGTTGTTTTACACTCTATGTGCGCCATCATAGCTCAGTGGTTAGAGCACTGGTCTTGTAAACCAGGGGTCGTGAGTTCAATCCTCACTGGTGGCTTTCGTTATAAAGTGCTATTAATGCTTATTACAGATGTCGTTTCTTTTTATGAAAATTTAATTTTTGAAAATACGTGAAGATTATCTTTTTTGAATTTTAAAACACAATTTGTAAAATATCATTAAACCGGGTTATTTTTATTTTGATTGAATTTAGAATTCGTTGTTTTACACTCTAAGTGTGCCATCATAGCTCAGTGGTTAGAGCACTGGTCTTGTAAACCAGGGGTCGTGAGTTCAATCCTCACTGGTGGCTTTCGTTATAAACTGCTATTAATGCTTTTTACAGATGTCGTTTCTTTTTATGATATTTTAATTTTTATGATATTTTAATTTTTGAAAATTCGTGAAGATTATCTATTATGAATTTTAAAACACAATTCGTAAAATGTCATAAAACCGGGTTATTTTTATTTTGATTGAATGTAGAATTCGTTGTTTCACACTCTATGTGCGCCATCATAGCTCAGTGGTTAGAGCACTGGTCTTGTAAACCAGGGGTCGTGAGTTCAATCCTCACTGGTGGCTTTCGATGTAAAGTGCTATTAATGCATATTGCGTATTTCAATACTTTTCATGATATTTTAATTTTTGAAAATACCTGAAGATTATCTTTTTTGAATTTTAAAACACAATTTGTAAAATATCATAAAAATGAGTTATTTTTATTTTGATTGAATGTAGAATTCGTTGTTTTACACTCTATGCGCGCCACTATAGCTCATTGGTTAGAGCACTGGTCTCGTAAACCAGGGGTCGTGAGTTCAATCCTCACTGGTGGCTTTCGTTATAAACTGCTATTAATGCTTTTTACAGATGTCGTTTCTTTTTATGATATTTTAATTTTTGAAAATTCGTGAAGATTATCTTTTATGAATTTTAAAACACATTTTGTAAAATGTCATAAAACTGGGTTCTTTTTATTTTGATTGAATGTAGAATTCGTTGTTTTACACTCTATGCGCGCCACTATAGCTCAGTGGTTAGAGCACTGGTCTCGTAAACCAGGGGTCGTGAGTTCAATCCTGACTGGTGGCTTTCGATGTAAAGTGCTATTAATGCATACTGCGTATTTCAATACTTTTCATAATATTTTAATTTTTGAAAAAACCTGAAGATTATCTTTTTTGAATTTTAAAACACAATTTGTGAAATGTCATAAAACCGGGTTCTTTTTATTTTGATTGAATGTAGAATTCGTTGTTTTACAATCTATGTGCTCCGTCGTAGCTCAGTTGTTAGAGCACTGATCTTGTAAACCAGGGGTCGTGAGTTCAATCCTCACTGGTGGCTTTCGTTAAAAAGTGCTATTAATGCTTATTACAGATGTCGTTTCTTTTTATGATATATTAATTTTTGAAAATACGTGAAGATTATCTTTTTTGAATTTTAAAACACAATTTGTAAAATATCATAAAACCGGTTTATTTTTATTTTGATTGAATGCAGAATTCGTCGTTTTACGCTCTTTGTGCGCCATCATAGCTCGGTGGTTAGAGCACTGGTCTTGTAAACCAGGGGTCGTGAGTTCAATCCTCACTGGTGACTTTCGTTATAAAGTGCTATTAATGCTTATTACAGATGTCGTTTCTTTTTATGATATTTTAGTATTTAAAAATACGTGAAGATTATCTTTTTTGAATTTTAAAACACAATTTGTAAAATATCATAACACCGGGTTATTTTTATTTTGATTGAATGTAGAATTCGTTGTTTTACACTCTATGTGCGCCATCATAGCTCAGTGGTTAGAGCACTGGTCTTGTAAACCAGGGGTCGTGAGTTCAATCCTCACTGGTGGCTTTCGTTATAAAGTGCTATTAATGCTTATTACAGATGCCGTTTCTTTTTATGATATTTTAATTTTTGAAAATACGTGAAGATTATCTTTTTTGAATTTTAAAACACAATTTGTAAAATATCATTAAACCGGGTTATTTTTATTTTGATTGAATTTAGAATTAGTTGTTTTACACTCTAAGTGTGCCATCATAGCTCAGTGGTTAGAGCACTGGTCTTGTAAACCAGGGGTCGTGAGTTCAATCCTCACTGGTGGCTTTCGTTATAAACTGCTATTAATGCTTTTTACAGATGTCGTTTCTTTTTATGATTTTTTAATTTTTGAAAATTCGTGAAGATTATCTATTATGAATTTTAAAACACAATTCGTAAAATGTCATAAAACCGGGTTATTTTTATTTTGATTGAATGTAGAATTCGTTGTTTTACACTCTATGTGCGCTATCATAGCTCAGTGGTTAGAGCACTGGTCTTGTAAACCAGGGGTCGTGAGTTCAATCCTCACTGGTGGCTTTCGATGTAAAGTGCTATTAATGCATATTGCGTATTTCAATACTTTTCATGATATTTTAATTTTTGAAAATACCTGAAGATTATCTTTTTTGAATTTTAAAACACAATTTGTAAAATATCATAAAAATGAGTTATTTTTATTTTGATTGAATGTAGAATTCGTTGTTTTACACTCTATGCGCGCCACTATAGCTCAGTGGTTAGAGCACTGGTCTCGTAAACCAGGGGTCGTGAGTTCAATCCTCACTGGTGGCTTTCGTTATAAACTGCTATTAATGCTTTTTACAGATGTCGTTTCTTTTTATGATATTTTAATTTTTGAAAATTCGTGAAGATTATCTTTTATGAATTTTAAAACACAATTTGTAAAATGTCATAAAACTGGGTTCTTTTTATTTTGATTGAATGTAGAATTCGTTGTTTTACACTCTATGCGCGCCACTATAGCTCAGTGGTTAGAGCACTGGTCTCGTAAACCAGGGGTCGTGAGTTCAATCCTGACTGGTGGCTTTCGATGTAAAGTGCTATTAATGCATATTGCGTTTTTCAATACTTTTCATAATATTTTAATTTTTGAAAATACCTTTTTTGAATTTTAAAACACAATTTGTAAAATGTCATAAAACCGGGTTATTTTTATTTTGATTGAATGTAGAATTCGTTGTTTTACACTCTATGTGCGCCATCATAGCTCAGTGGTTAGAGCACTGGTCTTGTAAACCAGGGGTCGTGAGTTCAATCCTCTCTGGTGGCTTTCGTTATAAAGTGCTACTAATGCAGATTGCGTATATCAATACTTTTCATAATATTTTAATTTTTGAAAATACCTGAAGATTATCTTTTTTGAATTTTAAAACACAATTTGTAAAATATCATAAAACCGGTATCTTTTTATTTTGATTGAATGTAGAATTCGTTGTTTTACACTCTTTGTGCGCCATCATAGCTCAGTGGTTAGAGCACTGGTCTTGTAAACCAGGGGTCGTGAGTTCAATCCTCACTGGTGGCTTTCGTTATAAACTGCTATTAATGCTTTTTACAGATGTCGTTTCTTTTTATGATATTTTAATTTTCGAAAATTCGTGAAGATTATCTATTATGAATTTTAAAACACAATTCGTAAAATGTCATAAAACCGGGTTATTTTTATTTTGATTGAATGTAGAATTCGTTGTTTTACACTCTATGTGCGCCATCATAGCTCAGTGGTTAGAGCACTGGTCTTGTAAACCAGGGGTCGTGAGTTTAATCCTCACTGGTGGCTTTCGATGTAAAGTGCTATTAATGCATATTGCGTATTTCAATACTTTTCATGATATTTTAATTTTTGAAAATACCTGAAGATTATCTTTTTTGAATTTTAAAACACAATTCGTAAAATATCATAAAAATGAGTTATTTTTATTTTGATTGAATGAAGAATTCGTTGTTTTACACTCTATGTGCGCCATCATAGCTCAGTGGTTAGAGCACTGGTCTTGTAAACCAGGGGTCGTGAGTTCAATCCTCACTGGTGGCTTTCGTTATAAAGTGCTATTAATGCTTATTACAGATGTCGTTTCTTTTTATGAAAATTTAATTTTTGAAAATACGTGAAGATTATCTTTTTTGAATTTTAAAACACAATTTGTAAAATATCATTAAACCGGGTTATTTTTATTTTGATTGAATTTAGAATTCGTTGTTTTACACTCTAAGTGTGCCATCATAGCTCAGTGGTTAGAGCACTGGTCTTGTAAACCAGGGGTCGTGAGTTCAATCCTCACTGGTGGCTTTCGTTATAAACTGCTATTAATGCTTTTTACAGATGTCGTTTCTTTTTATGATATTTTAATTTTTATGATATTTTAATTTTTGAAAATTCGTGAAGATTATCTATTATGAATTTTAAAACACAATTCGTAAAATGTCATAAAACCGGGTTATTTTTATTTTGATTGAATGTAGAATTCGTTGTTTCACACTCTATGTGCGCCATCATAGCTCAGTGGTTAGAGCACTGGTCTTGTAAACCAGGGGTCGTGAGTTCAATCCTCACTGGTGGCTTTCGATGTAAAGTGCTATTAATGCATATTGCGTATTTCAATACTTTTCATGATATTTTAATTTTTGAAAATACCTGAAGATTATCTTTTTTGAATTTTAAAACACAATTTGTAAAATATCATAAAAATGAGTTATTTTTATTTTGATTGAATGTAGAATTCGTTGTTTTACACTCTATGCGCGCCACTATAGCTCAGTGGTTAGAGCACTGGTCTCGTAAACCAGGGGTCGTGAGTTCAATCCTGACTGGTGGCTTTCGATGTAAAGTGCTATTAATGCATACTGCGTATTTCAATACTTTTCATAATATTTTAATTTTTGAAAAAACCTGAAGATTATCTTTTTTGAATTTTAAAACACAATTTGTGAAATGTCATAAAACCGGGTTCTTTTTATTTTGATTGAATGTAGAATTCGTTGTTTTACAATCTATGTGCTCCGTCGTAGCTCAGTTGTTAGAGCACTGATCTTGTAAACCAGGGGTCGTGAGTTCAATCCTCACTGGTGGCTTTCGTTAAAAAGTGCTATTAATGCTTATTACAGATGTCGTTTCTTTTTATGATATATTAATTTTTGAAAATACGTGAAGATTATCTTTTTTGAATTTTAAAACACAATTTGTAAAATATCATAAAACCGGTTTATTTTTATTTTGATTGAATGCAGAATTCGTCGTTTTACACTCTTTGTGCGCCATCATAGCTCGGTGGTTAGAGCACTGGTCTTGTAAACCAGGGGTCGTGAGTTCAATCCTCACTGGTGACTTTCGTTATAAAGTGCTATTAATGCTTATTACAGATGTCGTTTCTTTTTATGATATTTTAGTATTTAAAAATACGTGAAGATTATCTTTTTTGAATTTTAAAACACAATTTGTAAAATATCATAACACCGGGTTATTTTTATTTTGATTGAATGTAGAATTCGTTGTTTTACACTCTAAGTGTGCCATCATAGCTCAGTGGTTAGAGCACTGGTCTTGTAAACCAGGGGTCGTGAGTTCAATCCTCACTGGTGGCTTTCGTTATAAACTGCTATTAATGCTTTTTACAGATGTCGTTTCTTTTTATGATTTTTTAATTTTTGAAAATTCGTGAAGATTATCTATTATGAATTTTAAAACACAATTCGTAAAATGTCATAAAACCGGGTTATTTTTATTTTGATTGAATGTAGAATTCGTTGTTTTACACTCTATGTGCGCTATCATAGCTCAGTGGTTAGAGCACTGGTCTTGTAAACCAGGGGTCGTGAGTTCAATCCTCACTGGTGGCTTTCGATGTAAAGTGCTATTAATGCATATTGCGTATTTCAATACTTTTCATGATATTTTAATTTTTGAAAATACCTGAAGATTATCTTTTTTGAATTTTAAAACACAATTTGTAAAATATCATAAAAATGAGTTATTTTTATTTTGATTGAATGTAGAATTCGTTGTTTTACACTCTATGCGCGCCACTATAGCTCAGTGGTTAGAGCACTGGTCTCGTAAACCAGGGGTCGTGAGTTCAATCCTCACTGGTGGCTTTCGTTATAAACTGCTATTAATGCTTTTTACAGATGTCGTTTCTTTTTATGATATTTTAATTTTTGAAAATTCGTGAAGATTATCTTTTATGAATTTTAAAACACAATTTGTAAAATGTCATAAAACTGGGTTCTTTTTATTTTGATTGAATGTAGAATTCGTTGTTTTACACTCTATGCGCGCCACTATAGCTCAGTGGTTAGAGCACTGGTCTCGTAAACCAGGGGTCGTGAGTTCAATCCTGACTGGTGGCTTTCGATGTAAAGTGCTATTAATGCATACTGCGTATTTCAATACTTTTCATAATATTTTAATTTTTGAAAAAACCTGAAGATTATCTTTTTTGAATTTTAAAACACAATTTGTGAAATGTCATAAAACCGGGTTCTTTTTATTTTGATTGAATGTAGAATTCGTTGTTTTACAATCTATGTGCTCCGTCGTAGCTCAGTGGTTAGAGCACTGATCTTGTAAACCAGGGGTCGTGAGTTCAATCCTCACTGGTGGCTTTCGTTAAAAAGTGCTATTAATGCTTATTACAGATGTCGTTTCTTTTTATGATATATTAATTTTTGAAAATACGTGAAGATTATCTTTTTTGAATTTTAAAACACAATTTGTAAAATATCATAAAACCGGTTTATTTTTATTTTGATTGAATGCAGAATTCGTCGTTTTACACTCTTTGTGCGCCATCATAGCTCGGTGGTTAGAGCACTGGTCTTGTAAACCAGGGGTCGTGAGTTCAATCCTCACTGGTGGCTTTCGTTATAAACTGCTATTAATGCTTTTTACAGATGTCGTTTCTTTTTATGATATTTTAATTTTTGAAAATTCGTGAAGATTATCTATTATGAATTTTAAAACACAATTCGTAAAATGTCATAAAACCGGGTTATTTTTATTTTGATTGAATGTAGAATTCGTTGTTTTACACTCTATGTGCGCTATCATAGCTCAGTGGTTAGAGCACTGGTCTTGTAAACCAGGGGTCGTGAGTTCAATCCTCACTGGTGGCTTTCGATGTAAAGTGCTATTAATGCATATTGCGTATTTCAATACTTTTCATGATATTTTAATTTTTGAAAATACCTGAAGATTATCTTTTTTGAATTTTAAAACACAATTTGTAAAATATCATAAAAATGAGTTATTTTTATTTTGATTGAATGTAGAATTCGTTGTTTTACACTCTATGTGCGCCATCATAGCTCAGTGGTTAGAGCACTGGTCTTGTAAACCAGGGGTCGTGAGTTCAATCCTCACTGGTGGCTTTCGTTATAAAGTGCTATTAATGCATATTGCGTTTTTCAATACGTTTCATAATATTTTAATTTTTGAAAATACCTTTTTTGAATTTTAAAACACAATTTGTAAAATGTCATAAAACCGGGTTATTTTTATTTTGATTGAATGTAGAATTCGTTGTTTTACACTCTATGTGCGCCATCATAGCTCAGTGGTTAGAGCACTGGTCTTGTAAACCAGGGGTCGTGAGTTCAATCCTCTCTGGTGGCTTTCGTTATAAAGTGCTACTAATGCAGATTGCGTATATCAATACTTTTCATAATATTTTAATTTTTGAAAATACCTGAAGATTATCTTTTTTGAATTTTAAAACACAATTTGTAAAATATCATAACACCGGGTTATTTTTATTTTGATTGAATGTAGAATTCGTTGTTTTACACTCTATGTGCGCCATCATAGCTCAGTGGTTAGAGCACTGGTCTTGTAAACCAGGGGTCGTGAGTTCAATCCTCACTGGTGGCTTTCGTTATAAAGTGCTATTAATGCTTATTACAGATGCCGTTTCTTTTTATGATATTTTAATTTTTGAAAATACGTGAAGATTATCTTTTTTGAATTTTAAAACACAATTTGTAAAATATCATTAAACCGGGTTATTTTTATTTTGATTGAATTTAGAATTCGTTGTTTTACACTCTAAGTGTGCCATCATAGCTCAGTGGTTAGAGCACTGGTCTTGTAAACCAGGGGTCGTGAGTTCAATCCTCACTGGTGGCTTTCGTTATAAACTGCTATTAATGCTTTTTACAGATGTCGTTTCTTTTTATGATATTTTAATTTTTGAAAATTCGTGAAGATTATCTATTATGAATTTTAAAACACAATTCGTAAAATGTCATAAAACCGGGTTATTTTTATTTTGATTGAATGTAGAATTCGTTGTTTTACACTCTATGTGCGCTATCATAGCTCAGTGGTTAGAGCACTGGTCTTGTAAACCAGGGGTCGTGAGTTCAATCCTCACTGGTGGCTTTCGATGTAAAGTGCTATTAATGCATATTGCGTATTTCAATACTTTTCATGATATTTTAATTTTTGAAAATACCTGAAGATTATCTTTTTTGAATTTTAAAACACAATTTGTAAAATATCATAAAAATGAGTTATTTTTATTTTGATTGAATGTAGAATTCGTTGTTTTACACTCTATGCGCGCCACTATAGCTCAGTGGTTAGAGCACTGGTCTCGTAAACCAGGGGTCGTGAGTTCAATCCTCACTGGTGGCTTTCGTTATAAACTGCTATTAATGCTTTTTACAGATGTCGTTTCTTTTTATGATATTTTAATTTTTGAAAATTCGTGAAGATTATCTTTTATGAATTTTAAAACACAATTTGTAAAATGTCATAAAACTGGGTTCTTTTTATTTTGATTGAATGTAGAATTCGTTGTTTTACACTCTATGCGCGCCACTATAGCTCAGTGGTTAGAGCACTGGTCTCGTAAACCAGGGGTCGTGAGTTCAATCCTGACTGGTGGCTTTCGATGTAAAGTGCTATTAATGCATACTGCGTATTTCAATACTTTTCATAATATTTTAATTTTTGAAAAAACCTGAAGATTATCTTTTTTGAATTTTAAAACACAATTTGTGAAATGTCATAAAACCGGGTTCTTTTTATTTTGATTGAATGTAGAATTCGTTGTTTTACAATCTATGTGCTCCGTCGTAGCTCAGTGGTTAGAGCACTGATCTTGTAAACCAGGGGTCGTGAGTTCAATCCTCACTGGTGGCTTTCGTTAAAAAGTGCTATTAATGCTTATTACAGATGTCGTTTCTTTTTATGATATATTAATTTTTGAAAATACGTGAAGATTATCTTTTTTGAATTTTAAAACACAATTTGTAAAATATCATAAAACCGGTTTATTTTTATTTTGATTGAATGCAGAATTCGTCGTTTTACACTCTTTGTGCGCCATCATAGCTCGGTGGTTAGAGCACTGGTCTTGTAAACCAGGGGTCGTGAGTTCAATCCTCACTGGTGGCTTTCGTTATAAACTGCTATTAATGCTTTTTACAGATGTCGTTTCTTTTTATGATATTTTAATTTTTGAAAATTCGTGAAGATTATCTATTATGAATTTTAAAACACAATTCGTAAAATGTCATAAAACCGGGTTATTTTTATTTTGATTGAATGTAGAATTCGTTGTTTTACACTCTATGTGCGCTATCATAGCTCAGTGGTTAGAGCACTGGTCTTGTAAACCAGGGGTCGTGAGTTCAATCCTCACTGGTGGCTTTCGATGTAAAGTGCTATTAATGCATATTGCGTATTTCAATACTTTTCATGATATTTTAATTTTTGAAAATACCTGAAGATTATCTTTTTTGAATTTTAAAACACAATTTGTAAAATATCATAAAAATGAGTTATTTTTATTTTGATTGAATGTAGAATTCGTTGTTTTACACTCTATGTGCGCCATCATAGCTCAGTGGTTAGAGCACTGGTCTTGTAAACCAGGGGTCGTGAGTTCAATCCTCACTGGTGGCTTTCGTTATAAAGTGCTATTAATGCATATTGCGTTTTTCAATACTTTTCATAATATTTTAATTTTTGAAAATACCTTTTTTGAATTTTAAAACACAATTTGTAAAATGTCATAAAACCGGGTTATTTTTATTTTGATTGAATGTAGAATTCGTTGTTTTACACTCTATGTGCGCCATCATAGCTCAGTGGTTAGAGCACTGGTCTTGTAAACCAGGGGTCGTGAGTTCAATCCTCTCTGGTGGCTTTCGTTATAAAGTGCTACTAATGCAGATTGCGTATATCAATACTTTTCATAATATTTTAGTTTTTGAAAATACCTGAAGATTATCTTTTTTGAATTTTAAAACACAATTTGTAAAATATCATAAAACCGGATTCTTTTTATTTTGATTGAATGTAGAATTCGTTGTTTTACACTCTTTGTGCGCCATCATAGCTCAGTGGTTAGAGCACTGGTCTTGTAAACCAGGGGTCGTGAGTTCAAACCTCACTGGTGGCTTTCGTTATAAACTGCTATTATTGCTTTTTACAGATGTCGTTTCTTTTTATGATATTTTAATTTTCGAAAATTCGTGAAGATTATCTATTATGAATTTTAAAACACAATTCGTAAAATGTCATAAAACCGGGTTATTTTTATTTTGATTGAATGTAGAATTCGTTGTTTTACACTCTATGTGCGCCATCATAGCTCAGTGGTTAGAGCACTGGTCTTGTAAACCAGGGGTCGTGAGTTCAATCCTCACTGGTGGCTTTCGTTATAAACTGCTGTTAATGCTTTTTACAGATGTCGTTTCTTTTTATGATATTTTAATTTTTGAAAATTCGTGAAGATTATCTTTATGAATTTTAAAACACAATTTGTAAAATGTCATAAAACTGGGTTCTTTTTATTTTGATTGAATGTAGAATTCGTTGTTTTACACTCTATGTGCGCCATCATAGCTCAGTGGTTAGAGCACTGGTCTTGTAAACCAGGGGTCGCGAGTTCAATCCTCACTGGTGGCTTTCGTTATAAAGTGCTATTAATGCATATTGCGTATTTCAATACTTTTCATGATATTTTAATTTTTGAAAATACCTGAAGATTATCTTTTTTGAACTTTAAAACACAATTTGTAAAATATCATAAAAATGAGTTATTTTTATTTTGATTGAATGTAGAATTCGTTGTTTTACACTCTATGCGCGCCACTATAGCTCAGTGGTTAGAGCACTGGTCTCGTAAACCAGGGGTCGTGAGTTCAATCCTCACTGGTGGCTTTCGTTATAAACTGCTATTAATGCTTTTTACAGATGTCGTTTCTTTTTATGATATTTTAATTTTTGAAAATTCGTGAAGATTATCTTTTATGAATTTTAAAACACAATTTGTAAAATGTCATAAAACTGGGTTCTTTTTATTTTGATTGAATGTAGAATTCGTTGTTTTACACTCTATGCGCGCCACTATAGCTCAGTGGATAGAGCACTGGTCTCGTAAACCAGGGGTCGTGAGTTCAATCCTCACTGGTGGCTTTCGATGTAAAGTGCTATTAATGCATACTGCGTATTTCAATACTTTTCATAATATTTTAATTTTTGAAAAAACCTGAAGATTATCTTTTTTGAATTTTAAAACACAATTTGTGAAATGTCATAAAACCGTGTTCTTTTTATTTTGATTGAATGTAGAATTCGTTGTTTTACAATCTATGTGCTCCGTCGTAGCTCAGTGGTTAGAGCACTGATCTTGTAAACCAGGGGTCGTGAGTTCAATCCTCACTGGTGGCTTTCGTTAAAAAGTGCTATTAATGCTTATTACAGATGTCGTTTCTTTTTATGATATATTAATTTTTGAAAATACGTGAAGATTATCTTTTTTGAATTTTAAAACACAATTTGTAAAATATCATAAAACCGGTTTATTTTTATTTTGATTGAATGCAGAATTCGTCGTTTTACACTCTTTGTGCGCCATCATAGCTCAGTGGTTAGAGCACTGGTCTTGTAAACCAGGGGTCGTGAGTTCAATCCTCACTGGTGGCTTTCGTTATAAACTGCTATTAATGCTTTTTACAGATGTCGTTTCTTTTTATGATATTTTAATTTTTGAAAATTCGTGAAGATTATCTATTATGAATTTTAAAACACAATTCGTAAAATGTCATAAAACCGGGTTATTTTTATTTTGATTGAATGTAGAATTCGTTGTTTTACACTCTATGTGCGCCATCATAGCTCAGTGGTTAGAGCACTGGTCTTGTAAACCAGGGGTCGTGAGTTCAATCCTCACTGGTGGCTTTCGATGTAAAGTGCTATTAATGCATATTGCGTATTTCAATACTTTTCATGATATTTTAATTTTTGAAAATACCTGAAGATTATCTTTTTTGAATTTTAAAACACAATTTGTAAAATATCATAAAAATGAGTTATTTTTATTTTGATTGAATGTAGAATTCGTTGTTTTACACTCTATGCGCGCCACTATAGCTCAGTGGTTAGAGCACTGGTCTCGTAAACCAGGGGTCGTGAGTTCAATCCTCACTGGTGGCTTTCGTTATAAACTGCTATTAATGCTTTTTACAGATGTCGTTTCTTTTTATGATATTTTAATTTTTGAAAATTCGTGAAGATTATCTTTTATGAATTTTAAAACACAATTTGTAAAATGTCATAAAACTGGGTTCTTTTTATTTTGATTGAATGTAGAATTCGTTGTTTTACACTCTATGCGCGCCACTATAGCTCAGTGGTTAGAGCACTGGTCTCGTAAATCAGGGGTCGTGAGTTCAATCCTCACTGGTGGCTTTCGATGTAAAGTGCTATTAATGCATACTGCGTATTTCAATACTTTTCATAATATTTTAATTTTTGAAAAAACCTGAAGATTATCTTTTTTGAATTTTAAAACACAATTTGTGAAATGTCATAAAACCGGGTTCTTTTTATTTTGATTGAATGTAGAATTCGTTGTTTTACAATCTATGTGCTCCGTCGTAGCTCAGTGGTTAGAGCACTGATCTTGTAAACCAGGGGTCGTGAGTTCAATCCTCACTGGTGGCTTTCGTTAAAAAGTGCTATTAATGCTTATTACAGATGTCGTTTCTTTTTATGATATATTAATTTTTGAAAATACGTGAAGATTATCTTTTTTGAATTTTAAAACACAATTTGTAAAATATCATAAAACCGGTTTATTTTTATTTTGATTGAATGCAGAATTCGTCGTTTTACACTCTTTGTGCGCCATCATAGCTCGGTGGTTAGAGCACTGGTCTTGTAAACCAGGGGTCGTGAGTTCAATCCTCACTGGTGACTTTCCTTATAAAGTGCTATTAATGCTTATTACAGATGTCGTTTCTTTTTATGATATTTTAGTATTTAAAAATACGTGAAGATTATCTTTTTTGAATTTTAAAACACAATTTGTAAAATATCATAACACCGGGTTATTTTTATTTTGATTGAATGTAGAATTCGTTGTTTTACACTCTATGTGTGCCATCATAGCTCAGTGGTTAGAGCACTGGTCTTGTAAACCGGGGGTCGTGAGTTCAATCCTCACTGGTGGCTTACGATGTAAAGTGCTATTAATGCATATTGCATATTTCAATACTTTTCATGGTATTTTAATTTTTGAAAATACCTGAAGATTATCTTTTTTGAATTTTAAAACACAATTTGTAAAATATCATAAAAATGAGTTATTTTTATTTTGATTGAATGTAGAATTCGTTGTTTTACACTCTATGTGCACCATCATAGCTCAGTGGTTAGAGCACTGGTCTTGTAAACCAGGGGTCGTGAGTTCAATCCTCACTGGTGGCTTTCGTTATAAAGTGCTATTAATGCATATTGCGTTTTTCAATACTTTTCATAATATTTTAATTTTTGAAAATACCTTTTTTGAATTTTAAAACACAATTTGTAAAATGTCATAAAACCGGGTTATTTTTATTTTGATTGAATGTAGAATTCGTTGTTTTACACTCTATGCGCGCCATTATAGCTCAGTGGTTAGAGCACTGGTCTTGTAAACCAGGGGTCGTGAGTTCAATCCTCTCTGGTGGCTTTCGTTATAAAGTGCTACTAATGCAGATTGCGTATATCAATACTTTTCATAATATTTTAATTTTTGAAAATACCTGAAGATTATCTTTTTTGAATTTTAAAACACAATTTGTAAATATCATAAAACCGGATTCTTTTTATTTTGATTGAATGTAGAATTCGTTGTTTTACACTCTTTGTGCGCCATCATAGCTCAGTGGTTAGAGCACTGGTCTTGTAAGCCAGGGGTCGTGAGTTCAATCCTCACTGGTGGCTTTCGTTATGAACTGCTATTAATGCTTTTTACAGATGTCGTTTCTTTTTATGATATTTTAATTTTCGAAAATTCGTGAAGATTATCTATTATGAATTTTAAAACACAATTCGTAAAATGTCATAAAACCGGGTTATTTTTATTTTGATTGAATGTAGAATTCGTTGTTTTACACTCTATGTGCGCCATCATAGCTCAGTGGTTAGAGCACTGGTCTTGTAAACCAGGGGTCGTGAGTTCAATCCTCTCTGGTGGCTTTCGATGTAAAGTGCTATTAATGCATATTGCGTATTTCAATACTTTTCATGATATTTTAATTTTTGAAAATACCTGAAGATTATCTTTTTTGAATTTTAAAACTCAATTTGTAAAATATCATAAAAATGAGTTATTTTTATTTTGATTGAATGTAGAATTCGTTGTTTTACAATCTATGTGCTCCGTCGTAGCTCAGTGGTTAGAGCACTGATCTTGTAAACCAGGGGTCGTGAGTTCAATCCTCACTGGTGGCTTTCGTTATAAACTGCTATTAATGCTTTTTACAGATGTCGTTTCTTTTTATGATATTTGAATTTTTGAAAATACCTGAAGATTATCTTCTATGAATTTTAAAACACAATTTGTAAAATGTCATAAAACTGGGTTCTTTTTATTTTGATTGAATGTAGAATTCGTTGTTTTACACTCTATGCGCGCCACTATAGCTCAGTGGTTAGAGCACTGGTCTCGTAAACCAGGGGTCGTGAGTTCAATCCTCACTGGTGGCTTTCGATGTAAAGTGCTATTAATGCATACTGCGTATTTCAATACTTTTCATAATATTTTAATTTTTGAAAAAACCTGAAGATTATCTTTTTTGAATTTTAAAACACAATTTGTGAAATGTCATAAAACCGGGTTCTTTTTATTTTGATTGAATGTAGAATTCGTTGTTTTACAATCTATGTGCTCCGTCGTAGCTCAGTGGTTAGAGCACTGATCTTGTAAACCAGGGGTCGTGAGTTCAATCCTCACTGGTGGCTTTCGTTAAAAAGTGCTATTAATGCTTATTACAGATGTCGTTTCTTTTTATGATATATTAATTTTTGAAAATACGTGAAGATTATCTTTTTTGAATTTTAAAACACAATTTGTAAAATATCATAAAACCGGTTTATTTTTATTTTGATTGAATGCAGAATTCGTCGTTTTACACTCTTTGTGCGCCATCATAGCTCGGTGGTTAGAGCACTGGTCTTGTAAACCAGGGGTCGTGAGTTCAATCCTCACTGGTGACTTTCGTTATAAAGTGCTATTAATGCTTATTACAGATGTCGTTTCTTTTTATGATATTTTAGTATTTAAAAATACGTGAAGATTATCTTTTTTGAATTTTAAAACACAATTTGTAAAATATCATAACACCGGGTTATTTTTATTTTGATTGAATGTAGAATTCGTTGTTTTACACTCTATGTGTGCCATCATAGCTCAGTGGTTAGAGCACTGGTCTTGTAAACCGGGGGTCGTGAGTTCAATCCTCACTGGTGGCTTTCGATGTAAAGTGCTATTAATGCATATTGCATATTTCAATACTTTTCATGGTATTTTAATTTTTGAAAATACCTGAAGATTATCTTTTTTGAATTTTAAAACACAATTTGTAAAATATCATAAAAATGAGTTATTTTTATTTTGATTGAATGTAGAATTCGTTGTTTTACACTCTATGTGCGCCATCATAGCTCAGTGGTTAGAGCACTGGTCTTGTAAACCAGGGGTCGTGAGTTCAATCCTCACTGGTGGCTTTCGTTATAAAGTGCTATTAATGCATATTGCGTTTTTCAATACTTTTCATAATATTTTAATTTTTGAAAATACCTTTTTTGAATTTTAAAACACAATTTGTAAAATGTCATAAAACCGGGTTATTTTTATTTTGATTGAATGTAGAATTCGTTGTTTTACACTCTATGTGCGCCATCATAGCTCAGTGGTTAGAGCACTGGTCTTGTAAACCAGGGGTCGTGAGTTCAATCCTCTCTGGTGGCTTTCGTTATAAAGTGCTACTAATGCAGATTGCGTATATCAATACTTTTCATAATATTTTAATTTTTGAAAATACCTGAAGATTATCTTTTTTGAATTTTAAAACACAATTTGTAAATATCATAAAACCGGATTCTTTTTATTTTGATTGAATGTAGAATTCGTTGTTTTACACTCTTTGTGCGCCATCATAGCTCAGTGGTTAGAGCACTGGTCTTGTAAGCCAGGGGTCGTGAGTTCAATCCTCACTGGTGGCTTTCGTTATGAACTGCTATTAATGCTTTTTACAGATGTCGTTTCTTTTTATGATATTTTAATTTTCGAAAATTCGTGAAGATTATCTATTATGAATTTTAAAACACAATTCGTAAAATGTCATAAAACCGGGTTATTTTTATTTTGATTGAATGTAGAATTCGTTGTTTTACACTGTATGTGCGCCATCATAGCTCAGTGGTTAGAGCACTGGTCTTGTAAACCAGGGGTCGTGAGTTCAATCCTCACTGGTGGCTTTCGATGTAAAGTGCTATTAATGCATATTGCGTATTTCAATACTTTTCATGATATTTTAATTTTTGAAAATACCTGAAGATTATCTTTTTTGAATTTTAAAACTCAATTTGTAAAATATCATAAAAATGAGTTATTTTTATTTTGATTGAATGTAGAATTCGTTGTTTTACACTCTTTGTGCGCGAGCATAGCTCAGTGGTTAGAGCACTGGGCTTGTAAACCAGGGGTCGTGAGTTCAATCCTCACTGGTGGCTTTCGTTATAAACTGCTATTAATGCTTTTTACAGATGTCGTTTCTTTTTATGATATTTTAATTTTTGAAAATTCGTGAAGATTATCTTTTATGAATTTTAAAACACAATTTGTAAAATGTCATAAAACCGGGTTATTTTTATTTTGATTGAACGTAGAATTCGTTGTTTTACACTGTATGTGCGCCATCATAGCTCAGTGGTTAGAGTACTGGTCTTGTAAACCAGGGGTCGTGAGTTCAATCCTCACTGGTGGCTTTCGTTATAAAGTGCTATTAATGCTTATTACAGATGTCGTTTCTTTTTATGATATTTTAGTATTTAAAAATACGTGAAGATTATCTTTTTTGAATTTTAAAACACAATTTGTAAAATATCATAACACCGGGTTATTTTTATTTTGATTGAATGTAGAATTCGTTGTTTTACACTCTATGTGCGCCATCATAGCTCAGTGGTTAGAGCACTGGTCTTGTAAACCGGGGGTCGTGAGTTCAATCCTCACTGGTGGCTTTCGATGTAAAGTGCTATTAATGCATATTGCATATTTCAATACTTTTCATGGTATTTTAATTTTTGAAAATACCTGAAGATTAATCTTTTTTGAATTTTAAAACACAATTTGTAAAATATCATAAAAATGAGTTATTTTTATTTTGATTGAATGTAGAATTCGTTGTTTTACACTCTATGTGCGCCATCATAGCTCAGTGGTTAGAGCACTGGTCTTGTAAACCAGGGGTCGTGAGTTCAATCCTCACTGGTGGCTTTCGTTATAAAGTGCTATTAATGCATATTGCGTTTTTCAATACTTTTCATAATATTTTAATTTTTGAAAATACCTTTTTTGAATTTTAAAACACAATTTGTAAAATGTCATAAAACCGGGTTATTTTTATTTTGATTGAATGTAGAATTCGTTGTTTTACACTCTATGTGCGCCATTATAGCTCAGTGGTTAGAGCACTGGTCTTGTAAACCAGGGGTCGTGAGTTCAATCCTCACTGGTGGCTTTCGATGTAAAGTGCTATTAATGCATGTTGCGTATTTCAATACTTTTCATGATATTTTAATTTTTGAAAATACCTGAAGATTATCTTTTTTGAATTTTAAAACACAATTTTTAAAATATCATAAAAATGAGTTATTTTTATTTTGATTGAATGTAGAATTCGTTGTTTTACACTCTATGCGCGCCACTATAGCTCAGTGGTTAGAGCACTGGTCTCGTAAACCAGGGGTCGTGAGTTCAATCCTCACTGGTGGCTTTCGTTATAAACTGCTATTAATGCTTTTTACAGATGTCGTTTCTTTTTATGATATTTTCATTTTTGAAAATTCGTGAAGATTATCTTTATGAATTTTAAAACACAATTTGTAAAATGTCATAAAACTGGGTTCTTTTTATTTTGATTGAATGTAGAATTCGTTGTTTTACACTCTTTGTGCGCCATCATAGATCAGTGGTTAGAGCACTGGTCTTGAAAACCAAGGGTCGTGAGTTCAATCGTCACTGGTGGCTTTCGTTATAAAGTGCTAATAATGCTTATTACGGATGTCGTTCCTCTTTATGATATTTTTATTTTTGAAAATACGTGAAGATTATCTTTTTTGAATTTTAAAACACAATTTGTAAAATATCATAAAACCGGGTTATTTTTATTTTGATTGAATTTAGAATTCGTTGTTTTACACTTCAAGTGTGCCATCATAGCTCAGTGGTTAGAGCACTGGTCTTGTAAACCAGGGGTCGCGAGTTCAATCCTCACTGGTGGCTTTCGTTATAAAGTGATATTAGTGCTTATTACAGATGTCGTTTCTTTTTATGATATTTTAATTTTTGAAAATACGTGAAGATTATCTTTTTTGAATTTTAAAACACAATTTGTAAAATATCATAAAACCGGGTTATTTTTATTTTGATTGAATTTAGAATTCGTTGTTTTACACTCTTTGTGCGCCATCATAGATCAGTGGTTAGAGCACTGGTCTTGAAAACCAAGGGTCGTGAGTTCAATCCTCACTGGTGGCTTTCGTTATAAAGTGCTATTAATGCTTATTACAGATGTCGTTTCTTTTTATGATATATTAATTTTTTAAAATACGTGAAGATTATCTTTTTTGAATTTTAAAACACAATTTGTAAAATATCATAAAACCGGTTTATTTTTATTTTGATTGAATGCAGAATTCGTCGTTTTACACTCTTTGTGCGCCATCATAGCTCGGTGGTTAGAGCACTGGTCTTGTAAACCAGGGGTCGTGAGTTCAATCCTCACTGGTGACTTTCGTTATAAAGTGCTATTAATGCTTATTACAGATGTCGTTTCTTTTTATGATATTTTAGTATTTAAAAATACGTGAAGATTATCTTTTTTGAATTTTAAAACACAATTTGTAAAATATCATAACACCGGGTTATTTTTATTTTGATTGAATGTAGAATTCGTTGTTTTACACTCTATGTGCGCCATCATAGCTCATTGGTTAGAGCACTGGTCTTGTAAACCAGGGGTCGTGAGTTCAATCCTCACTGGTGGCTTTCGATGTAAAGTGCTATTAATGCATATTGCATATTTCAATACTTTTCATGGTATTTTAATTTTTGAAAATACCTGAAGATTATCTTTTTTGAAATTTAAAACACAATTTGTAAAATATCATAAAAATGAGTTATTTTTATTTTGATTGAATGTAGAATTCGTTGTTTTACACTCTATGTGCGCCATCATAGCTCAGTGGTTAGAGCACTGGTCTTGTAAACCAGGGGTCGTGAGTTCAATCCTCACTGGTGGCTTTCGTTATAAAGTGCTATTAATGCATATTGCGTTTTTCAATACTTTTCATAATATTTTAATTTTTGAAAATACCTTTTTTGAATTTTAAAACACAATTTGTAAAATGTCATAAAACCGGGTTATTTTTATTTTGATTGAATGTAGAATTCGTTGTTTTACACTCTATGTGTGCCAAAATAGCTCAGTGGTTAGAGCACTGATCTTGTAAACCAGGGGTCGCGGGTTCAATCCTCACTGGTGGCTTTCGTTATAAAGTGATATTAGTGCTTATTACAGATGTCGTTTCTTTCTATGATATTTTAATTTTTGAAATTTTGTGAAGATTATCTTTTTTGAATTTTAAAACACAATTTGTAAAATATCATAAAACCGGGTTATTTTTATTTTGATTGAATTTAGAATTCGTTGTTTTACACTCTAAGTGTGCCATCATAGCTCAGTGGTTAGAGCACTGGTCTTGTAAACCAGGGGTCGTGAGTTCAATCCTCACTGGTGGCTTTCGTCATAAAGTGCTATTAATGCTTATTACAGATGTCGTTTCTTTTTATGACATTTTAATTTTTGAAAATACGTGAAGATTATCTTTTTTGAATTTTAAAACACAATTTGTAAAATATCATTAAACCGGGTTATTTTTATTTTGATTGAATTTAGAATTCGTTGTTTTACACTCTAAGTGTGCCATCATTGCTCAGTGGTTAGAGCACTGGTCTTGTAAACCAGGGGTCGTGAGTTCAATCCTCAATGGTGGATTTCGTTATAAACTGCTATTAATGCTTTTTACAGATGTCGTTTCTTTTTATGATATTTTAATTTTTGAAAATTCGTGAAGATTATCTATTATGAATTTTAAAACACAATTCGTAAAATGTCATAAAACCGGGTTATTTTTATTTTGATTGAATGTAGAATTCGTTGTTTTACACTCTATGTGCGCCATCATAGCTCAGTGGTTAGAGCACTGGTCTTGTAAACCAGGGGTCGTGAGTTCAATCCTTACTGGTGGCTTTCGATGTAAAGTGCTATTAATGCATACTGCGTATTTCAATACTTTTCATAATATTGTAATTTTTGAAAAAACCTGAAGATTATCTTTTTTGAATTTTAAAACACAATTTGTGAAATGTCATAAAACCGGGTTCTTTTTATTTTGATTGAATGTAGAATTCGTTGTTTTACAATCTATGTGCTCCGTCGTAGCTCAGTGGTTAGAGCACTGATCTTGTAAACCAGGAGTCGTGAGTTCAATCCTCACTGGTGGCTTTCGTTAAAAAGTGCTATTAATGCTTATTACAGATGTCGTTTCTTTTTATGATATATTAATTTTTGAAAATACGTGAAGATTATCTTTTTTGAATTTTAAAACACAATTTGTAAAATATCATAAAACCGGTTTATTTTTATTTTGATTGAATGCAGAATTCGTCGTTTTACACTCTATGTGTGCCATCATAGCTCAGTGGTTAGAGCACTGGTCTTGTAAACCGGGGGTCGTGAGTTCAATCCTCACTGGTGGCTTTCGATGTAAAGTTCTATTAATGCATATTGCATATTTCAATACTTTTCATGGTATTTTAATTTTTGAAAATACCTGAAGATTATCTTTTTTGAATTTTAAAACACAATTTGTAAAATATCATAAAAATGAGTTATTTTTATTTTGATTGAATGTAGAATTCGTTGTTTTACACTCTATGTGCGCCATCATAGCTCAGTGGTTAGAGCACTGGTCTTGTAAAACAGGGGTCGTGAGTTCAATTCTCACTGGTGGCTTTCGTTATAAAGTGCTATTAATGCATATTGCGTTTTTCAATACTTTTCATAATATTTTAATTTTTGAAAATACCTTTTTTGAATTTTAAAACACAATTTGTAAAATGTCATAAAACCGGGTTATTTTTATTT
Organism: Parasteatoda lunata; assembly: GCA_949128135.1. Lineage (NCBI taxonomy): Eukaryota > Metazoa > Arthropoda > Arachnida > Araneae > Theridiidae > Parasteatoda > Parasteatoda lunata. The sequence goes on from OX421975.1 coordinate 100,261,837, forward strand.
TGATTGAATGTAGAATTCGTTGTTTTACACTCTATGTGCGCCATCATAGCTCAGTGGTTAGAGCACTGGTCTTGTAAACCAGGGGTCGTGAGTTCAATCCTCTCTGGTGGCTTTCGTTATAAAGTGCTACTAATGCAGATTGCGTATATCAATACTTTTCATAATATTTTAATTTTTGAAAATACCTGAAGATTATCTTTTTTGAATTTTAAAACACAATTTGTAAATATCATAAAACCGGATTCTTTTTATTTTGATTGAATGTAGAATTCGTTGTTTTACACTCTTTGTGCGCCATTATAGCTCAGTGGTTAGAGCACTGGTCTTGTAAGCCAGGGGTCGTGAGTTCAATCCTCACTGGTGGCTTTCGTTATGAACTGCTATTAATGCTTTTTACAGATGTCGTTTCTTTTTATGATATTTTAATTTTCGAAAATTCGTGAAGATTATCTATTATGAATTTTAAAACACAATTCGTAAAATGTCATAAAACCGGGTTATTTTTATTTTGATTGAATGTAGAATTCGTTGTTTTACACTCTATGTGCGCCATCATAGCTCAGTGGTTAGAGCACTGGTCTTGTAAACCAGGGGTCGTGAGTTCAATCCTCACTGGTGGCTTTCGATGTAAAGTGCTATTAATGCATATTGCGTATTTCAATACTTTTCATGATATTTTAATTTTTGAAAATACCTGAAGATTATCTTTTTTGAATTTTAAAACTCAATTTGTAAAATATCATAAAAATGAGTTATTTTTATTTTGATTGAATGTAGAATTCGTTGGTTTACAATCTATGTGCTCCGTCGTAGCTCAGTGGTTAGAGCACTGATCTTGTAAACCAGGGGTCGTGAGTTCAATCCTCACTGGTGGCTTTCGTTATAAACTGCTATTAATGCTTTTTACAGATGTCGTTTCTTTTTATGATATTTTAATTTTTGAAAATACCTGAAGATTATCTTTTATGAATTTTAAAACACAATTTGTAAAATGTCATAAAACTGGGTTCTTTTTATTTTGATTGAATGTAGAATTCGTTGTTTTACACTCTATGCGCGCCACTATAGCTCAGTGGTTAGAGCACTGGTCTCGTAAACCAGGGGTCGTGAGTTCAATCCTCACTGGTGGCTTTCGATGTAAAGTGCTATTAATGCATACTGCGTATTTCAATACTTTTCATAATATTTTAATTTTTGAAAAAACCTGAAGATTATCTTTTTTGAATTTTAAAACACAATTTGTGAAATGTCATAAAACCGGGTTCTTTTTATTTTGATTGAATGTAGAATTCGTTGTTTTACAATCTATGTGCTCCGTCGTAGCTCAGTGGTTAGAGCACTGATCTTGTAAACCAGGGGTCGTGAGTTCAATCCTCACTGGTGGCTTTCGTTAAAAAGTACTATTAATGCTTATTACAGATGTCGTTTCTTTTTATGATATATTAATTTTTGAAAATACGTGAAGATTATCTTTTTTGAATTTTAAAACACAATTTGTAAAATATCATAAAACCGGTTTATTTTTATTTTGATTGAATGCAGAATTCGTCGTTTTACACTCTTTGTGCGCCATCATAGCTCGGTGGTTAGAGCACTGGTCTTGTAAACCAGGGGTCGTGAGTTCAATCCTCACTGGTGACTTTCCTTATAAAGTGCTATTAATGCTTATTACAGATGTCGTTTCTTTTTATGATATTTTAGTATTTAAAAATACGTGAAGATTATCTTTTTTGAATTTTAAAACACAATTTGTAAAATATCATAACACCGGGTTATTTTTATTTTGATTGAATGTAGAATTCGTTGTTTTACACTCTATGTGTGCCATCATAGCTCAGTGGTTAGAGCACTGGTCTTGTAAACCGGGGGTCGTGAGTTCAATCCTCACTGGTGGCTTTCGATGTAAAGTGCTATTAATGCATATTGCATATTTCAATACTTTTCATGGTATTTTAATTTTTGAAAATACCTGAAGATTATCTTTTTTGAATTTTAAAACACAATTTGTAAAATATCATAAAAATGAGTTATTTTTATTTTGATTGAATGTAGAATTCGTTGTTTTACACTCTATGTGCGCCTTCATAGATCAGTGGTTAGAGCACTGGTCTTGTAAACCAGGGGTCGTGAGTTCAATCCTCACTGGTGGCTTTCGTTATAAAGTGCTATTAATGCATATTGCGTTTTTCAATACTTTTCATAATATTTTAATTTTTGAAAATACCTTTTTTGAATTTTAAAACACAATTTGTAAAATGTCATAAAACCGGGTTATTTTTATTTTGATTGAATGTAGAATTCGTTGTTTTACACTCTATGTGCGCCATCATAGCTCAGTGGTTAGAGCACTGGTCTTGTAAACCAGGGGTCGTGAGTTCAATCCTCTCTGGTGGCTTTCGTTATAAAGTGCTACTAATGCAGATTGCGTATATCAATACTTTTCATAATATTTTAATTTTTGAAAATACCTGAAGATTATCTTTTTTGAATTTTAAAACACAATTTGTAAATATCATAAAACCGGATTCTTTTTATTTTGATTGAATGTAGAATTCGTTGTTTTACACTCTTTGTGCGCCATCATAGCTCAGTGGTTAGAGCACTGGTCTTGTAAGCCATGGGTCGTGAGTTCAATCCTCACTGGTGGCTTTCGTTATGAACTGCTATTAATGCTTTTTACAGATGTCGTTTCTTTTTATGATATTTTAATTTTCGAAAATTCGTGAAGATTATCTATTATGAATTTTAAAACACAATTCGTAAAATGTCATAAAACCGGGTTATTTTTATTTTGATTGAATGTAGAATTCGTTGTTTTACACTCTATGTGCGCCATCATAGCTCAGTGGTTAGAGCACTGGTCTTGTAAACCAGGGGTCGTGAGTTCAATCCTCACTGGTGGCTTTCGATGTAAAGTGCTATTAATGCATATTGCGTATTTCAATACTTTTCATGATATTTTAATTTTTGAAAATACCTGAAGATTATCTTTTTTGAATTTTAAAACTCAATTTGTAAAATATCATAAAAATGAGTTATTTTTATTTTGATTGAATGTAGAATTCGTTGTTTTACACTCTTTGTGCGCGCGCATAGCTCAGTGGTTAGAGCACTGGGCTTGTAAACCAGGGGTCGTGAGTTCAATCCTCACTGGTGGCTTTCGTTATAAACTGCTATTAATGCTTTTTACAGATGTCGTTTCTTTTTATGATATTTTAATTTTTGAAAATTCGTGAAGATTATCTTTTATGAATTTTAAAACACAATTTGTAAAATGTCATAAAACCGGGTTATTTTTATTTTGATTGAATGTAGAATTCGTTGTTTTACACTGTATGTGCGCCATCATAGCTCAGTGGTTAGAGTACTGGTCTTGTAAACCAGGGGTCGTGAGTTCAATCCTCACTGGTGGCTTTCGTTATAAAGTGCTATTAATGCAGATTGCGTATTTCAATACTTTTCATAATATTTTAATTTTTGAAAATACCTGAAGATTATCTTTTTTGAATTTTAAAACACAATTTGTAAAATATCATAAAACCGGGTTATTTTTATTTTGATTGAATTTAGAATTCGTTGTTTTACACTCTAAGTGTGCCATCATAGCTCAGTGGTTAGAGCACTGGTCTTGTAAACCAGGGGTCGTGAGTTCAATCCTCACTGGTGGCTTTCGTTATAAAGTGCTATTAATGCTTATTACAGATGTCGTTTCTTTTTATGACATTTTAATTTTTGAAAATACGTGAAGATTATCTTTTTTGAATTTTAAAACACAATTTGTAAAATATCATTAAACCGGGTTATTTTTATTTTGATTGAATTTAGAATTCGTTGTTTTACACTCTAAGTGTGCCATCATAGCTCAGTGGTTAGAGCACTGGTCTTGTAAACCAGGGGTCGTGAGTTCAATCCTCACTGGTGGCTTTCGTTATAAACTGCTATTAATGCTTTTTACAGATGTCGTTTCTTTTTATGATATTTTAATTTTTGAAAATTCGTGAAGATTATCTATTATGAATTTTAAAACACAATTCGTAAAATGTCATAAAACCGGGTTATTTTTATTTTGATTGAATGTAGAATTCGTTGTTTTACACTCTATGTGCGCCATCATAGCTCAGTGGTTAGAGCACTGGTCTTGTAAACCAGGGGTCGTGAGTTCAATCCTCACTGGTGGCTTTCGATGTAAAGTGCTTTTAATGCATATTGCGTATTTCAATACTTTTCATGATATTTTAATTTTTGAAAATACCTGAAGATTATCTTTTTTGAATTTTAAAACACAATTTGTAAAATATCATAAAAATGAGTTATTTTTATTTTGATTGAATGTAGAATTCGTTGTTTTACACTCTATGCGCGCCACTGTAGCTCAGTGGTTAGAGCACTGGTCTCGTAAACCAGGGGTCGTGAGTTCAATCCTGACTGGAGGCTTTCGTTATAAACTGCTATTAATGCTTTTTACAGATGTCGTTTCTTTTTATGATATTTTAATTTTTGAAAATTCGTGAAGATTATCTTTTATGAATTTTAAAACACAATTTGTAAAATGTCATAAAACTGGGTTCTTTTTATTTTGATTGAATGTAGAATTCGTTGTTTTACACTCTATGCGCGCCACTATAGCTCAGTGGTTAGAGCACTGGTCTCGTAAACCAGGGGTCGTGAGTTCAATCCTGACTGGTGGCTTTCGATGTAAAGTGCTATTAATGCATACTGCGTATTTCAATACTTTTCATAATATTTTAATTTTTGAAAAAACCTGAAGATTATCTTTTTTGAATTTTAAAACACAATTTGTGAAATGTCATAAAACCGGGTTCTTTTTATTTTGATTGAATGTAGAATTCGTTGTTTTACAATCTATGTGCTCCGTCGTAGCTCAGTGGTTAGAGCACTGATCTTGTAAACCAGGGGTCGTGAGTTCAATCCTCACTGGTGGCTTTCGTTAAAAAGTGCTATTAATGCTTATTACAGATGTCGTTTCTTTTTATGATATATTAATTTTTGAAAATACGTGAAGATTATCTTTTTTGAATTTTAAAACACAATTTGTAAAATATCATAAAACCGGTTTATTTTTATTTTGATTGAATGCAGAATTCGTCGTTTTACACTCTTTGTGCGCCATCATAGCTCGGTGGTTAGAGCACTGGTCTTGTAAACCAGGGGTCGTGAGTTCAATCCTCACTGGTGACTTTCGTTATAAAGTGCTATTAATGCTTATTACAGATGTCGTTTCTTTTTATGATATTTTAGTATTTAAAAATACGTGAAGATTATCTTTTTTGAATTTTAAAACACAATTTGTAAAATATCATAACACCGGGTTATTTTTATTTTGATTGAATGTAGAATTCGTTGTTTTACACTCTATGTGCGCCATCATAGCTCAGTGGTTAGAGCACTGGTCTTGTAAACCGGGGGTCGTGAGTTCAATCCTCACTGGTGGCTTTTGATGTAAAGTGCTATTAATGCATATTGCATATTTCAATACTTTTCATGGTATTTTAATTTTTGAAAATACCTGAAGATTAATCTTTTTTGAATTTTAAAACACAATTTGTAAAATATCATAAAAATGAGTTATTTTTATTTTGATTGAATGTAGAATTCGTTGTTTTACACTCTATTGGCGCCATCATAGCTCAGTGGTTAGAGCACTGGTCTTGTAAACCAGGGGCGTGAGTTCAATCCTCACTGGTGGCTTTCGTTATAAAGTGCTATTAATGCATATTGCGTTTTTCAATACTTTTCATAATATTTTAATTTTTGAAAATACCTTTTTTGAATTTTAAAACACAATTTGTAAAATGTCATAAAACCGGGTTATTTTTATTTTGATTGAATGTAGAATTCGTTGTTTTACACTCTATGTGCGCCATCATAGCTCAGTGGTTAGAGCACTGGTCTTGTAAACCAGGGGTCGTGAGTTCAATCCTCTCTGGTGGCTTTCGTTATAAAGTGCTACTAATGCAGATTGCGTATATCAATACTTTTCATAATATTTTAATTTTTGAAAATACCTGAAGATTATCTTTTTTGAATTTTAAAACACAATTTGTAAAATATCATAAAACCGGATTCTTTTTATTTTGATTGAATGTAGAATTCGTTGTTTTACACTCTTTGTGCGCCATCATAGCTCAGTGGTTAGAGCACTGGTCTTGTAAACCAGGGGTCGTGAGTTCAATCCTCACTGGTGGCTTTCGTTATAAACTGCTATTAATGCTTTTTACAGATGTCGTTTCTTTTTATGATATTTTAATTTTCGAAAATTCGTGAAGATTATCTATTATGAATTTTAAAACACAATTCGTAAAATGTCATAAAACCGGGTTATTTTTATTTTGATTGAATGTAGAATTCGTTGTTTTACACTCTATGTGCGCCATCATAGCTCAGTGGTTAGAGCACTGGTCTTGTAAACCAGGGGTCGTGAGTTCAATCCTCACTGGTGGCTTTCGATGTAAAGTGCTATTAATGCATATTGCGTATTTCAATACTTTTCATGATATTTTAATTTTTGAAAATACCTGAAGATTATCTTTTTTGAATTTTAAAACTCAATTTGTAAAATATCATAAAAATGAGTTATTTTTATTTTGATTGAATGTAGAATTCGTTGTTTTACACTCTTTGTGCGCGAGCATAGCTCAGTGGTTAGAGCACTGGTCTTGTAAACCAGGGGTCGTGAGTTCAATCCTCTCTGGTGGCTTTCGTTATAAAGTGCTACTAATGCAGATTGCGTATATCAATACTTTTCATAATATTTTAATTTTTGAAAATACCTGAAGATTATCTTTTTTGAATTTTAAAACACAATTTGTAAAATATCATAAAACCGGATTCTTTTTATTTTGATTGAATGTAGAATTCGTTGTTTTACACTCTTTGTGCGCCATCATAGCTCAGTGGTTAGAGCACTGGTCTTGTAAACCAGGGGTCGTGAGTTCAATCCTCACTGGTGGCTTTCGTTATAAACTGCTATTAATGCTTTTTACAGATGTCGTTTCTTTTTATGATATTTTAATTTTCGAAAATTCGTGAAGATTATCTATTATGAATTTTAAAACACAATTCGTAAAATGTCATAAAACCGGGTTATTTTTATTTTGATTGAATGTAGAATTCGTTGTTTTACACTCTATGTGCGCCATCATAGCTCAGTGGTTAGAGCACTGGTCTTGTAAACCAGGGGTCGTGAGTTCAATCCTCACTGGTGGCTTTCGATGTAAAGTGCTATTAATGCATATTGCGTATTTCAATACTTTTCATGATATTTTAATTTTTGAAAATACCTGAAGATTATCTTTTTTGAATTTTAAAACTCAATTTGTAAAATATCATAAAAATGAGTTATTTTTATTTTGATTGAATGTAGAATTCGTTGTTTTACACTCTTTGTGCGCGAGCATAGCTCAGTGGTTAGAGCACTGGGCTTGTAAACCAGGGGTCGTGAGTTCAATCCTCACTGGTGGCTTTCGTTATAAACTGCTATTAATGCTTTTTACAGATGTCGTTTCTTTTTATGATATTTTAATTTTTGAAAATTCGTGAAGATTATCTTTTTTGAATTTTAAAACACAATTTGTAAAATATCATAAAACCGGGTTATTTTTATTTTGATTGAAATTAGAATTCGTTGTTTTACACTTCAAGTGTGCCATAATAGCTCAGTGGTTAGAGCACTGATCTTGTAAACCAGGGTCGCGGGTTCAATCCTCACTGGTGGCTTTCGTTATAAAGTGATATTAGTGCTTATTACAGATGTCGTTTCTTTCTATGATATTTTAATTTTTGAAAATATGTGAAGATTATCTTTTTTGAATTTTAAAACACAATTTGTAAAATATCATAAAACCGGGTTATTTTTATTTTGATTGAATTTAGAATTCGTTGTTTTACACTCTAAGTGTGCCATCATAGCTCAGTGGTTAGAGCACTGGTCTTGTAAACCAGGGGTCGTGAGTTCAATCCTCACTGGTGGCTTTCGTTATAAAGTGCTATTAATGCTTATTACAGATGTCGTTTCTTTTTATGACATTTTAATTTTTGAAAATACGTGAAGATTATCTTTTTTGAATTTTAAAACACAATTTGTAAAATATCATTAAACCGGGTTATTTTTATTTTGATTGAATTTAGAATTCGTTGTTTTACACTCTAAGTGTGCCATCATAGCTCAGTGGTTAGAGCACTGGTCTTGTAAACCAGGGGTCGTGAGTTCAATCCTCACTGGTGGCTTTCGTTATAAACTGCTATTAATGCTTTTTACAGATGTCGTTTCTTTTTATGATATTTTAATTTTTGAAAATTCGTGAAGATTATCTATTATGAATTTTAAAACACAATTCGTAAAATGTCATAAAACCGGGTTATTTTTATTTTGATTGAATGTAGAATTCGTTGTTTTACACTCTATGTGCGCCATCATAGCTCAGTGGTTAGAGCACTGGTCTTGTAAACCAGGGGTCGTGAGTTCAATCCTCACTGGTGGCTTTCGATGTAAAGTGCTTTTAATGCATATTGCGTATTTCAATACTTTTCATGATATTTTAATTTTTGAAAATACCTGAAGATTATCTTTTTTGAATTTTAAAACACAATTTGTAAAATATCATAAAAATGAGTTATTTTTATTTTGATTGAATGTAGAATTCGTTGTTTTACACTCTATGCGCGCCACTGTAGCTCAGTGGTTAGAGCACTGGTCTCGTAAACCAGGGGTCGTGAGTTCAATCCTGACTGGAGGCTTTCGTTATAAACTGCTATTAATGCTTTTTACAGATGTCGTTTCTTTTTATGATATTTTAATTTTTGAAAATTCGTGAAGATTATCTTTTATGAATTTTAAAACACAATTTGTAAAATGTCATAAAACTGGGTTCTTTTTATTTTGATTGAATGTAGAATTCGTTGTTTTACACTCTATGCGCGCCACTATAGCTCAGTGGTTAGAGCACTGGTCTCGTAAACCAGGGGTCGTGAGTTCAATCCTGACTGGTGGCTTTCGATGTAAAGTGCTATTAATGCATACTGCGTATTTCAATACTTTTCATAATATTTTAATTTTTGAAAAAACCTGAAGATTATCTTTTTTGAATTTTAAAACACAATTTGTGAAATGTCATAAAACCGGGTTCTTTTTATTTTGATTGAATGTAGAATTCGTTGTTTTACAATCTATGTGCTCCGTCGTAGCTCAGTGGTTAGAGCACTGATCTTGTAAACCAGGGGTCGTGAGTTCAATCCTCACTGGTGGCTTTCGTTAAAAAGTGCTATTAATGCTTATTACAGATGTCGTTTCTTTTTATGATATATTAATTTTTGAAAATACGTGAAGATTATCTTTTTTGAATTTTAAAACACAATTTGTAAAATATCATAAAACCGGTTTATTTTTATTTTGATTGAATGCAGAATTCGTCGTTTTACACTCTTTGTGCGCCATCATAGCTCGGTGGTTAGAGCACTGGTCTTGTAAACCAGGGGTCGTGAGTTCAATCCTCACTGGTGACTTTCGTTATAAAGTGCTATTAATGCTTATTACAGATGTCGTTTCTTTTTATGATATTTTAGTATTTAAAAATACGTGAAGATTATCTTTTTTGAATTTTAAAACACAATTTGTAAAATATCATAACACCGGGTTATTTTTATTTTGATTGAATGTAGAATTCGTTGTTTTACACTCTATGTGCGCCATCATAGCTCAGTGGTTAGAGCACTGGTCTTGTAAACCGGGGGTCGTGAGTTCAATCCTCACTGGTGGCTTTCGATGTAAAGTGCTATTAATGCATATTGCATATTTCAATACTTTTCATGGTATTTTAATTTTTGAAAATACCTGAAGATTAATCTTTTTTGAATTTTAAAACACAATTTGTAAAATATCATAAAAATGAGTTATTTTTATTTTGATTGAATGTAGAATTCGTTGTTTTACACTCTATGGGCGCCATCATAGCTCAGTGGTTAGAGCACTTGTCTTGTAAACCAGGGGTCGTGAGTTCAATCCTCACTGGTGGCTTTCGTTATAAAGTGCTATTAATGCATATTGCGTTTTTCAATACTTTTCATAATATTTTAATTTTTGAAAATACCTTTTTTGAATTTTAAAACACAATTTGTAAAATGTCATAAAACCGGGTTATTTTTATTTTGATTGAATGTAGAATTCGTTGTTTTACACTCTATGTGCGCCATCATAGCTCAGTGGTTAGAGCACTGGTCTTGTAAACCAGGGGTCGTGAGTTCAATCCTCTCTGGTGGCTTTCGTTATAAAGTGCTACTAATGCAGATTGCGTATATCAATACTTTTCATAATATTTTAATTTTTGAAAATACCTGAAGATTATCTTTTTTGAATTTTAAAACACAATTTGTAAAATATCATAAAACCGGATTCTTTTTATTTTGATTGAATGTAGAATTCGTTGTTTTACTCTCTTTGTGCGCCATCATAGCTCAGTGGTTAGAGCACTGGTCTTGTAAACCAGGGGTCGTGAGTTCAATCCTCACTGGTGGCTTTCGTTATAAACTGCTATTAATGCTTTTTACAGATGTCGTTTCTTTTTATGATATTTTAATTTTCGAAAATTCGTGAAGATTATCTATTATGCATTTTAAAACATAATTCGTAAAATGTCATAAAACCGGGTTATTTTTATTTTGATTGAATGTAGAATTCGTTGTTTTACACTCTATGTGCGCCATCATAGCTCAGTGGTTAGAGCACTGGTCTTGTAAACCAGGGGTCGTGAGTTCAATCCTCACTGGTGGCTTTCGATGTAAAGTGCTATTAATGCATATTGCGTATTTCATTACTTTTCATGATATTTTAATTTTTGAAAATACCTGAAGATTATCTTTTTTGAATTTTAAAACTCAATTTGTAAAATATCATAAAAATGAGTTATTTTTATTTTGATTGAATGTAGAATTCGTTGTTTTACACTCTTTGTGCGCGAGCATAGCTCAGTGGTTAGAGCACTGGGCTTGTAAACCAGGGGTCGTGAGTTCAATCCTCACTGGTGGCTTTCGTTATAAACTGCTATTAATGCTTTTTACAGATGTCGTTTCTTTTTATGATATTTTAATTTTTGAAAATTCGTGAAGATTATCTTTTATGAATTTTAAAACACAATTTGTAAAATGTCATAAAACCGGGTTATTTTTATTTTGATTGAATGTAGAATTCGTTGTTTTACACTGTATGTGCGCCATCATAGCTCAGTGGTTAGAGTACTGGTCTTGTAAACCAGGGGTCGTGAGTTCAATCCTCACTGGTGGCTTTCGTTATAAAGTGCTATTAATGCAGATTGCGTATTTCAATACTTTTCATAATATTTTAATTTTTGAAAATACCTGAAGATTATCTTTTTTGAATTTTAAAACACAATTTGTAAAATATCATAAAACCGGATTCTTTTTATTTTGATTGAATGTAGAATTCGTTGTTTTACACTCTTTGTGCGCCATCATAGATCAGTGGTTAGAGCACTGATCTTGAAAACCAGGGGTCGTGAGTTCAATCCTCACTGGTGGCTTTCGTTATAAAGTGCTATTAATGCTTATTACAGATGTCGTTCCTCTTTATGATATTTTTATTTTTGAAAATACGTGAAGATTATCTTTTTTGAATTTTAAAACACAATTTGTAAAATATCATAAAACCGGGTTATTTTTATTTTGATTGAAATTAGAATTCGTTGTTTTACACTTCAAGTGTGCCATAATAGCTCAGTGGTTAGAGCACTGATCTTGTAAACCAGGGTCGCGGGTTCAATCCTCACTGGTGGCTTTCGTTATAAAGTGATATTAGTGCTTATTACAGATGTCGTTTCTTTCTATGATATTTTAATTTTTGAAAATATGTGAAGATTATCTTTTTTGAATTTTAAAACACAATTTGTAAAATATCATAAAACCGGGTTATTTTTATTTTGATTGAATTTAGAATTCGTTGTTTTACACTCTAAGTGTGCCATCATAGCTCAGTGGTTAGAGCACTGGTCTTGTAAACCAGGGGTCGTGAGTTCAATCCTCACTGGTGGCTTTCGTTATAAAGTGCTATTAATGCTTATTACAGATGTCGTTTCTTTTTATGACATTTTAATTTTTAAAAATACGTGAAGATTATCTTTTTTGAATTTTAAAACACAATTTGTAAAATATCATTAAACCGGGTTATTTTTATTTTGATTGAATTTAGAATTCGTTGTTTTACACTCTAAGTGTGCCATCATAGCTCAGTGGTTAGAGCACTGGTCTTGTAAACCAGGGGTCGTGAGTTCAATCCTCACTGGTGGCTTTCGTTATAAACTGCTATTAATGCTTTTTACAGATGTCGTTTCTTTTTATGATATTTTAATTTTTGAAAATTCGTGAAGATTATCTATTATGAATTTTAAAACACAATTCGTAAAATGTCATAAAACCGGGTTATTTTTATTTTGATTGAATGTAGAATTCGTTGTTTTACACTCTATGCGCGCCACTATAGCTCAGTGGTTAGAGCACTGGTCTCGTAAACCAGGGGTCGTGAGTTCAATCCTGACTGGTGGCTTTCGATGTAAAGTGCTATTAATGCATACTGCGTATTTCAATACTTTTCATAATATTTTAATTTTTGAAAAAACCTGAAGATTATCTTTTTTGAATTTTAAAACACAATTTGTGAAATGTCATAAAACCGGGTTCTTTTTATTTTGATTGAATGTAGAATTCGTTGTTTTACAATCTATGTGCTCCGTCGTAGCTCAGTGGTTAGAGCACTGATCTTGTAAACCAGGGGTCGTGAGTTCAATCCTCACTGGTGGCTTTCGTTAAAAAGTGCTATTAATGCTTATTACAGATGTCGTTTCTTTTTATGATATATTAATTTTTGAAAATACGTGAAGATTATCTTTTTTGAATTTTAAAACACAATTTGTAAAATATCATAAAACCGGTTTATTTTTATTTTGATTGAATGCAGAATTCGTCGTTTTACACTCTTTGTGCGCCATCATAGCTCGGTGGTTAGAGCACTGGTCTTGTAAACCTGGGGTCGTGAGTTCAATCCTCACTGGTGACTTTCGTTATAAAGTGCTATTAATGCTTATTACAGATGTCGTTTCTTTTTATGATATTTTAGTATTTAAAAATACGTGAAGATTATCTTTTTTGAATTTTAAAACACAATTTGTAAAATATCATAACACCGGGTTATTTTTATTTTGATTGAATGTAGAATTCGTTGTTTTACACTCTATGTGCGCCATCATAGCTCAGTGGTTAGAGCACTGGTCTTGTAAACCGGGGGTCGTGAGTTCAATCCTCACTGGTGGCTTTCGATGTAAAGTGCTATTAATGCATATTGCATATTTCAATACTTTTCATGGTATTTTAATTTTTGAAAATACCTGAAGATTAATCTTTTTTGAATTTTAAAACACAATTTGTAAAATATCATAAAAATGAGTTATTTTTATTTTGATTGAATGTAGAATTCGTTGTTTTACACTCTATGGGCGCCATCATAGCTCAGTGGTTAGAGCACTGGTCTTGTAAACCAGGGGTCGTGAGTTCAATCCTCACTGGTGGCTTTCGTTATAAAGTGCTATTAATGCATATTGCGTTTTTCAATACTTTTCATAATATTTTAATTTTTGAAAATACCTTTTTTGAATTTTAAAACACAATTTGTAAAATGTCATAAAACCGGGTTATTTTTATTTTGATTGAATGTAGAATTCGTTGTTTTACACTCATTGTGCGCCATCATAGCTCAGTGGTTAGAGCACTGGTCTTGTAAACCAGGGGTCGTGAGTTCAATCCTCTCTGGTGGCTTTCGTTATAAAGTGCTACTAATGCAGATTGCGTATATCAATACTTTTCATAATATTTTAATTTTTGAAAATACCTGAAGATTATCTTTTTTGAATTTTAAAACACAATTTGTAAAATATCATAAAACCGGATTCTATTTATTTTGATTGAATGTAGAATTCGTTGTTTTACACTCTATGTGCGCCATCATAGCTCAGTGGTTAGAGCACTGGTCTTGTAAACCAGGGGTCGTGAGTTCAATCCTCACTGGTGGCTTTCGATGTAAAGTGCTATTAATGCATATTGCGTATTTCAATACTTTTCATGATATTTTAATTTTTGAAAATACCTGAAGATTATCTTTTTTGAATTTTAAAACACAATTTGTAAAATATCATAAAAATGAGTTATTTTTATTTTGATTGAATGTAGAATTCGTTGTTTTACACTCTATGCGCGCCACTATAGCTCAGTGGTTAGAGCACTGGTCTCGTAAACCAGGGGTCGTGAGTTCAATCCTCACTGGTGGCTTTCGTTATAAACTGCTATTAATGCTTTTTACAGATGTCGTTTCTTTTTATGATATTTTCATTTTTGAAAATTCGTGAAGATTATCTTTATGAATTTTAAAACACAATTTGTAAAATGTCATAAAACTGGGTTCTTTTTATTTTGATTGAATGTAGAATTCGTTGTTTTACACTCTATGTGCGCCATCATAGCTCAGTTGTTAGAGCACTGGTCTTGTAAACCAGGAGTCGTGAGTTCAATCCTCACTGGTGGCTTTCGTTATAAAGTGCTATTAATGCATATTGCGTATTTCAATACTTTTCATAATATTTTAATTTTTGAAAATACCTGAAGATTATCTTTTTTGAATTTTAAAACACAATTTGTAAAATGTCATAAAACCGGATTCTTTTTATTTTGATTGAATGTAGAATTCGTTGTTTTACACTCTTTGTGCGCCATCATAGATCAGTGGTTAGAGCACTGGTCTTGAAAACCAAGGGTCGTGAGTTCAATCGTCACTGGTGGCTTTCGTTATAAAGTGCTAATAATGCTTATTACGGATGTCGTTCCTCTTTATGATATTTTTATTTTTGAAAATACGTGAAGATTATCTTTTTTGAATTTTAAAACACAATTTGTAAAATATCATAAAACCGGGTTATTTTTATTTTGATTGAATTTAGAATTCGTTGTTTTACACTTCAAGTGTGCCATCATAGCTCAGTGGTTAGAGCACTGGTCTTGTAAACCAGGGGTCGCGAGTTCAATCCTCACTGGTGGCTTTCGTTATAAAGTGATATTAGTGCTTATTACAGATGTCGTTTCTTTTTATGATATTTTAATTTTTGAAAATACGTGAAGATTATCTTTTTTGAATTTTAAAACACAATTTGTAAAATATCATAAAACCGGGTTATTTTTATTTTGATTGAATTTAGAATTCGTTGTTTTACACTCTTTGTGCGCCATCATAGATCAGTGGTTAGAGCACTGGTCTTGAAAACCAAGGGTCGTGAGTTCAATCCTCACTGGTGGCTTTCGTTATAAAGTGCTATTAATGCTTATTACAGATGTCGTTTCTTTTTATGATATATTAATTTTTGAAAATACGTGAAGATTATCTTTTTTGAATTTTAAAACACAATTTGTAAAATATCATAAAACCGGTTTATTTTTATTTTGATTGAATGCAGAATTCGTCGTTTTACACTCTTTGTGCGCCATCATAGCTCGGTGGTTAGAGCACTGGTCTTGTAAACCAGGGGTCGTGAGTTCAATCCTCACTGGTGACTTTCGTTATAAAGTGCTATTAATGCTTATTACAGATGTCGTTTCTTTTTATGATATTTTAGTATTTAAAAATACGTGAAGATTATCTTTTTTGAATTTTAAAACACAATTTGTAAAATATCATAACACCGGGTTATTTTTATTTTGATTGAATGTAGAATTCGTTGTTTTACACTCTATGTGCGCCATCATAGCTCAGTGGTTAGAGCACTGGTCTTGTAAACCAGGTGTCGTGAGTTCAATCCTCACTGGTGGCTTTCGATGTAAAGTGCTATTAATGCATATTGCATATTTCAATACTTTTCATGGTATTTTAATTTTTGAAAATACCTGAAGATTATCTTTTTTGAAATTTAAAACACAATTTGTAAAATATCATAAAAATGAGTTATTTTTATTTTGATTGAATGTAGAATTCGTTGTTTTACACTCTATGTGCGCCATCATAGCTCAGTGGTTAGAGCACTGGTCTTGTAAACCAGGGGTCGTGAGTTCAATCCTCACTGGTGGCTTTCGTTA
This sequence comes from Parasteatoda lunata, assembly GCA_949128135.1. Taxonomy (NCBI): domain Eukaryota; kingdom Metazoa; phylum Arthropoda; class Arachnida; order Araneae; family Theridiidae; genus Parasteatoda; species Parasteatoda lunata. The sequence continues at coordinate 100,277,974 of OX421975.1, forward strand.
TAAAGTGCTATTAATGCATATTGCGTTTTTCAATACTTTTCATAATATTTTAATTTTTGAAAATACCTTTTTTGAATTTTAAAACACAATTTGTAAAATGTCATAAAACCGGGTTATTTTTATTTTGATTGAATGTAGAATTCGTTGTTTTACACTCTATGTGCGCCATCATAGCTCAGTGGTTAGAGCACTGGTCTTGTAAACCAGGAGTCGTGAGTTCAATCCTCTCTGGTGGCTTTCGTTATAAAGTGCTACTAATGCAGATTGCGTATATCAATACTTTTCATAATATTTTAATTTTTGAAAATACCTGAAGATTATCTTTTTTGAATTTTAAAACACAATTTGTAAAATATCATAAAACCGGATTCTTTTTATTTTGATTGAATGTAGAATTCGTTGTTTTACACTCTTTGTGCGCCATCATAGCTCAGTGGTTAGAGCACTGGTCTTGTAAACCAGGGGTCGTGAGTTCAATCCTCACTGGTGGCTTTTGTTATAAACTGCTATTAATGCTTTTTACAGATGTCGTTTCTTTTTATGATATTTTAATTTTCGAAAATTCGTGAAGATTATCTATTATGAATTTTAAAACACAATTCGTAAAATGTCATAAAACCGGGTTATTTTTATTTTGATTGAATGTAGAATTCATTTTTTTACACTCTATGTGCGCCATCATAGCTATGTGGTTAGAGCACTGGTCTTGTAAACCAGGGGTCGTGAGTTCAATACTCACAGGTGGCTTTCGATGTAAAGTGCTATTAATGCATATTGCGTATTTCAATACTTTTCATGATATTTTAATTTTTGAAAATACCTGAAGATTATCATTTTTGAATTTTAAAACACAATTTGTAAAATATCATAAAAATGAGTTATTTTTATTTTGATTGAATGTAGAATTCGTTGTTTTACACTCTTTGTGCGCCATCATAGCTCAGTGGTTAGAGCACTGGTCTTGTAAACCAGGGGTCGTGAGTTCAATCCTCACTGGTGGCTTTCGTTATAAACTGCTATTAATGCTTTTTACAGATGTCGTTTCTTTTTATGATATTTTAATTTTCGAAAATTCGTGAAGATTATCTATTATGAATTTTAAAACACAATTCGTAAAATGTCATAAAACCGGGTTATTTTTATTTTGATTGAATGTAGAATTCGTTGTTTTACACTCTATGTGCGCCATCATAGCTATGTGGTTAGAGCACTGGTCTTGTAAACCAGGGGTCGTGAGTTCAATCCTCACTGGTGGCTTTCGATGTAAAGTGCTATTAATGCATATTGCGTATTTCAATACTTTTCATGATATTTTAATTTTTGAAAATACCTGAAGATTATCTTTTTTGAATTTTAAAACACAATTTGTAAAATATCATAAAAATGAGTTATTTTTATTTTGATTGAATGTAGAATTCGTTGTTTTACACTCTATGCGCGCCACTATAGCTCAGTGGTTAGAGCACTGGTCTCGTAAACCAGGGGTCGTGAGTTCAATCCTCACTGGTGGCTTTCGTTATAAACTGCTGTTAATGCTTTTTACAGATGCCGTTTCTTTTTATGATATTTTAATTTTTGAAAATTCGTGAAGATTATCTTTATGAATTTTAAAACACAATTTGTAAAATGTCATAAAACTGGGTTCTTTTTATTTTGATTGAATGTAGAATTCGTTGTTTTACCCTCTATGTGCGCCATCATAGCTCAGTGGTTAGAGCACTGGTCTTGTAAACCAGGGGTCGTGAGTTCAATCCTCACTGGTGGCTTTCGTTATAAAGTGCTATTAATGCATATTGCGTATTTCGATACTTTTCATAATATTTTAATTTTTGAAAATACCTGAAGATTATCTTTTTTGAATTTTAAAACACAATTTGTAAAATGTCATAAAACCGGATTCTTTTTATTTTGATTGAATGTAGAATTCGTTGTTTTACACTCTTTGTGCGCCATCATAGATCAGTGGTTAGAGCACTGGTCTTGAAAACCAAGGATCGTGAGTTCAATCCTCACTGGTGGCTTTCGTTATAAAGTGCTATTAATGCTTATTACAGATGTCGTTCCTCTTTATGATATTTTTATTTTTGAAAATACGTGAAGATTATCTTTTTTGAATTTTAAAACACAATTTGTAAAATATCATAAAACCGGGTTATTTTTATTTTGATTGAATTTAGAATTCGTTGTTTTACACTTCAAGTGTGCCATCATAGCTCAGTGGTTAGAGCACTGGTCTTGTAAACCAGGGGTCGCGAGTTCAATCCTCACTGGTGGCTTTCGTTATAAAGTGATATTAGTGCTTATTACAGATGTCGTTTCTTTCTATGATATTTTAATTTTTGAAAATACGTGAAGATTATCTTTTTTGAATTTTAAAACACAATTTGTAAAATATCATAAAACCGGGTTATTTTTATTTTGATTGAATTTAGAATTCGTTGATTTACACTCTAAGTGTGCCATCATAGCTCAGTGGTTAGAGCACTGGTTTTGTAAACCAGGGGTCGTGAGTTCAATCCTCACTGGTGGCTTTCGTTATAAAGTGCTATTAATGCTTATTACAGATGTCGTTTCTTTTTATGATATTTTAATTTTTGAAAATATGTGAAGATTATCTTTTTTGAATTTTAAAACACAATTTGTAAAATATCATTAAACCGGGTTATTTTTATTTTGATTGAATTTAGAATTCGTTGTTTTACACTCTAAGTGTGCCATCATAGCTCAGTGGTTAGAGCACTGGTCTTGTAAACCAGGGGTCGTGAGTTCAATCCTCACTGTTGGCTTTCGTTATAAACTGCTATTAATGCTTTTTACAGATGTCGTTTCTTTTTATGATATTTTAATTTTTGAAAATTCGTGAAGATTATCTTTTATGAATTTTAAAACACAATTTGTAAAATGTCATAAAACTGGGTTCTTTTTATTTTGATTGAATGTAGAATTCGTTGTTTTACACTCTATGCGCGCCACTATAGCTCAGTGGTTAGAGCACTGGTCTCGTAAACCAGGGGTCGTGAGTTCAATCCTCACTGGTGGCTTTCGATGTAAAGTGCTATTAATGCATACTGCGTATTTCAATACTTTTCATAATATTTTAATTTTTGAAAAAACCTGAAGATTATCTTTTTTGAATTTTAAAACACAATTTGTGAAATGTCATAAAACCGGGTTCTTTTTATTTTGATTGAATGTAGAATTCGTTGTTTTACAATCTATGTGCTCCGTCGTAGCTCAGTGGTTAGAGCACTGATCTTGTAAACCAGGGGTCGTGAGTTCAATCCTCACTGGTGGCTTTCGTTAAAAAGTGCTATTAATGCTTATTACAGATGTCGTTTCTTTTTATGATATATTAATTTTTGAAAATACGTGAAGATTATCTTTTTTGAATTTTAAAACACAATTTGTAAAATATCATAAAACCGGTTTATTTTTATTTTGATTGAATGCAGAATTCGTCGTTTTACACTCTTTGTGCGCCATCATAGCTCGGTGGTTAGAGCACTGGTCTTGTAAACCAGGGGTCGTGAGTTCAATCCTCACTGGTGACTTTCGTTATAAAGTGCTATTAATGCTTATTACAGATGTCGTTTCTTTTTATGATATTTTAGTATTTAAAAATACGTGAAGATTATCTTTTTTGAATTTTAAAACACAATTTGTAAAATATCATAACACCGGGTTATTTTTATTTTGATTGAATGTAGAATTCGTTGTTTTACACTCTATGTGCGCCATCATAGCTCAGTGGTTAGAGCACTGGTCTTGTAAACCAGGGGTCGTGAGTTCAATCCTCGCTGGTGGCTTTCGATGTAAAGTGCTATTAATGCATATTGCATATTTCAATACTTTTCATGGTATTTTAATTTTTGAAAATACCTGAAGATTATCTTTTTTGAATTTTAAAACACAATTTGTAAAATATCATAAAAATGAGTTATTTTTATTTTGATTGAATGTAGAATTCGTTGTTTTACACTCTAAGTGTGCCATCATAGCTCAGTGGTTAGAGCACTGGTCTTGTAAACCAGGGGTCGTGAGTTCAATCCTCACTGGTGGCTTTCGTTATAAAGTGCTATTAATGCTTATTACAGATGTCGTTTCTTTTTATGATATTTTAATTTTTGAAAATACGTGAAGATTATCTTTTTTGAATTTTAAAACACAATTTGTAAAATATCATAACACCGGGTTATTTTTATTTTGATTGAATTTAGAATTCGTTGTTTTACACTCTAAGTGTGCCATCATAGCTCAGTGGTTAGAGCACTGGTCTTGTAAACCAGGGGTCGTGAGTTCAATCCTCACTGGTGGCTTTCGTTATAAAGTGCTATTAATGCTTATTACAGATGTCGTTTCTTTTTATGATATTTTAATTTTTGAAAATACGTGAAGATTATCTTTTTTGAATTTTAAAACACAATTTGTAAAATATCATTAAACCGGGTTATTTTTATTTTGATTGAATTTAGAATTCGTTGTTTTACACTCTAAGTGTGCCATCATAGCTCAGTGGTTAGAGCACTGGTCTTGTAAACCAGGGGTCGTGAGTTCAATCCTCACTGTTGGCTTTCGTTATAAACTGCTATTAATGCTTTTTACAGATGTCGTTTCTTTTTATGATATTTTAATTTTTGAAAATTCGTGAAGATTATCTTTTATGAATTTTAAAACACAATTTGTAAAATGTCATAAAACTGGGTTCTTTTTATTTTGATTGAATGTAGAATTCGTTGTTTTACACTCTATGCGCGCCACTATAGCTCAGTGGTTAGAGCACTGGTCTCGTAAACCAGGGGTCGTGAGTTCAATCCTCACTGGTGGCTTTCGATGTAAAGTGCTATTAATGCATACTGCGTATTTCAATACTTTTCATAATATTTTAATTTTTGAAAAAACCTGAAGATTATCTTTTTTGAATTTTAAAACACAATTTGTGAAATGTCATAAAACCGGGTTCTTTTTATTTTGATTGAATGTAGAATTCGTTGTTTTACAATCTATGTGCTCCGTCGTAGCTCAGTGGTTAGAGCACTGATCTTGTAAACCAGGGGTCGTGAGTTCAATCCTCACTGGTGGCTTTCGTTAAAAAGTGCTATTAATGCTTATTACAGATGTCGTTTCTTTTTATGATATATTAATTTTTGAAAATACGAGAAGATTATCTTTTTTGAATTTTAAAACACAATTTGTAAAATATCATAAAACCGGTTTATTTTTATTTTGATTGAATGCAGAATTCGTCGTTTTACACTCTTTGTGCGCCATCATAGCTCGGTGGTTAGAGCACTGGTCTTGTAAACCAGGGGTCGTGAGTTCAATCCTCACTGGTGACTTTCGTTATAAAGTGCTATTAATGCTTATTACAGATGTCGTTTCTTTTTATGATATTTTAGTATTTAAAAATACGTGAAGATTATCTTTTTTGAATTTTAAAACACAATTTGTAAAATATCATAACACCGGGTTATTTTTATTTTGATTGAATGTAGAATTCGTTGTTTTACACTCTATGTGCGCCATCATAGCTCAGTGGTTAGAGCACTGGTCTTGTAAACCAGGGGTCGTGAGTTCAATCCTCACTGGTGGCTTTCGATGTAAAGTGCTATTAATGCATATTGCATATTTCAATACTTTTCATGGTATTTTAATTTTTGAAAATACCTGAAGATTATCTTTTTTGAATTTTAAAACACAATTTGTAAAATATCATAAAAATGAGTTATTTTTATTTTGATTGAATGTAGAATTCGTTGTTTTACACTCTATGTGCGCCATCATAGCTCAGTGGTTAGAGCACTGGTCTTGTAAACCAGGGGTCGTGAGTTCAATCCTCACTGGTGGCTTTCGTTATAAAGTGCTATTAATGCATATTGCGTTTTTCAATACTTTTCATAATATTTTAATTTTTGAAAATACCTTTTTTGAATTTTAAAACACAATTTGTAAAATGTCATAAAACCGGGTTATTTTTATTTTGATTGAATGTAGAATTCGTTGTTTTACACTCTATGTGCGCCATCATAGCTCAGTGGTTAGAGCACTGGTCTTGTAAACCAGGGGTCGTGAGTTCAATCCTCACTGGTGGCTTTCGTTATAAAGTGCTACTAATGCAGATTGCGTATATCAATACTTTTCATGATATTTTAATTTTTGAAAATACCTGAAGATTATCTTTTTTGAATTTTAAAACACAATTTGTAAAATATCATAAAAATGAGTTATTTTTATTTTGATTGAATGTAGAATTCGTTGTTTTACACTCTATGCGCGCCACTATAGCTCAGTGGTTAGAGCACTGGTCTCGTAAACCAGGGGTCGTGAGTTCAATCCTCACTGGTGGCTTTCGTTATAAACTGCTGTTAATGCTTTTTACGGATGTCGTTTCTTTTTATGATATTTTAATTTTTGAAAATTCGTGAAGATTATCTTTTTTGAATTTTAAAACACAATTTGTAAAATATCATAAAACCGGTTTATTTTTATTTTTATTGAATGCAGAATTCGTCGTTTTACACTCTTTGTGCGCCATCATAGCTCGGTGGTTAGAGCACTGGTCTTGTAAACCAGGGGTCGTGAGTTCAATCCTCACTGGTGACTTTCGTTATAAAGTGCTATTAATGCTTATTACAGATGTCGTTTCTTTTTATGATATTTTAGTATTTAAAAATACGTGAAGATTATCTTTTTTGAATTTTAAAACACAATTTGTAAAATATCATAACACCGGGTTATTTTTATTTTGATTGAATGTAGAATTCGTTGTTTTACACTCTATGTGCGCCATCATAGCTCAGTGGTTAGAGCACTGGTCTTGTAAACCAGGGGTCGTGAGTTCAATCCTCACTGGTGGCTTTCGATGTAAAGTGCTATTAATGCATATTGCGTATTTCAATACTTTTCATGATATTTTAATTTTTGAAAATACCTGAAGATTATCTTTTTTGAATTTTAAAACACAATTTGTAAAATATCATAAAAATGAGTTATTTTTATTTTGATTGAATGTAGATATCGTTGTTTTACACTCTATGTGCGCCATCATAGCTCACTGGTTAGAGCACTGGTCTTGTAAACCAGGGGTCGTGAGTTCAATCCTCACTGGTGGCTTTCGTTATAAAGTGCTATTAATGCATATTGCGTTTTTCAATACTTTTCATAATATTTTAATTTTTGAAAATAACTTTTTTGAATTTTGAAACACAATTTGTAAAATGTCATAAAACCGGGTTATTTTTATTTTGATTGAATGTAGAATTCGTTGTTTTACACTCTATGTGCGCCATCATAGCTCAGTGGTTAGAGCACTGGTCTTGTAAACCAGGGGTCGTGAGTTCAATCCTCACTGGTGGCTTTCGTTATAAAGTGCTATTAATGCAGATTGCGTATTTCAATACTTTTCATAATATTTTAATTTTTGAAAATACCTGAAGATTATCTTTTTTGAATTTTAAAACACAATTTGTAAAATATCATAAAACCGGATTCTTTTTATTTTGATTGAATGTAGAATTCGTTGTTTTACGCTCTTTGTGCGCCATCATAGCTCAGTGGTTAGAGCACTGGTCTTGTAAACCAGGGGTCGTGAGTTCAATCCTCACTGGTGGCTTTCGTTATAAAGTGCTATTAATGCTTATTACAGATGTCGTTTCTTTTTATGATATTTTAATTTTTGAAAATACGTGAAGATTATCTTTTTTGAATTTTAAAACACAATTTGTAAAATATCATAACACCGGGTTATTTTTATTTTGATTGAATTTAGAATTCGTTGTTTTACACTCTAAGTGTGCCATCATAGCTCAGTGGTTAGAGCACTGGTCTTGTAAACCAGGGGTCGTGAGTTCAATCCTCACTGGTGGCTTTCGTTATAAAGTGCTATTAATGCTTATTACAGATGTCGTTTCTTTTTATGATATTTTAATTTTTGAAAATACGTGAAGATTATCTTTTTTGAATTTTAAAACACAATTTGTAAAATATCATTAAACCGGGTTATTTTTATTTTGATTGAATTTAGAATTCGTTGTTTTACACTCTAAGTGTGCCATCATAGCTCAGTGGTTAGAGCACTGGTCTTGTAAACCAGGGGTCGTGAGTTCAATCCTCACTGTTGGCTTTCGTTATAAACTGCTATTAATGCTTTTTACAGATGTCGTTTCTTTTTATGATATTTTAATTTTTGAAAATTCGTGAAGATTATCTTTTATGAATTTTAAAACACAATTTGTAAAATGTCATAAAACTGGGTTCTTTTTATTTTGATTGAATGTAGAATTCGTTGTTTTACACTCTATGCGCGCCACTATAGCTCAGTGGTTAGAGCACTGGTCTCGTAAACCAGGGGTCGTGAGTTCAATCCTCACTGGTGGCTTTCGATGTAAAGTGCTATTAATGCATACTGCGTATTTCAATACTTTTCATAATATTTTAATTTTTGAAAAAACCTGAAGATTATCTTTTTTGAATTTTAAAACACAATTTGTGAAATGTCATAAAACCGGGTTCTTTTTATTTTGATTGAATGTAGAATTCGTTGTTTTACAATCTATGTGCTCCGTCGTAGCTCAGTGGTTAGAGCACTGATCTTGTAAACCAGGGGTCGTGAGTTCAATCCTCACTGGTGGCTTTCGTTAAAAAGTGCTATTAATGCTTATTACAGATGTCGTTTCTTTTTATGATATATTAATTTTTGAAAATACGAGAAGATTATCTTTTTTGAATTTTAAAACACAATTTGTAAAATATCATAAAACCGGTTTATTTTTATTTTGATTGAATGCAGAATTCGTCGTTTTACACTCTTTGTGCGCCATCATAGCTCGGTGGTTAGAGCACTGGTCTTGTAAACCAGGGGTCGTGAGTTCAATCCTCACTGGTGACTTTCGTTATAAAGTGCTATTAATGCTTATTACAGATGTCGTTTCTTTTTATGATATTTTAGTATTTAAAAATACGTGAAGATTATCTTTTTTGAATTTTAAAACACAATTTGTAAAATATCATAACACCGGGTTATTTTTATTTTGATTGAATGTAGAATTCGTTGTTTTACACTCTATGTGCGCCATCATAGCTCAGTGGTTAGAGCACTGGTCTTGTAAACCAGGGGTCGTGAGTTCAATCCTCACTGGTGGCTTTCGATGTAAAGTGCTATTAATGCATATTGCATATTTCAATACTTTTCATGGTATTTTAATTTTTGAAAATACCTGAAGATTATCTTTTTTGAATTTTAAAACACAATTTGTAAAATATCATAAAAATGAGTTATTTTTATTTTGATTGAATGTAGAATTCGTTGTTTTACACTCTATGTGCGCCATCATAGCTCAGTGGTTAGAGCACTGGTCTTGTAAACCAGGGGTCGTGAGTTCAATCCTCACTGGTGGCTTTCGTTATAAAGTGCTATTAATGCATATTGCGTTTTTCAATACTTTTCATAATATTTTAATTTTTGAAAATACCTTTTTTGAATTTTAAAACACAATTTGTAAAATGTCATAAAACCGGGTTATTTTTATTTTGATTGAATGTAGAATTCGTTGTTTTACACTCTATGTGCGCCATCATAGCTCAGTGGTTAGAGCTCTGGTCTTGTAAACCAGGGGTCGTGAGTTCAATCCTCACTGGTGGCTTTCGTTATAAAGTGCTACTAATGCAGATTGCGTATATCAATACTTTTCATGATATTTTAATTTTTGAAAATACCTGAAGATTATCTTTTTTGAATTTTAAAACACAATTTGTAAAATATCATAAAAATGAGTTATTTTTATTTTGATTGAATGTAGAATTCGTTGTTTTACACTCTATGCGCGCCACTATAGCTCAGTGGTTAGAGCACTGGTCTCGTAAACCAGGGGTCGTGAGTTCAATCCTCACTGGTGGCTTTCGTTATAAACTGCTGTTAATGCTTTTTACGGATGTCGTTTCTTTTTATGATATTTTAATTTTTGAAAATTCGTGAAGATTATCTTTTTTGAATTTTAAAACACAATTTGTAAAATATCATAAAACCGGTTTATTTTTATTTTTATTGAATGCAGAATTCGTCGTTTTACACTCTTTGTGCGCCATCATAGCTCGGTGGTTAGAGCACTGGTCTTGTAAACCAGGGGTCGTGAGTTCAATCCTCACTGGTGACTTTCGTTATAAAGTGCTATTAATGCTTATTACAGATGTCGTTTCTTTTTATGATATTTTAGTATTTAAAAATACGTGAAGATTATCTTTTTTGAATTTTAAAACACAATTTGTAAAATATCATAACACCGGGTTATTTTTATTTTGATTGAATGTAGAATTCGTTGTTTTACACTCTATGTGCGCCATCATAGCTCAGTGGTTAGAGCACTGGTCTTGTAAACCAGGGGTCGTGAGTTCAATCCTCACTGGTGGCTTTCGATGTAAAGTGCTATTAATGCATATTGCGTATTTCAATACTTTTCATGATATTTTAATTTTTGAAAATACCTGAAGATTATCTTTTTTGAATTTTAAAACACAATTTGTAAAATATCATAAAAATGAGTTATTTTTATTTTGATTGAATGTAGATATCGTTGTTTTACACTCTATGTGCGCCATCATAGCTCACTGGTTAGAGCACTGGTCTTGTAAACCAGGGGTCGTGAGTTCAATCCTCACTGGTGGCTTTCGTTATAAAGTGCTATTAATGCATATTGCGTTTTTCAATACTTTTCATAATATTTTAATTTTTGAAAATAACTTTTTTGAATTTTGAAACACAATTTGTAAAATGTCATAAAACCGGGTTATTTTTATTTTGATTGAATGTAGAATTCGTTGTTTTACACTCTATGTGCGCCATCATAGCTCAGTGGTTAGAGCACTGGTCTTGTAAACCAGGGGTCGTGAGTTCAATCCTCACTGGTGGCTTTCGTTATAAAGTGCTATTAATGCAGATTGCGTATTTCAATACTTTTCATAATATTTTAATTTTTGAAAATACCTGAAGATTATCTTTTTTGAATTTTAAAACACAATTTGTAAAATATCATAAAACCGGATTCTTTTTATTTTGATTGAATGTAGAATTCGTTGTTTTACGCTCTTTGTGCGCCATCATAGATCAGTGGTTAGAGCACTGGTCTTGAAAACCAGGGGTCGTGAGTTCAATCCTCACTGGTGGCTTTCGTTATAAAGTGCTATTAATGCTTATTACAGATGTCGTTCCTCTTTATGATATTTTTATTTTTGAAAATACGTGAAGATTATATTTTTTGAATTTTAAAACACAATTTGTAAAATATCATAAAACCGGGTTATTTTTATTTTGATTGAAATTAGAATTCGTTGTTTTACACTTCAAGTGTGCCATCATAGCTCAGTGGTTAGAGCACTGATCTTGTAAACCAGGGGTCGCGGGTTCAATCCTCACTGGTGGCTTTCGTTATAAAGTGATATTAGTGCTTATTACAGATGTCGTTTCTTTCTATGATATTTTAATTTTTGAAAATATGTGAAGATTATCTTTTTTGAATTTTAAAACACAATTTGTAAAATATCATAAAACCGGGTTATTTTTATTTTGATTGAATTTAGAATTCGTTGTTTTACACTCTAAGTGTGCCATCATAGCTCAGTGGTTAGAGCACTGGTCTTGTAAACCAGGGGTCGTGAGTTCAATCCTCACTGGTGGCTTTCGTTATAAAGTGCTATTAATGCTTATTACAGATGTCGTTTCTTTTTATGACATTTTAATTTTTAAAATACGTGAAGATTATCTTTTTTGAATTTTAAAACACAATTTGTAAAATATCATTAAACCGGGTTATTTTTATTTTGATTGAATTTAGAATTCGTTGTTTTACACTCTAAGTGTGGCATCATAGCTCAGTGGTTAGAGCACTGGTCTTGTAAACCAGGGGTCGTGAGTTCAATCCTCACTGGTGGCTTTCGTTATAAACTGCTATTAATGCTTTTTACAGATGTCGTTTCTTTTTATGATATTTTAATTTTTGAAAATTCGTGAAGATTATCTATTATGAATTTTAAAACACAATTCGTAAAATGTCATAAAACCGGGTTCTTTTTATTTTTATTGAATGTAGAATTCGTTGTTTTACACTCTATGTGCGCCATCATAGCTCAGTGGTTAGAGCACTGGTCTTGTAAACCAGGGGTCGTGAGTTCAATCCTCACTGGTGGCTTTCGATGTAAAGTGCTATTAATGCATATTGCGTATTTAGATACTTTTCATGATATTTTAATTTTTGAAAATACCTGAAGATTATCTTTTTTGAATTTTAAAACACAATTTGTAAAATATCATAAAAATGAGTTATTTTTATTTTGATTGAATGTAGAATTCGTTGTTTTACACTCTATGTGCACCATCATAGCTCAGTGGTTAGAGCACTGGTCTTGTAAACCAGGGGTCGTGAGTTCAATCCTCACTGGTGGCTTTCGTTATAAAGTGCTATTAATGCATATTGCGTTTTTCAATACTTTTCATAATATTTTAATTTTTGAAAATACCTTTTTTGAATTTTAAAACACAATTTGTGAAATGTCATAAAACCGGGTTCTTTTTATTTTGATTGAATGTAGAATTCGTTGTTTTACAATCTATGTGCTCCGTCGTAGCTCAGTGGTTAGAGCACTGATCTTGTAAACCAGGGGTCGTGAGTTCAATCCTCACTGGTGGCTTTCGTTAAAAAGTGCTATTAATACTTATTACAGATGTCGTTTCTTTTTATGATATATTAATTTTTGAAAATACGTGAAGATTATCTTTTTTGAATTTTAAAACACAATTTGTAAAATATCATAAAACCGGTTTATTTTTATTTTGATTGAATGCAGAATTCGTCGTTTTACACTCTTTGTGCGCCATCATAGCTCGGTGGTTAGAGCACTGGTCTTGTAAACCAGGGGTCGTGAGTTCAATCCTCACTGGTGACTTTCGTTATAAAGTGCTATTAATGCTTATTACAGATGTCGTTTCTTTTTATGATATTTTAGTATTTAAAAATACGTGAAGATTATCTTTTTTGAATTTTAAAACACAATTTGTAAAATATCATAACACCGGGTTATTTTTATTTTGATTGAATGTAGAATTCGTTGTTTTACACTCTATGTGCGCCATCATAGCTCAGTGGTTAGAGCACTGGTCTTGTAAACCAGGGGTCGTGAGTTCAATCCTCACTGGTGGCTTTCGATGTAAAGTGCTATTAATGCATATTGCATATTTCAATACTTTTCATGGTATTTTAATTTTTGAAAATACCTGAAGATTATCTTTTTTGAATTTTAAAACACAATTTGTAAAATATCATAAAAATGAGTTATTTTTATTTTGATTGAATGTAGAATTCGTTGTTTTACACTCTATGTGCGCCATCATAGCTCAGTGGTTAGAGCACTGGTCTTGTAAACCAGGGGTCGTGAGTTCAATCCTCACTGGTGGCTTTCGTTATAAAGTGCTATTAATGCATATTGCGTTTTTCAATACTTTTCATAATATTTTAATTTTTGAAAATACCTTTTTTGAATTTTAAAACACAATTTGTAAAATGTCATAAAACCGGGTTATTTTTATTTTGATTGAATGTAGAATTCGTTGTTTTACACTCTATGTGCGCCATCATAGCTCAGTGGTTAGAGCACTGGTCTTGTAAACCAGGGGTCGTGAGTTCAATCCTCACTGGTGGCTTTCGTTATAAAGTGCTACTAATGCAGATTGCGTATATCAATACTTTTCATAATATTTTAATTTTTGAAAATACCTGAAGATTATCTTTTTTGAATTTTAAAACACAATTTGTAAAATATCATAAAACCGGATTCTTTTTATTTTGATTGAATGTAGAATTCGTTGTTTTACACTCTTTGTGCGCCATCATAGCTCAGTGGTTAGAGCACTGGTCTTGTAAACCAGGGGTCGTGAGTTCAATCCTCACTGGTGGCTTTCGTTATAAACTGCTATTAATGCTTTTTACAGATGTCGTTTCTTTTTATGATATTTTAATTTTCGAAAATTCGTGAAGATTATCTATTATGAATTTTAAAACACAATTCGTAAAATGTCATGAAACCGGGTTATTTTTATTTTGATTGAATGTAGAATTCGTTGTTTTACACTCTATGTGCGCCATCATAGCTCAGTGGTTAGAGCACTGGTCTTGTAAACCAGGGGTCGTGAGTTCAATCCTCACTGGTGGCTTTCGATGTAAAGTGCTATTAATGCATATTGCGTATTTCAATACTTTTCATGATATTTTAATTTTTGAAAATACCTGAAGATTATCTTTTTTGAATTTTAAAACACAATTTGTAAAATATCATAAAAATGAGTTATTTTTATTTTGATTGAATGTAGAATTCGTTGTTTTACACTCTATGCGCGCCACTATAGCTCAGTGGTTAGAGCACTGGTCTCGTAAACCAGGGGTCGTGAGTTCAATCCTCACTGGTGGCTTTCGTTATAAACTGCTGTTAATGCTTTTTACGGATGTCGTTTCTTTTTATGATATTTTAATTTTTGAAAATTCGTGAAGATTATCTTTTATGAATTTTAAAACACAATTTGTAAAATGTCATAAAACTGGGTTCTTTTTATTTTGATTGAATGTAGAATTCGTTGTTTTACACTCTATGCGCGCCACTATAGCTCAGTGGTTAGAGCACTGGTCTCGTAAACCAGGGGTCGTGAGTTCAATCCTCACTGGTGGCTTTCGATGTAAAGTGCTATTAATGCATACTGCGTATTTCAATACTTTTCATAATATTTTAATTTTTGAAAAAACCTGAAGATTATCTTTTTTGAATTTTAAAACACAATTTGTGAAATGTCATAAAACCGGGTTCTTTTTATTTTGATTGAATGTAGAATTCGTTGTTTTACCATCTATGTGCTCCGTCGTAGCTCAGTGGTTAGAGCACTGGTCTTGTAAACCAGGGGTCGTGAGTTCAATCCTCACTGGTGGCTTTCGTTCAAAAGTGCTATTAATGCTTATTACAGATGTCGTTTCTTTTTATGATATTTTAATTTTTGAAAATACGTGAAGATTATCTTTTTTGAATTTTAAAACACAATTTGTAAAATATCATAAAACCGGTTTATTTTTATTTTGATTGAATGCAGAATTCGTCGTTTTACACTCTTTGTGCGCCATCATAGCTCGGTGGTTAGAGCACTGGTCTTGTAAACCAGGGGTCGTGAGTTCAATCCTCACTGGTGACTTTCGTTATAAAGTGCTATTAATGCTTATTACAGATGTCGTTTCTTTTTATGATATTTTAGTATTTAAAAATACGTGAAGATTATCTTTTTTGAATTTTGAAACACAATTTGTAAAATATCATAACACCGGGTTATTTTTATTTTGATTGAATGTAGAATTCGTTGTTTTACACTCTATGTGCGCCATCATAGCTCAGTGGTTAGAGCACTGGTCTTGTAAACCAGGGGTCGTGAGTTCAATCCTCACTGGTGGCTTTCGATGTAAAGTGCTATTAATGCATATTGCGTATTTCAATACTTTTCATGATATTTTAATTTTTGAAAATACCTGAAGATTATCTTTTTTGAATTTTAAAACACAATTTGTAAAATATCATAAAAATGAGTTATTTTTATTTTGATTGAATGTAGAATTCGTTGTTTTACACTCTATGCGCGCCACTATAGCTCAGTGGTTAGAGCACTGGTCTCGTAAACCAGGGGTCGTGAGTTCAATCCTCACTGGTGGCTTTCGTTATAAACTGCTGTTAATGCTTTTTACGGATGTCGTTTCTTTTTATGATATTTTAATTTTTGAAAATTCGTGAAGATTATCTTTTATGAATTTTAAAACACAATTTGTAAAATGTCATAAAACTGGGTTCTTTTTATTTTGATTGAATGTAGAATTCGTTGTTTTACACTCTATGCGCGCCACTATAGCTCAGTGGTTAGAGCACTGGTCTCGTAAACCAGGGGTCGTGAGTTCAATCCTCACTGGTGGCTTTCGATGTAAAGTGCTATTAATGCATACTGCGTATTTCAATACTTTTCATAATATTTTAATTTTTGAAAAAACCTGAAGATTATCTTTTTTGAATTTTAAAACACAATTTGTGAAATGTCATAAAACCGGGTTCTTTTTATTTTGATTGAATGTAGAATTCGTTGTTTTACCATCTATGTGCTCCGTCGTAGCTCAGTGGTTAGAGCACTGGTCTTGTAAACCAGGGGTCGTGAGTTCAATCCTCACTGGTGGCTTTCGTTCAAAAGTGCTATTAATGCTTATTACAGATGTCGTTTCTTTTTATGATATTTTAATTTTTGAAAATACGTGAAGATTATCTTTTTTGAATTTTAAAACACAATTTGTAAAATATCATAAAACCGGTTTATTTTTATTTTGATTGAATGCAGAATTCGTCGTTTTACACTCTTTGTGCGCCATCATAGCTCGGTGGTTAGAGCACTGGTCTTGTAAACCAGGGGTCGTGAGTTCAATCCTCACTGGTGACTTTCGTTATAAAGTGCTATTAATGCTTATTACAGATGTCGTTTCTTTTTATGATATTTTAGTATTTAAAAATACGTGAAGATTATCTTTTTTGAATTTTAAAACACAATTTGTAAAATATCATAACACCGGGTTATTTTTATTTTGATTGAATGTAGAATTCGTTGTTTTACACTCTATGTGCGCCATCATAGCTCAGTGGTTAGAGCACTGGTCTTGTAAACCAGGGGTCGTGAGTTCAATCCTCACTGGTGGCTTTCGATGTAAAGTGCTATTAATGCATATTGCGTATTTCAATACTTTTCATGATATTTTAATTTTTGAAAATACCTGAAGATTATCTTTTTTGAATTTTAAAACACAATTTGTAAAATATCATAAAAATGAGTTATTTTTATTTTGATTGAATGTAGAATTCGTTGTTTTACACTCTATGCGCGCCACTATAGCTCAGTGGTTAGAGCACTGGTCTCGTAAACCAGGGGTCGTGAGTTCAATCCTCACTGGTGGCTTTCGTTATAAACTGCTGTTAATGCTTTTTACGGATGTCGTTTCTTTTTATGATATTTTAATTTTTGAAAATTCGTGAAGATTATCTTTTATGAATTTTAAAACACAATTTGTAAAATGTCATAAAACTGGGTTCTTTTTATTTTGATTGAATGTAGAATTCGTTGTTTTACACTCTATGCGCGCCACTATAGCTCAGTGGTTAGAGCACTGGTCTCGTAAACCAGGGGTCGTGAGTTCAATCCTCACTGGTGGCTTTCGATGTAAAGTGCTATTAATGCATACTGCGTATTTCAATACTTTTCATAATATTTTAATTTTTGAAAAAACCTGAAGATTATCTTTTTTGAATTTTAAAACACAATTTGTGAAATGTCATAAAACCGGGTTCTTTTTATTTTGATTGAATGTAGAATTCGTTGTTTTACCATCTATGTGCTCCGTCGTAGCTCAGTGGTTAGAGCACTGGTCTTGTAAACCAGGGGTCGTGAGTTCAATCCTCACTGGTGGCTTTCGTTCAAAAGTGCTATTAATGCTTATTACAGATGTCGTTTCTTTTTATGATATTTTAATTTTTGAAAATACGTGAAGATTATCTTTTTTGAATTTTAAAACACAATTTGTAAAATATCATAAAACCGGTTTATTTTTATTTTGATTGAATGCAGAATTCGTCGTTTTACACTCTTTGTGCGCCATCATAGCTCGGTGGTTAGAGCACTGGTCTTGTAAACCAGGGGTCGTGAGTTCAATCCTCACTGGTGACTTTCGTTATAAAGTGCTATTAATGCTTATTACAGATGTCGTTTCTTTTTATGATATTTTAGTATTTAAAAATACGTGAAGATTATCTTTTTTGAATTTTGAAACACAATTTGTAAAATATCATAACACCGGGTTATTTTTATTTTGATTGAATGTAGAATTCGTTGTTTTACACTCTATGTGCGCCATCATAGCTCAGTGGTTAGAGCACTGGTCTTGTAAACCAGGGGTCGTGAGTTCAATCCTCACTGGTGGCTTTCGATGTAAAGTGCTATTAATGCATATTGCGTATTTCAATACTTTTCATGATATTTTAATTTTTGAAAATACCTGAAGATTATCTTTTTTGAATTTTAAAACACAATTTGTAAAATATCATAAAAATGAGTTATTTTTATTTTGATTGAATGTAGAATTCGTTGTTTTACACTCTATGCGCGCCACTATAGCTCAGTGGTTAGAGCACTGGTCTCGTAAACCAGGGGTCGTGAGTTCAATCCTCACTGGTGGCTTTCGTTATAAACTGCTGTTAATGCTTTTTACGGATGTCGTTTCTTTTTATGATATTTTAATTTTTGAAAATTCGTGAAGATTATCTTTTATGAATTTTAAAACACAATTTGTAAAATGTCATAAAACTGGGTTCTTTTTATTTTGATTGAATGTAGAATTCGTTGTTTTACACTCTATGCGCGCCACTATAGCTCAGTGGTTAGAGCACTGGTCTCGTAAACCAGGGGTCGTGAGTTCAATCCTCACTGGTGGCTTTCGTTATAAACTGCTGTTAATGCTTTTTACGGATGTCGTTTCTTTTTATGATATTTTAATTTTTGAAAATTCGTGAAGATTATCTTTTATGAATTTTAAAACACAATTTGTAAAATATCATAAAACCGGTTTATTTTTATTTTGATTGAATGCAGAATTCGTCGTTTTACACTCTTTGTGCGCCATCATAGCTCGGTGGTTAGAGCACTGGTCTTGTAAACCAGGGGTCGTGAGTTCAATCCTCACTGGTGACTTTCGTTATAAAGTGCTATTAATGCTTATTACAGATGTCGTTTCTTTTTATGATATTTTAGTATTTAAAAATACGTGAAGATTATCTTTTTTGAATTTTAAAACACAATTTGTAAAATATCATAACACCGGGTTATTTTTATTTTGATTGAATGTAGAATTCGTTGTTTTACACTCTATGTGCGCCATCATAGCTCAGTGGTTAGAGCACTGGTCTTGTAAACCAGGGGTCGTGAGTTCAATCCTCACTGGTGGCTTTCGATGTAAAGTGCTATTAATGCATATTGCGTATTTCAATACTTTTCATGATATTTTAATTTTTGAAAATACCTGAAGATTATCTTTTTTGAATTTTAAAACACAATTTGTAAAATATCATAAAAATGAGTTATTTTTATTTTGATTGAATGTAGATATCGTTGTTTTACACTCTCTGTGCGCCATCATAGCTCAGTGGTTAGAGCACTGGTCTTGTAAACCAGGGGTCGTGAGTTCAATCCTCACTGGTGGCTTTCGTTATAAAGTGCTATTAATGCATATTGCGTTTTTCAATACTTTTCATAATATTTTAATTTTTGAAAATACCTTTTTTGAATTTTGAAACACAATTTGTAAAATGTCATAAAACCGGGTTATTTTTATTTTGATTGAATGTAGAATTCGTTGTTTTACACTCTATGTGCGCCATCATAGCTCAGTGGTTAGAGCACTGGTCTTGTAACCCAGGGGTCGTGAGTTCAATCCTCACTGGTGGCTTTCGTTATAAAGTGCTATTAATGCAGATTGCGTATTTCAATACTTTTCATAATATTTTAATTTTTGAAAATACCTGAAGATTATCTTTTTTGAATTTTAAAACACAATTTGTAAAATATCATAAAACCGGATTCTTTTTATTTTGATTGAATGTAGAATTCGTTGTTTTACGCTCTTTGTGCGCCATCATAGATCAGTGGTTAGAGCACTGGTCTTGAAAACCAGGGGTCGTGAGTTCAATCCTCACTGGTGGCTTTCGTTATAAAGTGCTATTAATGCTTATTACAGATGTCGTTCCTCTTTATGATATTTTTATTTTTGAAAATACGTGAAGATTATATTTTTTGAATTTTAAAACACAATTTGTAAAATATCATAATACCGGGTTATTTTTATTTTGATTGAAATTAGAATTCGTTGTTTTACACTTCAAGTGTGCCATCATAGCTCAGTGGTTAGAGCACTGATCTTGTAAACCAGGGGTCGCGGGTTCAATCCTCACTGGTGGCTTTCGTTATAAAGTGATATTAGTGCTTATTACAGATGTCGGTTCTTTCTATGATATTTTAATTTTTGAAAATATGTGAAGATTATCTTTTTTGAATTTTAAAACACAATTTGTAAAATATCATAAAACCGGGTTATTTTTATTTTGATTGAATTTAGAATTCGTTGTTTTACACTCTAAGTGTGCCATCATAGCTCAGTGGTTAGAGCACTGGTCTTGTAAACCAGGGGTCGTGAGTTCAATCCTCACTGGTGGCTTTCGTTATAAAGTGCTATTAATGCTTATTACAGAAGTCGTTTCTTTTTATGACATTTTAATTTTTGAAAATACGTGAAGATTATCTTTTTTGAATTTTAAAACACAATTTGTAAAATATCATTAAACCGGGTTATTTTTATTTTGATTGAATTTAGAATTCGTTGTTTTACACTCTAAGTGTGCCATCATAGCTCAGTGGTTAGAGCACTGGTCTTGTAAACCAGGGGTCGTGAGTTCAATCCTCACTGGTGGCTTTCGTTATAAACTGCTATTAATGCTTTTTACAGATGTCGTTTCTTTTTATGATATTTTAATTTTTGAAAATTCGTGAAGATTATCTATTATGAATTTTAAAACACAATTCGTAAAATGTCATAAAACCGGGTTCTTTTTATTTTTATTGAATGTAGAATTCGTTGTTTTACACTCTATGTGCGCCATCATAGCTCAGTGGTTAGAGCACTGGTCTTGTAAACCAGGGGTCGTGAGTTCAATCCTCACTGGTGGCTTTCGATGTAAAGTGCTATTAATGCATATTGCGTATTTAGATACTTTTCATGATATTTTAATTTTTGAAAATACCTGAAGATTATCTTTTTTGAATTTTAAAACACAATTTGTAAAATATCATAAAAATGAGTTATTTTTATTTTGATTGAATGTAGAATTCGTTGTTTTACACTCTATGTGCGCCATCATAGCTCAGTGGTTAGAGCACTGGTCTTGTAAACCAGGGGTCGTGAGTTCAATCCTCACTGGTGGCTTTCGTTATAAAGTGCTATTAATGCATATTGCGTTTTTCAATACTTTTCATAATATTTTAATTTTTGAAAATACCTTTTTTGAATTTTAAAACACAATTTGTAAAATGTCATAAAACCGGGTTATTTTTATTTTGATTGAATGTAGAATTCGTTGTTTTACACACTATGTGCGCCATCATAGCTCAGTGGTTAGAGCACTGGTCTTGTAAACCAGGGGTCGTGAGTTCAATCCTCACTGGTGGCTATCGATGTAAAGTGCTATTAATGCATATTGCGTATTTCAATACTTTTCATAATATTTTAATTTTTGAAAATACCTGAAGATTATCTTTTTTGAATTTTAAAACACAATTTGTAAAATGTCATAAATCCGGATTCTTTTTATTTTGATTGAATTTAGAATTCGTTGTTTTACACTTCAAGTGTGCCATCATAGCTCAGTTGTTAGAGCACTGGTCTTGTAAACCAGGGGTCGCGAGTGCAATCCTCACTGGTGGCTTTCGTTATAAAGTGATATTAGTGCTTATTACAGATGTCGTTTCTTTCTATGATATTTTAATTTTTGAAAATACGTGAAGATTATCTTTTTTGAATTTTAAAACACAATTTGTAAAATATCATAAAACCGGGTTATTTTTATTTTGATTGAATGTAGAATTCGTTGTTTTACCTTCTATGCGCGCCACTATAGCTCAGTGGTTAGAGCACTGGTCTCGTAAACCAGGGGTCGTGAGTTCAATCCTCACTGGTGACTTTCGTTATAAACTGCTATTAATGCTTTTTACAGATGTCGTTTCTTTTTATGATATTTTAATTTTTGAAAATTCGTGAAGATTATCTTTTATGAATTTTAAAACACAATTTGTAAAATGTCATAAAACTGGGTTCTTTTTATTTTGATTGAATGTAGAATTCGTTGTTTTACACTCTATGCGCGCCACTATAGCTCAGTGGTTAGAGCACTGGTCTCGTAAACCAGGGGTCGTGAGTTCAATCCTCACTGGTGGCTTTCGTTATAAACTGCTGTTAATGCTTTTTACGGATGTCGTTTCTTTTTATGATATTTTAATTTTTGAAAATTCGTGAAGATTATCTTTTATGAATTTTAAAACACAATTTGTAAAATATCATAAAACCGGTTTATTTTTATTTTGATTGAATGCAGAATTCGTCGTTTTACACTCTTTGTGCGCCATCATAGCTCGGTGGTTAGAGCACTGGTCTTGTAAACCAGGGGTCGTGAGTTCAATCCTCACTGGTGACTTTCGTTATAAAGTGCTATTAATGCTTATTACAGATGTCGTTTCTTTTTATGATATTTTAGTATTTAAAAATACGTGAAGATTATCTTTTTTGAATTTTAAAACACAATTTGTAAAATATCATAACACCGGGTTATTTTTATTTTGATTGAATGTAGAATTCGTTGTTTTACACTCTATGTGCGCCATCATAGCTCAGTGGTTAGAGCACTGGTCTTGTAAACCAGGGGTCGTGAGTTCAATCCTCACTGGTGGCTTTCGTTATAAAGTGCTATTAATGCATATTGCGTTTTTCAATACTTTTCATAATATTTTAATTTTTGAAAATACCTTTTTTGAATTTTGAAACACAATTTGTAAAATGTCATAAAACCGGGTTATTTTTATTTTGATTGAATGTAGAATTCGTTGTTTTACACTCTATGTGCGCCATCATAGCTCAGTGGTTAGAGCACTGGTCTTGTAACCCAGGGGTCGTGAGTTCAATCCTCACTGGTGGCTTTCGTTATAAAGTGCTATTAATGCAGATTGCGTATTTCAATACTTTTCATAATATTTTAATTTTTGAAAATACCTGAAGATTATCTTTTTTGAATTTTAAAACACAATTTGTAAAATATCATAAAACCGGATTCTTTTTATTTTGATTGAATGTAGAATTCGTTGTTTTACGCTCTTTGTGCGCCATCATAGATCAGTGGTTAGAGCACTGGTCTTGAAAACCAGGGGTCGTGAGTTAAATCCTCACTGGTGGCTTTCGTTATAATGTGCTATTAATGCTTATTACAGATGTCGTTCCTCTTTATGATATTTTTATTTTTGAAAATACGTGAAGATTATATTTTTTGAATTTTAAAACACAATTTGTAAAATATCATAAAACCGGGTTATTTTTATTTTGATTGAAATTAGAATTCGTTGTTTTACACTTCAAGTGTGCCATCATAGCTCAGTGGTTAGAGCACTGATCTTGTAAACCAGGGGTCGCGGGTTCAATCCTCACTGGTGGCTTTCGTTATAAAGTGATATTAGTGCTTATTACAGATGTCGGTTCTTTCTATGATATTTTAATTTTTGAAAATATGTGAAGATTATCTTTTTTGAATTTTAAAACACAATTTGTAAAATATCATAAAACCGGGTTATTTTTATTTTGATTGAATTTAGAATTCGTTGTTTTACACTCTAAGTGTGCCATCATAGCTCAGTGGTTAGAGCACTGGTCTTGTAAACCAGGGGTCGTGAGTTCAATCCTCACTGGTGGCTTTCGTTATAAAGTGCTATTAATGCTTATTACAGAAGTCGTTTCTTTTTATGACATTTTAATTTTTGAAAATACGTGAAGATTATCTTTTTTGAATTTTAAAACACAATTTGTAAAATATCATTAAACCGGGTTATTTTTATTTTGATTGAATTTAGAATTCGTTGTTTTACACTCTAAGTGTGCCATCATAGCTCAGTGGTTAGAGCACTGGTCTTGTAAACCAGGGGTCGTGAGTTCAATCCTCACTGGTGGCTTTCGTTATAAACTGCTATTAATGCTTTTTACAGATGTCGTTTCTTTTTATGATATTTTAATTTTTGAAAATTCGTGAAGATTATCTATTATGAATTTTAAAACACAATTCGTAAAATGTCATAAAACCGGGTTCTTTTTATTTTTATTGAATGTAGAATTCGTTGTTTTACACTCTATGTGCGCCATCATAGCTCAGTGGTTAGAGCACTGGTCTTGTAAACCAGGGGTCGTGAGTTCAATCCTCACTGGTGGCTTTCGATGTAAAGTGCTATTAATGCATATTGCGTATTTAGATACTTTTCATGATATTTTAATTTTTGAAAATACCTGAAGATTATCTTTTTTGAATTTTAAAACACAATTTGTAAAATATCATAAAAATGAGTTATTTTTATTTTGATTGAATGTAGAATTCGTTGTTTTACACTCTATGTGCGCCATCATAGCTCAGTGGTTAGAGCACTGGTCTTGTAAACCAGGGGTCGTGAGTTCAATCCTCACTGGTGGCTTTCGTTATAAAGTGCTATTAATGCATATTGCGTTTTTCAATACTTTTCATAATATTTTAATTTTTGAAAATACCTTTTTTGAATTTTAAAACACAATTTGTAAAATGTCATAAAACCGGGTTATTTTTATTTTGATTGAATGTAGAATTCGTTGTTTTACACACTATGTGCGCCATCATAGCTCAGTGGTTAGAGCACTGGTCTTGTAAACCAGGGGTCGTGAGTTCAATCCTCACTGGTGGCTATCGATGTAAAGTGCTATTAATGTATATTGCGTATTTCAATACTTTTCATAATATTTTAATTTTTGAAAATACCTGAAGATTATCTTTTTTGAATTTTAAAACACAATTTGTAAAATGTCATAAATCCGGATTCTTTTTATTTTGATTGAATTTAGAATTCGTTGTTTTACACTTCAAGTGTGCCATCATAGCTCAGTTGTTAGAGCACTGGTCTTGTAAACCAGGGGTCGCGAGTGCAATCCTCACTGGTGGCTTTCGTTATAAAGTGATATTAGTGCTTATTACAGATGTCGTTTCTTTCTATGATATTTTAATTTTTGAAAATACGTGAAGATTATCTTTTTTGAATTTTAAAACACAATTTGTAAAATATCATAAAACCGGGTTATTTTTATTTTGATTGAATGTAGAATTCGTTGTTTTACCTTCTATGCGCGCCACTATAGCTCAGTGGTTAGAGCACTGGTCTCGTAAACCAGGGGTCGTGAGTTCAATCCTCACTGGTGACTTTCGTTATAAACTGCTATTAATGCTTTTTACAGATGTCGTTTCTTTTTATGATATTTTAATTTTTGAAATATCGTGAAGATTATCTTTTATGAATTTTAAAACACAATTTGTAAAATGTCATAAAACTGGGTTCTTTTTATTTTGATTGAATGTAGAAATCGTTGTTTTACACTCTATGCGCGCCACTATAGCTCAGTGGTTAGAGCACTGGTCTCGTAAACCAGGGGTCGTGAGTTCAATCCTCACTGGTGGCTTTCGATGTAAAGTGCTATTAATGCATACTGCGTATTTCGATACTTTTCATAATATTTTAATTTTTGAAAAAACCTGAAGATTATCTTTTTTGAATTTTAAAACACAATTTGTGAAATGTCATAAAACCGGGCTCTTTTTATTTTTTGATTGAATGTAGAATTCGTTGTTTTACAATCTATGTGCGCCATCATAGCTCGGTGGTTAGAGCACTGGTCTTGTAATCCAGGGGTCGTGAGTTCAATCCTCACTGGTGACTTTCGTTATAAGCTGCTATTAATGCTTATTACAGATGTCGTTTCTTTTTATGATATTTTAATTTTTGAAAATACGTGAAGATTATCTTTTTTGAATTTTAAAACACAATTTGTAAAATGTCATAAAACCGGGATCTTTTTATTTTGATTGAATGTAAAATTCGTTGTTTTACGCTATATGTGCGCCATCATAGCTCAGTGGTTAGAGCACTGGTCTTGTATACCAGGGGTCGTGAGTTCAATTCTCACTGGTGGCTTTCGTTATAAAGTGCTATTAATGCATGCTACCGATGTCGTTTATTTTTATGATATTTTAGTATTTAAAAATACGTGAAGATTATCTTTTTTGAATTTTAAAACACAATTTGTAAAATATCATAACACCGGGTTATTTTTATTTTGATTGAATGTAGAATTCGTTGTTTTACACTCTATGTGCGCCATCATAGCTCAGTGGTTAGAGCACTGGTCTCGTTAACCAGGGGTCGTGAGTTCAATACTCACTGGTGGCTTTCGTTATAAAGTGCTATTAATGCATATTGCGTATTTCAATACTTTTCATAATATTTTAATTTTTGAAAATACCTGAAGATTATCTTTTTTGAATTTTAAAACACAATTTGTAAAATGTCATAAATCCGGATTCTTTTTATTTTGATTGAATTTAGAATTCGTTGTTTTACACTTCAAGTGTGCCATCATAGCTCAGTTGTTAGAGCACTGGTCTTGTAAACCAGGGGTCGCGAGTTCAATCCTCACTGGTGGCTTTCGTTATAAAGTGATATTAGTGCTTATTACAGATGTCGTTTCTTTCTATGATATTTTAATTTTTGAAAATACGTGAAGATTATCTTTTTTGAATTTTAAAACACAATTTGTAAAATATCATAAAACCGGGTTATTTTTATTTTGATTGAATTTAGAATTCGTTGTTTTACACTCTAAGTGTGCCATCATAGCTCAGTGGTTAGAGCACTGGTCTTGTAAACCAGGGGTCGTGAGTTCAATCCTCACTGGTGGCTTTCGTTATAAAGTGCTATTAATGCTTATTACAGATGTCGTTTCTTTTTATGATATTTTAATTTTTGAAAATTCGTGAAGATTATCTATTATGAATTTTAAAACACAATTCGTAAAATGTCATAAAACCGGGTTATTTTTATTTTGATTGAATGTAGAATTCGTTGTTTTACACTCTATGTGCGCCATCATATCTCAGTGGTTAGAGCACTGGTCTTGTAAACCAGGGGTCGTGAGTTCAATCCTCACTGCTGGCTTTCGATGTAAAGTGCTATTAATGCATATTGCGTATTTCAATACTTTTCATGATATTTTAATTTTTGAAAATACCTGAAGATTATCTTTTTTGAATTTTAAAACACAATTTGTAAAATATCATAAAAATGAGTTATTTTTATTTTGATTGAATGTAGAATTCGTTGTTTTACACTCTATGCGCGCCACTATAGCTCAGTGGTTAGAGCACTGGTCTCGTAAACCAGGGGTCGTGAGTTCAATCCTCACTGGTGACTTTCGTTATAAACTGCTATTAATGCTTTTTACAGATGTCGTTTCTTTTTATGATATTTTAATTTTTGAAATATCGTGAAGATTATCTTTTATGAATTTTAAAACACAATTTGTAAAATGTCATAAAACTGGGTTCTTTTTATTTTGATTGAATGTAGAATTCGTTGTTTTACACTCTATGCGCGCCACTATAGCTCAGTGGTTAGAGCACTGGTCTCGTAAACCAGGGGTCGTGAGTTCAATCCTCACTGGTGGCTTTCGATGTAAAGTGCTATTAATGCATACTGCGTATTTCAATACTTTTCATAATATTTTAATTTTTGAAAAAACCTGAAGATTATCTTTTTTGAATTTTAAAACACAATTTGTGAAATGTCATAAAACCGGGCTCTTTTTATTTTTTGATTGAATGTAGAATTCGTTGTTTTACAATCTATGTGCTCCGTCGTAGCTCAGTGGTTAGAGCACTGGTTTTGTAAACCAGGGGTCGTGAGTTCAATCCTCACTGGTGGCTTTCGTTAAAAAGTGCTATTAATGCTTATTACAGATGTCGTTTCTTTTTTTGATATTTTAATTTTTAAAAATACGTGAAGATTATCTTTTTTGAATTTTAAAACACAATTTGTAAAATATCATAAAACCGGTTTATTTTTATTTTGATTGAATGCAGAATTCGTCGTTTTACACTCTTTGTGCGCCATCATAGCTCGGTGGTTAGAGCACTGGTCTTGTAAACCAGGGGTCGTGAGTTCAATCCTCACTGGTGACTTTCGTTATAAGCTGCTATTAATGCTTATTACAGATGTCGTTTCTTTTTATGATATTTTAATTTTTGAAAATACGTGAAGATTATCTTTTTTGAATTTTAAAACACAATTTGTAAAATGTCATAAAACCGGGATCTTTTTATTTTGATTGAATGTAAAATTCGTTGTTTTACGCTATATGTGCGCCATCATAGCTCAGTGGTTAGAGCACTGGTCTTGTATACCAGGGGTCGTGAGTTCAATTCTCACTGGTGGCTTTCGTTATAAAGTGCTATTAATGCATGCTACCGATGTCGTTTATTTTTATGATATTTTAGTATTTAAAAATACGTGAAGATTATCTTTTTTGAATTTTAAAACACAATTTGTAAAATATCATAACACCGGGTTATTTTTATTTTGATTGAATGTAGAATTCGTTGTTTTACACTCTATGTGCGCCATCATAGCTCAGTGGTTAGAGCACTGGTCTTGTAAACCAGGGGTCGTGAGTTCAATCCTCATTGGTGGCTTTCGTTATAAAGTGCTATTAATGCATATTGCGTTTTTCAATACTTTTCATAATATTTTAATTTTTGAAAATACCTTTTTTGAATTTTAAAACACAATTTGTAAAATGTCATAAAACCGGGTTATTTTTATTTTGATTGAATGTAGAATTCGTTGTTTTACACACTATGTGCGCAATCATAGCTCAGTGGTTAGAGCACTGGTCTTGTAAACCAGGGGTCGTGAGTTTAATCCTCACTGGTGGCTTTCGATGTAAAGTGCTACTAATGCATATTGCGTATTTCACTACTTTTCATAATATTTTAATTTTTGAAAATACCTGAAGATTATCTTTTTTGAATTTTAAAACACAATTTGTAAAATATCATAAAACCGAGTTATTTTTATTTTGATTGAAAGTAGAATTCGTTGTTTTAAACTCTATGTGCGCCATCATAGCTCAGTGGTTAGAGCACTGGCCTTGTAAACCAGGGGTCGTGAGTTCAATCCTCACTGGAGGCTTTCTTTATAAAGTGCTATTAATGCATATTGCGTATTTCAATACTTTTCATAATATTTTAATTTTTGAAAATACCTGAAGATTATCTTTTTTGAATTTTAAAACACAATTTGTAAAATGTCATAAAACCGGATTCTTTTTATTTTGATTGAATGTAGAATTCGTTGTTTTACACTCTATGTGCGCCATCATAGATCAGTGGTTAGAGCACTGGTCTTGAAAACCAGGGGTCGTGAGTTCAATCCTCACTAGTGGCTTTCGTTATAAAGTGCTATTAATGCTTATTACAGATGTCGTTCCTCTTTATGATATTTTTATTTTTGAAAATACGTGAAGATTATCTTTTTTGAATTTTAAAACACAATTTGTAAAATATCATAAAACCGGGTTATTTTTATTTTGATTGAATTTAGAATTCGTTGTTTTACACTTCAAGTGTGCCATCATAGCTCAGTGGTTAGAGCACTGGTCTTGTAAACCAGGGGTCGCGAGTTCAATCCTCACTGGTGGCTTTCGTTATAAAGTGATATTATTGCTTATTACAGATGTCGTTTCTTTCTATGATATTTTAATTTTTGAACATACGTGAAGATTATCTTTTTTGAATTTTAAAACACAATTTGTAAAATATCATAAAACCGGGTTATTTTTATTTTGATTGAATTTAGAATTCGTTGTTTTACACTCTAAGTGTGCCATCATAGCTCAGTGGTTAGAGCACTGGTCTTGTAAACCAGGGGTCGTGAGTTCAATCCTCACTGGTGGCTTTCGTTATAAAGTGCTATTAATGCTTATTACAGATGTCGTTTCTTTTTATGATATTTTAATTTTTGAAAATACGTGAAGATTATCTTTTTTGAATTTTAAAACACAATTTGTAAAATATCATTAAACCGGGTTATTTTTATTTTGATTGAATTTAGCATTCGTTGTTTTACACTCTAAGTGTGCCATCATAGCTCAGTGGTTAGAGCACTGGTCTTGTAAACCAGGGGTCCTGAGTTCAATCCTCTCTGGTGGCTTTCGTTATAAAGTGCTATTAATGCATATTGCGTTTTTCAATACTTTTCATAATATTTTAATTTTTGAAAATACCTTTTTTGAATTTTAAAACACAATTTGTAAAATATCATAAAACCGAGTTATTTTTATTTTGATTGAATGTAGAATTCGTTGTTTTACACTCTATGTGCGCCATCATAGCTCAGTGGTTAGAGCACTGGTCTTGTAAACCAGGGGTCGTGAGTTCAATCCTCACTGGTGGCTTTCTTTATAAAGTGCTATTAATGCATATTGCGTATTTCAATACTTTTCATAATATTTTAATTTTTGAAAATACCTGAAGATTATCTTTTTTGAATTTTAAAACACAATTTGTAAAATGTCATAAAACCGGATTCTTTTTATTTTGATTGAATGTAGAATTCGTTGTTTTACACTCTTTGTGCGCCATCATAGATCAGTGGTTAGAGCACTGGTCTTGTAAACCAGGGGTCGTGAGTTCAATCCTCACTGGTGACTTTCGTTATAAGCTGCTATTAATGCTTATTACAGATGTCGTTTCTTTTTATGATATTTTAATTTTTGAAAATACGTGAAGATTATCTTTTTTGAATTTTAAAACACAATTTGTAAAATGTCATAAAACCGGGATCTTTTTATTTTGATTGAATGTAAAATTCGTTGTTTTACGCTATATGTGCGCCATCATAGCTCAGTGGTTAGAGCACTGGTCTTGTATACCAGGGGTCGTGAGTTCAATTCTCACTGGTGGCTTTCGTTATAAAGTGCTATTAATGCATGCTACCGATGTCGTTAATTTTTATGATATTTTAGTATTTAAAAATACGTGAAGATTATCTTTTTTGAATTTTAAAACACAATTTGTAAAATATCATAACACCGGGTTATTTTTATTTTGATTGAATGTAGAATTCGTTGTTTTACACTCTATGTGCGCCATCATAGCTCAGTGGTTAGAGCACTGGTCTCGTTAACCAGGGGTCGTGAGTTCAATCCTCACTGGTGGCTTTCGTTATAAAGTGCTATTAATGCATATTGCGTATTTCAATACTTTTCATAATATTTTAATTTTTGAAAATACCTGAAGATTATCTTTTTTGAATTTTAAAACACAATTTGTAAAATGTCATAAATCCGGATTCTTTTTATTTTGATTGAATTTAGAATTCGTTGTTTTACACTTCAAGTGTGCCATCATAGCTCAGTTGTTAGAGCACTGGTCTTGTAAACCAGGGGTCGCGAGTTCAATCCTCACTGGTGGCTTTCGTTATTAAGTGATATTAGTGCTTATTACAGATGTCGTTTCTTTCTATGATATTTTAATTTTTGAAAATACGTGAAGATTATCTTTTTTGAATTTTAAAACACAATTTGTAAAATATCATAAAACCGGGTTATTTTTATTTTGATTGAATTTAGAATTCGTTGTTTTACACTCTAAGTGTGCCATCATAGCTCAGTGGTTAGAGCACTGGTCTTGTAAACCAGGGGTCGTGAGTTCAATCCTCACTGGTGGCTTTCGTTATAAAGTGCTATTAATGCATATTGCGTTTTTCAATACTTTTCATAATATTTTAATTTTTGAAAATACCTTTTTTGAATTTTAAAACACAATTTGTGAAATGTCATAAAACCGGGTTATTTTTATTTTGATTGAATGTAGAATTCGTTGTTTTACACTCTATGTGCGCCATCATAGCTCAGTGGTTAGAGCACTGGTCTTGTAAACCAGGGGTCGTGAGTTCAATCCTCACTGCTGGCTTTCGATGTAAAGTGCTATTAATGCATATTGCGTATTTCAATACTTTTCATGATATTTTAATTTTTGAAAATACCTGAAGATTATCTTTTTTGAATTTTAAAACACAATTTGTAAAATATCATAAAAATGAGTTATTTTTATTTTGATTGAATGTAGAATTCGTTGTTTTACACTCTATGCGCGCCACTATAGCTCAGTGGTTAGAGCACTGGTCTCGTAAACCAGGGGTCGTGAGTTCAATCCTCACTGGTGACTTTCGTTATAAACTGCTATTAATGCTTTTTACAGATGTCGTTTCTTTTTATGATATTTTAATTTTTGAAATATCGTGAAGATTATCTTTTATGAATTTTAAAACACAATTTGTAAAATGTCATAAAACTGGGTTCTTTTTATTTTGATTGAATGTAGAATTCGTTGTTTTACACTCTATGCGCGCCACTATAGCTCAGTGGTTAGAGCACTGGTCTCGTAAACCAGGGGTCGTGAGTTCAATCCTCACTGGTGGCTTTCGATGTAAAGTGCTATTAATGCATACTGCGTATTTCAATACTTTTCATAATATTTTAATTTTTGAAAAAACCTGAAGATTATCTTTTTTGAATTTTAAAACACAATTTGTGAAATGTCATAAAACCGGGCTCTTTTTATTTTTTGATTGAATGTAGAATTCGTTGTTTTACAATCTATGTGCTCCGTCGTAGCTCAGTGGTTAGAGCACTGGTTTTGTAAACCAGGGGTCGTGAGTTCAATCCTCACTGGTGGCTTTCGTTAAAAAGTGCTATTAATGCTTATTACAGATGTCGTTTCTTTTTTTGATATTTTAATTTTTAAAAATACGTGAAGATTATCTTTTTTGAATTTTAAAACACAATTTGTAAAATATCATAAAACCGGTTTATTTTTATTTTGATTGAATGCAGAATTCGTCGTTTTACACTCTTTGTGCGCCATCATAGCTCGGTGGTTAGAGCACTGGTCTTGTAAACCAGGGGTCGTGAGTTCAATCCTCACTGGTGACTTTCGTTATAAGCTGCTATTAATGCTTATTACAGATGTCGTTTCTTTTTATGATATTTTAATTTTTGAAAATACGTGAAGATTATCTTTTTTGAATTTTAAAACACAATTTGTAAAATGTCATAAAACCGGGATCTTTTTATTTTGATTGAATGTAAAATTCGTTGTTTTACGCTATATGTGCGCCATCATAGCTCAGTGGTTAGAGCACTGGTCTTGTATACCAGGGGTCGTGAGTTCAATTCTCACTGGTGGCTTTCGTTATAAAGTGCTATTAATGCATGCTACCGATGTCGTTTATTTTTATGATATTTTAGTATTTAAAAATACGTGAAGATTATCTTTTTTGAATTTTAAAACACAATTTGTAAAATATCATAACACCGGGTTATTTTTATTTTGATTGAATGTAGAATTCGTTGTTTTACACTCTATGTGCGCCATCATAGCTCAGTGGTTAGAGCACTGGTCTTGTAAACCAGGGGTCGTGAGTTCAATCCTCATTGGTGGCTTTCGTTATAAAGTGCTATTAATGCATATTGCGTTTTTCAATACTTTTCATAATATTTTAATTTTTGAAAATACCTTTTTTGAATTTTAAAACACAATTTGTAAAATGTCATAAAACCGGGTTATTTTTATTTTGATTGAATGTAGAATTCGTTGTTTTACACACTATGTGCGCAATCATAGCTCAGTGGTTAGAGCACTGGTCTTGTAAACCAGGGGTCGTGAGTTTAATCCTCACTGGTGGCTTTCGATGTAAAGTGCTACTAATGCATATTGCGTATTTCACTACTTTTCATAATATTTTAATTTTTGAAAATACCTGAAGATTATCTTTTTTGAATTTTAAAACACAATTTGTAAAATATCATAAAACCGAGTTATTTTTATTTTGATTGAAAGTAGAATTCGTTGTTTTAAACTCTATGTGCGCCATCATAGCTCAGTGGTTAGAGCACTGGCCTTGTAAACCAGGGGTCGTGAGTTCAATCCTCACTGGAGGCTTTCTTTATAAAGTGCTATTAATGCATATTGCGTATTTCAATACTTTTCATAATATTTTAATTTTTGAAAATACCTGAAGATTATCTTTTTTGAATTTTAAAACACAATTTGTAAAATGTCATAAAACCGGATTCTTTTTATTTTGATTGAATGTAGAATTCGTTGTTTTACACTCTATGTGCGCCATCATAGATCAGTGGTTAGAGCACTGGTCTTGAAAACCAGGGGTCGTGAGTTCAATCCTCACTAGTGGCTTTCGTTATAAAGTGCTATTAATGCTTATTACAGATGTCGTTCCTCTTTATGATATTTTTATTTTTGAAAATACGTGAAGATTATCTTTTTTGAATTTTAAAACACAATTTGTAAAATATCATAAAACCGGGTTATTTTTATTTTGATTGAATTTAGAATTCGTTGTTTTACACTTCAAGTGTGCCATCATAGCTCAGTGGTTAGAGCACTGGTCTTGTAAACCAGGGGTCGCGAGTTCAATCCTCACTGGTGGCTTTCGTTATAAAGTGATATTATTGCTTATTACAGATGTCGTTTCTTTCTATGATATTTTAATTTTTGAACATACGTGAAGATTATCTTTTTTGAATTTTAAAACACAATTTGTAAAATATCATAAAACCGGGTTATTTTTATTTTGATTGAATTTAGAATTCGTTGTTTTACACTCTAAGTGTGCCATCATAGCTCAGTGGTTAGAGCACTGGTCTTGTAAACCAGGGGTCGTGAGTTCAATCCTCACTGGTGGCTTTCGTTATAAAGTGCTATTAATGCTTATTACAGATGTCGTTTCTTTTTATGATATTTTAATTTTTGAAAATACGTGAAGATTATCTTTTTTGAATTTTAAAACACAATTTGTAAAATATCATTAAACCGGGTTATTTTTATTTTGATTGAATTTAGCATTCGTTGTTTTACACTCTAAGTGTGCCATCATAGCTCAGTGGTTAGAGCACTGGTCTTGTAAACCAGGGGTCCTGAGTTCAATCCTCTCTGGTGGCTTTCGTTATAAAGTGCTATTAATGCATATTCCGTTTTTCAATACTTTTCATAATATTTTAATTTTTGAAAATACCTTTTTTGAATTTTAAAACACAATTTGTAAAATATCATAAAACCGAGTTATTTTTATTTTGATTGAATGTAGAATTCGTTGTTTTACACTCTATGTGCGCCATCATAGCTCAGTGGTTAGAGCACTGGTCTTGTAAACCAGGGGTCGTGAGTTCAATCCTCACTGGTGGCTTTCTTTATAAAGTGCTATTAATGCATATTGCGTATTTCAATACTTTTCATAATATTTTAATTTTTGAAAATACCTGAAGATTATCTTTTTTGAATTTTAAAACACAATTTGTAAAATGTCATAAAACCGGATTCTTTTTATTTTGATTGAATGTAGAATTCGTTGTTTTACACTCTTTGTGCGCCATCATAGATCAGTGGTTAGAGCACTGGTCTTGTAAACCAGGGGTCGTGAGTTCAATCCTCACTGGTGACTTTCGTTATAAGCTGCTATTAATGCTTATTACAGATGTCGTTTCTTTTTATGATATTCTAATTTTTGAAAATACGTGAAGATTATCTTTTTTGAATTTTAAAACACAATTTGTAAAATGTCATAAAACCGGGATCTTTTTATTTTGATTGAATGTAAAATTCGTTGTTTTACGCTATATGTGCGCCATCATAGCTCAGTGGTTAGAGCACTGGTCTTGTATACCAGGGGTCGTGAGTTCAATTCTCACTGGTGGCTTTCGTTATAAAGTGCTATTAATGCATGCTACCGATGTCGTTTATTTTTATGATATTTTAGTATTTAAAAATACGTGAAGATTATCTTTTTTGAATTTTAAAACACAATTTGTAAAATATCATAACACCGGGTTATTTTTATTTTGATTGAATGTAGAATTCGTTGTTTTACACTCTATGTGCGCCATCATAGCTCAGTGGTTAGAGCACTGGTCTCGTTAACCAGGGGTCGTGAGTTCAATCCTCACTGGTGGCTTTCGTTATAAAGTGCTATTAATGCATATTGCGTATTTCAATACTTTTCATAATATTTTAATTTTTGAAAATACCTGAAGATTATCTTTTTTGAATTTTAAAACACAATTTGTAAAATGTCATAAATCCGGATTCTTTTTATTTTGATTGAATTTAGAATTCGTTGTTTTACACTTCAAGTGTGCCATCATAGCTCAGTTGTTAGAGCACTGGTCTTGTAAACCAGGGGTCGCGAGTTCAATCCTCACTGGTGGCTTTCGTTATAAAGTGATATTAGTGCTTATTACAGATGTCGTTTCTTTCTATGATATTTTAATTTTTGAAAATACGTGAAGATTATCTTTTTTGAATTTTAAAACACAATTTGTAAAATATCATAAAACCGGGTTATTTTTATTTTGATTGAATTTAGAATTCGTTGTTTTACACTCTAAGTGTGCCATCATAGCTCAGTGGTTAGAGCACTGGTCTTGTAAACCAGGGGTCGTGAGTTCAATCCTCACTGGTGGCTTTCGTTATAAAGTGCTATTAATGCATATTGCGTTTTTCAATACTTTTCATAATATTTTAATTTTTGAAAATACCTTTTTTGAATTTTAAAACACAATTTGTGAAATGTCATAAAACCGGGTTATTTTTATTTTGATTGAATGTAGAATTCGTTGTTTTACACTCTATGTGCGCCATCATAGCTCAGTGGTTAGAGCACTGGTCTTGTAAACCAGGGGTCGTGAGTTCAATCCTCACTGCTGGCTTTCGATGTAAAGTGCTATTAATGCATATTGCGTATTTCAATACTTTTCATGATATTTTAATTTTTGAAAATACCTGAAGATTATCTTTTTTGAATTTTAAAACACAATTTGTAAAATATCATAAAAATGAGTTATTTTTATTTTGATTGAATGTAGAATTCGTTGTTTTACACTCTATGCGCGCCACTATAGCTCAGTGGTTAGAGCACTGGTCTCGTAAACCAGGGGTCGTGAGTTCAATCCTCACTGGTGACTTTCGTTATAAACTGCTATTAATGCTTTTTACAGATGTCGTTTCTTTTTATGATATTTTAATTTTTGAAATATCGTGAAGATTATCTTTTATGAATTTTAAAACACAATTTGTAAAATGTCATAAAACTGGGTTCTTTTTATTTTGATTGAATGTAGAATTCGTTGTTTTACACTCTATGCGCGCCACTATAGCTCAGTGGTTAGAGCACTGGTCTCGTAAACCAGGGGTCGTGAGTTCAATCCTCACTGGTGGCTTTCGATGTAAAGTGCTATTAATGCATACTGCGTATTTCAATACTTTTCATAATATTTTAATTTTTGAAAAAACCTGAAGATTATCTTTTTTGAATTTTAAAACACAATTTGTGAAATGTCATAAAACCGGGCTCTTTTTATTTTTTGATTGAATGTAGAATTCGTTGTTTTACAATCTATGTGCTCCGTCGTAGCTCAGTGGTTAGAGCACTGGTTTTGTAAACCAGGGGTCGTGAGTTCAATCCTCACTGGTGGCTTTCGTTAAAAAGTGCTATTAATGCTTATTACAGATGTCGTTTCTTTTTTTGATATTTTAATTTTTAAAAATACGTGAAGATTATCTTTTTTGAATTTTAAAACACAATTTGTAAAATATCATAAAACCGGTTTATTTTTATTTTGATTGAATGCAGAATTCGTCGTTTTACACTCTTTGTGCGCCATCATAGCTCGGTGGTTAGAGCACTGGTCTTGTAAACCAGGGGTCGTGAGTTCAATCCTCACTGGTGACTTTCGTTATAAGCTGCTATTAATGCTTATTACAGATGTCGTTTCTTTTTGTGATATTTTAATTTTTGAAAATACCTGAAGATTATCTTTTTTGAATTTTAAAACA
This sequence comes from Parasteatoda lunata, assembly GCA_949128135.1. Taxonomy (NCBI): domain Eukaryota; kingdom Metazoa; phylum Arthropoda; class Arachnida; order Araneae; family Theridiidae; genus Parasteatoda; species Parasteatoda lunata. Next base: position 100,315,630 of record OX421975.1, read on the forward strand.
CAATTTGTAAAATGTCATAAAACCGGGATCTTTTTATTTTGATTGAATGTAAAATTCGTTGTTTTACGCTATATGTGCGCCATCATAGCTCAGTGGTTAGAGCACTGGTCTTGTATACCAGGGGTCGTGAGTTCAATTCTCACTGGTGGCTTTCGTTATAAAGTGCTATTAATGCATGCTACCGATGTTGTTATTTTTATGATATTTTAGTATTTAAAAATACGTGAAGATTATCTTTTTTGAATTTTAAAACACAATTTGTAAAATATCATAACACCGGGTTATTTTTATTTTGATTGAATGTAGAATTCGTTGTTTTACACTCTATGTGCGCCATCATAGCTCAGTGGTTAGAGCACTGGTCTTGTAAACCAGGGGTCGTGAGTTCAATCCTCATTGGTGGCTTTCGTTATAAAGTGCTATTAATGCATATTGCGTTTTTCAATACTTTTCATAATATTTTAATTTTTGAAAATACCTTTTTTGAATTTTAAAACACAATTTGTAAAATGTCATAAAACCGGGTTATTTTTATTTTGATTGAATGTAGAATTCGTTGTTTTACACACTATGTGCGCAATCATAGCTCAGTGGTTAGAGCACTGGTCTGGTAAACCAGGGGTCGTGAGTTTAATCCTCACTGGTGGCTTTCGATGTAAAGTGCTACTAATGCATATTGCGTATTTCACTACTTTTCATAATATTTTAATTTTTGAAAATACCTGAAGATTATCTTTTTTGAATTTTAAAACACAATTTGTAAAATATCATAAAACCGAGTTATTTTTATTTTGATTGAAAGTAGAATTCGTTGTTTTAAACTCTATGTGCGCCATCATAGCTCAGTGGTTAGAGCACTGGTCTTGTAAACCAGGGATCGTGAGTTCAATCCTCACTGGTGGCTTTCTTTATAAAGTGCTATTAATGCATATTGCGTATTTCAATACTTTTCATAATATTTTAATTTTTGAAAATACCTGAAGATTATCTTTTTTGAATTTTAAAACACAATTTGTAAAATGTCATAAAACCGGATTCTTTTTATTTTGATTGAATGTAGAATTCGTTGTTTTACACTCTATGTGCGCCATCATAGATCAGTGGTTAGAGCACTGGTCTTGAAAACCAGGGGTCGTGAGTTCAATCCTCACTAGTGGCTTTCGTTATAAAGTGCTATTAATGCTTATTACAGATGTCGTTCCTCTTTATGATATTTTTATTTTTGAAAATACGTGAAGATTATCTTTTTTGAATTTTAAAACACAATTTGTAAAATATCATAAAACCGGGTTATTTTTATTTTGATTGAATTTAGAATTCGTTGTTTTACACTTCAAGTGTGCCATCATAGCTCAGTGGTTAGAGCACTGGTCTTGTAAACCAGGGGTCGCGAGTTCAATCCTCACTGGTGGCTTTCGTTATAAAGTGATATTATTGCTTATTACAGATGTCGTTTCTTTCTATGATATTTTAATTTTTGAACATACGTGAAGATTATCTTTTTTGAATTTTAAAACACAATTTGTAAAATATCATAAAACCGGGTTATTTTTATTTTGATTGAATTTAGAATTCGTTGTTTTACACTCTAAGTGTGCCATCATAGCTCAGTGGTTAGAGCACTGGTCTTGTAAACCAGGGGTCGTGAGTTCAATCCTCTCTGGTGGCTTTCGTTATAAAGTACTATTAATGCATATTGCGTTTTTCAATACTTTTCATAATATTTTAATTTTTGAAAATACCTTTTTTGAATTTTAAAACACAATTTGTAAAATATCATAAAACCGAGTTATTTTTATTTTGATTGAATGTAGAATTCGTTGTTTTACACTCTATGTGCGCCATCATAGCTCAGTGGTTAGAGCACTGGTCTTGTAAACCAGGGGTCGTGAGTTCAATCCTCACTGGTGGCTTTCTTTATAAAGTGCTATTAATGCATATTGCGTATTTCAATACTTTTCATAATATTTTAATTTTTGAAAATACCTGAAGATTATCTTTTTTGAATTTTAAAACACAATTTGTAAAATGTCATAAAACCGGATTCTTTTTATTTTGATTGAATGTAGAATTCGTTGTTTTACACTCTTTGTGCGCCATCATAGATCAGTGGTTAGAGCACTGGTCTTGAAAACCAGGGGTCGTGAGTTCAATCCTCACTGGTGGCTTTCGTTATAAAGTGCTATTAATGCTTATTACAGATGTCGTTCCTCTTTATGATATTTTTATTTTTGAAAATACGTGAAGATTATCTTTTTTGAATTTTAAAACACAATTTGTAAAATATCATAAAACCGGGTTATTTTTATTTTTATTGAATTTAGAATTCGTTGTTTTACACTTCAAGTGTGCACTCATAGCTCAGTGGTTAGAGCACTGGTCTTGTAAACCAGGGGTCGCGAGTTCAATCCTCACTGGTGGCTTTCGTTATAAAGTGATATTAGTGCTTATTACAGATGTCGTTTCTTTCTATGATATTTTAATTTTTGAAAATACGTGAAGATTATCTTTTTTGAATTTTAAAACACAATTTGTAAAATATCATAAAACCGGGTTATTTTTATTTTGATTGAATTTAGAATTCGTTGTTTTACACTCTAAGTGTGCCATCATAGCTCAGTGGTTAGAGCACTGGTCTTGAAAACCAGGGGTCGTGAGTTCAATCCTCACTGGTGGCTTTCGATGTAAAGTGCTACTAATGCATATTGCGTATTTCACTACTTTTCATAATATTTTAATTTTTGAAAATACCTGAAGATTATCTTTTTTGAATTTTAAAACACAATTTGTAAAATGTCATAAAACCGGGATCTTTTTATTTTGATTGAATGTAAAATTCGTTGTTTTACGCTATATGTGCGCCATCATAGCTCAGTGGTTAGAGCACTGGTCTTGTATACCAGGGGTCGTGAGTTCAATTCTCACTGGTGGCTTTCGTTATAAAATGCTATTAATGCATGCTACCGATGTCGTTTATTTTTATGACATTTTAGTATTTAAAAATACGTGAAGATTATCTTTTATGAATTTTAAAACACAATTTGTAAAATGTCATAAAACCGGATTCTTTTTATTTTGATTGAATGTAGAATTCGTTGTTTTACACTCTATGTGCGCCATCATAGATCAGTGGTTAGAGCACTGGTCTTGAAAACCAGGGGTCGTGAGTTCAATCCTCACTAGTGGCTTTCGTTATAAAGTGCTATTAATGCTTATTACAGATGTCGTTCCTCTTTATGATATTTTTATTTTTGAAAATACGTGAAGATTATCTTTTTTGAATTTTAAAACACAATTTGTAAAATATCATAAAACCGGGTTATTTTTATTTTGATTGAATTTAGAATTCGTTGTTTTACACTTCAAGTGTGCCATCATAGCTCAGTGGTTAGAGCACTGGTCTTGTAAACCAGGGGTCGCGAGTTCAATCCTCACTGGTGGCTTTCGTTATAAAGTGATATTATTGCTTATTACAGATGTCGTTTCTTTCTATGATATTTTAATTTTTGAACATACGTGAAGATTATCTTTTTTGAATTTTAAAACACAATTTGTAAAATATCATAAAACCGGGTTATTTTTATTTTGATTGAATTTAGAATTCGTTGTTTTACACTCTAAGTGTGCCATCATAGCTCAGTGGTTAGAGCACTGGTCTTGTAAACCAGGGGTCGTGAGTTCAATCCTCTCTGGTGGCTTTCGTTATAAAGTACTATTAATGCATATTGCGTTTTTCAATACTTTTCATAATATTTTAATTTTTGAAAATACCTTTTTTGAATTTTAAAACACAATTTGTAAAATATCATAAAACCGAGTTATTTTTATTTTGATTGAATGTAGAATTCGTTGTTTTACACTCTATGTGCGCCATCATAGCTCAGTGGTTAGAGCACTGGTCTTGTAAACCAGGGGTCGTGAGTTCAATCCTCACTGGTGGCTTTCTTTATAAAGTGCTATTAATGCATATTGCGTATTTCAATACTTTTCATAATATTTTAATTTTTGAAAATACCTGAAGATTATCTTTTTTGAATTTTAAAACACAATTTGTAAAATGTCATAAAACCGGATTCTTTTTATTTTGATTGAATGTAGAATTCGTTGTTTTACACTCTTTGTGCGCCATCATAGATCAGTGGTTAGAGCACTGGTCTTGAAAACCAGGGGTCGTGAGTTCAATCCTCACTGGTGGCTTTCGTTATAAAGTGCTATTAATGCTTATTACAGATGTCGTTCCTCTTTATGATATTTTTATTTTTGAAAATACGTGAAGATTATCTTTTTTGAATTTTAAAACACAATTTGTAAAATATCATAAAACCGGGTTATTTTTATTTTTATTGAATTTAGAATTCGTTGTTTTACACTTCAAGTGTGCACTCATAGCTCAGTGGTTAGAGCACTGGTCTTGTAAACCAGGGGTCGCGAGTTCAATCCTCACTGGTGGCTTTCGTTATAAAGTGATATTAGTGCTTATTACAGATGTCGTTTCTTTCTATGATATTTTAATTTTTGAAAATACGTGAAGATTATCTTTTTTGAATTTTAAAACACAATTTGTAAAATATCATAAAACCGGGTTATTTTTATTTTGATTGAATTTAGAATTCGTTGTTTTACACTCTAAGTGTGCCATCATAGCTCAGTGGTTAGAGCACTGGTCTTGAAAACCAGGGGTCGTGAGTTCAATCCTCACTGGTGGCTTTCGATGTAAAGTGCTACTAATGCATATTGCGTATTTCACTACTTTTCATAATATTTTAATTTTTGAAAATACCTGAAGATTATCTTTTTTGAATTTTAAAACACAATTTGTAAAATGTCATAAAACCGGGATCTTTTTATTTTGATTGAATGTAAAATTCGTTGTTTTACGCTATATGTGCGCCATCATAGCTCAGTGGTTAGAGCACTGGTCTTGTATACCAGGGGTCGTGAGTTCAATTCTCACTGGTGGCTTTCGTTATAAAGTGCTATTAATGCATGCTACCGATGTCGTTTATTTTTATGACATTTTAGTATTTAAAAATACGTGAAGATTATCTTTTATGAATTTTAAAACACAATTTGTAAAATGTCATAAAACTGGGTTCTTTTTATTTTGATTGAATGTAGAATTCGTTGTTTTACACTCTATGCGCGCCACTATAGCTCAGTGGTTAGAGCACTGGTCTCGTAAACCAGGGGTCGTGAGTTCAATCCTCACTGGTGGCTTTCGATGTAAAGTGCTATTAATGCATACTGCGTATTTCAATACTTTTCATAATATTTTAATTTTTGAAAAAACCTGAAGATTATCTTTTTTGAATTTTAAAACACAATTTGTGAAATGTCATAAAACCGGGCTCTTTTTATTTTTTGATTGAATGTAGAATTCGTTGTTTTACAATCTATGTGCTCCGTCGTAGCTCAGTGGTTAGAGCACTGGTTTTGTAAACCAGGGGTCGTGAGTTCAATCCTCACTGGTGGCTTTCGTTAAAAAGTGCTATTAATGCTTATTACAGATGTCGTTTCTTTTTTTGATATTTTAATTTTTAAAAATACGTGAAGATTATCTTTTTTGAATTTTAAAACACAATTTGTAAAATATCATAAAACCGGTTTATTTTTATTTTGATTGAATGCAGAATTCGTCGTTTTACACTCTTTGTGCGCCATCATAGCTCGGTGGTTAGAGCACTGGTCTTGTAAACCAGGGGTCGTGAGTTCAATCCTCACTGGTGACTTTCGTTATAAGCTGCTATTAATGCTTATTACAGATGTCGTTTCTTTTTATGATATTTTAATTTTTGAAAATACGTGAAGATTATCTTTTTTGAATTTTAAAACACAATTTGTAAAATGTCATAAAACCGGGATCTTTTTATTTTGATTGAATGTAAAATTCGTTGTTTTACGCTATATGTGCGCCATCATAGCTCAGTGGTTAGAGCACTGGTCTTGTATACCAGGGGTCGTGAGTTCAATTCTCACTGGTGGCTTTCGTTATAAAGTGCTATTAATGCATGCTACCGATGTCGTTTATTTTTATGATATTTTAGTATTTAAAAATACGTGAAGATTATCTTTTTTGAATTTTAAAACACAATTTGTAAAATATCATAACACCGGGTTATTTTTATTTTGATTGAATGTAGAATTCGTTGTTTTACACTCTATGTGCGCCATCATAGCTCAGTGGTTAGAGCACTGGTCTTGTAAACCAGGGGTCGTGAGTTCAATCCTCATTGGTGGCTTTCGTTATACAGTGCTATTAATGCATATTGCGTTTTTCAATACTTTTCATAATATTTTAATTTTTGAAAATACCTTTTTTGAATTTTAAAACACAATTTGTAAAATATCATAAAACCGAGTTATTTTTATTTTGATTGAAAGTAGAATTCGTTGTTTTAAACTCTATGTGCGCCATCATAGCTCAGTGGTTAGAGCACTGGTCTTGTAAACCAGGGGTCGTGAGTTCAATCCTCACTGGTGGCTTTCTTTATAAAGTGCTATTAATGCATATTGCGTATTTCAATACTTTTCATAATATTTTAATTTTTGAAAATACCTGAAGATTATCTTTTTTGAATTTTAAAACACAATTTGTAAAATGTCATAAAACCGGATTCTTTTTATTTTGATTGAATGTAGAATTCGTTGTTTTACACTCTATGTGCGCCATCATAGATCAGTGGTTAGAGCACTGGTCTTGAAAACCAGGGGTCGTGAGTTCAATCCTCACTAGTGGCTTTCGTTATAAAGTGCTATTAATGCTTATTACAGATGTCGTTCCTCTTTATGATATTTTTATTTTTGAAAATACGTGAAGATTATCTTTTTTGAATTTTAAAACACAATTTGTAAAATATCATAAAACCGGGTTATTTTTATTTTGATTGAATTTAGAATTCGTTGTTTTACACTTCAAGTGTGCCATCATAGCTCAGTGGTTAGAGCACTGGTCTTGTAAACCAGGGGTCGCGAGTTCAATCCTCACTGGTGGCTTTCGTTATAAAGTGATATTATTGCTTATTACAGATGTCGTTTCTTTCTATGATATTTTAATTTTTGAACATACGTGAAGATTATCTTTTTTGAATTTTAAAACACAATTTGTAAAATATCATAAAACCGGGTTATTTTTATTTTGATTGAATTTAGAATTCGTTGTTTTACACTCTAAGTGTGCCATCATAGCTCAGTGGTTAGAGCACTGGTCTTGTAAACCAGGGGTCGTGAGTTCAATCCTCACTGGTGGCTTTCGTTATAAAGTGCTATTAATGCTTATTACAGATGTCGTTTCTTTTTATGATATTTTAATTTTTGAAAATACGTGAAGATTATCTTTTTTGAATTTTAAAACACAATTTGTAAAATATCATTAAACCGGGTTATTTTTATTTTGATTGAATTTAGCATTCGTTGTTTTACACTCTAAGTGTGCCATCATAGCTCAGTGGTTAGAGCACTGGTCTTGTAAACCAGGGGTCCTGAGTTCAATCCTCTCTGGTGGCTTTCGTTATAAAGTGCTATTAATGCATATTGCGTTTTTCAATACTTTTCATAATATTTTAATTTTTGAAAATACCTTTTTTGAATTTTAAAACACAATTTGTAAAATATCATAAAACCGAGTTATTTTTATTTTGATTGAATGTAGAATTCGTTGTTTTACACTCTATGTGCGCCATCATAGCTCAGTGGTTAGAGCACTGGTCTTGTAAACCAGGGGTCGTGAGTTCAATCCTCACTGGTGGCTTTCTTTATAAAGTGCTATTAATGCATATTGCGTATTTCAATACTTTTCATAATATTTTAATTTTTGAAAATACCTGAAGATTATCTTTTTTGAATTTTAAAACACAATTTGTAAAATGTCATAAAACCGGATTCTTTTTATTTTGATTGAATGTAGAATTCGTTGTTTTACACTCTTTGTGCGCCATCATAGATCAGTGGTTAGAGCACTGGTCTTGAAAACCAGGGGTCGTGAGTTCAATCCTCACTGGTGGCTTTCGTTATAAAGTGCTATTAATGCTTATTACAGATGTCGTTCCTCTTTATGATATTTTTATTTTTGAAAATACGTGAAGATTATCTTTTTTGAATTTTAAAACACAATTTGTAAAATATCATAAAACCGGGTTATTTTTATTTTTATTGAATTTAGAATTCGTTGTTTTACACTTCAAGTGTGCACTCATAGCTCAGTGGTTAGAGCACTGGTCTTGTAAACCAGGGGTCGCGAGTTCAATCCTCACTGGTGGCTTTCGTTATAAAGTGATATTAGTGCTTATTACAGATGTCGTTTCTTTCTATGATATTTTAATTTTTGAAAATACGTGAAGATTATCTTTTTTGAATTTTAAAACACAATTTGTAAAATATCATAAAACCGGGTTATTTTTATTTTGATTGAATTTAGAATTCGTTGTTTTACACTCTAAGTGTGCCATCATAGCTCAGTGGTTAGAGCACTGGTCTTGAAAACCAGGGGTCGTGAGTTCAATCCTCACTGGTGGCTTTCGATGTAAAGTGCTACTAATGCATATTGCGTAATTCAATACTTTTCATAATATTTTAATTTTTGAAAATACCTGAAGATTATCTTTTTTGAATTTTAAAACACAATTTGTAAAATGTCATAAAACCGGGATCTTTTTATTTTGATTGAATGTAAAATTCGTTGTTTTACGCTATATGTGCGCCATCATAGCTCAGTGGTTAGAGCACTGGTCTTGTATACCAGGGGTCGTGAGTTCAATTCTCACTGGTGGCTTTCGTTATAAAGTGCTATTAATGCATGCTACCGATGTCGTTTATTTTTATGACATTTTAGTATTTAAAAATACGTGAAGATTATCTTTTTTGAATTTTAAAACACAATTTGTAAAATATCATAACACCGGGTTATTTTTATTTTGATTGAATGTAGAATTCATTGTTTTACACTCTATGTGCGCCATCATAGCTCAGTGGTTAGAGCACTGGTCTTGTAAACCAGGGGTCGTGAGTTCAATCCTCACTGGTGGCTTTCGTTATAAAGTGCTATTAATGCATATTGCGTTTTTCAATACTTTTCATAATATTTTAATTTTTGAAAATACCTTTTTTGAATTTTAAAACACAATTTGTGAAATGTCATAAAACCGGGTTATTTTTATTTTGATTGAATGTAGAATTCGATGTTTTACACACTATGTGCGCCATTATAGCTCAGTGGTTAGAGCACTGGTCTTGTAAACCAGGGGTCGTGAGTTCAATCCTCACTGGTGGCTTTCGATGTAAAGTGCTACTAATGCATATTGCGTATTTCACTACTTTTCATAATATTTTAATTTTTGAAAATACCTGAAGATTATCTTTTTTGAATTTTAAAACACAATTTGTAAAATATCATAAAACCGAGTTATTTTTATTTTGATTGAAAGTAGAATTCGTTGTTTTAAACTCTATGTGCGCCATCATAGCTCAGTTGTTAGAGCACTGGTCTTGTAAACCAGGGGTCGTGAGTTCAATCCTCACTGGTGGCTTTCTTTATAAAGTGCTATTAATGCATATTGCGTATTTCAATACTTTTCATAATATTTTAATTTTTGAAAATACCTGAAGATTATCTTTTTTGAATTTTAAAACACAATTTGTAAAATGTCATAAAACCGGATTCTTTTTATTTTGATTGAATGTAGAATTCGTTGTTTTACACTCTATGTGCGCCATCATAGATCAGTGGTTAGAGCACTGGTCTTGAAAACCAGGGGTCGTGAGTTCAATCCTCACTGGTGGCTTTCGTTATAAAGTGCTATTAATGCTTATTACAGATGTCGTTCCTCTTTATGATATTTTTATTTTTGAAAATACGTGAAGATTATCTTTTTTGAATTTTAAAACACAATTTGTAAAATATCATAAAACCGGGTTATTTTTATTTTGATTGAATTTAGAATTCGTTGTTTTACGCTTCAAGTGTGCCATCATAGCTCAGTGGTTAGAGCACTGGTCTTGTAAACCAGGGGTCGCGAGTTCAATCCTCACTGGTGGCTTTCGTTATAAAGTGATATTATTGCTTATTACAGATGTCGTTTCTTTCTATGATATTTTAATTTTTGAACATACGTGAAGATTATCTTTTTTGAATTTTAAAACACAATTTGTAAAATATCATAAAACCGGGTTATTTTTATTTTGATTGAATTTAGAATTCGTTGTTTTACACTCTAAGTGTGCCATCATAGCTCAGTGGTTAGAGCACTGGTCTTGTAAACCAGGGGTCGTGAGTTCAATCCTCACTGGTGGCTTTCGTTATAAAGTGCTATTAATGCTTATTACAGATGTCGTTTCTTTTTATGATATTTTAATTTTTGAAAATACGTGAAGATTATCTTTTTTGAATTTTAAAACACAATTTGTAAAATATCATTAAACCGGGTTATTTTTATTTTGATTGAATTTAGAATTCGTTGTTTTACACTCTAAGTGTGCCATCATAGCTCAGTGGTTAGAGCACTGGTCTTGTAAACCAGGGGTCGTGAGTTCAATCCTCTCTGGTGGCTTTCGTTATAAAGTGCTATTAATGCATATTGCGTTTTTCAATACTTTTCATAATATTTTAATTTTTGAAAATACCTTTTTTGAATTTTAAAACACAATTTGTAAAATGTTGAAAAACCGGGTCATTTTTATTTTGATAGAATGTAGAATTCGTTGTTTTACACACTATGTGCGCCATCATAGCTCAGTGGTTAGAGCACTGGTCCTGTAAACCAGGGGTCGTGAGTTCAATCCTCACTGGTGGCTTTCGATGTAAAGTGCTATTAATGCATATTGCGTATTTCACTACTTTTCATAATATTTTAATTTTTGAAAATACCTGAAGATTATCTTTTTTGAATTTTAAAACACAATTTGTAAAATGTCATAAAACCGGATTCTTTTTATTTTGATTGAATGTAGAATTCGTTGTTTTACACTCTATGTGCGCCATCATAGATCAGTGGTTAGAGCACTGGTCTTGAAAACCAGGGGTCGTGAGTTCAATCCTTACTGGTGGCTTTCGTTATAAAGTGCTATTAATGCTTATTACAGATGTCGTTCCTCTTTATGATATTTTTATTTTTGAAAATACGTGAAGATTATCTTTTTTGAATTTTAAAACACAATTTGTAAAATATTATAAAACCGGGTTATTTTTATTTTGATTGAATTTAGAATTCGTTGTTTTACACTTCAAGTGTGCCATCATAGCTCAGTGGTTAGAGCACTGGTCTTGTAAACCAGGGGTCGCGAGTTCAATCCTCACTGGTGGCTTTCGTTATAAAGTGATATTAGTGCTTATTACAGATGTCGTTTCTTTCTATGATATTTTAATTTTTGAACATACGTGAAGATTATCTTTTTTGAATTTTAAAACACAATTTGTAAAATATCATAAAACCGGGTTATTTTTATTTTGATTGAATTTAGAATTCGTTGTTTTACACTCTAAGTGTGCCATCATAGCTCAGTGGTTAGAGCACTGGTCTTGTAAACCAGGGGTCGTGAGTTCAATCCTCTCTGGTGGCTTTCGTTATAAAGTGCTATTAATGCATATTGCGTATTTCACTACTTTTCATAATATTTTAATTTTTGAAAATACCTGAAGATTATCTTTTTTGAATTTTAAAACACAATTTGTAAAATATCATAAAACCGAGTTATTTTTATTTTGATTGAATGTAGAATTCGTTGTTTTAAACTCTATGTGCGCCATCATAGCTCAGTGGTTAGAGCACTGGTCTTGTAAACCAGGGGTCGTGAGTTTAATCCTCACTGGTGGCTTTCTTTATAAAGTGCTATTAATGCATATTGCGTATTTCAATACTTTTCATAATATTTTAATTTTTGAAAATACCTGAAGATTATCTTTTTTGAATTTTAAAACACAATTTGTAAAATGTCATAAAACCGGATTCTTTTTATTTTGATTGAATGTAGAATTCGTTGTTTTACACTCTATGTGCGCCATCATAGATCAGTGGTTAGAGCACTGGTCTTGAAAACCAGGGGTCGTGAGTTCAATCCTTACTGGTGGCTTTCGTTATAAAGTGCTATTAATGCTTATTACAGATGTCGTTCCTCTTTATGATATTTTTATTTTTGAAAATACGTGAAGATTATCTTTTTTAAATTTTAAAACACAATTTGTAAAATATCATAAAACCGGGTTATTTTTATTTTGATTGAATTTAGAATTCGTTGTTTTACACTTCAAGTGTGCCATCATAGCTCAGTGGTTAGAGCACTGGTCTTGTAAACCAGGGGTCGCGAGTTCAATCCTCACTGGTGGCTTTCGTTATAAAGTGATATTAGTGCTTATTACAGATGTCGTTTCTTTCTATGATATTTTAATTTTTGAACATACGTGAAGATTATCTTTTTTGAATTTTAAAACACAATTTGTAAAATATCATAAAACCGGGTTATTTTTATTTTGATTGAATTTAGAATTCGTTGTTTTACACTCTAAGTGAGCCATCATAGCTCAGTGGTTAGAGCACTGGTCTTGTAAACCAGGGGTCGTGAGTTCAATCCTCACTGGTGGCTTTCGTTATAAAGTACTATTAATGCTTATTACAGATGTCGTTTCTTTTTATGATATTTTAATTTTTGAAAATACGTGAAGATTATCTTTTTTGAATTTTAAAACACAATTTGTAAAATATCATTAAACCGGGTTATTTTTATTTTGATTGAATTTAGAATTCGTTGTTTTACACTCTAAGTGTGCCATCATAGCTCAGTGGTTAGAGCACTGGTCTTGTAAACCAGGGGTCGTGAGTTCAATCCTCTCTGGTGGCTTTCGTTATAAAGTGCTATTAATGCATATTGCGTTTTTCAATACTTTTCATAATATTTTAATTTTTGAAAATACCTTTTTTGAATTTTAAAACACAATTTGTAAAATGTCATAAAACCGGGTCATTTTTATTTTGATTGAATGTAGAATTCGTTGTTTTACACACTATGTGCGCCATCATAGCTCAGTGGTTAGAGCACTGGTCCTGTAAACCAGGGGTCGTGAGTTCAATCCTCACTGGTGGCTTTCGATGTAAAGTGCTATTAATGCATATTGCGTATTTCACTACTTTTCATAATATTTTAATTTTTGAAAATACCTGAAGATTATCTTTTTTGAATTTTAAAACACAATTTGTAAAATATCATAAAACCGAGTTATTTTTATTTTGATTGAATGTAGAATTCGTTGTTTTACACTCTATGTGCGCCATCATAGCTCAGTGGTTAGAGCACTGGTCTTGTAAACCAGGGGTCGTGAGTTCAATCCTCACTGGTGGCTTTCGTTATAAAGTGCTATTAATGCATATTGCGTATTTCAATACTTTTCATAATATTTTAATTTTTGAAAATACCTGAAGATTATCTTTTTTGAATTTTAAAACACAATTTGTAAAATGTCATAAAACCGGATTCTTTTTATTTTGATTGAATGTAGAATTCGTTGTTTTACACTCTTTGTGCGCCATCATAGATCAGTGGTTAGAGCACTGGTCTTGAAAACCAGGGGTCGTGTGTTCAATCCTCACTGGTGGCTTTCGTTATAAAGTGATATTAGTGCTTATTACAGATGTCGTTTCTTTCTATGATATTTTAATTTTTGAAAATACGTGAAGATTATCTTTTTTGAATTTTAAAACACAATTTGTAAAATATCATAAAACCGGGTTATTTTTATTTTGATTGAATTTAGAATTCGTTGTTTTACACTCTAAGTGTGCCATCATAGCTCAGTGGTTAGAGCACTGGTCTTGTAAACCAGGGGTCGTGAGTTCAATCCTCACTGGTGGCTTTCGTTATAAAGTGCTATTAATGCTTATTACAGATGTCGTTTCTTTTTATGATATTTTAATTTTTGAAAATACGTGAAGATTATCTTTTTTGAATTTTAAAACACAATTTGTAAAATATCATTAAACCGGGTTATTTTTATTTTGATTGAATTTAGAATTCGTTGTTTTACACTCTAAGTGTGCCATCATAGCTCAGTGGTTAGAGCACTGGTCTTGTAAACCAGGGGTCGTGAGTTCAATCCTCACTGGTGGCTTTCGTTATAAACTGCTATTAATGCTTTTTACAGATGTCGTTTCTTTTTATGATATTTTAATTTTTGAAAATTCGTGAAGATTATCTATTATGAATTTTAAAACACAATTCGTAAAATGTCATAAAACCGGGTTATTTTTATTTAGATTGAATGTAGAATTCGTTGTTTTACACTCTATGTGCGCCATCATAGCTCAGTGGTTAGAGCACTGGTCTTGTAAACCAGGGGTCGGGAGTTCAATCCTCATTGGTGGCTATCGATGTAAAGTGCCATTAATGCATATTGCGTATTTCAATACTTTTCATGATATTTTAATTTTTGAAAATACCTGAAGATTATCTTTTTTGAATTTTAAAACACAATTTGTAAAATATCATAAAAATGAGTTATTTTTATTTTGATTGAATGTAGAATTCGTTGTTTTACACTCTATGTGCGCCATCATAGCTCAGTGGTTAGAGCACTGGTCTTGTAAACCAGGGGTCGTGAGTTCAATCCTCTCTGGTGGCTTTCGTTATAAAGTGCTATTAATGCATATTGCGTTTTTCAATACTTTTCATAATATTTTAATTTTTGAAAATACCTTTTTTGAATTTGAAAACACAATTTGTAAAATGTCATAAAACCGGGTCATTTTTATTGTGATTTAATGTAGAATTCGTTGTTTTAAACACTAAGTGCGCCATCATAGCTCAGTGGTTAGAGCACTGGTCTTGTAAACCAGGGGTCGTGAGTTCAATCCTCACTGGTGGCTTTCGATGTAAAGTGCTATTAATGCATATTGCGTATTTCACTACTTTTCATAATATTTTAATTTTTGAAAATACCTGAAGATTATCTTTTTTGAATTTTAAAACACAATTTGTAAAATATCATAAAACCGAGTTATTTTTATTTTGATTGAATGTAGAATTCGTTGTTTTACACTCTATGTGCGCCATCATAGCTCAGTGGTTAGAGCACTGGTCTTGTAAACCAGGGGTCGTGAGTTCAATCCTCACTGGTGGCTTTCGTTATAAAGTGCTATTAATGCATATTGCGTATTTCAATACTTTTCATAATATTTTAATTTTTGAAAATACCTGAAGATTATCTTTTTTGAATTTTAAAACACAATTTGTAAAATGTCATAAAACCGGATTCTTTTTATTTTGATTGAATGTAGAATTCGTTGTTTTACACTCTTTGTGCGCCATCATAGATCAGTGGTTAGAGCACTGGTCTTGAAAACCAGGGGTCGTGAGTTCAGTCCTCACTGGTGGCTTTCGTTATAAAGTGCTATTAATGCTTATTACAGATGTCGTTCCTCTTTATGATATTTTTATTTTTGAAAATACGTGAAGATTATCTTTTTTGAATTTTAAAACACAATTTGTAAAATATCATAAAACCGGGTTATTTTTATTTTTATTGAATTTAGAATTCGTTGTTTTACACTTCAAGTGTGCCATCATAGCTCAGTGGTTAGAGCACTGGTCTTGTAAACCAGGGGGCGCGAGTTCAATCCTCACTGGTGGCTTTCGTTATAAAGTGATATTAGTGCTTATTACAGATGTCGTTTCTTTCTATGATATTTTAATTTTTGAAAATACGTGAAGATTATCTTTTTTGAATTTTAAAACACAATTTGTAAAATATCATTAAACCGGGTTATTTTTATTTTGATTGAATTTAGAATTCGTTGTTTTACACTCTAAGTGTGCCATCATAGCTTAGTGGTTAGAGCACTGGTCTTGTAAACCAGGGGACGTGAGTTCAATCCTCACTGGTGGCTTTCGTTATAAAGTGCTATTAATGCTTATTACAGATGTCGTTTCTTTTTATGATATTTTAATTTTTGAAAATACGTGAAGATTATCTTTTTTGAATTTTAAAACACAATTTGTAAAATATCATTAAACCGGGTTATTTTTATTTTTATTGAATTTAGAATTCGTTGTTTTACACTTCAAGTGAGCCATCATAGCTCAGTGGTTAGAGCACTGGTCTTGTAAACCAGGGGGCGCGAGTTCAATCCTCACTGGTGGCTTTCGTTATAAAGTGATATTAGTGCTTATTACAGATGTCGTTTCTTTCTATGATATTTTAATTTTTGAAAATACGTGAAGATTATCTTTTTTGAATTTTAAAACACAATTTGTAAAATATCATAAAACCGGGTTATTTTTATTTAGATTGAATGTAGAATTCGTTGTTTTACACTCTATGTGCGCCATCATAGCTCAGTGGTTAGAGCACTGGTCTTGTAAACCAGGGGTCGGGAGTTCAATCCTCACTGGTGGCTTTCGATGTAAAGTGCTATTAATGCATATTGCGTATTTCAATACTTTTCATGATAT
This sequence comes from Parasteatoda lunata, assembly GCA_949128135.1. NCBI lineage: Eukaryota > Metazoa > Arthropoda > Arachnida > Araneae > Theridiidae > Parasteatoda > Parasteatoda lunata. The sequence goes on from OX421975.1 coordinate 100,332,058, forward strand.
TTTAATTTTTGAAAATACCTGAAGATTATCTTTTTTGAATTTTAAAACACAATTTGTAAAATATCATAAAAATGAGTTATTTTTATTTTGATTGAATGTAGAATTCGTTGTTTTACACTCTGTGTGCGCCATCATAGCTCAGTGGTTAGAGCACTGGTCTTGTAAACCAGGGGTCGTGAGTTCAATCCTCTGTGGTGGCTTTCGTTATAAAGTGCTATTAATGTATATTGCGTTTTTCAATACTTTTCATAATATTTTAATTTTTGAAAATACCTTTTTTGAATTTTAAAACACAATTTGTAAAATGTCATAAAACCGGGTCATTTTTATTTTGATTGAATGTAGAATTCGTTGTTTTACACACTATGTGCGCCATCATAGCTCAGTGGTTAGAGCACTGGTCTTGTAAACCAGAGGTCGTGAGTTCAATCCTCACTGGTGGCTTTCGATGTAAAGTGCTATTAATGCATATTGCGTATTTCACTACTTTTCATAATATTTATTTTTTTAAAATACCTGAAGATTATCTTTTTTGAATTTTAAAACACAATTTGTAAAATATCATAAAACCGAGTTATTTTTATTTTGATTGAATGTAGAATTCGTTGTTTTACACTCTATGTGCGCCATCATAGCTCAGTGGTTAGAGCACTGTCTTGTAAACCAGGGGTCGTGAGTTCAATCCTCACTGGTGGCTTTCGTTATAAAGTGCTATTAATGCATATTGCGTATTTCAATACTTTTCATAATATTTTAATTTTTGAAAATACCTGAAGATTATCTTTTTTGAATTTTAAAACACAATTTGTAAAATGTCATAAATCCGGATTCTTTTTATTTTGATTGAATGTAGAATTCGTTGTTTTACACTCTTTGTGCGCCATCATAGATTAGTGGTTAGAGCACTGGTCTTGAAAACCAGGGGTCGTGAGTTCAATCCTCAAATGTGGCTTTCGTTATAAAGTGCTATTAATGCTTATTACAGATGTCGTTCCTCTTTATGATATTTTTATTTTTGAAAATACGTGAAGATTATCTTTTTTGAATTTTAAAACACAATTTGTAAAATGTCATAAAACCGGGTTATTTTTATTTTTATTGAATTTAGAATTCGTTGTTTTACACTTCAAGTGTGCCATCATAGCTCAGTGGTTAGAGCACTGGTCTTGTAAACCAGGGGTCGCGAGTTCATTCCTCACTGGTGGCTTTTGTTATAAAGTGATATTAGTGCTTATTACAGATGTCGTTTCTTTCTATGATTTTTTAATTTTTGAAAATACGTGAAGATTATCTTTTTTGAATTTTAAAACACAATTTGTAAAATATCATAAAACCGAGTTATTTTTATTTTGATTGAATGTAGAATTCGTTGTTTTACACTCTATGTGCGCCATCATAGCTCAGTGGTTAGTGCACTGGTCTTGTAAACCAGGGGTCGTGAGTTCAATCCTCACTGGTGGCTTTCGTTATAAAGTGCTATTAATGCATATTGCGTATTTCAATACTTTTCATAATATTTTAATTTTTGAAAATACCTGAAGATTATCTTTTTTGAATTTTAAAACACAATTTGTAAAATGTCATAAAACCGGATTCTTTTTATTTTGATTGAATGTAGAATTCGTTGTTTTACACTCTTTGTGCGCCATCATAGATCAGTGGTTAGAGCACTGGTCTTGAAAACCAGGGGTCGTGAGTTCAGTCCTCACTGGTGGCTTTCGTTATAAAGTGCTATTAATGCTTATTACAGATGTCGTTCCTCTTTATGATATTTTTATTTTTGAAAATACGTGAAGATTATCTTTTTTGAATTTTAAAACACAATTTGTAAAATATCATAAAACCGGGTTATTTTTATTTTTATTGAATTTAGAATTCGTTGTTTTACACTTCAAGTGTGCCATCATAGCTCAGTGGTTAGAGCACTGGTCTTGTAAACCAGGGGGCGCGAGTTCAATCCTCACTGGTGGCTTTCGTTATAAAGTGATATTAGTGCTTATTACAGATGTCGTTTCTTTCTATGATATTTTAATTTTTGAAAATACGTGAAGATTATCTTTTTTGAATTTTAAAACACAATTTGTAAAATATCATTAAACCGGGTTATTTTTATTTTGATTGAATTTAGAATTCGTTGTTTTACACTCTAAGTGTGCCATCATAGCTTAGTGGTCAGAGCACTGGTCTTGTAAACCAGGGGTCGTGAGTTCAATCCTCACTGGTGGCTTTCGTTATAAAGTGCTATTAATGCTTATTACAGATGTCGTTTCTTTTTATGATATTTTAATTTTTGAAAATACGTGAAGATTATCTTTTTTGAATTTTAAAACACAATTTGTAAAATATCATTAAACCGGGTTATTTTTATTTTTATTGAATTTAGAATTCGTTGTTTTACACTTCAAGTGAGCCATCATAGCTCAGTGGTTAGAGCACTGGTCTTGTAAACCAGGGGGCGCGAGTTCAATCCTCACTGGTGGCTTTCGTTATAAAGTGATATTAGTGCTTATTACAGATGTCGTTTTTTCTATGATATTTTAATTTTTGAAAATACGTGAATATTATCTTTTTTGAATTTTAAAACACAATTTGTAAAATATCATAAAACCGGGTTATTTTTATTTAGATTGAATGTAGAATTCGTTGTTTTACACTCTATGTGCGCCATCATAGCTCAGTGGTTAGAGCACTGGTCTTGTAAACCAGGGGTCGGGAGTTCAATCCTCACTGGTGGCTTTCGATGTAAAGTGCTATTAATGCATATTGCGTATTTCAATACTTTTCATGATATTTTAATTTTTGAAAATACCAGAAGATTATCTTTTTTGAATTTTAAAACACAATTTGTAAAATATCATAAAACCGAGTTATTTTTATTTTGATTGAATGTAGAATTCGTTGTTTTACACACTGTGTGCGCCATCATAGCTCAGTGGTTAGAGCACTGGTCTTGTAAACCAGAGGTCGTGAGTTCAATCCTCACTGGTGGCTTTCGATGTAAAGTGCTATTAATGCATATTGCGTATTTCACTACTTTTCATAATATTTATTTTTTGAAAATACCTGAAGATTATCTTTTTTGAATTTTAAAACACAATTTGTAAAATATCATAAAACCGAGTTATTTTTATTTTGATTGAATGTAGAATTCGTTGTTTTACACTCTATGTGCGCCATCATAGCTCAGTGGTTAGAGCACTGGTCTTGTAAACCAGGGGTCGTGAGTTCAATCCTCACTGGTGGCTTTCGTTATAAAGTGCTATTAATGCATATTGCGTATTTCAATACTTTTCATAATATTTTAATTTTTGAAAATACCTGAAGATTATCTTTTTTGAATTTTAAAACACAATTTGTAAAATGTCATAAAACCGGATTCTTTTTATTTTGATTGAATGTAGAATTCGTTGTTTTACACTCTTTGTGCGCCATCATAGATTAGTGGTTAGAGCACTGGTCTTGAAAACCAGGGGTCGTGAGTTCAATCCTCAAATGTGGCTTTCGTTATAAAGTGCTATTAATGCTTATTACAGATGTCGTTCCTCTTTATGATATTTTTATTTTTGAAAATACGTGAAGATTATCTTTTTTGAATTTTAAAACACAATTTGTAAAATGTCATAAAACCGGGTTATTTTTATTTTTATTGAATTTAGAATTCGTTGTTTTACACTTCAAGTGTGCCATCATAGCTCAGTGGTTAGAGCACTGGTCTTGTAAACCAGGGGTCGCGAGTTCATTCCTCACTGGTGGCTTTTGTTATAAAGTGATATTAGTGCTTATTACAGATGTCGTTTCTTTCTATGATATTTTAATTTTTGAAAATACGTGAAGATTATCTTTTTTGAATTTTAAAACACAATTTGTAAAATATCATAAAACCGAGTTATTTTTATTTTGATTGAATGTAGAATTCGTTGTTTTACACTCTATGTGCGCCATCATAGCTCAGTGGTTAGTGCACTGGTCTTGTAAACCAGGGGTCGTGAGTTCAATCCTCACTGGTGGCTTTCGTTATAAAGTGCTATTAATGCATATTGCGTATTTCAATACTTTTCATAATATTTTAATTTTTGAAAATACCTGAAGATTATCTTTTTTGAATTTTAAAACACAATTTGTAAAATGTCATAAAACCGGATTCTTTTTATTTTGATTGAATGTAGAATTCGTTGTTTTACACTCTTTGTGCGCCATCATAGATCAGTGGTTAGAGCACTGGTCTTGAAAACCAGGGGTCGTGAGCTCAATCCTCACTGTTGGCTTTCGTTATAAAGTGCTATTAATGCTTATTACAGATGTCGTTCCTCTTTATGATATTTTTATTTTTGAAAATACGTGAAGATTATCTTTTTTGAATTTTAAAACACAATTTGTAAAATATCATAAAACCGGGTTATTTTTATTTTTATTGAATTTAGAATTCGTTGTTTTACACTTCAAGTGTGCCATCATAGCTCAGTGGTTAGAGCACTGGTCTTGTAAACCAGGGGGCGCGAGTTCAATCCTCACTGGTGGCTTTCGTTATAAAGTGATATTAGTGCTTATTACAGATGTCGTTTCTTTCTATGATATTTTAATTTTTGAAAATACGTGAAGATTATCTTTTTTGAATTTTAAAACACAATTTGTAAAATATCATAAAACCGGGTTATTTTTATTTTGATTGAATTTAGAATTCGTTGTTTTACACTCTAAGTGTGCCATCATAGCTTAGTGGTTAGAGCACTGGTCTTGTAAACCAGGGGTCGTGAGTTCAATCCTCACTGGTGGCTTTCGTTATAAAGTGCTATTAATGCTTATTACAGATGTCGTTTCTTTTTATGATATTTTAATTTTTGAAAATACGTGAAGATTATCTTTTTTGAATTTTAAAACACAATTTGTAAAATATCATTAAACCGGGTTATTTTTATTTTGATTGAATTTAGAATTCGTTGTTTTACACTCTAAGTGTGCCATCATAGCTCAGTGGTTAGAGCACTGGTCTTGTAAACCAGGGGTCGTGAGTTCAATCCTCACTGGTGGCTTTCGTTATAAACTGCTATTAATGCTTTTTACAGATGTCGTTTCTTTCTATGATATTTTAATTTTTGAAAATACGTGAAGATTATCTTTTTTGAATTTTAAAACACAATTTGTAAAATATCATAAAACCGGGTTATTTTTATTTAGATTGAATGTAGAATTCGTTGTTTTACACTCTATGTGCGCCATCATAGCTCAGTGGTTAGAGCACTGGTCTTGTAAACCAGGGGTCGGGAGTTCAATCCTCACTGGTGGCTTTCGATGTAAAGTGCTATTAATGCATATTGCGTATTTCAATACTTTTCATGATATTTTAATTTTTGAAAATACCTGAAGATTATCTTTTTTGAATTTTAAAACACAATTTGTAAAATATCATAAAAATGAGTTATTTTTATTTTGATTGAATGTAGAATTCGTTGTTTTACACTCTGTGTGCGCCATCATAGCTCAGTGGTTAGAGCACTGGTCTTGTAAACCAGGGGTCGTGAGTTCAATCCTCTGTGGTGGCTTTCGTTATAAAGTGCTATTAATGTATATTGCGTTTTTCAATACTTTTCATAATATTTTAATTTTTGAAAATGCCTTTTTTGAATTTTAAAACACAATTTGTAAAATGTCATAAAACCGGGTCATTTTTATTTTGATTGAATGTAGAATTCGTTGTTTTACACACTATGTGCGCCATCATTGCTCAGTGGTTAGAGCACTGGTCTTGTAAACCAGAGGTCGTGAGTTCACTCCTCACTGGTGGCTTTCGATGTAAAGTGCTATTAATGCATATTGCGTATTTCACTACTTTTCATAATATTTATTTTTTTAAAATACCTGAAGATTATCTTTTTTGAATTTTAAAACACAATTTGTAAAATATCATAAAACCGAGTTATTTTTATTTTGATTGAATGTAGAATTCGTTGTTTTACACTCTATGTGCGCCATCATAGCTCAGTGGTTAGAGCACTGGTCTTGTAAACCAGGGGTCGTGAGTTCAATCCTCACTGGTGGCTTTCGTTATAAAGTGCTATTAATGCATATTGCGTATTTCAATACTTTTCATAATATTTTAATTTTTGAAAATACCTGAAGATTATCTTTTTTGAATTTTAAAACACAATTTGTAAAATGTCATAAAACCGGATTCTTTTTATTTTGATTGAATGTAGAATTCGTTGTTTTACACTCTTTGTGCGCCATCATAGATTAGTGGTTAGAGCACTGGTCTTGAAAACCAGGGGTCGTGAGTTCAATCCTCAAATGTGGCTTTCGTTATAAAGTGCTATTAATGCTTATTACAGATGTCGTTCCTCTTTATGATATTTTTATTTTTGAAAATACGTGAAGATTATCTTTTTTGAATTTTAAAACACAATTTGTAAAATGTCATAAAACCGGGTTATTTTTATTTTTATTGAATTTAGAATTCGTTGTTTTACACTTCAAGTGTGCCATCATAGCTCAGTGGTTAGAGCACTGGTCTTGTAAACCAGGGGTCGCGAGTTCATTCCTCACTGGTGGCTTTTGTTATAAAGTGATATTAGTGCTTATTACAGATGTCGTTTCTTTCTATGATTTTTTAATTTTTGAAAATACGTGAAGATTATCTTTTTTGAATTTTAAAACACAATTTGTAAAATATCATAAAACCGAGTTATTTTTATTTTGATTGAATGTAGAATTCGTTGTTTTACACTCTATGTGCGCCATCATAGCTCAGTGGTTAGAGCACTGGTCTTGTAAACCAGGGGTCGTGAGTTCAATCCTCACTGGTGGCTTTCGTTATAAAGTGCTATTAATGCATATTGCGTATTTCAATACTTTTCATAATATTTTAATTTTTGAAAATACCTGAAGATTATCTTTTTTGAATTTTAAAACACAATTTGTAAAATGTCATAAAACCGGATTCTTTTTATTTTGATTGAATGTAGAATTCGTTGTTTTACACTCTTTGTGCGCCATCATAGATTAGTGGTTAGAGCACTGGTCTTGAAAACCAGGGGTCGTGAGTTCAATCCTCAAATGTGGCTTTCGTTATAAAGTGCTATTAATGCTTATTACAGATGTCGTTCCTCTTTATGATATTTTTATTTTTGAAAATACGTGAAGATTATCTTTTTTGAATTTTAAAACACAATTTGTAAAATGTCATAAAACCGGGTTATTTTTATTTTTATTGAATTTAGAATTCGTTGTTTTACACTTCAAGTGTGCCATCATAGCTCAGTGGTTAGAGCACTGGTCTTGTAAACCAGGGGTCGCGAGTTCATTCCTCACTGGTGGCTTTTGTTATAAAGTGATATTAGTGCTTATTACAGATGTCGTTTCTTTCTATGATTTTTTAATTTTTGAAAATACGTGAAGATTATCTTTTTTGAATTTTAAAACACAATTTGTAAAATATCATAAAACCGAGTTATTTTTATTTTGATTGAATGTAGAATTCGTTGTTTTACACTCTATGTGCGCCATCATAGCTCAGTGGTTAGTGCACTGGTCTTGTAAACCAGGGGTCGTGAGTTCAATCCTCACTGGTGGCTTTCGTTATAAAGTGCTATTAATGCATATTGCGTATTTCAATACTTTTCATAATATTTTAATTTTTGAAAATACCTGAAGATTATCTTTTTTGAATTTTAAAACACAATTTGTAAAATGTCATAAAACCGGATTCTTTTTATTTTGATTGAATGTAGAATTCGTTGTTTTACACTCTTTGTGCGCCATCATAGATCAGTGGTTAGAGCACTGGTCTTGAAAACCAGGGGTCGTGAGTTCAGTCCTCACTGGTGGCTTTCGTTATAAAGTGCTATTAATGCTTATTACAGATGTCGTTCCTCTTTATGATATTTTTATTTTTGAAAATACGTGAAGATTATCTTTTTTGAATTTTAAAACACAATTTGTAAAATATCATAAAACCGGGTTATTTTTATTTTTATTGAATTTAGAATTCGTTGTTTTACACTTCAAGTGTGCCATCATAGCTCAGTGGTTAGAGCACTGGTCTTGTAAACCAGGGGGCGCGAGTTCAATCCTCACTGGTGGCTTTCGTTATAAAGTGATATTAGTGCTTATTACTGATGTCGTTTCTTTCTATGATATTTTAATTTTTGAAAATACGTGAAGATTATCTTTTTTGAATTTTAAAACACAATTTGTAAAATATCATTAAACCGGGTTATTTTTATTGTGATTGAATTTAGAATTCGTTGTTTTACACTCTAAGTGTGCCATCATAGCTTAGTGGTCAGAGCACTGGTCTTGTAAACCAGGGGTCGTGAGTTCAATCCTCACTGGTGGCTTTCGTTATAAAGTGCTATTAATGCTTATTACAGATGTCGTTTCTTTTTATGATATTTTAATTTTTGAAAATACGTGAAGATTATCTTTTTTGAATTTTAAAACACAATTTGTAAAATATCATTAAACCGGGTTATTTTTATTTTTATTGAATTTAGAATTCGTTGTTTTACACTTCAAGTGAGCCATCATAGCTCAGTGGTTAGAGCACTGGTCTTGTAAACCAGGGGGCGCGAGTTCAATCCTCACTGGTGGCTTTCGTTATAAAGTGATATTAGTGCTTATTACAGATGTCGTTTTTTCTATGATATTTTAATTTTTGAAAATACGTGAATATTATCTTTTTTGAATTTTAAAACACAATTTGTAAAATATCATAAAACCGGGTTATTTTTATTTAGATTGAATGTAGAATTCGTTGTTTTACACTCTATGTGCGCCATCATAGCTCAGTGGTTAGAGCACTGGTCTTGTAAACCAGGGGTCGGGAGTTCAATCCTCACTGGTGGCTTTCGATGTAAAGTGCTATTAATGCATATTGCGTATTTCAATACTTTTCATGATATTTTAATTTTTGAAAATACCAGAAGATTATCTTTTTTGAATTTTAAAACACAATTTGTAAAATATCATAAAACCGAGTTATTTTTATTTTGATTGAATGTAGAATTCGTTGTTTTACACACTGTGTGCGCCATCATAGCTCAGTGGTTAGAGCACTGGTCTTGTAAACCAGAGGTCGTGAGTTCAATCCTCACTGGTGGCTTTCGATGTAAAGTGCTATTAATGCATATTGCGTATTTCACTACTTTTCATAATATTTATTTTTTGAAAATACCTGAAGATTATCTTTTTTGAATTTTAAAACACAATTTGTAAAATATCATAAAACCGAGTTATTTTTATTTTGATTGAATGTAGAATTCGTTGTTTTACACTCTATGTGCGCCATCATAGCTCAGTGGTTAGAGCACTGGTCTTGTAAACCAGGGGTCGTGAGTTCAATCCTCACTGGTGGCTTTCGTTATAAAGTGCTATTAATGCATATTGCGTATTTCAATACTTTTCATAATATTTTAATTTTTGAAAATACCTGAAGATTATCTTTTTTGAATTTTAAAACACAATTTGTAAAATGTCATAAAACCGGATTCTTTTTATTTTGATTGAATGTAGAATTCGTTGTTTTACACTCTTTGTGCGCCATCATAGATTAGTGGTTAGAGCACTGGTCTTGAAAACCAGGGGTCGTGAGTTCAATCCTCAAATGTGGCTTTCGTTATAAAGTGCTATTAATGCTTATTACAGATGTCGTTCCTCTTTATGATATTTTTATTTTTGAAAATACGTGAAGATTATCTTTTTTGAATTTTAAAACACAATTTGTAAAATGTCATAAAACCGGGTTATTTTTATTTTTATTGAATTTAGAATTCGTTGTTTTACACTTCAAGTGTGCCATCATAGCTCAGTGGTTAGAGCACTGGTCTTGTAAACCAGGGGTCGCGAGTTCATTCCTCACTGGTGGCTTTTGTTATAAAGTGATATTAGTGCTTATTACAGATGTCGTTTCTTTCTATGATATTTTAATTTTTGAAAATACGTGAAGATTATCTTTTTTGAATTTTAAAACACAATTTGTAAAATATCATAAAACCGAGTTATTTTTATTTTGATTGAATGTAGAATTCGTTGTTTTACACTCTATGTGCGCCATCATAGCTCAGTGGTTAGTGCACTGGTCTTGTAAACCAGGGGTCGTGAGTTCAATCCTCACTGGTGGCTTTCGTTATAAAGTGCTATTAATGCATATTGCGTATTTCAATACTTTTCATAATATTTTAATTTTTGAAAATACCTGAAGATTATCTTTTTTGAATTTTAAAACACAATTTGTAAAATGTCATAAAACCGGATTCTTTTTATTTTGATTGAATGTAGAATTCGTTGTTTTACACTCTTTGTGCGCCATCATAGATCAGTGGTTAGAGCACTGGTCTTGAAAACCAGGGGTCGTGAGCTCAATCCTCACTGTTGGCTTTCGTTATAAAGTGCTATTAATGCTTATTACAGATGTCGTTCCTCTTTATGATATTTTTATTTTTGAAAATACGTGAAGATTATCTTTTTTGAATTTTAAAACACAATTTGTAAAATATCATAAAACCGGGTTATTTTTATTTTTATTGAATTTAGAATTCGTTGTTTTACACTTCAAGTGTGCCATCATAGCTCAGTGGTTAGAGCACTGGTCTTGTAAACCAGGGGGCGCGAGTTCAATCCTCACTGGTGGCTTTCGTTATAAAGTGATATTAGTGCTTATTACAGATGTCGTTTCTTTCTATGATATTTTAATTTTTGAAAATACGTGAAGATTATCTTTTTTGAATTTTAAAACACAATTTGTAAAATATCATAAAACCGGGTTATTTTTATTTTGATTGAATTTAGAATTCGTTGTTTTACACTCTAAGTGTGCCATCATAGCTTAGTGGTTAGAGCACTGGTCTTGTAAACCAGGGGTCGTGAGTTCAATCCTCACTGGTGGCTTTCGTTATAAAGTGCTATTAATGCTTATTACAGATGTCGTTTCTTTTTATGATATTTTAATTTTTGAAAATACGTGAAGATTATCTTTTTTGAATTTTAAAACACAATTTGTAAAATATCATTAAACCGGGTTATTTTTATTTTGATTGAATTTAGAATTCGTTGTTTTACACTCTAAGTGTGCCATCATAGCTCAGTGGTTAGAGCACTGGTCTTGTAAACCAGGGGTCGTGAGTTCAATCCTCACTGGTGGCTTTCGTTATAAACTGCTATTAATGCTTTTTACAGATGTCGTTTCTTTCTATGATATTTTAATTTTTGAAAATACGTGAAGATTATCTTTTTTGAATTTTAAAACACAATTTGTAAAATATCATAAAACCGGGTTATTTTTATTTAGATTGAATGTAGAATTCGTTGTTTTACACTCTATGTGCGCCATCATAGCTCAGTGGTTAGAGCACTGGTCTTGTAAACCAGGGGTCGGGAGTTCAATCCTCACTGGTGGCTTTCGATGTAAAGTGCTATTAATGCATATTGCGTATTTCAATACTTTTCATGATATTTTAATTTTTGAAAATACCTGAAGATTATCTTTTTTGAATTTTAAAACACAATTTGTAAAATATCATAAAAATGAGTTATTTTTATTTTGATTGAATGTAGAATTCGTTGTTTTACACTCTGTGTGCGCCATCATAGCTCAGTGGTTAGAGCACTGGTCTTGTAAACCAGGGGTCGTGAGTTCAATCCTCTGTGGTGGCTTTCGTTATAAAGTGCTATTAATGTATATTGCGTTTTTCAATACTTTTCATAATATTTTAATTTTTGAAAATGCCTTTTTTGAATTTTAAAACACAATTTGTAAAATGTCATAAAACCGGGTCATTTTTATTTTGATTGAATGTAGAATTCGTTGTTTTACACACTATGTGCGCCATCATTGCTCAGTGGTTAGAGCACTGGTCTTGTAAACCAGAGGTCGTGAGTTCACTCCTCACTGGTGGCTTTCGATGTAAAGTGCTATTAATGCATATTGCGTATTTCACTACTTTTCATAATATTTATTTTTTTAAAATACCTGAAGATTATCTTTTTTGAATTTTAAAACACAATTTGTAAAATATCATAAAACCGAGTTATTTTTATTTTGATTGAATGTAGAATTCGTTGTTTTACACTCTATGTGCGCCATCATAGCTCAGTGGTTAGAGCACTGGTCTTGTAAACCAGGGGTCGTGAGTTCAATCCTCACTGGTGGCTTTCGTTATAAAGTGCTATTAATGCATATTGCGTATTTCAATACTTTTCATAATATTTTAATTTTTGAAAATACCTGAAGATTATCTTTTTTGAATTTTAAAACACAATTTGTAAAATGTCATAAAACCGGATTCTTTTTATTTTGATTGAATGTAGAATTCGTTGTTTTACACTCTTTGTGCGCCATCATAGATTAGTGGTTAGAGCACTGGTCTTGAAAACCAGGGGTCGTGAGTTCAATCCTCAAATGTGGCTTTCGTTATAAAGTGCTATTAATGCTTATTACAGATGTCGTTCCTCTTTATGATATTTTTATTTTTGAAAATACGTGAAGATTATCTTTTTTGAATTTTAAAACGCAATTTGTAAAATGTCATAAAACCGGGTTATTTTTATTTTTATTGAATTTAGAATTCGTTGTTTTACACTTCAAGTGTGCCATCATAGCTCAGTGGTTAGAGCACTGGTCTTGTAAACCAGGGGTCGCGAGTTCATTCCTCACTGGTGGCTTTTGTTATAAAGTGATATTAGTGCTTATTACAGATGTCGTTTCTTTCTATGATATTTTAATTTTTGAAAATACGTGAAGATTATCTTTTTTGAATTTTAAAACACAATTTGTAAAATATCATAAAACCGGGTTATTTTTATTTTGATTGAATTTAGAATTCGTTGTTTTACACTCTAAGTGTGCCATCATAGCTTAGTGGTTAGAGCACTGGTCTTGTAAACCAGGGGTCGTGAGTTCAATCCTCACTGGTGGCTTTCGTTATAAAGTGCTATTAATGCTTATTACAGATGTCGTTTCTTTTTATGATATTTTAATTTTTGAAAATACGTGAAGATTATCTTTTTTGAATTTTAAAACACAATTTGTAAAATATCATTAAACCGGGTTATTTTTATTTTTATTGAATTTAGAATTCGTTGTTTTACACTTCAAGTGAGCCATCATATCTCAGTGGTTAGAGCACTGGTCTTGTAAACCAGGGGGCGCGAGTTCAATCCTCACTGGTGGCTTTCGTTATAAAGTGATATTAGTGCTTATTACAGATGTCGTTTCTTTCTATGATATTTTAATTTTTGAAAATACGTGAAGATTATCTTTTTTGAATTTTAAAACACAATTTGTAAAATATCATAAAACCGGGTTATTTTTATTTAGATTGAATGTAGAATTCGTTGTTTTACACTCTATGTGCGCCATCATAGCTCAGTGGTTAGAGCACTGGTCTTGTAAACCAGGGGTCGGGAGTTCAATCCTCACTGGTGGCTTTCGATGTAAAGTGCTATTAATGCATATTGCGTATTTCAATACTTTTCATGATATTTTAATTTTTGAAAATACCTGAAGATTATCTTTTTTGAATTTTAAAACACAATTTGTAAAATATCATAAAAATGAGTTATTTTTATTTTGATTGAATGTAGAATTCGTTGTTTTACACTCTGTGTGCGCCATCATAGCTCAGTGGTTAGAGCACTGGTCTTGTAAACCAGGGGTCGTGAGTTCAATCCTCTGTGGTGGCTTTCGTTATAAAGTGCTATTAATGTATATTGCGTTTTTCAATACTTTTCATAATATTTTAATTTTTGAAAATACCTTTTTTGAATTTTAAAACACAATTTGTAAAATGTCATAAAACCGGGTCATTTTTATTTTGATTGAATGTAGAATTCGTTGTTTTACACACTATGTGCGCCATCATAGCTCAGTGGTTAGAGCACTGGTCTTGTAAACCAGAGGTCGTGAGTTCAATCCTCACTGGTGGCTTTCGATGTAAAGTGCTATTAATGCATATTGCGTATTTCACTACTTTTCATAATATTTATTTTTTTAAAATACCTGAAGATTATCTTTTTTGAATTTTAAAACACAATTTGTAAAATATCATAAAACCGAGTTATTTTTATTTTGATTGAATGTAGAATTCGTTGTTTTACACTCTATGTGCGCCATCATAGCTCAGTGGTTAGAGCACTGGTCTTGTAAACCAGGGGTCGTGAGTTCAATCCTCACTGGTGGCTTTCGTTATAAAGTGCTATTAATGCATATTGCGTATTTCAATACTTTTCATAATATTTTAATTTTTGAAAATACCTGAAGATTATCTTTTTTGAATTTTAAAACACAATTTGTAAAATGTCATAAAACCGGATTCTTTTTATTTTGATTGAATGTAGAATTCGTTGTTTTACACTCTTTGTGCGCCATCATAGATTAGTGGTTAGAGCACTGGTCTTGAAAACCAGGGGTCGTGAGTTCAATCCTCAAATGTGGCTTTCGTTATAAAGTGCTATTAATGCTTATTACAGATGTCGTTCCTCTTTATGATATTTTTATTTTTGAAAATACGTGAAGATTATCTTTTTTGAATTTTAAAACACAATTTGTAAAATGTCATAAAACCGGATTCTTTTTATTTTGATTGAATGTAGAATTCGTTGTTTTACACTCTTTGTGCGCCATCATAGATCAGTGGTTAGAGCACTGGTCTTGAAAACCAGGGGTCGTGAGCTCAATCCTCACTGTTGGCTTTCGTTATAAAGTGCTATTAATGCTTATTACAGATGTCGTTCCTCTTTATGATATTTTTATTTTTGAAAATACGTGAAGATTATCTTTTTTGAATTTTAAAACACAATTTGTAAAATATCATAAAACCGGGTTATTTTTATTTTTATTGAATTTAGAATTCGTTGTTTTACACTTCAAGTGTGCCATCATAGCTCAGTGGTTAGAGCACTGGTCTTGTAAACCAGGGAGCGCGAGTTCAATCCTCACTGGTGGCTTTCGTTATAAAGTGATATTAGTGCTTATTACAGATGTCGTTTCTTTCTATGATATTTTAATTTTTGAAAATACGTGAAGATTATCTTTTTTGAATTTTAAAACACAATTTGTAAAATATCATAAAACCGGGTTATTTTTATTTTGATTGAATTTAGAATTCGTTGTTTTACACTCTAAGTGTGCCATCATAGCTTAGTGGTTAGAGCACTGGTCTTGTAAACCAGGGGTCGTGAGTTCAATCCTCACTGGTGGCTTTCGTTATAAAGTGCTATTAATGCTTATTACAGATGTCGTTTCTTTTTATGATATTTTAATTTTTGAAAATACGTGAAGATTATCTTTTTTGAATTTTAAAACACAATTTGTAAAATATCATTAAACCGGGTTATTTTTATTTTGATTGAATTTAGAATTCGTTGTTTTACACTCTAAGTGTGCCATCATAGCTCAGTGGTTAGAGCACTGGTCTTGTAAACCAGGGGTCGTGAGTTCAATCCTCACTGGTGGCTTTCGTTATAAACTGCTATTAATGCTTTTTACAGATGTCGTTTCTTTCTATGATATTTTAATTTTTGAAAATACGTGAAGATTATCTTTTTTGAATTTTAAAACACAATTTGTAAAATATCATAAAACCGGGTTATTTTTATTTAGATTGAATGTAGAATTCGTTGTTTTACACTCTATGTGCGCCATCATAGCTCAGTGGTTAGAGCACTGGTCTTGTAAACCAGGGGTCGGGAGTTCAATCCTCACTGGTGGCTTTCGATGTAAAGTGCTATTAATGCATATTGCGTATTTCAATACTTTTCATGATATTTTAATTTTTGAAAATACCTGAAGATTATCTTTTTTGAATTTTAAAACACAATTTGTAAAATATCATAAAAATGAGTTATTTTTATTTTGATTGAATGTAGAATTCGTTGTTTTACACTCTGTGTGCGCCATCATAGCTCAGTGGTTAGAGCACTGGTCTTGTAAACCAGGGGTCGTGAGTTCAATCCTCTGTGGTGGCTTTCGTTATAAAGTGCTATTAATGTATATTGCGTTTTTCAATACTTTTCATAATATTTTAATTTTTGAAAATGCCTTTTTTGAATTTTAAAACACAATTTGTAAAATGTCATAAAACCGGGTCATTTTTATTTTGATTGAATGTAGAATTCGTTGTTTTACACACTATGTGCGCCATCATTGCTCAGTGGTTAGAGCACTGGTCTTGTAAACCAGAGGTCGTGAGTTCACTCCTCACTGGTGGCTTTCGATGTAAAGTGCTATTAATGCATATTGCGTATTTCACTACTTTTCATAATATTTATTTTTTTAAAATACCTGAAGATTATCTTTTTTGAATTTTAAAACACAATTTGTAAAATATCATAAAACCGAGTTATTTTTATTTTGATTGAATGTAGAATTCGTTGTTTTACACTCTATGTGCGCCATCATAGCTCAGTGGTTAGAGCACTGGTCTTGTAAACCAGGGGTCGTGAGTTCAATCCTCACTGGTGGCTTTCGTTATAAAGTGCTATTAATGCATATTGCGTATTTCAATACTTTTCATAATATTTTAATTTTTGAAAATACCTGAAGATTATCTTTTTTGAATTTTAAAACACAATTTGTAAAATGTCATAAAACCGGATTCTTTTTATTTTGATTGAATGTAGAATTCGTTGTTTTACACTCTTTGTGCGCCATCATAGATTAGTGGTTAGAGCACTGGTCTTGAAAACCAGGGGTCGTGAGTTCAATCCTCAAATGTGGCTTTCGTTATAAAGTGCTATTAATGCTTATTACAGATGTCGTTCCTCTTTATGATATTTTTATTTTTGAAAATACGTGAAGATTATCTTTTTTGAATTTTAAAACACAATTTGTAAAATGTCATAAAACCGGGTTATTTTTATTTTTATTGAATTTAGAATTCGTTGTTTTACACTTCAAGTGTGCCATCATAGCTCAGTGGTTAGAGCACTGGTCTTGTAAACCAGGGGTCGCGAGTTCATTCCTCACTGGTGGCTTTTGTTATAAAGTGATATTAGTGCTTATTACAGATGTCGTTTCTTTCTATGATATTTTAATTTTTGAAAATACGTGAAGATTATCTTTTTTGAATTTTAAAACACAATTTGTAAAATATCATAAAACCGGGTTATTTTTATTTTGATTGAATTTAGAATTCGTTGTTTTACACTCTAAGTGTGCCATCATAGCTTAGTGGTTAGAGCACTGGTCTTGTAAACCAGGGGTCGTGAGTTCAATCCTCACTGGTGGCTTTCGTTATAAAGTGCTATTAATGCTTATTACAGATGTCGTTTCTTTTTATGATATTTTAATTTTTGAAAATACGTGAAGATTATCTTTTTTGAATTTTAAAACACAATTTGTAAAATATCATTAAACCGGGTTATTTTTATTTTTATTGAATTTAGAATTCGTTGTTTTACACTTCAAGTGAGCCATCATATCTCAGTGGTTAGAGCACTGGTCTTGTAAACCAGGGGGCGCGAGTTCAATCCTCACTGGTGGCTTTCGTTATAAAGTGATATTAGTGCTTATTACAGATGTCGTTTCTTTCTATGATATTTTAATTTTTGAAAATACGTGAAGATTATCTTTTTTGAATTTTAAAACACAATTTGTAAAATATCATAAAACCGGGTTATTTTTATTTAGATTGAATGTAGAATTCGTTGTTTTACACTCTATGTGCGCCATCATAGCTCAGTGGTTAGAGCACTGGTCTTGTAAACCAGGGGTCGGGAGTTCAATCCTCACTGGTGGCTTTCGATGTAAAGTGCTATTAATGCATATTGCGTATTTCAATACTTTTCATGATATTTTAATTTTTGAAAATACCTGAAGATTATCTTTTTTGAATTTTAAAACACAATTTGTAAAATATCATAAAAATGAGTTATTTTTATTTTGATTGAATGTAGAATTCGTTGTTTTACACTCTGTGTGCGCCATCATAGCTCAGTGGTTAGAGCACTGGTCTTGTAAACCAGGGGTCGTGAGTTCAATCCTCTGTGGTGGCTTTCGTTATAAAGTGCTATTAATGTATATTGCGTTTTTCAATACTTTTCATAATATTTTAATTTTTGAAAATACCTTTTTTGAATTTTAAAACACAATTTGTAAAATGTCATAAAACCGGGTCATTTTTATTTTGATTGAATGTAGAATTCGTTGTTTTACACACTATGTGCGCCATCATAGCTCAGTGGTTAGAGCACTGGTCTTGTAAACCAGAGGTCGTGAGTTCAATCCTCACTGGTGGCTTTCGATGTAAAGTGCTATTAATGCATATTGCGTATTTCACTACTTTTCATAATATTTATTTTTTTAAAATACCTGAAGATTATCTTTTTTGAATTTTAAAACACAATTTGTAAAATATCATAAAACCGAGTTATTTTTATTTTGATTGAATGTAGAATTCGTTGTTTTACACTCTATGTGCGCCATCATAGCTCAGTGGTTAGAGCACTGGTCTTGTAAACCAGGGGTCGTGAGTTCAATCCTCACTGGTGGCTTTCGTTATAAAGTGCTATTAATGCATATTGCGTATTTCAATACTTTTCATAATATTTTAATTTTTGAAAATACCTGAAGATTATCTTTTTTGAATTTTAAAACACAATTTGTAAAATGTCATAAAACCGGATTCTTTTTATTTTGATTGAATGTAGAATTCGTTGTTTTACACTCTTTGTGCGCCATCATAGATTAGTGGTTAGAGCACTGGTCTTGAAAACCAGGGGTCGTGAGTTCAATCCTCAAATGTGGCTTTCGTTATAAAGTGCTATTAATGCTTATTACAGATGTCGTTCCTCTTTATGATATTTTTATTTTTGAAAATACGTGAAGATTATCTTTTTTGAATTTTAAAACACAATTTGTAAAATGTCATAAAACCGGATTCTTTTTATTTTGATTGAATGTAGAATTCGTTGTTTTACACTCTTTGTGCGCCATCATAGATCAGTGGTTAGAGCACTGGTCTTGAAAACCAGGGGTCGTGAGCTCAATCCTCACTGTTGGCTTTCGTTATAAAGTGCTATTAATGCTTATTACAGATGTCGTTCCTCTTTATGATATTTTTATTTTTGAAAATACGTGAAGATTATCTTTTTTGAATTTTAAAACACAATTTGTAAAATATCATAAAACCGGGTTATTTTTATTTTTATTGAATTTAGAATTCGTTGTTTTACACTTCAAGTGTGCCATCATAGCTCAGTGGTTAGAGCACTGGTCTTGTAAACCAGGGAGCGCGAGTTCAATCCTCACTGGTGGCTTTCGTTATAAAGTGATATTAGTGCTTATTACAGATGTCGTTTCTTTCTATGATATTTTAATTTTTGAAAATACGTGAAGATTATCTTTTTTGAATTTTAAAACACAATTTGTAAAATATCATAAAACCGGGTTATTTTTATTTTGATTGAATTTAGAATTCGTTGTTTTACACTCTAAGTGTGCCATCATAGCTTAGTGGTTAGAGCACTGGTCTTGTAAACCAGGGGTCGTGAGTTCAATCCTCACTGGTGGCTTTCGTTATAAAGTGCTATTAATGCTTATTACAGATGTCGTTTCTTTTTATGATATTTTAATTTTTGAAAATACGTGAAGATTATCTTTTTTGAATTTTAAAACACAATTTGTAAAATATCATTAAACCGGGTTATTTTTATTTTGATTGAATTTAGAATTCGTTGTTTTACACTCTAAGTGTGCCATCATAGCTCAGTGGTTAGAGCACTGGTCTTGTAAACCAGGGGTCGTGAGTTCAATCCTCACTGGTGGCTTTCGTTATAAACTGCTATTAATGCTTTTTACAGATGTCGTTTCTTTCTATGATATTTTAATTTTTGAAAATACGTGAAGATTATCTTTTTTGAATTTTAAAACACAATTTGTAAAATATCATAAAACCGGGTTATTTTTATTTAGATTTAATGTAGAATTCGTTGTTTTACACTCTATGTGCGCCATCATAGCTCAGTGGTTAGAGCACTGGTCTTGTAAACCAGGGGTCGGGAGTTCAATCCTCACTGGTGGCTTTCGATGTAAAGTGCTATTAATGCATATTGCGTATTTCAATACTTTTCATGATATTTTAATTTTTGAAAATACCTGAAGATTATCTTTTTTGAATTTTAAAACACAATTTGTAAAATATCATAAAAATGAGTTATTTTTATTTTGATTGAATGTAGAATTCGTTGTTTTACACTCTGTGTGCGCCATCATAGCTCAGTGGTTAGAGCACTGGTCTTGTAAACCAGGGGTCGTGAGTTCAATCCTCTGTGGTGGCTTTCGTTATAAAGTGCTATTAATGTATATTGCGTTTTTCAATACTTTTCATAATATTTTAATTTTTGAAAATGCCTTTTTTGAATTTTAAAACACAATTTGTAAAATGTCATAAAACCGGGTCATTTTTATTTTGATTGAATGTAGAATTCGTTGTTTTACACACTATGTGCGCCATCATTGCTCAGTGGTTAGAGCACTGGTCTTGTAAACCAGAGGTCGTGAGTTCACTCCTCACTGGTGGCTTTCGATGTAAAGTGCTATTAATGCATATTGCGTATTTCACTACTTTTCATAATATTTATTTTTTTAAAATACCTGAAGATTATCTTTTTTGAATTTTAAAACACAATTTGTAAAATATCATAAAACCGAGTTATTTTTATTTTGATTGAATGTAGAATTCGTTGTTTTACACTCTATGTGCGCCATCATAGCTCAGTGGTTAGAGCACTGGTCTTGTAAACCAGGGGTCGTGAGTTCAATCCTCACTGGTGGCTTTCGTTATAAAGTGCTATTAATGCATATTGCGTATTTCAATACTTTTCATAATATTTTAATTTTTGAAAATACCTGAAGATTATCTTTTTTGAATTTTAAAACACAATTTGTAAAATGTCATAAAACCGGATTCTTTTTATTTTGATTGAATGTAGAATTCGTTGTTTTACACTCTTTGTGCGCCATCATAGATTAGTGGTTAGAGCACTGGTCTTGAAAACCAGGGGTCATGAGTTCAATCCTAAAATGTGGCTTTCGTTATAAAGTGCTATTAATGCTTATTACAGATGTCGTTCCTCTTTATGATATTTTTATTTTTGAAAATACGTGAAGATTATCTTTTTTGAATTTTAAAACACAATTTGTAAAATGTCATAAAACCGGGTTATTTTTATTTTTATTGAATTTAGAATTCGTTGTTTTACACTTCAAGTGTGCCATCATAGCTCAGTGGTTAGAGCACTGGTCTTGTAAACCAGGGGTCGCGAGTTCATTCCTCACTGGTGGCTTTTGTTATAAAGTGATATTAGTGCTTATTACAGATGTCGTTTCTTTCTATGATATTTTAATTTTTGAAAATACGTGAAGATTATCTTTTTTGAATTTTAAAACACAATTTGTAAAATATCATAAAACCGGGTTATTTTTATTTTGATTGAATTTAGAATTCGTTGTTTTACACTCTAAGTGTGCCATCATAGCTTAGTGGTTAGAGCACTGGTCTTGTAAACCAGGGGTCGTGAGTTCAATCCTCACTGGTGGCTTTCGTTATAAAGTGCTATTAATGCTTATTACAGATGTCGTTTCTTTTTATGATATTTTAATTTTTGAAAATACGTGAAGATTATCTTTTTTGAATTTTAAAACACAATTTGTAAAATATCATTAAACCGGGTTATTTTTATTTTTATTGAATTTAGAATTCGTTGTTTTACACTTCAAGTGAGCCATCATATCTCAGTGGTTAGAGCACTGGTCTTGTAAACCAGGGGGCGCGAGTTCAATCCTCACTGGTGGCTTTCGTTATAAAGTGATATTAGTGCTTATTACAGATGTCGTTTCTTTCTATGATATTTTAATTTTTGAAAATACGTGAAGATTATCTTTTTTGAATTTTAAAACACAATTTGTAAAATATCATAAAACCGGGTTATTTTTATTTAGATTGAATGTAGAATTCGTTGTTTTACACTCTATGTGCGCCATCATAGCTCAGTGGTTAGAGCACTGGTCTTGTAAACCAGGGGTCGGGAGTTCAATCCTCACTGGTGGCTTTCGATGTAAAGTGCTATTAATGCATATTGCGTATTTCAATACTTTTCATGATATTTTAATTTTTGAAAATACCTGAAGATTATCTTTTTTGAATTTTAAAACACAATTTGTAAAATATCATAAAAATGAGTTATTTTTATTTTGATTGAATGTAGAATTCGTTGTTTTACACTCTGTGTGCGCCATCATAGCTCAGTGGTTAGAGCACTGGTCTTGTAAACCAGGGGTCGTGAGTTCAATCCTCTGTGGTGGCTTTCGTTATAAAGTGCTATTAATGTATATTGCGTTTTTCAATACTTTTCATAATATTTTAATTTTTGAAAATACCTTTTTTGAATTTTAAAACACAATTTGTAAAATGTCATAAAACCGGGTCATTTTTATTTTGATTGAATGTAGAATTCGTTGTTTTACACACTATGTGCGCCATCATAGCTCAGTGGTTAGAGCACTGGTCTTGTAAACCAGAGGTCGTGAGTTCAATCCTCACTGGTGGCTTTCGATGTAAAGTGCTATTAATGCATATTGCGTATTTCACTACTTTTCATAATATTTATTTTTTTAAAATACCTGAAGATTATCTTTTTTGAATTTTAAAACACAATTTGTAAAATATCATAAAACCGAGTTATTTTTATTTTGATTGAATGTAGAATTCGTTGTTTTACACTCTATGTGCGCCATCATAGCTCAGTGGTTAGAGCACTGGTCTTGTAAACCAGGGGTCGTGAGTTCAATCCTCACTGGTGGCTTTCGTTATAAAGTGCTATTAATGCATATTGCGTATTTCAATACTTTTCATAATATTTTAATTTTTGAAAATACCTGAAGATTATCTTTTTTGAATTTTAAAACACAATTTGTAAAATGTCATAAAACCGGATTCTTTTTATTTTGATTGAATGTAGAATTCGTTGTTTTACACTCTTTGTGCGCCATCATAGATTAGTGGTTAGAGCACTGGTCTTGAAAACCAGGGGTCGTGAGTTCAATCCTCAAATGTGGCTTTCGTTATAAAGTGCTATTAATGCTTATTACAGATGTCGTTCCTCTTTATGATATTTTTATTTTTGAAAATACGTGAAGATTATCTTTTTTGAATTTTAAAACACAATTTGTAAAATGTCATAAAACCGGGTTATTTTTATTTTTATTGAATTTAGAATTCGTTGTTTTACACTTCAAGTGTGCCATCATAGCTCAGTGGTTAGAGCACTGGTCTTGTAAACCAGGGGTCGTGAGTTCAATCCTCACTGGTGGCTTTCGTTATAAAGTGCTATTAATGCATATTGCGTATTTCAATACTTTTCATAATATTTTAATTTTTGAAAATACCTGAAGATTATCTTTTTTGAATTTTAAAACACAATTTGTAAAATGTCATAAAACCGGATTCTTTTTATTTTGATTGAATGTAGAATTCGTTGTTTTACACTCTTTGTGCGCCATCATAGATCAGTGGTTAGAGCACTGGTCTTGAAAACCAGGGGTCGTGAGTTCAATCCTCACTGTTGGCTTTCGTTATAAAGTGCTATTAATGCTTATTACAGATGTCGTTCCTCTTTATGATATTTTTATTTTTGAAAATACGTGAAGATTATCTTTTTTGAATTTTAAAACACAATTTGTAAAATATCATAAAACCGGGTTATTTTTATTTTTATTGAATTTAGAATTCGTTGTTTTACACTTCAAGTGTGCCATCCTAGCTCAGTGGTTAGAGCACTGGTCTTGTAAACCAGGGGGCGCGAGTTCAATCCTCACTGGTGGCTTTCGTTATAAAGTGATATTAGTGCTTATTACAGATGTCGTTTCTTTCTATGATATTTTAATTTTTGAAAATACGTGAAGATTATCTTTTTTGAATTTTAAAACACAATTTGTAAAATATCATAAAACCGGGTTATTTTTATTTTGATTGAATTTAGAATTCGTTGTTTTACACTCTAAGTGTGCCATCATAGCTTAGTGGTTAGAGCACTGGTCTTGTAAACCAGGGGTCGTGAGTTCAATCCTCACTGGTGGCTTTCGTTATAAAGTGCTATTAATGCTTATTACAGATGTCGTTTCTTTTTATGATATTTTAATTTTTGAAAATACGTGAAGATTATCTTTTTTGAATTTTAAAACACAATTTGTAAAATATCATTAAACCGGGTTATTTTTATTTTGATTGAATTTAGAATTCGTTGTTTTACACTCTAAGTGTGCCATCATAGCTCAGTGGTTAGAGCACTGGTCTTGTAAACCAGGGGTCGTGAGTTCAATCCTCACTGGTGGCTTTCGTTATAAACTGCTATTAATGCTTTTTACAGATGTCGTTTCTTTTTATGATATTTTAAGTTTTGAAAATTCGTGAAGATTATCTATTATGAATTTTAAAACACAATTCGTAAAATGTCATAAAACCGGGTTATTTTTATTTAGATTGAATGTAGAATTCGTTGTTTTACACTCTATGTGCGCCATCATAGCTCAGTGGTTAGAGCACTGGTCTTGTAAACCAGGGGTCGGGAGTTCAATCCTCACTGGTGGCTTTCGATGTAAAGTGCTATTAATGCATATTGCGTATTTCAATACTTTTCATGATATTTTAATTTTTGAAAATACCTGAAGATTATCTTTTTTGAATTTTAAAACACAATTTGTAAAATATCATAAAAATGAGTTATTTTTATTTTGATTGAATGTAGAATTCGTTGTTTTACACTCTATGTGCGCCATCATAGCTCAGTGGTTAGAGCACTGGTCTTGTAAACCAGGGGTCGTGAGTTCAATCATCTGTGGTGGCTTTCGTTATAAAGTGCTATTAATGTATATTGCGTTTTTCAATACTTTTCATAATATTTTAATTTTTGAAAATACCTTTTTTGAATTTTAAAACACAATTTGTAAAATGTCATAAAACCGGGTCATTTTTATTTTGATTGAATGTAGAATTCGTTGTTTTACACACTATGTGCGCCATCATAGCTCAGTGGTTAGAGCACTGGTCTTGTAAACCAGAGGTCGTGAGTTCAATCCTCACTGGTGGCTTTCGATGTAAAGTGCTATTAATGCATATTGCGTATTTCACTACTTTTCATAATATTTATTTTTTGAAAATACCTGAAGATTATCTTTTTTGAATTTTAAAACACAATTTGTAAAATATCATAAAACCGAGTTATTTTTATTTTGATTGAATGTAGAATTCGTTGTTTTACACTCTATGTGCGCCATCATAGCTCAGTGGTTAGAGCACTGGTCTTGTAAACCAGGGGTCGTGAGTTCAATCCTCACTGGTGGCTTTCGTTATAAAGTGCTATTAATGCATATTGCGTATTTCAATACTTTTCATAATATTTTAATTTTTGAAAATACCTGAAGATTATCTTTTTTGAATTTTAAAACACAATTTGTAAAATGTCATAAAACCGGATTCTTTTTATTTTGATTGAATGTAGAATTCGTTGTTTTACACTCTTTGTGCGCCATCATAGATTAGTGGTTAGAGCACTGGTCTTGAAAACCAGGGGTCGTGAGTTCAATCCTCAATGGTGGCTTTCGTTATAAAGTGCTATTAATGCTTATTACAGATGTCGTTCCTATTTATGATATTTTTATTTTTGAAAATACGTGAAGATTATCTTTTTTGAATTTTAAAACACAATTTGTAAAATGTCATAAAACCGGGTTATTTTTATTTTTATTGAATTTAGAATTCGTTGTTTTACACTTCAAGTGTGCCATCATAGCTCAGTGGTTAGAGCACTGGTCTTGTAAACCAGGGGTCGCGAGTTCATTCCTCACTGGTGGCTTTTGTTATAAAGTGATATTAGTGCTTATTACAGATGTCGTTTCTTTCTATGATATTTTAATTTTTGAAAATACGTGAAGATTATCTTTTTTGAATTTTAAAACACAATTTGTAAAATATCATAAAACCGGGTTATTTTTATTTTGATTGAGTGTAGAATTCGTTGTTTTACGCTCTATGTGCGCCATCATAGCTCAGTGGTTAGAGCACTGGTCTTGTAAACCAGGGGTCGTGAGTTCAATCCTCACTGGTGGCATTCGTTATAAAGTGCTATTAATGCATATTGCGTATTTCAATACTTTTCATAATATTTTAATTTTTGAAAATACCTGAAGATTATCTTTTTTGAATTTTAAAACACAATTTGTAAAATGTCATAAAACCGGATTCTTTTTATTTTGATTGAATGTAGAATTCGTTGTTTTACACTCTTTGTGCGCCATCATAGATCAGTGGTTAGAGCACTGGTCTTGAAAACCAGGGGTCGTGAGTTCAATCCTCACTGGTGGCTTTCGTTATAAAGTGCTATTAATGCTTATTAAAGATGTCGTTCCTCTTTATGATATTTTTTTTTTGAAAATACGTGAAGATTATCTTTTTTGAATTTTAAAACACAATTTGTAAAATATCATAAAACCGGGTTATTTTTATTTTTATTGAATTTAGAATTCGTTGTTTTACACTTCAAGTGTGCCATCATAGCTCAGTGGTTAGAGCACTGGTCTTGTAAACCAGGGGTCGCGAGTTCAATCCTCACTGGTGGCTTTCGTTATAAAGTGATATTAGTGCTTATTACAGATGTCGTTTCTTTCTATGATATTTTAATTTTTGAAAATACGTGAAGATTATCTTTTTTGAATTTTAAAACACAATTTGTAAAATATCATAAAACCGGTTTATTTTTATTTTGATTGAATGCAGAATTCGTCGTTTTACACTCTTTGTGCGCCATCATAGCTCAGTGGTTAGAGCACTGGTCTTGTAAACCAGGGGTCGTGAGTTCAATCCTCACTGGTGGCTTTCGTTATAAAGTGCTATTAATGCTTATTACAGATGTCGTTTCTTTTTATGATATTTTAATTTTTGAAAATACGTGAAGATTATCTTTTTTGAATTTTAAAACACAATTTGTAAAATATCATTAAACCGGGTTATTTTTATTTTGATTGAATTTAGAATTCGTAGTTTTACACTCTAAGTGTGCCATCATAGCTCAGTGGTTAGAGCACTGGTCTTGTAAACCAGGGGTCGTGAGTTCAATCCTTACTGGTGGCTTTCGTTATAAACTGCTATTAATGCTTTTTACAGATATCGTTTCCTTTTATGATATTTTAATTTTTGAAAATTCGTGAAGATTATCTATTATGAATTTTAAAACACAATTCGTAAAATGTCATAAAACCGGGTTATTTTTATTTAGATTGAATGTAGAATTCGTTGTTTTACACTCTATGTGCGCCATCATAGCTCAGTGGTTAGAGCACTGGTCTTGTAAACCAGGGGTCGTGAGTTCAATCCTCACTGGTGGCTTTCGTTATAAAGTGCTATTAATGCTTATTACAGATGTCGTTCCTCTTTATGATATTTTTATTTTTGAAAATACGTGAAGATTATCTTTTTTGAATTTTAAAACACAATTTGTAAAATATCATAAAAATGAGTTATTTTTATTTTGATTGAATGTAGAATTCGTTGTTTTACACTCTATGTGCGCCATCATAGCTCAGTGGTTAGAGCACTGGTCTTGTAAACCAGGGGTCGTGAGTTCAATCCTCACTGGTGGCTTTCGATGTAAAGTGCTATTAATGCATATTGCGTATTTCAATACTTTTCATGATATTTTAATTTTTGAAAATACGTGAAGATTATCTTTTTTGAATTTTAAAACACAATTTGTAAAATATCATAAAACCGGTTTATTTTTATTTTGATTGAATGCAGAATTCGTCGTTTTACACTCTTTGTGCGCCATCATAGCTCGGTGGTTAGAGCACTGGTCTTGTAAACCAGGGGTCGTGAGTTCAATCCTCACTGGTGACTTTCGTTATAAAGTGCTATTAATGCTTATTACAGATGTCGTTTCTTTTTATGATATTTTAATTTTTGAAAATACGTGAAGATTATCTTTTTTGAATTTTAAAACACAATTTGTAAAATGTCATAAAACCGGGATCTTTTTATTTTGATTGAATGTAAAATTCGTTGTTTTACGCTATATGTGCGCCATCATAGCTCAGTGGTTAGAGCACTGGTCTTGTATACCAGGGGTCGTGAGTTCAATTCTCACTGGTGGCTTTCGTTTTAAAGTGCTATTAATGCATGCTACCGATGTCGTTTGTTTTTATGATATTTTAGTATTTAAAAATACGTGAAGATTATCTTTTTTGAATTTTAAAACACAATTTGTAAATTATCATAACACCGGGTTATTTTTATTTTGATTGAATGTAGAATTCGTTGTTTTACACTCTATGTGCGCCATCATAGCTCAGTGGTTAGAGCACTGGTCTTGTAAACCAGGGGTCGTGAGTTCAATCCTCACTGGTGGCTTTCGATGTAAAGTGCTATTAATGCATATTGCGTATTTCAATACTTTTCATGATATTTTAATTTTTGAAAATACCTGAAGATTATCTTTTTTGAATTTTAAAACACAATTTGTAAAATATCATAAAAATGAGTTATTTTTATTTTGATTGAATGTAAAATTCGTTGTTTTACGCTATATGTGAGCCATCATAGCTCAGTGGTTAGAGCACTGGTCTTGTATACCAGGGGTCGTGAGTTCAATTCTCACTGGTGGCTTTCGTTTTAAAGTGCTATTAATGCATGCTACCGATGTCGTTTGTTTTTATGATATTTTAGTATTTAAAAATACGTGAAGATTATCTTTTTTGAATTTTAAAACACAATTTGTAAAATATCATAACACCGGGTTATTTTTATTTTGATTGAATGTAGAATTCGTTGTTTTACACTCTATGTGCGCCATCATAGCTCAGTGGTTAGAGCACTGGTCTTGTAAACCAGGGGTCGTGAGTTCAATCCTCACTGGTGGCTTTCGTTATAAAGTGCTATTAATGCATATTGCGTTTTTCAATACTTTTCATAATATTTTAATTTTTGAAAATACCTTTTTTGAATTTTAAAACACAATTTGTAAAATGTCATAAAACCGGGTTTTTTTTATTTTGATTGAATGTAGAATTCGTTGTTTTACACTCTATGTGCGCCATCATAGCTCAGTGGTTAGAGCACTGGTCTTGTAAACCAGGGGTCGTGAGTTCAGTCCTCACTGGTGGCTTTCGTTATAAAGTGCTATTAATGCTTATTACAGATGTCGTTCCTCTTTATGATATTTTTATTTTTGAAAATACGTGAAGATTATCTTTTTTGAATTTTAAAACACAATTTGTAAAAAAAACACAATTTGTAAAATATCATAAAACCGGGTTATTTTTATTTTGATTGAATTTAGAATTCGTTGTTTTACACTTCAAGTGTGCCATCATAGCTCAGTGGTTAGAGCACTGGTCTTGTAAACCAGGGGTCGCGAGTTCAATCCTTACTGGTGGCTTTCGTTATAAAGTGATATTAGTGCTTATTACAGATGTCGTTTCTTTCTATGATATTTTAATTTTTGAAAATACGTGAAGATTGCCTTTTTTGAATTTTAAAACACAATTTGTAAAATATCATAAAACCGGGTTATTTTTATTTTGATTGAATTTAGAATTCGTTGTTTTACACTCTAAGCGTGCCATCATAGCTCAGTGGTTAGAGCACTGGTCTTGTAAACCAGGGGTCGTGAGTTCAATCCTCACTGGTGGCTTTCGTTATAAACTGCTATTAATGCTTTTTACAGATGTCGTTTCTTTTTATGATATTTTAATTTTTGAAAATTCGTGAAGATTATCTATTATGAATTTTAAAACACAATTCGTAAAATGTCATAAAACCGGGTTTTTTTTATTTTTATTGAATGTAGAATTCGTTGTTTTACACTCTATGTGCGCCATCATAGCTCAGTGGTTAGAGCACTGGTCTTGTAAACCAGGGGTCGTGAGTTCAATCCTCACTGGTGGCTTTCGATGTAAAGTGCTATTAATGCATATTGCGTATTTCAATACTTTTCATGATATTTAAATTTTTGAAAATACCTGAAGATTATCTTTTTTGAATTTTAAAACACAATTTGTAAAATATCATAAAAATGAGTTATTTTTATTTTGATTGAATGTAGAATTCGTTGTTTTACACTCTATGTGCGCCATCATAGCTCAGTGGTTAGAGCACTGGTCTTGTAAACCAGGGGTCGTGAGTTCAATCCTCTCTGGTGGCTTTCAATGTAAAGTTCTATTAATGCATATTGCGTATTTCAATACTTTTCATAATATTTTAATTTTTGAAAATACCTGAAGATTATCTTTTTTGAATTTTAAAACACAATTTGTAAAATGTCATAAAACCGAATTCTTTTTATTTTGATTGAATGTAGAATTCGTTGTTTTACACTCTTTGTGTGCCATTATAGCTCAGTTGTTAGAGCACTGGTCTTGTAAACCAGGGGTCGTGAGTTCAATCCTCACTGGTGGCTTTCGTTATAAAGTGCTATTAATGCTTATAACAGATGTCGTTTCTTTTTATGATATTTTAATTTTTGAAAATACGTGAAGATTATCTTTTTTGAATTTTAAAACACAATTTGTAAAATATCACTTAACCGGGTTATTTTTATTTTGATTGAATTTAGAATTCGTTGTTTTACACTCTAAGTGTGCCATCATAGCTCAGTGGTTAGAGCACTGGTCTTGTAAACCAGGGGTCGTGAGTTCAATCCTCACTGGTGGCTTTCGTTATAAACTGCTATTAATGCTTTTTACAGATGTCGTTTCTTTTTATGATATTTTAATTTTTGAAAATTCGTGAAGATTATCTATTATGAATTTTAAAACACAATTCGTAAAATGTCAAAAAACCGGGTTATTTTTATTTAGATTGAATGTAGAATTCGTTGTTTTACACTCTATGTGCGCCATCATAGCTCAGTGGTTAGAGCACTGGTCTTGTAAACCAGGGGTCGTGAGTTCAATCCTCACTGGTGGCTTTCGATGTAAAGTGCTATTAATGCATATTGCGTATTTCAATACTTTTCATGATATTTTAATTTTTGAAAATTCGTGAAGATTATCTATTATGAATTTTAAAACACAATTCGTAAAATGTCATAAAACCGGGTTCTTTTTATTTTTATTGAATGTAGAATTCGTTGTTTTACACTCTATGTGCGCCATCATAGCTCAGTGGTTAGAGCACTGGTCTTGTAAACCAGGGGTCGTGAGTTCAATCCTCACTGGTGGCTTTCGATGTAAAGTGCTATTAATGCATATTGCGTATTTCAATACTTTTCATGATATTTTAATTTTTGAAAATACCTGAAGATTATCTTTTTTGAATTTTAAAACACAATTTGTAAAATATCATAAAAATGAGTTATTTTTATTTTGATTGAATGTAGAATTCGTTGTT
This sequence comes from Parasteatoda lunata, assembly GCA_949128135.1. NCBI lineage: Eukaryota > Metazoa > Arthropoda > Arachnida > Araneae > Theridiidae > Parasteatoda > Parasteatoda lunata. The sequence continues at coordinate 100,363,428 of OX421975.1, forward strand.
TTACACTCTATGTGCGCCATCATAGCTCAGTGGTTAGAGCACTGGTCTTGTAAACCAGGGGTCGTGAGTTCAATCCTCTCTGGTGGCTTTCAATGTAAAGTGCTATTAATGCATATTGCGTATTTCAATACTTTTCATAATATTTTAATTTTTGAAAATACCTGAAGATTATCTTTTTTGAATTTTAAAACACAATTTGTAAAATGTCATAAAACCGGATTCTTTTTATTTTGATTGAATGTAGAATTCGTTGTTTTACACTCTTTGTGCGCCATCATAGCTCAGTTGTTAGAGCACTGGTCTTGTAAACCAGGGGTCGCGAGTTCAATCCTCACTGGTGGCTTTCGTTATAAAGTGATATTAGTGCTTATTACAGATGTCGTTTCTTTCTATGATATTTTAATTTTTGAAAATACGTGAAGATTATCTTTTTTGAAATTTAAAACACAATTTGTAAAATATCATAAAACCGGGTTATTTTTATTTTGATTGAATTTAGAATTCGTTGTTTTACACTCTAAGTGTGCCATCATAGCTCAGTGGTTAGATCACTGGTCTTGTAAACCAGGGGTCGTGAGTTCAATCCTCACTGGTGGCTTTCGTTATAAAGTGCTATTAATGCTTATTACAGATGTCGTTTCTTTTTATGATATTTTAATTTTTGAAAATACGTGAAGATTATCTTTTTTGAATTTTAAAACACAATTTGTAAAATATCATTAAACCGGGTTATTTTTATTTTGATTGAATTTAGAATTCGTTGTTTTACACTCTAAGTGTGCCATCATAGCTCAGTGGTTAGAGCACTGGTCTTGTAAACCAGGGGTCGTGAGTTCAATCCTCACTGGTGGCTTTCGTTATAAACTGCTATTAATGCTTTTTACAGATGTCGTTTCTTTTTATGATATTTTAATTTTTGAAAATTCGTGAAGATTATCTATTATGAATTTTAAAACACAATTCGTAAAATGTCATAAAACCGGGTTATTTTTATTTAGATTGAATGTAGAATTCGTTGTTTTACACTCTATGTGCGCCATCATAGCTCAGTGGTTAGAGCACTGGTCTTGTAAACCAGGGGTCGTGAGTTCAATCCTCACTGGTGGCTTTCGGTGTAAAGTGCTATTAATGCATATTGCGTATTTCAACACTTTTCATGATATTTTAATTTTTGAAAATTCGTGAAGATTATCTATTATGAATTTTAAAACACAATTCGTAAAATGTCATAAAACCGGGTTCTTTTTATTTTTATTGAATGTAGAATTCGTTGTTTTACACTCTATGTGCGCCATCATAGCTCAGTGGTTAGAGCACGGGTCTTGTAAACCAGGGGTCGTGAGTTCATTCCTCACTGGTGGCTTTCGATGTAAAGTGCTATTAATGCATATTGTGTATTTCAATACTTTTCATGATATTTTAATTTTTGAAAATACCTGAAGATTATCTTTTTTGAATTTTAAAACACAATTTGTAAAATATCATAAAAATGAGTTATTTTTATTTTGATTGAATGTAGAATTCGTTGTTTTACACTCTATGTGCGCCATCATAGCTCAGTGGTTAGAGCACTGGTCTTGTAAACCAGGGGTCGTGAGTTCAATCCTCTCTGGTGGCTTTCAATGTAAAGTGCTATTAATGCATATTGCGTAATTCAATACTTTTCATAATATTTTAATTTTTGAAAATACCTGAAGATTATCTTTTTTGAATTTTAAAACACAATTTGTAAAATGTCATAAAACCGGATTCTTTTTATTTTGATTGAATGTAGAATTCGTTGTTTTACACTCTTTGTGCGCCATCATAGCTCAGTTGTTAGAGCACTGGTCTTGTAAACCAGGGGTCGCGAGTTCAATCCTCACTGGTGGCTTTCGTTATAAAGTGATATTAGTGCTTATTACAGATGTCGTTTCTTTCTATGATATTTTAATTTTTGAAAATACGTGAAGATTATCTTTTTTGAAATTTAAAACACAATTTGTAAAATATCATAAAACCGGGTTATTTTTATTTTGATTGAATTTAGAATTCGTTGTTTTACACTCTAAGTGTGCCATCATAGCTCAGTGGTTAGATCACTGGTCTTGTAAACCAGGGGTCGTGAGTTCAATCCTCACTGGTGGCTTTCGTTATAAAGTGCTATTAATGCTTATTACAGATGTCGTTTCTTTTTATGATATTTTAATTTTTGAAAATACGTGAAGATTATCTTTTTTGAATTTTAAAACACAATTTGTAAAATATCATTAAACCGGGTTATTTTTATTTTGATTGAATTTAGAATTCGTTGTTTTACACTCTAAGTGTGCCATCATAGCTCAGTGGTTAGAGCACTGGTCTTGTAAACCAGGGGTCGTGAGTTCAATCCTCACTGGTGGCTTTCGTTATAAACTGCTATTAATGCTTTTTACAGATGTCGTTTCTTTTTATGATATTTTAATTTTTGAAAATTCGTGAAGATTATCTATTATGAATTTTAAAACACAATTCGTAAAATGTCATAAAACCGGGTTATTTTTATTTAGATTGAATGTAGAATTCGTTGTTTTACACTCTATGTGCGCCATCATAGCTCAGTGGTTAGAGCACTGGTCTTGTAAACCAGGGGTCGTGAGTTCAATCCTCACTGGTGGCTTTCGATGTAAAGTGCTATTAATGCATATTGCGTATTTCAATACTTTTCATGATATTTAAATTTTTGAAAATACCTGAAGATTATCTTTTTTGAATTTTAAAACACAATTTGTAAAATATCTTAAAAATGAGTTATTTTTATTTTTATTGAATGTAGAATTCGTTGTTTTACGCTCTATGTGCGCCATCATAGCTCAGTGGTTAGAGCACTGGTCTTGTAAACCAGGGGTCGTGAGTTCAATCCTCACTGGTGGCTTTCGATGTAAAGTGCTATTAATGCATATTGCGTATTTCAATACTTTTTATGATATTTTAATTTTTGAAAATACCTGAATATTATCTTTTTTGAATTTTAAAACAAAATTTGTAAAATATCATAAAAATGAGTTATTTTTATTTTGATTGAATGTAGAATTCGTTGTTTTACACTCTATGCGCGCCACTATAGCTCAGTGGTTAGAGCACTGGTCTCGTAAACCAGGGGTCGTGAGCTCAATCCTCACTGGTGGCTTTCGTTATAAATGCTATTAATGATTTTTACAGATGTCGTTTCTTTTTATGATATTTTAATTTTTGAAAATTCGTGAAGATTATCTTTTATGAATTTTAAAACACAATTTGTAAAATGTCATAAAACTGGGTTCTTTTTATTTTGATTGAATGTAGAATTCGTTGTTTTACTCTCTATGCGCGCCACTATAGCTCAGTGGTTAGAGCACTGGTCTCGTAAACCAGGGGTCGTGAGTTCAATCCTCACTGGTGGCTTTCGTTATAACTGCTATTAATGCTTTTTACAGATGTCGTTTCTTTTTATGATATTTTAATTTTTGAAAATTCGTGAAGATTATCTTTTATGAATTTTTAAACACAATTTGTAAAATGTCATAAAACTGGGTTCTTTTTATTTTGATTGAATGTAGAATTCGTTGTTTTACACTCTATGCGCGCCACTATAGCTCAGTGGTTAGAGCACTGGTCTCGTAAACCAGGGGTCGTGAGTTCAATCCTCACTGGTGGCTTTCGATGAAAAGTGCTATTAATGCATGTTACATATGTCGTTACTTTGTATGATATTTTAATTTTGGAAAATATGTGAAGATTATCTTTTATAAATTTTAAAACACAATTTGTAAAATGTCATAAGACATGGTTTTTTTTTTATTGAATGTAGAATTCGTTGTTTTACACTCTATGCGCGCCACCATAGATCAGTGGTTCGAGCACTGGTCTTGTAAACCAGGGGTCGTGAGTTCAATCCTCACTGGTGGCTTTCGGTGTAAAGTGCTATTAATGCATGTTACATATGTCGTTACTTTGTATGATATTTTAATTTTGGAAAATATGTGAAGATTATCTTTTATAAATTTTAAAACACAATTTGTAAAATGTCATAAAACTGGGTTCTTTTTATTTTGATTGAATGCAGAATTCGTTGTTTTACACTCTATGCGCGCCACTATAGCTCAGTGGTTAGAGCACTGGTCTTGTAAACCGGGGGTCGCGAGTTCAATCGTCACTGGGGGCTTTCGATATAAAGTGCTCTTAATGCATATTACGTTTTTCTTTACTTTTTATGATATTTTAATTTTTGAAAATTCGTGAAGATTATCTATTATGAATTTTAAAACACAATTTGTAAATTGTCATAAAACCGGGTTCTTTTTATTTTTATTGAATGTAGAATTCGTTGTTTTACACTCTATGCGCGCCACCAAAGCTCAGTGGCTCGAGCACTGGTCTCGTAAACCAGGGGTCGTGAGTTCAATCCTCACTGGTGGCTTTCGTTATAAACTGCTATTAATGCTTTTTACAGATGTCGTTTCTTTTTATGATATTTTAATTTTTGAAAATTCGTGAAGATTATCTTTTATGAATTTTTAAACACAATTTGTAAAATGTCATAAAACTGGGTTCTTTTTATTTTGATTGAATGTAGAATTCGTTGTTTTACACTCTATGCGCGCCACCAAAGCTCAGTGGCTCGAGCACTGGTCTCGTAAACCAGGGGTCGTGAGTTCAATCCTCACTGGTGGCTTTCGTTATAAACTGCTATTAATGCTTTTTACAGATGTCGTTTCTTTTTATGATATTTTAATTTTTGAAAATTCATGAAGATTATCTTTTATGAATTTTAAAACACAATTTGTAAAATGTCATAAAACTGGGTTCTTTTTATTTTGATTGAATGTAGAATTCGTTGTTTTACTCTCTATGCGCGCCACTATAGCTCAGTGGTTAGAGCACTGGTCTCGTAAACCAGGGGTCGTGAGTTCAATCCTCACTGGTGGCTTTCGATGAAAAGTGCTATTAATGCATGTTACATATGTCGTTACTTTGTATGATATTTTAATTTTTGAAAATACATAAAGATTATCTTTTATGAAATTTAAAACACAATTTGAAAAATGTTATAAAACCGATTTATTTTTATTTTGATTGAATGTAGAATTCGTTGTTTTACACTCTATGCGCGCAACCATAGCTCAGTTGTTAGAGCACTGGTCTCGTAAACCAGGGGTCGTGAGTTCAATCCTCACTGGTGGCTTTCGATGAAAAGTGCTATTAATGCATGTTACATATGTCGTTACTTTGAATGATATTTTAATTTTGGAAAATATGTGAAGATTATCTTTTATAAATTTTAAAACACAATTTGTAAAATGTCATAAAACATTGTTATTTTTTTTTATTGAATGTAGAATTCGTTGTTTTACACTCTATGCGCGCCACCATAGCTCAGTGGCTAGAGCACTGGTCTTGTAAACCAGGGGTCGTGAGTTCAATCCTCACTGGTGGCTTTCGGTGTAAAGTGCTATTAATGCATGTTACATATGTCGTTACTTTGTATGATATTTTAATTTTGGAAAATATGTGAAGATTATCTTTTATAAATTTTAAAACACAATTTGTAAAATGTCATGAAAGCTGGTTATTTTTATTTTGATAGAATGTAGAATTCGTTGTTTTACACTCTATGCGCTTCACCATAGCTCAGTGGTTAGAGCACTGGTCTTGTAAACCGGGGGTCGCGAGTTCAATCGTCACTGGGGGCTTTCGATATAAAGTGCTCTTAATGCATATTACGTTTTTCTTTACTTTTTATGATATTTTAATTTTTGAAAATTCGTGAAGATTATCTATTATGAATTTTAAAACACAATTTGTAAATTGTCATAAAACCGGGTTCTTTTTATTTTTATTGAATGTAGAATTCGTTGTTTTACACTCTATGCGCGCCACCAAAGCTCAGTGGCTCGAGCACTGGTCTCGTAAACCAGGGGTCGTGAGTTCAATCCTCACTGGTGGCTTTCGTTATAAACTGCTATTAATGCTTTTTACAGATGTCGTTTCTTTTTATGATATTTTAATTTTTGAAAATTCGTGAAGATTATCTTTTATGAATTTTAAAACACAATTTGTAAAATGTCATAAAACTGGGTTCTTTTTATTTTGATTGAATGTAGAATTCGTTGTTTTACACTCTATGCGCGCCACTATAGCTCAGTTGTTGGAGCACTGGTCTCGTAAACCAGGGGTCGTGAGTTCAATCCTCACTGGTGGCTTTCGTTATGAACTGCTATTAATGCTTTTTACAGATGTCGTTTCTTTTTATGATATTTTAATTTTTGAAAATTCGTGAAGATTATCTATTATGAATTTTAAAACACAATTTGTAAAATGTCATAAAACCGGGTTCTTTTTATTTTTATTGAATGTAGAATTCGTTGTTTTACACTCTATGCGCGCCACCAAAGCTCAGTGGCTCGAGCACTGGTCTCGTAAACCAGGGGTCGTGAATTCAATCCTCACAGGTGGCTTTCGATGAAAAGTGCTATTAATGCATGTTACGTATGTCGTTACTTTGTATGATATTTTAATTTTTGAAAATACATAAAGATTATCTTTTATGAAATTTAAAACACCATTTGAAAAATGTTATAAAACCGATTTATTTTTATTTTGATTGAATGTAGAATTCGTTGTTTTACACTCTATGCGCGCAACCATAGCTCAGTAGTTAGAGCACTGGTCTCGTAAACCAGGGGTCGTGAGTTCAATCCTCACTGGTGGCTTTCTATGAAAAGTGCTATTAATGCATGTTACATATGTCGTTACTTTGTATGATATTTTAATTTTGGAAAATATGTGAAGATTATCTTTTATAAATTTTAAAACACAATTTGTAAAATGTCATGAAAGCTGGTTATTTTTATTTTGATAGAATGTCGAATTCGTTGTTTTACACTCTATGCGCTTCACCATAGCTCAGTGGTTAGAGCACTGGTCTCGTAAACCGGGGGTCGCGAGTTCAATTTTCACTGGGGGCTTTCGATATAAAGTGCTCTTAATGCATATTACGTTTTTCTTTACTTTTTATGATATTTTAATTTTTGAAAATTCGTGAAGATTATCTTTTATGAATTTTATAACACAATTTGTAAAATGTCATAAAACTGGGTTCTTTTTATTTTGATTGAATGTAGAATTCGTTGTTTTACACTCTATGCGCGCCACTATAGCTCAGTGGCTCGAGCACTGGTCTCGTAAACCAGGGGTCGTGAGTTCAATCCTCACTGGTGGCTTTCGTTATAAACTGCTATTAATGCTTTTTACAGATATCGTTTCTTTTTATGATATTTTAATTTTTGAAAATTCGTGAAGATTATCTTTTATGAATTTTAAAACACAATTTGTAAAATGTTATAAAACCGAGTTATTTTTATTTTGATTGAATGTAGAATTCGTTGTTTTACACTCTATGCGCGCCACCATAGCTCCGTAATTAGAGCACTGGTCTCGTAAACCAGGGGTCGTGAGTTCAATCCTCACTGGTGGCTTTCGATGAAAAGTGCTATTAATGCATGTTACATATGTCGTTACTTTGTATGATATTTTAATTTTTGAAAATACATAAAGATTATCTTTTATGAAATTTAAAACACAATTAGAAAAATGTTATAAAACCGAGTTATTTTTATTTTGATTGAATGTAGAATTCGTTGTTTTACACTCTATGCGCGCCACCATAGCTCAGTAGTTAGAGCACTGGTCTCGTAAACCAGGGGTCGTGAGTTCAATCCTCACTGGTGGCTTTCGGTGTAAAGTGCTATTAATGCATGTTACATATGTCGTTACTTTGTATGATATTTTAATTTTGGAAAATATGTGAAGATTATCTTTTATAAATTTTAAAACACAATTTGTAAAATGTCATAAAACTGGGTTCTTTTTATTTTGATTGAATGTAGAATTCGTTGTTTTACACTCTATGCGCGCCACTATAGCTCAGTGGTTAGAGCACTGGTCTCGTAAACCAGGGGTCGTGAGTTCAATCCTCACTGGTGGCTTTCGATGAAAAGTGCTATTAATGCATGTTACATATGTCGTTACTTTGTATGATATTTTAATTTTGGAAAATATGTTAAGATTATCTTTTATAAATTTTAAAACACAATTTGTAAAATGTCATAAGACATGGTTTTTTTTTTATTGAATGTAGAATTCGTTGTTTTACACTCTATGCGCGCCACCATAGATCAGTGGTTCGAGCACTGGTCTTGTAAACCAGGGGTCGTGAGTTCAATCCTCACTGGTGGCTTTCGGTGTAAAGTGCTATTAATGCATGTTACATATGTCGTTACTTTGTATGATATTTTAATTTTGGAAAATATGTGAAGATTATCTTTTATAAATTTTAAAACACAATTTGTAAAATGTCATAAAACTGGGTTCTTTTTATTTTGATTGAATGCAGAATTCGTTGTTTTACACTCTATGCGCGCCACTATAGCTCAGTTGTTAGAGCACTGGTCTCGTAAACCAGGGGTCGTGAGTTCAATCCTCACTGGTGGCTTTCGTTATAAACTGCTATTAATGCTTTTTACAGATGTCGTTTCTTTTTATGATATTTTAATTTTTGAAAATTCGTGAAGATTATCTTTTATGAATTTTTAAACACAATTTGTAAAATGTCATAAAACTGGGTTCTTTTTATTTTGATTGAATGTAGAATTCGTTGTTTTACACTCTATGCGCGCCACCAAAGCTCAGTGGCTCGAGCACTGGTCTCGTAAACCAGGGGTCGTGAGTTCAATCCTCACTGGTGGCTTTCGTTATAAACTGCTATTAATGCTTTTTACAGATGTCGTTTCTTTTTATGATATTTTAATTTTTGAAAATTCATGAAGATTATCTTTTATGAATTTTAAAACACAATTTGTAAAATGTCATAAAACTGGGTTCTTTTTATTTTGATTGAATGTAGAATTCGTTGTTTTACTCTCTATGCGCGCCACTATAGCTCAGTGGTTAGAGCACTGGTCTCGTAAACCAGGGGTCGTGAGTTCAATCCTCACTGGTGGCTTTCGATGAAAAGTGCTATTAATGCATGTTACATATGTCGTTACTTTGTATGATATTTTAATTTTTGAAAATACATAAAGATTATCTTTTATGAAATATAAAACACAATTTGAAAAATGTTATAAAACCGATTTATTTTTATTTTGATTGAATGTAGAATTCGTTGTTTTACACTCTATGCGCGCAACCATAGCTCAGTAGTTAGAGCACTGGTCTCGTAAACCAGGGGTCGTGAGTTCAATCCTCACTGGTGGCTTTCGATGAAAAGTGCTATTAATGCATGTTACATATGTCGTTACTTTGAATGATATTTTAATTTTGGAAAATATGTGAAGATTATCTTTTATAAATTTTAAAACACAATTTGTAAAATGTCATAAAACATTGTTATTTTTTTTTATTGAATGTAGAATTCGTTGTTTTACACTCTATGCGCGCCACCATAGCTCAGTGGCTAGAGCACTGGTCTTGTAAACCAGGGGTCGTGAGTTCAATCCTCACTGGTGGCTTTCGGTGTAAAGTGCTATTAATGCATGTTACATATGTCGTTACTTTGTATGATATTTTAATTTTGGAAAATATGTGAAGATTATCTTTTATAAATTTTAAAACACAATTTGTAAAATGTCATGAAAGCTGGTTATTTTTATTTTGATAGAATGTAGAATTCGTTGTTTTACACTCTATGCGCTTCACCATAGCTCAGTGGTTAGAGCACTGGTCTTGTAAACCGGGGGTCGCGAGTTCAATCGTCACTGGGGGCTTTCGATATAAAGTGCTCTTAATGCATATTACGTTTTTCTTTACTTTTTATGATATTTTAATTTTTGAAAATTCGTGAAGATTATCTATTATGAATTTTAAAACACAATTTGTAAATTGTCATAAAACCGGGTTCTTTTTATTTTTATTGAATGTAGAATTCGTTGTTTTACACTCTATGCGCGCCACCAAAGCTCAGTGGCTCGAGCACTGGTCTCGTAAACCAGGGGTCGTGAGTTCAATCCTCACTGGTGTCTTTCGTTATAAACTGCTATTAATGCTTTTTACAGATGTCGTTTCTTTTTATGATATTTTAATTTTTGAAAATTCGTGAAGATTATCTTTTATGAATTTTAAAACACAATTTGTAAAATGTCATAAAACTGGGTTCTTTTTATTTTGATTGAATGTAGAATTCGTTGTTTTACACTCTATGCGCGCCACTATAGCTCAGTTGTTGGAGCACTGGTCTCGTAAACCAGGGGTCGTGAGTTCAATCCTCACTGGTGGCTTTCGTTATGAACTGCTATTAATGCTTTTTACAGATGTCGTTTCTTTTTATGATATTTTAATTTTTGAAAATTCGTGAAGATTATCTATTATGAATTTTAAAACACAATTTGTAAAATGTCATAAAACCGGGTTCTTTTTATTTTTATTGAATGTAGAATTCGTTGTTTTACACTCTATGCGCGCCACCAAAGCTCAGTGGCTCGAGCACTGGTCTCGTAAACCAGGGGTCGTGAATTCAATCCTCACAGGTGGCTTTCGATGAAAAGTGCTATTAATGCATGTTACGTATGTCGTTACTTTGTATGATATTTTAATTTTTGAAAATACATAAAGATTATCTTTTATGAAATTTAAAACACCATTTGAAAAATGTTATAAAACCAATTTATTTTTATTTTGATTGAATGTAGAATTCGTTGTTTTACACTCTATGCGCGCAACCATAGCTCAGTAGTTAGAGCACTGGTCTCGTAAACCAGGGGTCGTGAGTTCAATCCTCACTGGTGGCTTTCTATGAAAAGTGCTATTAATGCATGTTACATATGTCGTTACTTTGTATGATATTTTAATTTTGGAAAATATGTGAAGATTATCTTTTATAAATTTTAAAACACAATTTGTAAAATGTCATGAAAGCTGGTTATTTTTATTTTGATAGAATGTCGAATTCGTTGTTTTACACTCTATGCGCTTCACCATAGCTCAGTGGTTAGAGCACTGGTCTCGTAAACCGGGGGTCGCGAGTTCAATTTTCACTGGGGGCTTTCGATATAAAGTGCTCTTAATGCATATTACGTTTTTCTTTACTTTTTATGATATTTTAATTTTTGAAAATTCGTGAAGATTATCTTTTATGAATTTTATAACACAATTTGTAAAATGTCATAAAACTGGGTTCTTTTTATTTTAATTGAATGTAGAATTCGTTGTTTTACACTCTATGCGCGCCACTATAGCTCAGTGGCTCGAGCACTGGTCTCGTAAACCAGGGGTCGTGAGTTCAATCCTCACTGGTGGCTTTCGTTATAAACTGCTATTAATGCTTTTTACAGATATCGTTTCTTTTTATGATATTTTAATTTTTGAAAATTCGTGAAGATTATCTTTTATGAATTTTAAAACACAATTTGTAAAATGTTATAAAACCGAGTTATTTTTATTTTGATTGAATGTAGAATTCATTGTTTTACACTCTATGCGCGCCACCATAGCTCCGTAATTAGAGCACTGGTCTCGTAAACCAGGGGTCGTGAGTTCAATCCTCACTGGTGGCTTTCGATGAAAAGTGCTATTAATGCATGTTACATATGTCGTTACTTTGTATGATATTTTAATTTTTGAAAATACATAAAGATTATCTTTTATGAAATTTAAAACACAATTAGAAAAATGTTATAAAACCGAGTTATTTTTATTTTGATTGAATGTAGAATTCGTTGTTTTACACTCTATGCGCGCCACTATAGCTCAGTGGTTAGAGCACTGGTCTTGGAAACCGGGGGTCGCGAGTTCAATCGTCACTGGGGGCTTTCGATATAAAGTGCTCTTAATGCATATTACGTTTTTCTTTACTTTTTATGATATTTTAATTTTTGAAAATTCGTGAAGATTATCTATTATGAATTTTAAAACACAATTTGTAAAATGTCATAAAACTGGGTTCTTTTTATTTTGATTGAATGTAGAATTCGTTGTTTTACTCTCTATGCGCGCCACTATAGCTCAGTGGTTAGAGCACTGGTCTCGTAAACCAGGGGTCGTGAGTTCAATCCTCACTGGTGGCTTTCGATGAAAAGTGCTATTAATGCATGTTACATATGTCGTTACTTTGTATGATATTTTAATTTTTGAAAATACATAAAGATTATCTTTTATGAAATTTAAAACACAATTTGAAAAATGTTATAAAACCGATTTATTTTTATTTTGATTGAATGTAGAATTCGTTGTTTTACACTCTATGCGCGCAACCATAGCTCAGTAGTTAGAGCACTGGTCTCGTAAACCAGGGGTCGTGAGTTCAATCCTCACTGGTGGCTTTCGATGAAAAGTGCTATTAATGCATGTTACATATGTCGTTACTTTGAATGATATTTTAATTTTGGAAAATATGTGAAGATTATCTTTTATAAATTTTAAAACACAATTTGTAAAATGTCATAAAACATGGTTATTTTTTTTTATTGAATGTAGAATTCGTTGTTTTACACTCTATGCGCGCCACCATAGCTCAGTGGCTAGAGCACTGGTCTTGTAAACCAGGGGTCGTGAGTTCAATCCTCACTGGTGGCTTTCGGTGTAAAGTGCTATTAATGCATGTTACATATGTCGTTACTTTGTATGATATTTTAATTTTGGAAAATATGTGAAGATTATCTTTTATAAATTTTAAAACACAATTTGTAAAATGTCATGAAAGCTGGTTATTTTTATTTTGATAGAATGTAGAATTCGTTGTTTTACACTCTATGCGCTTCACCATAGCTCAGTGGTTAGAGCACTGGTCTTGTAAACCGGGGGTCGCGAGTTCAATCGTCACTGGGGGCTTTCGATATAAAGTGCTCTTAATGCATATTACGTTTTTCTTTACTTTTTATGATATTTTAATTTTTGAAAATTCGTGAAGATTATCTATTATGAATTTTAAAACACAATTTGTAAAATGTCATAAAACCGGGTTCTTTTTATTTTTATTGAATGTAGAATTCGTTGTTTTACACTCTATGCGCGCCACCAAAGCTCAGTGGCTCGAGCACTGGTCTCGTAAACCAGGGGTCGTGAGTTCAATCCTCACTGGTGGCTTTCGTTATAAACTGCTATTAATGCTTTTTACAGATGTCGTTTCTTTTTATGATATTTTAATTTTTGAAAATTCGTGAAGATTATCTTTTATGAATTTTAAAACACAATTTGTAAAATGTCATAAAACTGGGTTCTTTTTATTTTGATTGAATGTAGAATTCGTTGTTTTACACTCTATGCGCGCCACTATAGCTCAGTTGTTGGAGCACTGGTCTCGTAAACCAGGGGTCGTGAGTTCAATCCTCACTGGTGGCTTTCGTTATGAACTGCTATTAATGCTTTTTACAGATGTCGTTTCTTTTTATGATATTTTAATTTTTGAAAATTCGTGAAGATTATCTATTATGAATTTTAAAACACAATTTGTAAAATGTCATAAAACCGGGTTCTTTTTATTTTTATTGAATGTAGAATTCGTTGTTTTACACTCTATGCGCGCCACCAAAGCTCAGTGGCTCGAGCACTGGTCTCGTAAACCAGGGGTCGTGAGTTCAATCCTCTCTGGTGGCTTTCGTTATAAACTGCTATTAATGCTTTTTACAGATGTCGTTTCTTTTTATGATATTTTAATTTTTGAAAATTCGTGAAGATTATCTTTTATGAATTTTAAAACACAATTTGTAAAATGTCATAAAACTGGGTTCTTTTTATTTTGATTGAATGTAGAATTCGTTGTTTTACACTCTATGCGCGCCACTATAGCTCAGTGGCTCGAGCACTGGTCTCGTAAACCAGGGGTCGTGAGTTCAATCCTCACTGGTGGCTTTCGTTATAAACTGCTATTAATGCTTTTTACAGATATCGTTTCTTTTTATGATATTTTAATTTTTGAAAATTCGCGAAGATTATCTTTTATGAATTTTAAAACACAATTTGTAAAATGTTATAAAACCGAGTTATTTTTATTTTGATTGAATGTAGAATTCATTGTTTTACACTCTATGCGCGCCACCATAGCTCCGTAATTAGAGCACTGGTCTCGTAAACCAGGGGTCGTGAGTTCAATCCTCACTGGTGGCTTTCGGTGTAAAGTGCTATTAATGCATGTTACATATGTCGTTACTTTGTATGATATTTTAATTTTGGAAAATATGTGAAGATTATCTTTTATAAATTTTAAAACACAATTTGTAAAATGTCATGAAAGCTGGTTATTTTTATTTTGATAGAATGTAGAATTCGTTGTTTTACACTCTATGCGCTTCACCATAGCTCAGTGGTTAGAGCACTGGTCTTGTAAACCGGGGGTCGCGAGTTCAATCGTCACTGGGGGCTTTCGATATAAAGTGCTCTTAATGCATATTACGTTTTTCTTTACTTTTTATGATATTTTAATTTTTGAAAATTCGTGAAGATTATCTATTATGAATTTTAAAACACAATTTGTAAAATGTCATAAAACTGGGTTCTTTTTATTTTTATTGAATGTAGAATTCGTTGTTTTACACTCTATGCGTGCCACCAAAGCTCAGTGGCTCGAGCACTGCTCTCGTAAACCAGGGGTCGTGAGTTCAATCCTCACTGGTGGCTTTCGTTATAAACTGCTATTAATGCTTTTTACAGATGTCGTTTCTTTTTATGATATTTTAATTTTTGAAAATTCGTGAAGATTATCTTTTATGAATTTTAAAACACAATTTGTAAATTGTTATAAAACCGAGTTATTTTTGTTTTGATTGAATTCGTTGAATTCGTTGTTTTATACTCTATGCGCGCCACCATAGCTCAGTAGTTAGAGCACTGGTCTCGTAAACCAGGGGTCGTGAGTTCAATCCTCACTGGTGGCTTTCGATGAAAAGTGCTATTAATGCATGTTACATATGTCGTTACTTTGTATGATATTTTAATTTTTGAAAATACATAAAGATTATCTTTTATGAAATTTAAAACACAATTTGAAAAATGTTATAAAACCGAGTTATTTTTATTTTGATTGAATGTAGAATTCGTTGTTTTACACTCTATGCGCGCCACCATAACTCAGTAGTTAGAGCACTGGTCTCGTAAACCAGGGGTCGTGAGTTCAATCCTCACTGGTGGCTTTCGGTGTAAAGTGCTATTAATGCATGTTACATATGTCGTTACTTTGTATGATATTTTAATTTTGGAAAATATGTGAAGATTATCTTTTATAAATTTTAAAACACAATTTGTAAAATGTCATGAAAGCTGGTTATTTTTATTTTGATAGAATGTAGAATTCGTTGTTTTACACTCTATGCGCTTCACCATAGCTCAGTGGTTAGAGCACTGGTCTTGTAAACCGGGGGTCGCGAGTTCAATCGTCACTGGGGGCTTTCGATATAAAGTGCTCTTAATGCATATTACGTTTATCTTTACTTTTTATGATATTTTAATTTTTGAAAATTCGTGAAGATTATCTATTATGAATTTTAAAACACAATTTGTAAAATGTCATAAAACCGGGTTCTTTTTATTTTTATTGAATATAGAATTCGTTGTTTTACACTCTATGCGCGCCACCAAAGCTCAGTGGCTCGAGCACTGGTCTCGTAAACCAGGGGTCGTGAGTTCAATCCTCACTGGTGGCTTTCGTTATAAACTGCTATTAATGCTTTTTACAGATGTCGTTTCTTTTTATGATATTTTAATTTTTGAAAATTCGTGAAGATTATCTATTATGAATTTTAAAACACAATTTGTAAAATGTCATAAAACCGGGTTCTTTTTATTTTTATTGAATGTAGAATTCGTTGTTTTACACTCTATGCGCGCCACCAAAGCTCAGTGGCTCAAGCACTGGTCTCGTAAACCAGGGGTCGTGAGTTCAATCCTCACTGGTGGCTTTCGTTATAAACTGCTATTAAAGCTTTTTACAGATGTTTCTTTTTATGATATTTTAATTTTTGAAAATTCGTGAAGATTATCTTTTATGAATTTTAAAACACAATTTGTAAAATGTCATAAAACTGGATTCTTTTTATTTTGATTGAATGTAGAATTCGTTGTTTTACACTCTATGCGCGCCACAATAGCTCAGTGGTTAGAGCACTGGTCTCGTAAACCAGGGGTCGTGAGTTCAATCCTCACTATTGGCTTTCGTTATAAACTGCTATTAATGCTTTTTACAGATGTCGTTTCTTTTTATGATATTTTAATTTTTGAAAATTCGTGAAGATTATCTTTTATGAATTTTTAAACACAATTTGTAAAATGTCATAAAACTGGGTTCTTTTTATTTTGATTGAATGTAGAATTCGTTGTTTTACACTCTATGCGCGCCACTATAGCTCAGTGGTTAGAGCACTGGTCTCGTAAACCAGGGTCGTGAGTTCAATCCTCACTGGTGGCTTTCGATGAAAAGTGCTATTAATGCATGTTACATATGTCGTTACTTTGTATGATATTTTACTTTTTGAAAATACATAAAGATTATCTTTTATGAAATTTAAAACACAATTTGTAAAATGTCATGAAAGCTGGTTATTTTTATTTTGATAGAATGTAGAATTCGTTGTTTTACACTCTATGCGCTTCACCTTAGCTCAGTGGTTAGAGCACTGGTCTTGTAAACCGGGGGTCGCGAGTTCAATCGTCACTGGGGGCTTTCGATATAAAGTGCTCTTAATGCATATTACGTTTATCTTTACTTTTTATGATATTTTAATTTTTGAAAATTCGTGAAGATTATCTATTATGAATTTTAAAACACAATTTGTAAAATGTCATAAAACCGGGTTCTTTTTATTTTTATTGAATGTAGAATTCGTTGTTTTACACTCTATGCGCGCCACCAAAGCTCAGTGGCTCAAGCACTGGTCTCGTAAACCAGGGGTCGTGAGTTCAATCCTCACTGGTGGCTTTCGTTATAAACTGCTATTAAAGCTTTTTACAGATGTTTCTTTTTATGATATTTTAATTTTTGAAAATTCGTGAAGATTATCTTTTATGAATTTTAAAACACAATTTGTAAAATGTCATAAAACTGGATTCTTTTTATTTTGATTGAATGTAGAATTCGTTGTTTTACACTCTATGCGCGCCACAATAGCTCAGTGGTTGGAGCACTGGTCTCGTAAACCAGGGGTCGTGAGTTCAATCCTCACTATTGGCTTTCGTTATAAACTGCTATTAATGCTTTTTACAGATGTCGTTTCTTTTTATGATATTTTAATTTTTGAAAATTCGTGAAGATTATCTATTATGAATTTTAAAACACAATTTGTAAAATGTCATAAAACCGGGTTCTTTTTATTTTTATTGAATGTAGAATTCGTTGTTTTACACTCTATGCGCGCCACCAAAGCTCAGTGGCTCGAGCACTGGTCTCGTAAACCAGGGGTCGTGAGTTCGATCCTCACTGGTGGCTTTCGGTGTAAAGTGCTATTAATGCTTGTTACATATGTCGTTACTTTATATGATATTTTAATTTTTGAAAATACATAAAGATTATCTTTTATGAAATTTAAAACACAATTTGAGAAATGTCAAAATACCGGGTTACTTTTATTTTGATTGAATGTAAAATTCGTTGTTTTACGCTCTATGCGCGCTACCATAGCTCAGTGGTTAGAGAACTGATCTTGTGTACCAGGGGTCGTGAGATCAAACCTCACGGATGGCTTTCGGTGTAAAGCGCTAGTAATGCATGTTACATATGTCGTTACTTTGTATGATATTTTAATTTTTGAAAATATGTGAAGATTATCTTTTATAAATTTTAAAACACAATTTGTAAAATGTCATAAAACATGGTTATTTTTTTTTTATTGAATGTAGAATTCGTTGTTTTACACTCTATGCGCGCCACCATAGCTCAGTTGTTAGAGCACTGGTCTTGTAAACCAGGGGTCGTGAGTTCAATCCTCACTGGTGGCTTTCGGTGTAAAGTGCTATTAATGCATGTTACATATGTCGTTACTTTGTATGATATTTTAATTTTGGAAAATATGTGAAGATTATCTTTTATAAATTTTAAAACACAATTTGTAAAATGTCATGAAAGCTGGTTATTTTTATTTTGATAGAATGTAGAATTCGTAGTTTTACACTCTGTGCGCTTCACCATAGCTCAGTGGTTAGAGCACTGGTCTTGTAAACCGGGGGTCGCGAGTTCAATCGTCACTGGGGGCTTTCGATATAAAGTGCTCTTAATGCATATTACGTTTTTCTTTACTTTTTATGATATTTTAATTTTTGAAAATTCGTGAAGATTATCTATTATGAATTTTAAAACACAATTTGTAAAATGTCATAAAACCGGGTTCTTTTTATTTTTATTGAATGTAGAATTCGTTGTTTTACAATCTATGCGCGCCACCAAAGCTCAGTGGCTCGAGCACTGGTCTCGTAAACCAGGGGTCGTGAGTTCAATCCTCACTGGTGGCTTTCGTTATAAACTGCTATTAATGCTTTTTATAGATGTCGTTTCTTTTTATGATATTTTAATTTTTGAAAATTCGTGAAGATTATCTTTTATGAATTTTAAAACACAATTTGTAAAATGTCATAAAACTGGGTTCTTTTTATTTTGATTGAATGTAGAATTCGTTGTTTTACACTCTATGCGCGCCACTATAGCTCAGTTGTTAGAGCACTGGTCTCGTAAACCAGGGGTCGTGAGTTCAATCCTCACTGGTGGCTTTCGATGAAAAGTGCTATTAATGCATGTTACATATGTCGTTACTTTGTATGATATTTTAATTTTTGAAAATACATAAAGATTATCTTTTATGAAATTTAAAACACAATTTGAAAAATGTTATAAAACCGAGTTATTTTTATTTTGATTGAATGTAGAATTCGTTGTTTTACACTCTATGCGCGCCACCATAGCTCATTAGTTTGAGCAATGGTCTCGTAAACCAGGGGTCGTGAGTTCAACCCTCACTGGTTGCTTTCGTTATAAACTGCTATTAATGCTTTTTACAGATGTCGTTTCTTTTTATGATATTTTAATTTTTGAAAATTCGTGAAGATTATCTTTTATGAATTTTAAAACACAATTTGTAAAATGTCATAAAACTGGTTTCTTTTTATTTTGATTGAATGTAGAATTCGTTGTTTTACACTCTATGCGTGCCACCATAGCTCAGTAGTTAGAGCACTGGTCTCGTAAACCAGGGGTTGTGAGTTCAATCCTCACTGGTGGCTTTCGATGAAAAGTGCTATTAATGCATATTGCGTATTTCTATACTTTTTATGATATTTTAATTTTTGAAAATACGTGAAGATTATCTTTTATGAATTTTAAAACACAATTTGTAAAATCTCATAATACCGGATTCTTTTTATTTTGATTGAGTGTAGATTTCGTTCTTTTACACTCTAGGTGCGCCACCGTAGCTCAGTGGTTAGAGCACTGGTCTTGTAAACCAGGGATCGTGAGTTCAATCCTCACTGGTAGCTTTCGGTGTAAAGTGCTATTAATGCTTGTTACATATGTCGTTTCTTTTTATGTTATTTTAATTTTTGAAAATACATAAAGATTATCTTTTATGAAATTTAAAACACAATTTGTAAAATGTCATAAAAGCTGGTTATTTTTATTTTTATAGAATGTAGAATTCGTTGTTTTACACTCTATGCGCTTCACCATAGCTCAGTGGTTAGAGCACTGGTCTTGTAAACCAGGGGTCGCGAGTTCAATCGTCACTGGGGGCTTTCGATATAAAGTGCTCTTAATGCATATTACGTATTTCTTTACTTTTTATGATATTTTAATTTTTGAAAATTCGTGAAGATTATCTATTATGAATTTTAATACACAATTTGTAAAATGTCATAAAACCAGGTTCTTTTTATTTTTATTGAATGTAGAATTCGTTGTTTTACTCTCTATTCGCGCCACCAAAGCTCAGTGGCTCGAGCACTGGTCTCGTAAACCAGGGGTCGTGAGTTCAATCCTCACTGGTGGCTTTCGTTATAAAGTGCTATTAATGCTTTTTACAGATGTCATTTCTTTTTATGTTATTTTAATTTTTGAAAATATGTTAAAATTATCTTTTATAAATTTTAAAACACAATTTGTAAAATATCATAAAACCGGGATATTTTTATTTTGATTGAATGTAGAATTCGTTGTTTTACACTCTATGCGCGCAACCATAGCTCAGTGGTTGGAGCACTGGTCTCGGAAACCTGGAGTCGTGAGTTCAATCTGGTGGCTTTCGTTATGAAGTGATATTAATGCATATTACGTATTTCCTTACTTTTTATGATATTTAAATTTTTGAAAATATGTGAAGATTATCTTATATGAAATTTAAAACACAATATGTAAAATGTAATAAAACCAAGTCATTTTTATCTTGATTGAATGTAGAATTCGTTGTTTTACACTGTATGTGCGCTATCATAGCTCAGTGGCTAGAGCACTGGTCTTGTATACCAGGGGTCGTGAGTTCAATCCTCACTGGTGGCTTTCGCTGTAAAGTGCTATTAATGCGTGTTACATATATCGTTACTTTGTATGATATTTCAATTTTTGAAAATATGTGAAGATTATCTTTTATAAATTTTAAAACACAATTTGTGAAATATCATAAAACCGGGTTATTTTTATTTTGATTGAATGTAGAATTCGTTGTTTTGCACTCTATGTGCGCCACCATAGCTCAGTGGTTAGAGCAGTGGTCTTGTTAACCACGGGTCGTGAGTTCAATCCTCACTGTTGGCTTTCCGTGTAAAGACATATTAATGTATGTTACATAGGTCGTTACTTTGTATGATATTTTAATTTTTGAAAATACATAAAGATTATCCTTCATGAAATTTAAAACACAATTTGTAAAATGTAATAAAACCAGGTCATTTTTATCTTGATTGAATGTAGAATTCGTTGTTTTACACTGTATGTGCGCTATCATAGCTCAGTGGTTAAGGCACTGGTCTTGTAAACCAGGGGTCGTGAGTTCAATCCTCACTGGTGGCTTTCCGTGTAAAGTGCTATTAATGCTTGTTACATATGTCGTTACTTTGTATGATATTTTAATTTTTGAAAATACATAAAGATTATCTTTTATGAAGTTTAAAACACAATTTGAAAAATGACAAAATACCGGGTTACTTTTATTTAGATTGAATGTAGAATTCGTTGTTTTACGCTCTATGCGCGCTACCATAGCTCAGTGGTTAGAGAACTGATCTTGTGTACCAGGGGTCGTGAGATCAAACCTCACGGATGGCTTTCGGTGTAAAGCGCTAGTAATGCATGTTACATATGTCGTTACTTTGTATGATATTTTAATTTTTGAAAATATGTGAAGATTATCTTTTATAAATTTTAAAACACAATTTGTAAAATGTCATAAAACATGGTTATTTTTTTTTTATTGAATGTAGAATTCGTTGTTTTACACTCTATGCGCGCCACCATAGCTCAGTTGTTAGAGCACTGGTCTTGTAAACCGGGGGTCGCGAGTTCAATCCTCACTGGTGGCTTTTGGTGTAAAGTGCTCTTAATGCATATTACGTTTTTCTTTACTTTTTATGATATTTTAATTTTTGAAAATTCGTGAAGATTATCTATTATGAATTTTAAAACACAATTTGTAAAATGTCATAAAACCGGGTTCTTTTTATTTTTATTGAATGTAGAATTCGTTGTTTTACAATCTATGCGCGCCACCAAAGCTCAGTGGCTCGAGCACTGGTCTCGTAAACCAGGGGTCGTGAGTTCAATCCTCACTGGTGGCTTTCGTTATAAACTGCTATTAATGCTTTTTATAGATGTCGTTTCTTTTTATGATATTTTAATTTTTGAAAATTCGTGAAGATTATCTTTTATGAATTTTAAAACACAATTTGTAAAATGTCATAAAACTGGGTTCTTTTTATTTTGATTGAATGTAGAATTCGTTGTTTTACACTCTATGCGCGCCATTATATCTCAGTTGTTAGAGCACTGGTCTCGTAAACCAGGGGTCGTGAGTTCGATCCTCACTGGTGGCTTTCGATGAAAAGTGCTATTAATGCATGTTACATATGTCGTTACTTTGTATGATATTTTAATTTTTGAAAATACATAAAGATTATCTTTTATGAAATTTAAAACACAATTTGAAAAATGTTATAAAACCGAGTTATTTTTATTTTGATTGAATGTAGAATTCGTTGTTTTACACTCTATGCGCGCCACCATAGCTCAGTAGTTTGAGCACTGGTCTCGTAAACCAGGGGTCGTGAGTTCAACCCTCACTGGTTGCTTTCGTTATAAACTGCTATTAATGCTTTTTACAGATGTCGTTTCTTTTTATGATATTTTAATTTTTGAAAATTCGTGAAGATTATCTTTTATGAATTTTAAAACACAATTTGTAAAATGTCATAAAACTGGTTTCTTTTTATTTTGATTGAATGTAGAATTCGTTGTTTTACACTCTATGCGTGCCAACATAGCTCAGTAGTTAGAGCACTGGTCTCGTAAACCAGGGGTTGTGAGTTCAATCCTCACTGGTGGCTTTCGTTATGAAGTGATATTAATGCATATTTTGTATTTCCTTACTTTTTATGATATTTTAATTTTTGAAAATATGTGAAGATTATCTTTTATGAAATTTAAAACACAATTTGTAAAATGTAATAAAACCAAGTCATTTTTATCTTGATTGAATGTAGAATTCGTTGTTTTACACTCTAAGTGCGCTATCATAGCTCAGTGGTTAGAGCATTGGTCTTGTAAACCAGGGGTCATGAGTTCAATCCTCACTGGTGGCTTTCGTTATAAAGTGCTATTAATGCTTTTTACAGATGTCATTTCTTTTTATGATATTTTAATTTTTGAAAATATGTGAAGATTATCTTTTATGAAATTTAAAACACAATTTGTAAAATGTAATAAAACCAAGTCATTTTTATCTTGATTGAATGTAGAATTCGTTGTTTTACACTCTAAGTGCGCTATCATAGCTCAGTGGTTAGAGCAGTGGTCTCGTAAACCAGGGGTCGTGAGTTCCATCCTCACTGGTGGCTTTCGGTGTAAGGAGCTATTAATGCATGTTGCATATGTCGTTACTTTGTATGATATTTTAATTTTTGAAAATACATAACGATTATCTTTTATGAAATTTAAAACACAATTTGTAAAATGTAATAAAGCCAGGTCATTTTTATCTTGATTGAATGTAGAATTCGTTGTTTTACACTCCATGCGCGCCACCATAGCTCAGTAGTTAGAGCTCTGGTCTCGTAAACCAGGGGTCGTGAGTTCAATCCTCACTGGTGGCTTTTGATGAAAAGTGCTATTAATGCATATTGCGTATTTCTATACTTTTTATGATATTTTAATTTTTGAAAATACGTGAAGATTATCTTTTATGAATTTTAAAACACAATTTGTAAAATCTCATAATACCGGATTCTTTTATTTTGATTAAATGTAGAATTCGTTGTTTTACGCTCTATGCGCGCCGCCATAGCTCAGTGGTTAGAGAACTTATCTTGTGTACCAGGGGTCGTGAGTTCAAACCTCACTGATGGCTTTCGGTGTAAAGTGCTATTAATGCATGTTACATATGTCGTTACTTTGTATGATATTTTAATTTTTGAAAATATGTGAAGATTATCTTTTATAAATTTTAAAACACAATTTGTAAAATGTCATAAAACATGGTTATTTTTATTTTTATTGAATGTAGAATTCGTTGTTTTACACCCTATGCGCGCCACCATAGCTCAGTGGTTAGAGCACTGGTCTTGTAAACCAGGGGTCGTGAGGTCAATCCTCACTGGTGGCTTTCAGTGAAAAGTGCTATTAATGCATGTTACTTTGTATGATATTTTAATTTTTGAAAATATGTGAAGATTATCTTTTGTAAATTTTAAAACACAATTTGTAAAATGTCATAAAACCTGGTTATTTTTATTTTGATTGAATGTAGAATAAGTTGTTTTACACTCTATGCGCGCCACCATAGCTCAGTGGTTAGAGCACTGGTCTTGTAAACCAGGGGTCGTGAGGTCAATCCTCACTGGTGGCTTTCAGTGAAAAGTGCTATTAATGCATGTTACATATGTTGTTACTTTGTATGATATTTTAATTTTTGAAATTATGTGAAGATTATCTTTTATGAAATTTAAAACACAATTTGAAAAATGTCATAAAACCAGGTCATTTTTATCTTGATTGAATGTAGAATTCTTTGTTTTACACTCTATGTGCGCTATCATAGCTCAGTGGTTAGAGCACTGGTCTTGTAAACCAGGGGTCGTGAGTTCAACCCTCACTGGTGGCTTTCGTTATAAACTGCTATTAATGCTTTTTACAGATGTCGTTTCTTTTTATGTTATTTTAATTTTTGAAAATATTTGAAGATTATCTTTTATAAATTTTAAAACACAGTTTGTAAAATATCATAAAACCGGGTTATTTTTATTTTGATTGAATGTAGAATTCGTTGTTTTGCACTCAATGTGCGCCACCATAGCTCAGTGGTTAGAGCAGTGGTCTTGTTAACCACGGGTCGTGAGTTCAGTCCTCACTGGTGGCTTTCCGTGTAAAGACATATTAATGCATGTTACATATGTCGTTACTTTGTATGATATTTTAATTTTTGAAAATACATAAAGATTATCCTTCATGAAATTTAAAACACAATTTGTAAAATGTAATAAAACCAGGTCATTTTTATCTCGATTGAATGTAGAATTCGTTGTTTTACACTCTATGTGCGCCACCATAGCTCAATGGTTAGAGAAGTGGTCTTGTTAACCAAGGGTCGTGTGTTCAATCCTCTCTGGTGGCTTTCCGTGTAATGACATATTAATGCCTTTTACATATGTCGTTACTTTGTATGATATTTTAATTTTTGAAAATACATAAAGATTATCTTTTATGAAATTTAAAACACAATTTGTAAAATGTAATAAAACCAGGTCATTTTTATCTTGATTGAAATTAGAATTCGTTGTTTTACACTGTATGTGCGCTATCATAGCTCAGTGGTTAAGGCACTGGTCTTGTAAACCAGGGGTCGTGAGTTCAACCCTCACTGGTGGCTTTCGTTATAAACTGCTATTAATGCTTTTTACAGATGTCGTTTCTTTTTATGTTATTTTTATTTTTGAAATTATTTGAAGATTATCTTTTATAAATTTTAAAACACAATTTGTAAAATGTCATAAAACTGGGTTCTTTTTATTTTGATTGAATGTAGAATTCGTTGTTTTATACTCTATGCGCGCCATAATAGCTCAGTGGTTAGATAAGTGGTCTTGTTAACCAAGGGTCGTGAGTTCAATCCTCTCTGGTGGCTTTCCGTGTAAAGTGCTATTAATGCATGTTACATATGTCGTTACTTTGTATGATATTTTAATTTTTGAAAATATGTGAAGATTATCTTTTATAAATTTTAAAACACAATTTGTAAAATGTCATGAAAGCTGGTTATTTTTATTTTGATAGAATGTAGAATTCGTTGTTTTACACTCTGTGCGCTTCACCATAGCTCAGTGGTTAGAGCACTGGTCTTGTAAACCGGGGGTCGCGAGTTCAATCGTCACTGGGGGCTTTCGATATAAAGTGCTCTTAATGCATATTACGTTTTTCTTTACTTTTTATGATATTTTAATTTTTGAAAATTCGTGAAGATTATCTATTATGAATTTTAAAACACAATTTGTAAAATGTCATAAAACCGGGTTCTTTTTATTTTTATTGAATGTAGAATTCGTTGTTTTACAATCTATGCGCGCCACCAAAGCTCAGTGGCTCGAGCACTGGTCTCGTAAACCAGGGGTCGTGAGTTCAATCCTCTCTGGTGGCTTTCGTTATAAACTGCTATTAATGCTTTTTATAGATGTCGTTTCTTTTTATGATATTTTAATTTTTGAAAATTCGTGAAGATTATCTTTTATGAATTTTAAAACACAATTTGTAAAATGTCATAAAACTGGGTTCTTTTTATTTTGATTGAATGTAGAATTCGTTGTTTTACACTCTATGCGCGCCACTATAGCTCAGTTGTTAGAGCACTGGTCTCGTAAACCAGGGGTCGTGAGTTCAATCCTCACTGGTGGCTTTCGATGAAAAGTGCTATTAATGCATGTTACATATGTCGTTACTTTGTATGATATTTTAATTTTTGAAAATACATAAAGATTATCTTTTATGAAATTTAAAACACAATTTGAAAAATGTTATAAAACCGAGTTATTTTTATTTTGATTGAATGTAGAATTCGTTGTTTTACACTCTATGCGCGCCTCCATAGCTCATTAGTTTGAGCAATGGTCTCGTAAACCAGGGGTCATGAGTTCAACCCTCACTGGTTGCTTTCGTTATAAACTGCTATTAATGCTTTTTACAGATGTCGTTTCTTTTTATGATATTTTAATTTTTGAAAATTCGTGAAGATTATCTTTTATGAATTTTAAAACACAATTTGTAAAATGTCATAAAACTGGTTTCTTTTTATTTTGATTGAATGTAGAATTCGTTGTTTTACACTCTATGCGTGCCACCATAGCTCAGTAGTTAGAGCACTGGTCTCGTAAACCAGGGGTTGTGAGTTCAATCCTCACTGGTGGCTTTCGATGAAAAGTGCTATTAATGCATATTGCGTATTTCTATACTTTTTATGATATTTTAATTTTTGAAAATACGTGAAGATTATCTTTTACGAATTTTAAAACACAATTTGTAAAATCTCATAATACCGGATTCTTTTTATTTTGATTGAGTGTAGATTTCGTTCTTTTACACTCTAGGTGCGCCACCGTAGCTCAGTGGTTAGAGCACTGGTCTTGTAAACCAGGGATCGTGAGTTCAATCCTCACTGGTAGCTTTCGGTGTAAAGTGCTATTAATGCTTGTTACATATGTCGTTTCTTTTTATGTTATTTTAATTTTTGAAAATACATAAAGATTATCTTTTATGAAATTTAAAACACAATTTGTAAAATGTCATAAAAGCTGGTTATTTTTATTTTTATAGAATGTAGAATTCGTTGTTTTACACTCTATGCGCTTCACCATAGCTCAGTGGTTAGAGCACTGGTCTTGTAAACCAGGGGTCGCGAGTTCAATCGTCACTGGGGGCTTTCGATATAAAGTGCTCTTAATGCATATTACGTATTTCTTTACTTTTTATGATATTTTAATTTTTGAAAATTCGTGAAGATTATCTATTATGAATTTTAAAACACAATTTGTAAAATGTCATAAAACCGGGTTATTTTTATTTTGATTGAATGTAAAATTCGTTACTTTACACTCTATGCGCGCCACCATAGCTCAGTGGTTAGAGCACTGGTCTCGTAAACCAGGGGTCGTGAGTTCAATCCTCACTGGTGGCTTTCGATATAAAGTGCTATTAATGCATATTACGTATTTCTTTACTTTTTATGATATTTTAATTTTTGAAAATTCGTGAAGATTATCTTTTATGAATTTTAAAACACAATTTGTAAAATGTCATAAAACAGGATTCTTTTTATTTTGATTGAATGTAGAATTCGTTGTTTTACACTCTATGCGCGCCACAATAGCTCAGTGGTTAGAGCGCTGGTCTCGTAAACCAGATGTCGTGAGTTAAATCCTTTTGGTGGCTTTCGTTATAAAGTGCTATTAATGCATATTACATATGTCGTTACTTTGTATGATATTTTAATTTTTGAAAATACATAAAGATTATCTTTTATGAAATTTAAAACACAATTTGTAAAACGTAATAAAACCGGGTTCTTTTTATTTTTATTGAATGTAGAATTCGTTGTTTTACACTCTATGCGCGCCACCAAAGCTCAGTGGCTATAGCACTGGTCTCGTAAACCAGGGGTCGTGAGTTCAATCCTCACTGGTGGCTTTCGTTATGAAGTGCTATTAATGCATATTACGTATTTCTTTACTTTTTATGATATTTTAATTTTTGAAAATATGTGAAGATTATCTTTTATAAATTTTAAAACACAATTTGTAAAATATCATATAACCGGGTTATTTTTTTTTTGATTGAATGTAGAATTCGTTGTTTTGCGCTCAATGTGCGCCACCATAGCTCAGTGGTTAGAGCCTTGGTCTTGTTAACCACGGGTCGTGAGTTCAGTCCTCACTGGTGGCTTTCCGTGTAAAGACATATTAATGCATGTTACATATGTCGTTACTTTGTATGATATTTTAATTTTTGAAAATACATAAAGATTATCCTTCATGAAATTTAAAACACAATTTGTAAAATGTAATAAAACCAGGTCATTTTTATCTCGATTGAATGTAGAATTCGTTCTTTTAAACTCTACGTGCGCCACCATAGCTCAGTGGTTAGAGCACTGGTCTCGTAAACCAGGGGTCGTGAGTTCAATCCTCTCTGGTGGCTTTCCGTGTAAAGACATATTATTGCATGTTACATATATCGTTACTTTGTATGATATTTTAATTTTTGAAAATACATAAAGATTATCTTTTATGAAATTTAAAACACAATTTGTAAAATGTAATAAAACCAGGTCATTTTCATCTTGATTGAAATTAGAATTCGTTGTTTTACACTGTATGTGCGCTATCATAGCTCAGTGGTTAGAGCACTGGTCTTGAAAACCAGGGGTCGTGAATTCAACCCTCACTGGTGGCTTTCGTTATAAACTGCTATTAATGCTTTTTACAGATGTCGTTTCTTTTTATGTTATTTTAATTTTTGAAAATATTTGAAGATTATCTTTTATAAATTTTAAAACACAATTTGTAAAATGTCATAAAACCGGGTTATTTTTATTTTGATTTATAGTAGAATTCATTATTTTACACTCTATTCGCGCCACCACAGCTCAGTGGTTAGAGCACTGGTCTCGTAAACCAGGGGTCGTGAGTTCAATCCTAACTGGTGGCGTTCGGTGTAAAGTGCTATTAATGCATGTTACATATGGCGTTACTTTGCATGATATTTTAATTTTTGAAAATACATCAAGATTATCTTTTATGAAATTTAAAACACAATTTGAAAAATGTCATAAAACCAGGTCATTTTTATCTTGATTGAATGTAGAATTCTTTGTTTTACACTCTATGTGCGCTATCATAGCTCAGTGGTTAGAGCACTGGTCTTGTAAACCAGGGGTCGTGAGTTCAACCCTCACTGGTGGCTTTCGTTATAAACTGCTATTAATGCTTTTTACAGATATCGTTTCTTTTTATGTTATTTTAATTTTTGAAATTATTTGAAGATTAATTTTTATAAATTTTAAAACACAATTTGTAAAATGTCATAAAACTGGGTTCTTTTTATTTTGATTGAATGTAGAATTCGTTGTTTTACACTCTATGCGCGCCACAATAGCTCAGTGGATAGAGCGCTGGTCTCGTAAACCAGATGTCGTGAGTTCAATCCTCACTGGTGGCTTTCGATGAAAAGTGCTATTAATGCATATTGCGTATTTCTATACTTTTTATGATATTTCAATTTTTTAAAATACGTGAAGATTATCTATTATGAATTTTAAAACCCAATTTGTAAAATGTCATAATACCGGATTCTTTTTATTTTGATTGAGTGTAGATTTCGTTCTTTTACACTCTAGGTGCGCCACCATTGCTCAGTGGTTAGAGCACTGGTCTTGTATACCAGGGGTCGTGAGTTCAATCCTCACTGGTGGCCTTCGGTGTAAAGTGCTATTAATGCATGTTGCAAATGTCGTTACTTTGCATGATATTTTAATTCTTGAAAATATGTGAAGATTATCTTTTATAAATTTTAAAACACAGTTTGTAAAATGTCATAAAACATGGTTATTTTTATTTTGATTGAATGTTGAATTCGCTGTTTTACACTCTATGCGCGTCACCATAGCTCAGTGGTTAGAGCACTGGTCTTGTAAACCAGGGGTCGTGAGTTCAACCCTCACTGGTGGCTTTCGTTATCAACTGCTATTAATGCTTTTTACAGATGTCGTTACTTTGCATGATATTTTAATTTTTGAAAATACATAACGATTATCTTTTATAAATTTTAAAACACAATTTGTAAAATATCATAAAACCGGGTTATTTTTATTTTGATTGAATGTAGAATTCGTTGTTCTGCACTCTGTGTGCGCCACCATAGCTCAGTGGTTAGATAAGTGGTCTTGTTAACCAGGGGTCGTGAGTTCAATCCTCTCTGGTGGCTTTCCGTGTAATGACATATTAATGCATATTGCATATGTCGTTACTTTGTATGATATTTTAATTTTTGAAAAATACATAAAGATTATCTTTTATGAAATTTAAAACACAATTTGTAAAATGTAATAAAACCAGGTCATTTTTATCTTGATTGAAATTAGAATTCGTTGTTTTACACTGTATGTGCGCTATCATAGCTCAGTGGTTCAGGCTCTGGTCTTGTAAACCAGGGGTCGTGAGTTCAACCCTCACTGGTGGCTTTCGTTATAAACTGCTATTAATGCTTTTTACAGATGTCGTTTCTTTTTATGTTATTTTAATTTTTGAAATTATTTGAAGATTAACTTTTATAAATTTTAAAACACAATTTGTAAAATGTCATAAAACTGGGTTCTTTTTATTTTGATTGAATGTAGAATTCGTTGTTTTACACTCTATGCGCGCCACAATAGCTCAGTGGATAGAGCGCTGGTCTCGTAAACCAGATGTCGTGAGTTCAATCCTCACTGGTGGCTTTCGATGAAAAGTGCTATTAATGCATATTGCGTATTTCTATACTTTTTATGATATTTCAATTTTTGAAAATACGTGAAGATTATCTATTATGAATTTTAAAACCCAAATTGTAAAATGTCATAATGCCGGATTCTTTTTTTTTGATTGAGTGTAGATTTCGTTCTTTTACACTCTAGGTGCGCCACCATTGCTCAGTGGTTAGAGCACTGGTCTTGTATACCAGGGGTCGTGAGTTCAATCCTCACTGGTGGCCTTCGGTGTAAAGTGCTATTAATGCATGTTGCAAATGTCGTTACTTTGCATGATATTTTAATTCTTGAAAATATGTGAAGATTATCTTTTATAAATTTTAAAACACAGTTTGTAAAATGTCATAAAACATGGTTATTTTTATTTTGATTGAATGTTGAATTCGCTGTTTTACACTCTATGCGCGTCACCATAGCTCAGTGGTTAGAGCACTGGTCTTGTAAACCAGGGGTCGTGAGTTCAACCCTCACTGGTGGCTTTCGTTATCAACTGCTATTAATGCTTTTTACAGATGTCGTTACTTTGCATGATATTTTAATTTTTGAAAATACATAACGATTATCTTTTATAAATTTTAAAACACAATTTGTAAAATATCATAAAACCGGGTTATTTTTATTTTGATTGAATGTAGAATTCGTTGTTCTGCACTCTGTGTGCGCCACCATAGCTCAGTGGTTAGATAAGTGGTCTTGTTAACCAGGGGTCGTGAGTTCAATCCTCTCTGGTGGCTTTCCGTGTAATGACATATTAATGCATATTGCATATGTCGTTACTTTGTAAGATATTTTAATTTTTGAAAAATACATAAAGATTATCTTTTATGAAATTTAAAACACAATTTGTAAAATGTAATAAAACCAGGTCATTTTTATCTTGATTGAAATTAGAATTCGTTGTTTTACACTGTATGTGCGCTATCATATCTCAGTGGTTCAGGCTCTGGTCTTGTAAACCAGGGGTCGTGAGTTCAACCCTCACTGGTGGCTTTCGTTATAAACTGCTATTAATGCTTTTTACAGATGTCGTTTCTTTTTATGTTATTTTAATTTTTGAAATTATTTGAAGATTAACTTTTATAAATTTTAAAACACAATTTGTAAAATGTCATAAAACTGGGTTCTTTTTATTTTGATTGAATGTAGAATTCGTTGTTTTACACTCTATGCGCGCCACAATAGCTCAGTGGATAGAGCGCTGGTCTCGTAAACCAGATGTCGTGAGTTCAATCCTACTTGGTGGCTTTCGATGAAAAGTGCTATTAATGCATATTGCGTATTTCTATACTTTTTATGATATTTCAATTTTTGAAAATACGTGAAGATTATCTATTATGAATTTTAAAACCCAAATTGTAAAATCTCATAATACCGGATTCTTTTTATTTTGATTGAGTGTAGATTTCGTTCTTTTACACTCTACGTGCGCCACCATAGCTCAGTGGTTAGAGCACTGGTCTCGTAAAACAGAGGTCGTGAGTTCAATCCTCTCTGGTGGCTTTCCGTGTAAAGACATATTATTGCATGTTACATATATCGTTACTTTGTATGATATTTTAATTTTTGAAAAATACATAAAGATTATCTTTTATGAAATTTAAAACACAATTTGTAAAATGTAATAAAACCAGGTCATTTTTATCTTGATTGAAATTAGAATTCGTTGTTTTACACTGTACGTGCGCTATCATAGCTCAGTGGTTAGAGCACTGGTCTTGTAAACCAGGGGTCGTGAGTTCAACCCTCACTGGTGGCTTTCGTTATAAACTGCTATTAATGCTTTTTACAGATGTCGTTTCTTTTTATGTTATTTTAATTTTTGAAAATATTTGAAGATTATCTTTTATAAATTTTAAAACACAATTTGTAAAATGTCATAAAACCGGGTAATTTTTATTTTTATTTATAGTAGAATTCGTTATTTTACACTCTATTCGCGCCACCATAGCTCAGTGGTTAGAGCACTGGTCTCGTAAACCAGGGGTCGTGAGTTCAATCCTAACTGGTGGCTTTCGGTGTAAAGTGCTATTAATGCATGTTACATATGGCGTTACTTTGCATGATATTTTTATTTTTGAAAATACATCAAGATTATCTTTTATGAAATTTAAAACACAATTTGAAAAATGTCATAAAACCAGGTCATTTTTATCTTGATTGAATGTAGAATTCGTTGTTTTACACTCTACGTGCGCTATCATAGCTCAGTGGTTCGAGCACTGGTCTTGTAAACCAGGGGTCGTGAGTTCAACCCTCACTGGTGGCTTTCGACGAAAAGTGCTATTAATGCATTTTGCTTATTTCTATACTTTTTATTATATTTCAATTTTTGAAAATACGTGAAGATTATCTTTTATGAATTTTAAAACACAATTTGTAAAATCTCATAATACCGGATTCTTTTTATTTTGATTGAGTGTAGATTTCGTTCTTTTACACTCTACGTGCGCCACCATAGCTCAGTGGTTAGAGCACTGGTCTTGTAAACCAGGGGTCGTGAGTTCAATCCTCTCTGGTGGCTTTCCGTGTAAAGACATATTAATGCATGTTACATATATCGTTACTTTGTATGATATTTTAATTTTTGAAAATACATAAAGATTATCTTTTATGAAATTTAAAACACAATTTGTAAAATGTAATAAAACCAGGTTATTTTCATCTTGATTGAAATTAGAATTCGTTGTTTTACACTGTATGTGCGCTATCATAGCTCAGTGGTTAGAGCACTGGTCTTGTAAACCAGGGGTCGTGAGTTCAACCTTCACTGGTGGCTTTCGTTATAAACTGCTATTAATGCTTTTTACACATGTCGTTTCTTTTTAGGTTATTTTAATTTTTGAAAATATTTGAAGATTATCTTTTATAAATTTTAAAACACAATTTGTAAAATGTCATAAAACCGAGTTATTTTTATTTTGATTTATAGTAGAATTCGTTATTTTACACTCTATTCGCGCCACCATAGCTCAGTGGTTAGAGCACTGGTCTCGTAAACCAGGGGTCGTGAGTTCAATCCTCTCTGGTGGCTTTCGATGAAAAGTGCTATTAATGCATATTGCGTATTTATATACTTTTTATGTTATTTTAATTTTTGAAAATACGTTAAGATTACCTTTTATGAATTTTAAAACACAATTTGTAAAATCTCATAATACCGGATTCTTTTTATTTTGATTGAGTGTAGATTTCGTTCTTTTACACTCTACGTGCGCCACCATAGCTCAGTGGTTAGAGCACTGGTCTCGTAAAACAGAGGTCGTGAGTTCAATCCTCTCTGGTGGCTTTCCGTGTAAAGACATATTATTGCATGTTACATATATCGTTACTTTGTATGATATTTTAATTTTTGAAAAATACATAAAGATTATCTTTTATGAAATTTAAAACACAATTTGTAAAATGTAATAAAACCAGGTCATTTTTATCTTGATTGAAATTAGAATTCGTTGTTTTACACTGTACGTGCGCTATCATAGCTCAGTGGTTAGAGCACTGGTCTTGTAAACCAGGGGTCGTGAGTTCAACCCTCACTGGTGGCTTTCGTTATAAACTGCTATTAATGCTTTTTACAGATGTCGTTTCTTTTTATGTTATTTTAATTTTTGAAAATATTTGAAGATTATCTTTTATAAATTTTAAAACACAATTTGTAAAATGTCATAAAACCGGGTAATTTTTATTTTTATTTATAGTAGAATTCGTTATTTTACACTCTATTCGCGCCACCATAGCTCAGTGGTTAGAGCACTGGTCTCGTAAACCAGGGGTCGTGAGTTCAATCCTAACTGGTGGCTTTCGGTGTAAAGTGCTATTAATGCATGTTACATATGGCGTTACTTTGCATGATATTTTTATTTTTGAAAATACATCAAGATTATCTTTTATGAAATTTAAAACACAATTTGAAAAATGTCATAAAACCAGGTCATTTTTATCTTGATTGAATGTAGAATTCGTTGTTTTACACTCTACGTGCGCTATCATAGCTCAGTGGTTCGAGCACTGGTCTTGTAAACCAGGGGTCGTGAGTTCAACCCTCACTGGTGGCTTTCGACGAAAAGTGCTATTAATGCATTTTGCTTATTTCTATACTTTTTATTATATTTCAATTTTTGAAAATACGTGAAGATTATCTTTTATGAATTTTAAAACACAATTTGTAAAATCTCATAATACCGGATTCTTTTTATTTTGATTGAGTGTAGATTTCGTTCTTTT
Organism: Parasteatoda lunata; assembly: GCA_949128135.1. Lineage (NCBI taxonomy): Eukaryota > Metazoa > Arthropoda > Arachnida > Araneae > Theridiidae > Parasteatoda > Parasteatoda lunata. The sequence goes on from OX421975.1 coordinate 100,398,326, forward strand.
ACACTCTACGTGCGCCACCATAGCTCAGTGGTTAGAGCACTGGTCTTGTAAACCAGGGGTCGTGAGTTCAATCCTCTCTGGTGGCTTTCCGTGTAAAGACATATTAATGCATGTTACATATATCGTTACTTTGTATGATATTTTAATTTTTGAAAATACATAAAGATTATCTTTTATGAAATTTAAAACACAATTTGTAAAATGTAATAAAACCAGGTTATTTTCATCTTGATTGAAATTAGAATTCGTTGTTTTACACTGTATGTGCGCTATCATAGCTCAGTGGTTAGAGCACTGGTCTTGTAAACCAGGGGTCGTGAGTTCAACCTTCACTGGTGGCTTTCGTTATAAACTGCTATTAATGCTTTTTACAGATGTCGTTTCTTTTTAGGTTATTTTAATTTTTGAAAATATTTGAAGATTATCTTTTATAAATTTTAAAACACAATTTGTAAAATGTCATAAAACCGAGTTATTTTTATTTTGATTTATAGTAGAATTCGTTATTTTACACTCTATTCGCGCCACCATAGCTCAGTGGTTAGAGCACTGGTCTCGTAAACCAGGGGTCGTGAGTTCAATCCTCTCTGGTGGCTTTCGATGAAAAGTGCTATTAATGCATATTGCGTATTTATATACTTTTTATGTTATTTTAATTTTTGAAAATACGTTAAGATTACCTTTTATGAATTTTAAAACACAATTTGTAAAATCTCATAATACCGGATTCTTTTTATTTTGATTGAGTGTAGATTTCGTTCTTTTACACTCTACGTGCGCCACCATAGCTCAGTGGTTAGAGCACTGGTCTTGTAAACCAGGGGTCGTGAGTTCAATCCTCACTGGTGGCTTTCGGTGTAAAGTGCTATTAATGCATGTTACATATGTCGTTACTTTGTATGATATTTTAATTTTTGAAAATACGTTAAGATTACCTTTTCTGAATTTTAAAACACAATTTGTAAAATCTCATAATACCGGATTCTTTTTATTTGTATTGAGTGTAGATTTCGTTCTTTTACACTCTACGTGCGCCACCATAGCTCAGTGGTTAGAGCACTGGTCTTGTAAACCAGGGGTCGTGAGTTCAATCCTCTCTGGTGGCTTTCCGTGTAAAGACATATTAATGCATGTTACATATATCGTTACTTTGTATGATATTTTAATTTTTGAAAATACATAAAGATTATCTTTTATGAAATTTAAAACACAATTTGTAAAATGTAATAAAACCAGGTCATTTTCATCTTGATTGAAATTAGAATTCGTTGTTTTACACTGTATGTGCGCTATCATAGCTCAGTGGTTAGAGCACTGGTCTTGTAAACAAGGGGTCGTGAGTTCAACCCTCACTGGCTTTCGTTATAAACTGCTATTAATGCTTTTTACAGATGTCGTTTCTTTTTATGTTATTTTAATTTTTGAAAACATTTGAAGATTATCTTTTATAAATTTTAAAACACAATTTGTAAAATGTCATAAAACCGGGTTATTTTTATTTTTATTGATAGTAGAATTCGTTATTTTACACTCTATTCGCGCCACCATAACTCAGTGGTTAGAGCACTGGTCTCGTAAACCAGGGGTCGTGAGTTCAATCCTCTCTGGTGGCTTTCCGTGTAAAGACATATTAATGCATGTTACATATATCGTTACTTTGTATGATATTTTAATTTTTGAAAATACATAAAGATTATCTTTAATGAAATTTAAAACACAATTTGTAAAATGTAATAAAACCAGGTCATTTTTATCTTGATTGAAATTTGAATTCGTTGTTTTACACTGTATGTGCGCTATCATAGCTCAGTGGTTAGAGCAGTGGTCTTGTTAACCAGGGGTCGTGAGTTCAATCCTCTCTGGTGGCTTTCCGTGTAAAGACATATTAATGCATGTTACATATTTCGATACTTTGTATGATATTTTACTTTTGAAAATACATTAAGATTATCTTTTATGAAATTTAAAATACAATTTGTAAAATGTAATAAAACCAGGTCATTTTTATCTTGATTGAAATTAGAATTCGTTGTTCTACACTGTATGTGCGCTATCATAGCTCAGTGGTTAGAGCACTGGTCTTGTAAACCAGGTTCGTGAGTTCAACCCTCACTGGTGGCTTTCGTTATAAACTGCTATTAATGCTTTTTACAGATGTCGTTTCTTTTTATGTTATTTTAATTTTTGAAAATATTTGAAGATTATCTTTTATAAATTTTAAAACACAATTTGTAAAATGTCATAATACCGGGTTATTTTTATTTTGATTGAATGTAGAATTCGTTGTTTTACACTCTATGCGCTACACCATAGCTCAGTTGTTAGAGCACTGGTCTCGTAAACCAGGGGTCGTGAGTTCAATCCTCACTGGTGGCTTTCGATGAAAAGTGCTTTTAATGAATATTGCGTATTTCTACACTTTTTATGATATTTTAATTTTTGAAAATAAGTGAAGATTATCTTTTATGAATTTTAAAACACAATTTGTAAAATCTCATAATAAGGGATTCTTTTTATTTTGATTGAATGTAGAATTCGTTGTTTTACACTCTATGCGCGGCACCAAAGCTCAGTGGTTAGAGCACTGGTCTCGTAAACCAGGGGTCGTGAGTTCAATCCTCACTGGTGGCTTTCGGTGTAAAGTGCTATTAATGCATGTTGCATATGTCGTTACTTTGTATGATATTTTAATTTTTGAAAATACATAACGATTATCTTTTATGAATTTTAGAACACAATTTGTAAAATGTCATAATACCGGATTCTTTTTAGTTTGATTGAATGTAGAATTCGTTGTTTTAAACTCTATGCGCGCCACCAAAGCTCAGTGGTTAGAGCACTGGTCTCGTAAAGCAGGGGTCGTGAGTTCAATCCTCACTGGTGGCTTTCGGTGTAAAGTGCTATTAATGCATGTTACATATGTCGTTACTTTGTATGATATTTTAATTTTTGAAACTATGCGAAGATTATCTTTTATGAAATTTAAAACACAATTTGTAAAATGTAATAAAACCAGGTCATTTTTATCTTGATTGAATGTAGAATTCGTTGTTTTACACTCTATGTGCGCTATCATAGCTCAGTGGTTAGAGCACTGGTCTTGTAAACCAGGGGTCGTGAGTTCAATCCTCGCTGGTGGCTTTCGTTATAAAGAGCTATTAATGCTTTTTACAGATGTCATTTCTTTTTATGTTATTTCAATTTTTGAAAATATGTGAAGAATATATTTTATAAATTTTAAACCACAATTTGTAAAATATCATATAACCGGGTTATTTTTTTTTTGATTGAATGTAGAATTCGTTGTTTTACACTCTATGTGCGCCACCATATCTCAGTGGTTAGAGCAGTGGTCTTGTTAACCACGGGTCGTGAGTTCAATCCTCACTGGTGGCTTTCCGTGTATAGACATATTAATGCATGTTACATATGTCGTTACTTTGTATGATATTTTAATTTTTGAAAATATGAGAAGATTATCTTTTATGAATTTTAGAACACAATTTGTAAAATGTCATAATACCGGATTCTTTTTATTTTGATTGAGAGTGGATTTCGTTCTTTTACACTCGACGTGCGCCACCATAGCTCAGTGGTTAGAGCACTGGTCTTGTAAACCAGGGGTCGTGAGTTCAATCCTCACTGGTGGATTTCGGTGTAAAGTGCTATTAATGCATGATGCGTATGTCGTTACTTTGTATGATATTTTAATTTTTGAAAATACATAACGATTATCTTTAATGAAATTTAAAACGCAATTTGTAAAATGTAATGAAACCAGGTCATTTTTATCTTGATTGAATCTAGAATTCGTTGTTTTACACTCTATGTGCGCTATCATAGCTCAGTGGTTAGAGCACTGGTCTTGTAAACCAGGGGTCGTGAGTTTAATCCTCATTGGTGCCTTTCGCTATAAAGTGCTATTAATGCTTTTTACAGATGTCGTTTCTTTTTATGTTATCTTAATTTTTGAAAATATTTGAAGATTATCCTTTATAAATTTTAAAACACAATTTGCAAAATGTCCTAAAACCGGGTTATTTTTATTTTGACTGAATTTTACACACTATGCGCGCCACCATGGCACAGTGGTTAGAGCACTGGTCTTGTAAACCAGGGGTCGCGAGTTCAATCGTCACTGCTGGCTTTCGATATAAAGTGCTATTAGTGTATATTCCTTTTTTTTTTTAACTTTTTATGATATTTTAATTTTTTAAAATTCGTGAAGATTATCTTTTATGAATTTTAGAACACAATTTGTAAAATGTCATAATACCGGATTCTTTTTATTTTGATTGAGTGTAGATTACGTTCTTTTACACTCAATTTGCGCCACCATAGCTCAGTGATTAGAGCACTGGTCTCGTAAACCAGGGGTCGTGAGTTCAATCCTCACTGGTGGCTTTCGATGAAAAGTGCTGTTAATGCATGTTACATATGTCGTTACTATGTATGATATTTTAATTTTTGAAAATATGTGAAGATTATCTTTTATAAGTTTTAAAACACAATTTGTAAAATGTCATAAAACCTGGTTATTTTTATATTGATTGAATGTAGAATTCGTTGTTTTACACTCTATGCGCGCCATCATAGCTCAGTGGTTAGAGCACTGGTCTTGTAAACCAGGGGTCGTGAGTTCAATCCTCGCTGGTTGCTTTCGTTATAAAGTGCTATTAATGCTTTTTACAGGTGTCATTTCTTTTTATGTTATTTTAATTTTTGAAAATATGTGAAGAATATCTTTTATAAATTTTAAACCACAATTTATAAAATATCATATAACCGGGTTATTTTTATTTTGATTGAATGTAGAATTTGTTGTTTTACTCTCTATGTGCGCCACCATATCTCAGTGGTTAGAGCAGTGGTCTTGTTAACCACGGGTCGTGAGTTCAATCCTCACTGGTGGCTTTCCGTGTATAGACATATTAATGCATGTTACATATGTCGTTACTTTGTATGATATTTTAATTTTTGAAAATATGAGAAGATTATCTTTTATGAATTTTAGAACACAATTTGTAAAATGTCATAGTACCGGATTCTTTTTATTTTGATTGAGAGTGGATTTCGTTCTTTTACACTCGACGTGCGCCACCATAGCTCAGTGGTTAGAGCACTGGTCCTGTAAACCAGGGGTCGCGAGTTCAATAGTCACTGGGGGCTTTCGATATAAAGTGCTATTTATGCATATTACGCATTTCTTTACTTTTTATGATATTTTAATTTTTGAAAATTCGTGAAGATTATCTTTTATGAATTTTAAAACACAATTTGTAAAATGTCATAAAACCGGGTTCTTTTTATTTTGATTGAATTTACAATTCGTTGTTTTACGCTCTATGCGCGCCAACATAGCTCAGTGGTTAGAGCACTGGTCTCGTAAACCAGGGGTCGTGAGTTCAATCCTCACTGGTGGCTTTCGATGAAAAGTGCTATTAATGCATGTTACATTTGTCGTTACTATGTATGATATTTTAATTTTTGAAAATATGTGAAGATTATCTTTTATAAATTTTAAAACACAATTTGTAAAATGTCATAAAACCTGGGTATTTTTATTTTGATTGAATTTACAATTCGTTGTTTTACGCTCTATGCGCGCCCTCATAGCTCAGTGGTTAGAGCTCTGGTCTTGTAAACCAGGGGTCGTGAGTTCAAGCCTCACTGGTAGCTTTCGGTGTAAAGTGCTATGAATGCATGTTGCATATGTCGTTACATTGTATGATATTTTAATTTTTGAAAATACATAACGATTATCTTTTATGAAATTTAAAACACAATTTGTAAAATGTAATTTAAAAAGGTCATTTTTATCTTGATTGAATGTAGAATTCGTTGTTTTACACTCTATGTGTGCTATCATAGTTCAGTATTTAGAGCACTGGTCTTGTAAACCAGGGGTCGTGAGTTTAATCCTAACTGGTGGCTTTCGTTATAAAGCGCTATTTATGCTTTTTACAGATGTCGTTTCTTTTTATGTTATTTTAATTTTTGATAATATGTGAAGATTATCTTTTATAAATTTTAAAACACAATTTATAAAATGTCATAAAACCGGGTTCTTTTTATTTTGATTGAATGTAGAATTCGTTGTTTTACACTCTATGCGCGCCACCATAGCTCAGTGGTTAGAGCACTGATCTTGTGAACCAGGGGTCGTGAGTTCAATCCTGACTGGTGGCTTTCGGTGTAAAGTGCTATTAATGCATGTTACATATGTCGTTACTTTGTATGATATATTAATTTTTGAAAATTCGTGAAGATTATCTTTTATGAATTTTAGAACACAATTTGTAAAATGTCAAAATACCGGATTCTTTTTAGTTTGATTGAATGTAAAATTCGTTGTTTTAAACTCTATGCGCGCCACCAAAGCTCAGTGGTTAGAGCACTGGTCTCGTAAAGCAAGGGTCGTGAGTTCAATCCTCGCTGGTGGCTTTCGGTGTAAAGTGCTATTAATGCATGTTACATATGTCGTTACTTTGTATGATATTTTAATTTTTGAAAATACATAAAGATTATCTTTTATGAAATTTAAAACACAATTTGAAAAATGTTATAAAACCGATTTATTTTTATTTTGATTGAATGTAGAATTCGTTGTTTTACACTCTATGCGCGCAACCATAGCTCAGTAGTTAGAGCACTGGTCTCGTAAGCCAGGGGTAGTGAGTTCAATCCTCACTGGTGGCTTTCGATAAAAAGTGCTATTAATGCATGTTACATATGTCGTTACTTTGAATGATATTTTAATTTTGGAAAATATGTGAAGATTATCTTTTATAAATTTTAAAACACAATTTGTAAAATGTCATAAAACATGGTTATTTTTTTTTATTGAATGTAGAATTCGTTGTTTTACACTCTATGCGCGCCACCATAGCTCAGTGGCTAGAGCACTGGTCTTGTAAACCAGGGGTCGTGAGTTCAATCCTCACTGGTGGCTTTCGGTGTAAAGTGCTATTAATGCATGTTACATATGTCGTTACTTTGTATGATATTTTAATTTTGGAAAATATGTGAAGATTATCTTTTATAAATTTTAAAACACAATTTGTAAAATGTCATGAAAGCTGGTTATTTTTATTTTGATAGAATGTAGAATTCGTTGTTTTACACTCTATGCGCTTCACCATAGCTCAGTGGTTAGAGCACTGGTCTTGTAAACCGGGGGTCACGAGTTCAATCGTCACTGGGGGCTTTCGATATAAAGTGCTCTTAATGCATATTACGTTTTTCTTTACTTTTTATGATATTTTAATTTTTGAAAATATGCGAAGATTATCTTTTATGAAATTTAAAAAACAATTTGTAAAATTTAATAAAACCAGGTCCTTTTTTATCTTGATTGAATGTAGAATTCGTTGTTTTACACTCTATGTGCGCTATCATAGCTCAGTGGTTAGAGCATTGATCTTGTAAACCAGGGGTCGTGAGTTCAATCCTTGCTGGTGGCTTTCGTTATAAAGTGCTATTAATGCTTTTTACAGATGTCATTTCTTTTTATGTTATTTTAATTTTTGAAAATATGTGAAGTATATCTTTTATAAATTTTAAACCACAATTTATAAAATATCATATAACCGGGTTATTTTTATTTTGATTGAATGTAGAATTCGTTGTTTTACACTCTATGTGCGCCACCATATCTCAGTGGTTAGAGCAGTGGTCTTGTTAACCACGGGTCGTGAGTTCAATCCTCACTGGTGGCTTTCCGTGTATAGACATATTAATGCATGTTACATATGTCGTTACTTTGTATGATATTTTAATTTTTGAAAATATGAGAAGATTATCTTTTATGAATTTTAGAACACAATTTGTAAAATGTCATAATACCGGATTCTTTTTATTTTGATTGAGAGTGGATTTCGTTCTTTTACACTCGACGTGCGCCACCATAGCTCAGTGGTTAGAGCACTGGTCTTGTAAACCAGGGGTCGTGAGTTCAATCCTCACTGGTGGCTTTCGTTATAAAGTGCTATTAATGCTTTTTACAGATGTCGTTTCATTTTATGTTATTTTAATTTTTGAAAGTACATAATGATTATCTTTTATGAAATTTAAAACACAATTTGAAAAATGTCATAAAACCGGGTTACTTTTAATTTTATTGAATGTAGAATTCGTTGTTTTACACTCTATGCGCGCCATCATAGCTCAGTGGTTAGAGCACTGATCTTGTGAACCAGGGGTCGTGAGTTCAATCCTGACTTGTGGCTTTCGTTTTAAAGCGCTATTTATGCTTTTTACAGATGTCGTTTCTTTTTATGTTATTTTAATTTTTGATAATATGTGAAGATTATCTTTTATAAATTTTAAAACACAATTTATAAAATGTCATAAAACCGGGTTCTTTTTATTTTGATTGAATGTAGAATTCGTTGTTTTACACTCTATGCGCGCCGCCATAGCTCAGTGGTTAGAGCACTGATCTTGTGAACCAGGGGTCGTGAGTTCAATCCTGACTGGTGGCTTTCGGTGTAAAGTGCTATTAATGCATGTTACATATGTCGTTACTTTGTATGATATATTAATTTTTGAAAATTCGTGAAGATTATCTTTTATGAATTTTAGAACACAATTTGTAAAATGTCAAAATACCGGATTCTTTTTAGTTTGATTGAATGTAAAATTCGTTGTTTTAAACTCTATGCGCGCCACCAAAGCTCAGTGGTTAGAGCACTGGTCTCGTAAAGCAAGGGTCGTGAGTTCAATCCTCACTGGTGGCTTTCGGTGTAAAGTGCTATTAATGCATGTTACATATGTCGTTACTTTGTATGATATTTTAATTTTTGAAAATATGCGAAGATTATCTTTTATGAAATTTAAAAAACAATTTGTAAAATTTAATAAAACCAGGTCATTTTTTATCTTGATTGAATGTAGAATTCGTTGTTTTACACTCTATGTGCGCTACCATAGCTCAGTGGTTAGAGCATTGGTCTTGTAAACCAGGGGTCGTGAGTTCAATCCGCGCTGGTGGCTTTCGTTATAAAGTGCTATTAATGCTTTTTACAGATGTCATTTCTTTTTATGTTATTTTAATTTTTGAAAATATGTGAAGTATATCTTTTATAAATTTTAAACCACAATTTATAAAATATCATATAACCGGGTTATTTTTATTTTGATTGAATGTAGAATTCGTTGTTTTACACTCTATGTGCGCCACCATATCTCAGTGGTTAGAGCAGTGGTCTTGTTAACCACGGGTCGTGAGTTCAATCCTCACTGGTGGCTTTCCGTGTATAGACATATTAATGCATGTTACATATGTCGTTACTTTGTATGATATTTTAATTTTTGAAAATATGAGAAGATTATCTTTTATAAATTTTAGAACACAATTTGTAAAATGTCATAATACCGGATTCTTTTTATTTTGATTGAGAGTGGATTTCGTTCTTTTACACTCGACGTGCGCCACCATAGCTCAGTGGTTAGAGCACTGGTCTTGTAAACCAGGGGTCGTGAGTTCAATCCTCACTGGTGGCTTTCGTTATAAAGTGCTATTAATGCTTTTTACAGATGTCGTTTCATTTTATGTTATTTTAATTTTTGAAAGTACATAATGATTATCTTTTATGAAATTTAAAACACAATTTGAAAAATGTCATAAAACCGGGTTACTTTTAATTTTATTGAATGTAGAATTCGTTGTTTTACACTCTAAGCGCGTCACCATAGCTCACTGGTTCGAGCAATGGTCTTGTAAACCAGGGGTCGTGAGTTCAATCCTCACTGGTGTCTTTCCGTGTTAAGACATATTAATGCATGTTACATATGTCGTTACTTTGTATCATATTTTAGTTTTTGAAAATACATAAAGATTATCTTTTATGAAATTTAAAACACCATTTGTAAAATGTAATAAAACCAGGTCATTTTTATTTTGATTGAATGTAGAATTCGTTGTTTTACACTCTTTGTGCGCCTTCATAGCTCAGTGGTTAGAGCACTGGTCTTGTAAACCAGGGGTCGTGAATTCAAGCCTCACTGGTGGCTTTCGATGTAAAGTGCTATTAATGCAAATTGCGTATTTCTATACTTTTTATGATATTTTAATTTTTGAAAATACATAAAGATTATCTTTAATGAAATTTAAAACACAATTTGTAAAATTTAATAAAAGCAGGTCATTTTTATCTTGATTGAAAATAGAATTCGTCGTTTTACACTCTGTGTGAGCCATCATAGCTCAGTGGTTAGAGCACTGGTCTCGTAAACCAGGGGTCGTGAGTTCAATCCTCACTCATGGCTTTCGATGGATAGTGCTATTAATGCTTGTTACAGATGTCGTTTCTTTTCATGATATTTTAATTTTTGAAAATATGTGAAGATTATCTATTATAAATTTTAAAACACAATTTGTAAAATATCATAAAACCGGGATATTTTTATTTTGATTGAATGTAGAATTCGTTGTTTTGCACTCTATGTGCGCCGCCATAGCTCAGTGGTTAGAGCAGTGGTCTTGTAAACCAGGGGTCGTGAGTTCAATCCCCACTGGTGTCTTTCCGTGTTAAGACATATTAATGCATGCTACATATGTCGGTACTTTGTATAATATTTTAGTTTTTGAAAATACATAAAGATTATCTTTTATGAAATTTAAAACACAATTTGTAAAATGTAATAAAACCAGGTCATTTTTATTTTGATTGAAAATAGAATTCGTCGTTTTACTCTCTATATGCGCCATCATAGCTCAGTGGTTAGAGTACTGGTCTCGTAAACCAGGGGTCGTGAGTTCAATCCTCACTGGTGGCTTTCCTTACAAAGTGCTATTAATGCTTATTTCAGATGTCGTTATTTTTTATGATATTTTAAATTTTGAACAAACCTCACTGGTGGCTTTCGGTGTAAAGTGCTATGAATGCATGTTGCATATGTCGTTACGTTGTATGATATGTTAATTTTTGAAAATTCATAACGATTATCTTTTATGAAATTTAAAACACAATTTGTAAAATGTAATAAAACCAGGTCATTTTTATCTTGATTGAATGTAGAATTCGTTGTTTTACACTCTATGTGCGCTATCATAGCTCAGTGGTTAGAGCACTGGTCTTGTAAACCAGGGGTCGTTAGTTCAATCCTCACTGGTGGCTTTTGTTATTAAGAGCTATTAATGCTTTTTACAGATGTCGTTTCTTTTCATGTTATTTTAATTTTTGAAAATATTTTAAGATTAACTTTTATAAATTTTAAAATACAATTCGTAAAATGTCATAAAACCGGGTTATTTTTATTTTGATTGAATGTTGAATTCGTTGTTTTACACACTATGTGCGCCATCATAGCTCAGTGGTTAGAGCACTGGTCTCGTAAACCAGGGGTCGTGAGTTCAATCCTCATTGGTGGCTTTCGATGGAAAGTGCTATTAATGCTTGTTACAGATGTCATTTCTTTTTATGATATTTTAATTTTTGAAAATATGTGAAGATTATCTTTTATAAATTTTAAAACACAATTTGTAGAATATCATAAAACCGGGTTATTTTTATTTTGATTGAATGAAGAATTCGTTGTTTTACACTCTATGTGCGCCGCCATAGCTCAGTGGTTAGAGCAGTGGTCTTGTAAACCAGGGGTCGTGAGTTCAATCCTCGCAGATGGATTTTGATTTAAAGTGCTATTAATGCATATTGCGTATTTCTGTACCTTTTATGAAATTTTAATTTTTCAAAATACATAAAGATTATCTTTTATGAAATTTAAAACACAATTTGTAAAATGTAATAAAACCAGGTCATTTTTATCTTGATTGAAATTAGAATTCGTTGTTTTACACCGTATGTGCGCCATCATAGTTCAGTGGTTAGAGCACTGGTCTTGTAAACCAGGGGTCGTGAGTTCAATCCTCACTGCTGGCTTTCATTATAAAGTGCTATTAATGCTTATTACAGATGTCGTTTCATTTTATGATATTTTAATTTTTGAAAATATGTGAAGATTATCTTTTATGAAATTTAAAACACAATTTGTAAAATGTAATAAAACCAGGTCATTTTTATTTTGATTGAATGTAGAATTCGTTGTTTTACACTCTATGTGCGCCTTCATAGCTCAGTGGTTAGAGCACTGTTCTTGTAAACCAGAGGTCGTGAGTTCAAACCTCACTGGTGGTTTTCGTTATAAAGTGCTATTAATGCGTATTACAGATGTCGTTTCTTTTTACGATATTTTAATTTTTGAAAATACATAAAGATTATCTTTAATAAAATTTAAAACACAATTTGTAAAATGTAATAAAACCAGGTCATTTTTATCTTGATTGAAAATAGAATTCGTCGTTTTACACTCTATGTGCGCCATCATAGCTCAGTGGTTAGAGCACTGGTCTCGTAAACCAGGGGTCAAGAGTTCAATCCTCTCTGGTGGCTTTCGATGGAAAGTGCTATTAATGCTTGTTACAGATGTCGTTTCTTTTTATTATATTTTAATTTTTGAAAATATGTGAAGATTATCTTTTATAAATTTTAAAACACAATTTGTAAAATGCCATAAAACCGGGTTATTTTTATTTTGATTGAATGTAGAATTCGTTGTTTTACACTCTATGTGCGCCATCATAGCTCAGAGGTTAGAGCACTGGTTTTGTAAACCAGGGGTCGTGAGTTCAATCCTCACCGGTGGCTTTCGATGGAAAGTGCTATTAATGCTTGTTACAGATGTCATTTCTTTTTATGATATTTTAATTTTTGAAAATATGTGAAGATTATCTTTTATAAATTTTAAAACACAATTTGTAAAATATCATAAAACCGGGTTATTTTTATTTTGATTGAATGAAGAATTCGTTGTTTTACACTCTATGTGCGCCGCCATAGCTCAGTGGTTAGAGCAGTGGTCTTGTAAACCAGGGGTCGTGAGTTCAATCCTCACTGGTGTCTTTCCGTGTTAAGACATATTAATGCGTGTTACATGTGTCGTTACTTTGTATGATATTTTAGTTTTTGAAAATACATAAAGATTATCTTTTATGAAATTTAAAACACAATTTTTAAAATGTAATAAAACCAGGTCATTTTTATTTTGATTGAATGTAGAATTCGTTGTTTTACACTCTTTGTGCGCCTTCATAGCTCAGTGGTTAGAGCACTGGTCCTGTAAACCAGGGATCGTGAATTCAAGCCTCACTGGTGGCTTTCGATGTAAAGTGCTATTAATGCATATTGCGTATTTCTATACTTTTTATGGTATTTTAATTTTTGAAAATACACAAAGATTATCTTTAATGAAATTTAAAACACAATTTGTAAAATGTAATAAAACCAGGTCATTTTTATCTTGATTGAAAATAGAATTCGTCGTTTTACACTCTATGTGCGCCATCATAGCTCAGTGGTTAGAGCACTGGTCTCGTAAACCAGGGGTCGAGAGTTCAATCCTCTCTGGTGGCTTTCGATGGAAAGTGCTATTAATGCTTGTTACAGATGTCGTTTCTTTTTATGATATTTTAATTTTTGAAAATATGTGAAGATTATCTTTTATAAATTTTAAAACACAATTTGTAAAATGCCATAAAACCGGGTTATTTTTATTTTGATTGAATGTAGAAATCGTGGTTTTACACTCTATGCGCGCCACCATAGCTCAGTGGTTAGAGCAGTGGTCTTGTAAACCAGGGGTCGTGAGTTCAATCCTCACTGGTGTCGTTCAGTGTTAAGACATATTAATGCATGTTACATATGTCGTTACTTTGTATGATATTTTAGTTTTTGAAAATACATAAAGATTATCTTTTATGAAATTTAAAACACAATTTGTAAAATGCCATAAAACAGGGTGGTTTTTATTTTGATTGAATGTAGAATTCGTGGTTTTGCACTCTATGTGCGCCGCCATAGCTCAGTGGTTAGAGCACTGGTCTTGTAAACCAGGGTTCGTGAGTTCAATCCTCGCAGGTGGGTTTCGATGTAAAGTGCAATTAATGCGTATTGCGTATTTCTATACTTTTTATGATATTTTAATTTTTGAAAATACGTGAAGATTATTTTTTATGAATTTTAAAACACAATTTGTAAAATGTAATAAAACCAGGTCATTTATATCTTGATTGAAAATAGAATTCGTCGTTTTACACTCTATGTGCGCCATCATAGCTCAGTGGTTAGAGCACTGGTCTCGTAAACCAGGGGTCGTGAGTTCAATCCTCACTGGTGGCTTTCGTTATAAAGTGCTATTAATGCTTATTACAGATGTCGTTATTTTTTATGATATTTTAATTTTTGAAAATACGTGAAGATTATTTTTTATGAATTTTAAAACACAATTTGTAAAATGTAATAAAACCAGGTCATTTTTATTTTGATTGAAATTAGAATTCGCTGTTTTGCACTCTATGTGTGCCACCATAGCTCAGTGGTTAGAGCACTTGTCTTGTAAACCAGAGTTCGTGAGTTCAATCCTCAATGGTGGCTTTCGATGTAAAGTGCTGTTAATGCATATTACGTATTTCTTTACTTTTTATGATATTTTATATTTTGAAAGTACGTGAAGATTATCTTTTGTGAATTTTAAAACACAATTTTTAAAATCTCATAAAACCGGGTAATTTTTATTTTGATTGAATGTAGAATTCGTTGTTTTATACTCTATTTTCGCCACCATATCTCAGTGGTTAGGGCACTGGTCTTATAAACCAAGAGTCGTGAGTTCAATCCTCACCGTCGCTTTCGGTGATTAATGCCTATTACAGATGTCTTTTCTGCTCATGATATTTTAATTTTTGAAAATACGAATAGATAATCTTTATGAATTTTTAGAAACAAATTTGTAAAATGTCATAAAAGCAGGTTATTTTTATGTGCGCCACCATAGTTCAGTGTTTAGAGCACTGGTCTTGTTATCCCGGGCTCGTGAGTTCAATTCTCACTTGTGGCTTTCGATATAAAGTGCTGTTAATGCATATTACGTATTTCTTTACTTTTTATGATATTTTATATTTTGAAAATATTTGAAGATTATCTTTTATAAATTTTAAAACACAATTTGTAAAATGCCATAAAACCGGGTTATTTTTATTTTGATTGAATGTAGAATTCGTGGTTATACACTCTATGCGCGCCACCATAGCTTAGTGGTTAGAGCACTGGTCTTGTAAACCAGGGGTCGTGAGTTCAATTCCCACTGGTGGCTTTCGCTGTAATGTGCTATTAATACTTATTACGTATGCCTTTACGTTTTATGATATTTTAATTTTTGAAAAGACATAAAGAATAAAGATTTTTTTTTTTTTATGAATTCTAAAACACAGTTTGTAAAATGTCATGAAATCAGGTTATTTTTAATATGATTGAATTTAAATTTCGTTGTTTGTCACTCTATGTGCGCCACCATAGCTCAGTGGTTAGAGCACTGGTCTTGTAAACGAGGGATCGCGACTTTCAACCTCACTGATTGCTTTCGGTGTAAAACGTAATTAATGCATATTACGTCTTTACGTATGTTTGTGATTAAAATAATTTAAAAGCATAATTATTGTTTTTTTTCCGATTGCACGTCATTTATTTCAATTCGAAAATTTTTATTTTAATTTAAACTTTTTAAAGATCAATTAGTTAAGGTTTTAATAATGATTTTTATTCTTAAGATTTTACGCTAGAACACAGTTCAGTTGAGTTCAACTTAGTTGCAAGTGAAGCGAACATATGGTATGCAAAACAAACCATATAAGATTGTATAACGATCTTTGGGGTTTGGGGAGCGTCAGCGAACAGGGGGTAAAGTCGACTAGTAATTAATAATACGTAATACTAAAAAACACTGCCACTGTTTTGGATGTTCCACTTTATTTTTGTTTTTCTGCAAAAAACCTATGAGATTTTGAAATTTAAATTTAGAAAAGTATGTAGAAAATTGTACAAGCAGTATGACGGAATAGAAAAAAATATCATTCAATAATTAGTAATGTTCCAGAATTATCATCTGATAATTTTTAAGTTTTAAAATTATCAGCTGTTAAACTCGTTGTAAAAAATAGCAAACTATACAAGCAGCAGGAAAGCAACTAAAAAGTTTAATGTGATGAAAGAGCCATTAAGTTAATGCAAATTAGAAGTGCTATTTTCGCGAATTTTCTCTCCTTTTTTTTAACTTAAAAAACTATTTATCAATTGTTGTATAAAATTTAATTTATCTCTTTTTAGATCTTTATTCTATACGCTTGAGTTGATGTTAAAAGTAATAATAAATAGAGTTTGGCTGTTACGAGATTCGGTTACACACCAGATGTTAGAGTGTGATATAATAACATTTATATTGAAACTTTTGAAAATATAAATTTAATTCAAGAAATAAAAAGAACTTTATCCTATTTGTGTCACTGATATTGTAAAAGCCTGAATTCTGGTAACTTCTAAGTTTTACCAGTAAAATCTTAGATTTACCAAAGTGATTTGGTAACTCCTACGCCTTTCATCGTAAAGGTTTGGTAAAAAACCGAAATGTGATCATATTAAAGTATACTTCGGACTTTTACCAAACCATTTAGGTAAAAGATAGGTTTCACCGGTAAAACCAAGGATTTACCAAAGTGACTTGGTAACTCCTGGATCTTTCACCGAAAAGGCTTGGTAAAAAAACATAAATGTTATGATATTGTTTGGTGTTGAATTGCCGCTTGGCGGGATTGATTGGCGCCAGCCATCTTCCCTGTTGGTGTGGCCCTTTGAACTGCTCATTCGCATTCTTGTTCTTGTTTAGGCTAAGTAAGCCACAATGACTTCTTGTTTTTGTTAATTGAATTGTAGCGAGTGTATGGGCGCTCTCAAATGGAAATTCAATCATAACTAAATTTTTACTATTGTTGAATAAATATTTGTTGGTTGTTAAATACAGTCCATTATTTTATATATTGAGCTATCACGGGACCGTACAGATATTAAAGTATACTTCGGAATTTTACATAGCCATTTGGGTAAAATATTGGTTTTACCGGTATTGAACGTCGAATTTTTACCATAACAACACAATGCTATCGTTATATATTGTTAACTCTTTTATTTCTCCTTATTTGAGTCACGCTTTCTGTTTTCCTAAGTTTAATTTTGTTTCTAAGTATCGGTTGATTGTTTTTCAAATTCAGGTAAACATAAGCATATTAACAAAATATTCTCGAATAAAATTACAAGAATTAACAAAATGATCTAAGCTTTTTAAAAAATATATAAATATTAAAACTACAATGATGAATGTAAAGCAAATTTGTGAGTTGGAGAGCGATGCGAGAAGGGGGCGTAGCGTCTTAGTAAATTAAGGAAAATATTTAATACCGCCTGCAAAAAAAAAAAAAAAAAAAAAAAAAAAAAAAAAAAAATTCTCAAATCAGTAAATGAAGGCGATATGCGCTGTTTAGGTCTCGGTTAAGAAACTGCACTACAAAATAATAATAATAAATAAATAAATAATTAAAAAACTGCAAAAGGTTAGTTCGAATTTGAAACCTGTTGAGAGTTACACAATCGAATGTTCTACCGAAAGTTGTTACATACCTACCTTCTGCGGAAAAAGTTAGCAAACATGAATTGTGTGGTGAAAAAGAAAAAAAAGAAGAAAAAATCAGGACGTATCCTTCCTGGCATTTTCAAATGAGGGCAGGGTTATCGTTGAATTCTACCATATGACCTCATTACAAAAAAAAAAAAACTCATGCTCTATCTCATTTCTTTGCGTGTGCCTTCTCCAAGCAAATTTAAAAGTACACACAAGATGTAAACTGTTGCATGTTTGTTTACAGTGGTTACTTTTTATTATAAGTTGTTGATGCAATAAAGAAATTTTGATTAAGTTTTTTCAATAAGGTACGATAATTAGTTAAGTTATAAACAAGAATGAAAGTTGAAAAAGTATAAGATTGACTGAAGGCACTTTATTTATTTAAGGCAGTTTTTTGAAGGTTCCGTCATCACATGAAATGGTGCTTTTTTGAGAATAATATGCTATTTTTATTACTACTGTGAGTAAACAATTGTGGTTAGGTCAAGTTTAAACCTATCCAAAACCAGCGCTATCTACGCTTATTTTGAAAATGGCGCAAAACGTCCATATGGAAAAAAACCACAGTTTTGTGAAAATTATAAGCGTTTGAGGTTTAATATTTAAAAACTTACTCCAATGCTGCATTACCTAGGATTATAAAAATTTGCTAAAGCTGAGAATAAGGCAGTGATTTTGATAATTTTCATCTCGGTGGGAAAATGTCGCCATATTGGCGATTTTAAAAAAAGTTTAATAACTTTTAAAATATTTATTTCAAAATAATCATATTAAAATATTTATTTGTCTGTTCTAACGCCCAGATAATTCTTTACGGCAAGATTATATATACATATTTAAAATCATCCATTGCTTCAAGTGTAAGGCACTTAAACTATGGCTTTTTTTATTTTTCTTGGCGACAGAGCTTCGAAAAACAGTGTTAGTGAATAAAAATAAAATTACCGAACACCTTGGGAAGTAATCGCGTTATATATTGAAGATAATATTACAATTAACATAAGAATATACGGTCAAAACTTAATATCCTGAACTTCGAAAACGCGAATTTTTCGATATCACAAAGAAAAACTGTATTCCATACACATTCGTTATGTTGCTAATTAAAAAAAAAAAAAATGAAAAAAAATTCATTTAGCCAAATGCGTTGACCCTTGATTTCCAGAAATATTTTTGGTCACTAAATTTTTAATTTTATTGATATATGAAAATTTAAAATGCTCTTTTGGATTCCAGTTTTTAAAAATTTCTCCCGAACCGTTTTAAGAATTATTTCTTAAGAACCATATTAAAAAAGAGATTATTTAAGTTTGAAAAATGTTTGCCAAAATTATTCATTTTTAAGGGAAATAGACAAGCAAGATCGGTGTATGTAGTTTAGACTGTATGCTCATAAAATAGGAAAGAACTTAATAATTTAATGCATTCAAATGAAACTGATATTTATGTTATGCAACTTTTAAAAATTCAGTACAGTTATTATTTTTTCTTAAGACCGTCTATAGAAAGTTCCGTGGTTCGTCGTAATATGAACTGATGCTTTTTCGCTAATACTTTGCTATTTTAATAACTGCTGCGAGTTTGCAACTGTTATTCGTGACTGTTAGGTCAAGTTTAGCTTATCTAAAGCCTACGCTTATTTTGTAAATGTCGCAAAAAATCAATATGGAGAAAAGCCACCGTTTTGTGAAAATGAAAAGAGTTTATGGTCTAATTTTTTAATATTTAAAAACTTACTCCAATGCTGCATTACTTGGTCTCATAAAAATTTGCGAAAACTGAGAATACGACAGTTATTTTGATAATTTTCTTCTAGGTGAGCCAAATTAGCGATTTTTAAAAAAAACGTTTATTAACTTTTAAAATATTAGTTAAGTTTCCAAAGCCCAGATAATTCTTCACGGCAAGATTATAAGTATAGTTTAAAATCATCAGATTGTTTCAAGTGCAAGGCTTTAAAACTATGACTTTTTTTTAAATTTACCTTAGCAACAGAGTTTCGAAAAACAGCGTCACTTAAGTACGATGCTTAATTAAAATATTCGATTTTCGATGTCCCGAATTTTCTATATCATTAAAGTTTTAGTGTCTTCCTTTGATTTAGGTTTGACGTAATTTTTAATTGAATAAATTTCAATGATTTTTGAAAATTAAAGCTCAAAATATCACACATACCTTTAGTTTGTTTTATAATGAATTAGAAGTTTCAGTTTGTAGATTTGAAAAAATATATTTTAAGTAGTAACTAATTTACCTGAAATATTTTTTCCTTTAGTTTCTTTTACAATTAATAAATAGTTCCAGTTAGTAAATGTTTAATACATATCTTTTGAGTAATAACTTCAATTTAATAAAAAAAAATTCTTTATAACAGTTCTGCGAAAAATTTATTTTCTTTTATGATGAAAATATTTTTTCAGTCAGTAAATATTTAAATATCTTTTGAGCAATATCTTCAATTCATTACAAAAAAAAACATTTGGTATAACTATTCCACGAAAATAGTATTTTTCTTTTCCTTTAATACTGGATAAATAGTATATATATATATTTTAAATATACTTTAAAGCAAACAATAAAAGTTTATTTTAAAAAAATATTGTTGAATTCTATGCACAAATGAATCAGAAATAATAAATTAAAAAATAAAACGGTTTGAATATAAATAAATAAAAAAATAATGTCTCAAGTTAGCTTTCCTTAATCAAAAGAAATTTCAGTTAATCAAAATGATAAAAAGGGATAAATTGAAAAATTTACTTCGTATACATCGCCTTATGCAAATCAGAATTTCGATTAGAATTATATTAAAAAATATTCCTTAAAATTCACACAACCTTATAAACATTTAATAACAATTTAACACTTTACGTATAAAAACTTATCTCCAACTAAATTGAAACATTTGGAACAGTTTACATTTGGAATTCCCATTAAAACTATATTAAAAAATAGTCTTAAAACTTTACATAACTTACGAAATATTTAATCACATTTTAACACTTAATAACATTGTCTAAATAAAATTTACCGCCACCTCAACTTGAAAAACTGTTTCAATTAATCTCACTTTATAAAAAAATAAAGTAATTGAATTATATGTTAGAAAATCATTACCAAAGCGTCACTTCTTCAATAATCCCTAAAGAATTCGATTCATTTCTTACATCTAAGTACAATTTCTTTTTGAAATATAAAATTATCTTTCGAAGCATAAATAATCCTGTGTCATGATTTTTGTAAAATCTTTCGCTATTAAATTTGAAAAACTCTTTTAGTATTAAAAGAAATAACATCGAAATCATTGCTCCTCATTAAAACAAAACCAGTTAATTTCAAACGATTAAAGTTTAAAGATTTTCGCAATTAAATATATTTAAAGAAGAAGAACCGAAGTGAAAAGTCATAAATCGTCTGCTAACTTTCAACAACTCTCACAATAGGAGCAATTAACTGCCATTTACTATCGCCGAACGTAATGATTAGCTTAAAGAGCGCCAAACAGACTGACTTCTTCCGATTCGTAATTATTAAAAAATATAAATTGCAAAAATGGTGCAGGAGTCATACTCGGGGTCGACAGATCGGATGGAGAGCAAGATCGTCTGAATAATAATCGTGTTGAAGGAGTTACAAGACAAGATGGGATGGGTCAACGTACCAAGCAAGGTCAATGTGCCAAATAGCAAGTGAGCTATAGGTCACTTTCTACTGTAAAAAAAAAAAAGGAGTCCACAGCAAGGATATCGTTGAGGGCCATTGACCATGATTACCTCTGATGGGGGCCTGTGTACAAATTTAAAATCTATGGACCGGAAAATTTTGTTGAAGCGTCGGTACTCTGATTTTAATTGAGATCTCCCCTATAGGAAACGCCGTTGTTTCGTTCAGGATCAAGATTATGTAAATGCTTTTCCTTTGGTCTAGCATAAAAATTGTTACAATTTTTTTTTTCACGTTGCATTTCACAAATCTGAATAATTTTTCTATTTCCTCTTTTTATTTATTTTTTTCGCGTTGAAAAGTTTTAAAAGGAAGAACACTTAATTTTCAAACTATAGATTTATAATTATTTTCATGTTTTTTTTTCTTCCTGTGCAGATTGTATTGCTGTGTACATGGGGGGGGGGAACCATCGAAAACTTTAACTGCCGTTTTCTCAAACAAAAACTTGTCTTTTTTTTTTTTTTTTAATTATTTCCGAACTTCCTAAGCTGTTAAATAATAACTAAATAATAATAAAAAAAATTTACAATTTTATTTATTGGAAGGTTCGTTCCTGAAATTAGTTACAAAATCTGAATGTTATAAGCATTCTATCTAAAAACTTTTCCAACAGTGGAAAACTGCGACACAGTCATAAGATTTTTATATATAGCAAGAAATATTTTGCAGATAATATTTGTCTATAATTAAAAGCTGAAATTCATATACTCATTCACTATTCATTTCGACGAATTTATAGTGACTAAGACGAGTATATTTCATTGACGCGCATATGGGTGAAATTAAAAATTACAAATTTGGAAATTTTAAAATCGATTACTTACTGAGAAACTAATTTGAAATATTTTTCTTTAGTTTCATTCATTTAAATGAACAAAACTCTTGTTCTTTAGAACCTAGCAATCCAATTTCAATATTGAAAGTGTTTTCAAAACTATTTTAAAGTAATATAGTAATTATAGAAAAAAAAAAACGGTTCTTACGTTTTATCGCAGCCAGGTTGGCGCGATTTGTATGTTATGTTTTTTGTATGTATGCGATTTGCACTGATGTTTTTTTAAGTTCAAGTGCCACTGCCCGGTATGCATTTGCCCGGTATACCCTACACTGATGTTTTTTTAAGGTCAAGTGCCACTGCCCGGTATACCCTACACTGATGTTTTTTTAAGGTCAAGTGCCACTGCCCGGTATACCCTACACTGATGTTTTTTTAAGGTCAAGTGCCACTGGACGGTATACATTTATTCAAGATGTGTAAAGAAAAATAATATAAATCACTTAGGGTTGCCGTAAGTAGGGTCGCCAAATTTGGCGATTTATGCGAATTTTGGCCTGATTGCGTTAATACGTAAGTACCAAAAAAACTTTAGTTTTTAGATAGTTTTTTATTCCTCTTAGTATTGTTGTTATTTTGATTGATTTATCTACTTGAATACTTTGGCACGTTATATTTGCCAACAATTAAAAACTGGATTTTTCAAAGATGCTGACCATATTTCATACACATTAAATAGCGTTTTCCCAAATCAGCACTTTCAATTTCCTTATTCATTAAGTATGAATTAATAATCTAGAACATTTTTGTTCTATTTTATTTGTTGAAATGTGTTCTAAAGAACCAAGTTTCAAAGTTGTAAAAATTTTTAAAGCTAATATTATAACTAAAAAAAATGTTTTGCCAGCAAAATTGGAGCGAAAAAGTTTTCATGCATGGCAAAAGATTAAAAAAAAGACAATATTTTATAACCGTCGTTGAACAGCCGACCTAATCTTTCAGGGTGACGACTACTTTCGTTCAACTCTGTAGTCTTGTAATTTTAAACCCAGTCTAGAAGACAAGGGAACTCCAGGATCAATTACGGGAAGAAGTTTACCTTCGTGAGGACTTTTTAATGGAACTAATCCACATTTGCATTACAGAGAGAGGAAAACCTCCTACGATTAGCAAGGAGGATCTAACCTATGATCCGTTTATCACTGAAGATATTTTACGTCAGCACTGTGGTCGTGCAAGCCGGATGCGGAATTCGTATCAACCAACCAAAGCTGGGATTCGAACCCGGTTCACCTCTATCCCCTGAATCATCACGGCTCAACAAAACAATATTGCTGAATTTTTACTAAGTGCTAATTTTTTAAGTAAATCACGTGGAAATTCAAGAAATGGTACCTATGCAGATTTTTAGTTTCGCTACTTTTGTATTGTTACATTTTTAAAAATTTATTTCAAAATATGTGGATAAAAGAAAATGAATATTTATGCCTTTTTCCATCAAAGTTTGATGTATTTTAATTGTAAATCCTTACAATCTCAGTTCTTTTCAAGTAAATCGGATGCAAATTAAAGAAGAAATTGAGACAGTCATTACGTCTTTCGAAACATGTGGAATAATAATGCGAAAATAAATATACATGTTTTTATATGCTTGCCCAGCGATTGTTGTATATTTTTCTGTTTATCTTAACTATCTCGGTACTTGTAAATTATTTTCTGATTCAAACTATGACTTGCTTTAAAATGAAATAAAAAAAAAATTTTTTAAACATTTGAAAGTTTAGATTACATTAAAAAAATCACTCTTACCACTTTCTAATTGAAATACAAAAGCTTTATTTAAATATAAATCTTAGCAATTTATTGTATGTTAAATGATCAGGATCTGAACTCATTATCCGTTAAATAAAAGGTGCCCGTTAGAAGAAAAAAATGATCCTCACTGTTCTATTAAACTGGTTTGAATGGAATGAAAGTTGTTTGGCCTTTAACAAAACGGTCGCCAAATTTCTGCCAACTGACCCAACAGATGACATCTAATTAGAGCTTGACCTTCCTACTGGACAATACTGCCACGCATCAATGACTTCCAGTCTAAATGACACAACTGATGCAGTGCAATTCAATGTTAATACAATATATTGCATTTGAAAAACTTTTTTTTTCTAACATCCTATATTTACATGAAGATTATTTGGCTGTTGTGTTTTATACAGAAGAATATTTTCTGTGCCTTTGACATCTAAATCTTTTAAATGTTCTTGATGATTGTGTGCATAAATTCTGTAACTATTTGATGTTGTTGATAATTTTGTGTTTGATTTCTAGATCTCTGAAATGTTCATGATAACTGTATGTTTAATTTCTAGACGTGAAAAATATTCTTGATAGTTGTGTGTTTAATTTCTAGATCTGTGAAATGTTCTTGATAACTGTATGTTTAATTTCTATTAGATATGTGAAATGTTCTTGATAATTGTGCTGTTGATATCTAAATTTGTGAAATGTTCTTGATAACTGTGTCTTTGATATCTAGGTCTGTGAAATGATTATGATAATTGTGTGTTTGATTTCTAGATAATTGAAATGTTTATAATTGTGTTTCTGATATCAGTGAAATGTTCTTTCTAATTGTATATTTGATTTCTAGTTGTGCTAAATGTCGACATGTGTGACTCAAATAGTTAATAATGTTAAATGTTCTCGATAGCTATATGCTTGATAAATTTAAAACATTAATTAAATAGTTAAGCTCTCAAATGTCTTATATCTTTATCTGTTAAATGTTCTATGAATTTGTATCATTTATATATTTAGACTTGTTGTATCTACTCGATACTTGTGTCATTGATACCTAGATCTGATTAATGTTCTCCTTATATTTGTCATTGATACCTAAATTGGATACATATGCTCAATATTTCTGATATTGATGCCTAAATCTAATAAATGTTCTCTATATTTGTGCCATTGATACCTAGATCGAATAAATGTTCTCTATATTTGTGCCATTGATACCTAGGTCGAATAATACCTAGATCGAATAAAAGTTATATTTGTGCCATTGATACCTAGATCGAATAAATGTTCTCAATATTTGTGTCATTGATACCTAGATCGAATAAATGTTCTCAATATTTGTGCCATTGATACCTAGATCGAATAAATGTTCTCAATATTTGTGTCATTGATACCTAGATCGAATGAATGTTCTCAATATTTGTGTCATTGATACCTAGATCGAATAAATGTTCTCAATATTTGTGTCATTGATACCTAGATCGAATAAATGTTCTCGATATTTGGGTCATTGATACTTAGATCTGATAAATGTTGATATTTCTGTCTTTGGTATCTAGATCTCATGTATGATTCCGTTATGTGCGCATTTTACTATAACAATTTAGGTAGGAGTGCAGATAGTGTAGTAATCACCAGCCTCCGCACCACACTTCCTAACTGCTTAAAATAGAAGAATTATGCTGTAGCAGTCGATTTAAAAAGTATGTTTTAGCGAAAGACGCACTGAAGCTAGTACACTAGTACACTTCCGTAAACTTGTACAAAAGAACCGTTTAAGATAGGTTAAGATAGATCATTCGGTAAAACATAACATGCGTAACCAGTCTTATGACCTTTAAAAAAAAAATTTTAGAAAACAGTAATAATAAAACAGTAAACAATATAAAAATAATAATAACAGTAATAAGTAAGTTCTTTATCATTTAGAAAACTCTTAACTATTAAGATAATCTTTTTTTTTTCCTTAACTCAAGCATTATTGTTATCTTTTGACAAATACCACAAACAAACAAACAAATGTGCTGTTTACACATCACAAATAAACAGATGTGTTTTCACAATCAGTAGATAACAAAAATAAAAATGCTATGTTTCTTAGGATCATAGGTTTCACTAATGAAAGGCGGTCATTTTCATTTATCAAGGGTAATTGGTTGGAAAGGTTCAAGGCCTAGTATTAATAGGCTTGATTCGCAAACATGAAATGTAATGAAAGCTTATCTAAATTTTATTATTTCTGGTATTTTGATTCAGAATAAGTTAAAATTTTTAGAAGACTGGAGCTAAAAACGATAAATACATCAAAAATGCTTAAATGAGAGCAAGAAAGATTCCTTAATCACTGCTCTTAATATGCATACTTAGAATCCTTGAAGTGAAGTAAGAAATGTAAACACAGTTAATATTTAAACAAGGAAGAACCAAAAAGAGTATTGAATAATTAGGATGAAAGACATCCAAACCAAAATGATTGCCTATTAAGACATGATGTCTCTTATTCTTTCAACTTTTCTCTGTTTTTTTTTTTTTTTTTTTTTTTCTTCCGGCAATCAAAATGATTTTTATGTTTTCAGTGCCGTTTCCTCATCAGTAATTCGTAAGATTCCGACGACAATTTTTTTTTTTTTTTTTTTTTACTTAAATATTAATTTATGACTCTAATTGTGATTAGGACCATATTTTGAAGGTCAAAATTTCGAATTCGTCAAATTCAGTGAAATTACGTTTCTGTGTCCTATTTCGTTAATTAAAATGTTGTCCGCATTTATTAATTTTGTAAATTTAAGTTAGGCTCTCGAGCCATTAAGATTGAGTCCTAGTACGTGAAAATACGAGTATCAGGGACTAAAAAAATTTCAAAGTTCCTTTTTTTATTTATTTACTTATTTATTTTAATTTATTTATTTACTTATTTTTATTTATTTATTTTTATATTCTGCTCACAGTGTGTTGCCATCGTGCATACATAATTTGCAAAACTTGTTGATTTAACTCATAATTAAATGTTTCATTATAAAAATATAACTTACCATCGAATATTTAAATTAAAGCAACGTTTTAGTTCTTCAGATATATTACGATTATTGATCATCATTATAAAGTATAATTTCAGAAATAAATTTTTAAAAAAAATTTTTTTACGTTAATCCCGTTTTAGATAGTCAAAACTTCAAACTCAAATTCGTGGCAAGAAGTTGTACATTGATGAAATATTCACTAAGTTAAATAAGTTAATCTACAGAAATAAAATTCGTAATTGTTTATGCGATTTGGATGAAAGACAAGTTAAAGACATTAATATTCAACATCAAACTGCTCCAATGTTACAAAATAAATAAATGAAAGTTTCCTATAATTGAAAGAATGAAAAAAAAAGTACGGGAGTAGAAAATTGAAAGCTTTATGAAATCCGAATTCATTAAAATTATGCAACTCTGAATTATGTTCTCAATTCTTTTTTTTTTTTAGATAAAAACAAAATTAAATATTCACGATAATTTTCAAGCGATTTAGTTATGTAAAATCATGATTAAAGCAACAAAAAAAAAAAAAAAAAAAAATTTGCATGGGTGAGGTAACACATGACATATGATAAGGCAGTTCCCTTATTTATTATTATGGAATAACATATTGTTTTCTTTCTTTATTAGGTTTGCCGATAGAGGGCAGTGCTGAAGTTGTCACCTGAGCTATTCAGAGAAACGTGAGCAGCAGCTGAAATTACTGAGGCGATAAACATTGCAAATTTTTGCAATCACAAAACAATTGACTTTTGAGTTGTCGTTTATAATGAAATTTGAAATTGATGATCGTAACAAAAAATTTCTTCGTCATGTTTATGATGGAAAAAGAAAAAGTTTTTCTTCTGTGAGATGCATCAATTTATTTTCAATCGATTGTTTACTTATGTTATGACAATTAAATTATTTAACCTTTGTTTCTACTAAAACAAATTTTTACTTGTACTTAATTTCTTCTTATTCTTTTTTAAGAATCATATCAATTACAGTCTGATTTTTCCTAAGTAAAATTTTTTTATTGCATTGGAAGGAAAATAAAATTGCATAAATTAAAATATTTATATTTTTTTAGCAATTTTCAGTTTTTTTTTTTTTTTTTTTTTTTTAAGCAATTTAAAATAGTCAGTAAAAAGATGTATGATGTTACACTAAATATTAAAAAAATTTCTCTTCGGCGATACTGGAATAAGCTGATTCGATAACTTCTTCTATTATAGTTCAATTGAATTAATAAAGAAATTTAATTTAAATATTTGCATTAAAAATTCAATTTATGAAATCTTTATGTAATTGATAATCTGCAGTTGAAAAAACAACGAAAGTGTTTCATAACTTGACAACTATTTTCTTTCCCTTGATAATACTAGCTTATTTTATTTTATAACCGTCGTTGAACAGCCGACCCAATTTTTGGGTTTACGACTACTAGTGTTCAACTACGTAGCCTTGTAATTTTGACCCAATCCAGAAGACAAGGGATATCCTGGATCAAGTATTGGGAGAAATTTACCTTCGTGGATGACTTTTTTATGGAATTAACCCGAATGTGCGTTGCACAGAGAGGAAAACCACCAAAACCTTACACAGTTACCCTGAGGGCAAGGGAACTCTAACCCATGCTCCATCTACCATGTAGGATATTTCAGCAATGTGGTCGATGTAAACCGGATACGGAATTCGTATCGACCAGTCATCGCTGGGATTCGAACCCGGACCTCATTGGAAGGCGAACGCTCTATCCCCTAAACCACCTCGGCTCTGCTAATACTATCAACACTATAATACAATTTCAGATAACTGATAAAAAACTGATTTTGCAAAAATAAAAAAATATTATGAAATGAAGCTTGTAATGCAAAAATGCCGATTAAATAAAAATCTAAATTTTGAATTTTTTGTCGCATACGTTGATTTTTCTACTGTGCGACAGTATACTTCCCGTTGCGAACAAGCTTTTCTATTTTAAATTATGAATGAAACACATTTATTAATTCAATACAAAATAAAAATAATCCCGCTATGGACTGATCGTTATGACAAAGTTTCCAGTAGAACGCCGAAGTCAAGTCTGTAAGCGGGTGAGTGACCACTTTGATCTGTCAATATAG
The DNA here is from genome assembly GCA_949128135.1 of Parasteatoda lunata. Lineage (NCBI taxonomy): Eukaryota > Metazoa > Arthropoda > Arachnida > Araneae > Theridiidae > Parasteatoda > Parasteatoda lunata. The sequence continues at coordinate 100,427,269 of OX421975.1, forward strand.
GAACCGAGAGTGGACGGTAACTTCTACCGTAAAGTGCTGGACTTCGTGCAGAGGTCGTCGGGCTACCAAAACAGAGGAGCCATCCCCTCTTCGAAAGATCAAAATTGTGATAGGATGTCTTCGAATCACCCTCAGGGATGTTTATTATACTGTCGCCAATAGCTCCTTGAGATCGAGCGCTCGCCTCCCAAAGAGGAAATCCGGGCTCAAATCTCATCGATGGCTGTTCGACTCGAATTCCGCACCCGGCTTGCACCAACCTCAGTCATGACGTAAAATATCCTCAGTAGTAGATGGATCATGGCTTAGAGTCCCCTTGCCGTTATACTAACCATGGGAGGTTTTCGTGGTTCACCTCTCCGTGTAAGCAAATGCGAGTTAGTTTCATCAAAAAGTCATCCATGTAGTCAAATTTCTCCTAATACTTGATTCAAGAGTGCGCTTGTCTTCTGGATTAGTTAAAATTTATGCAGCTACAGAGTTGAATATCGGTAGCCGTAAACTCAAAATTGAGTCGGCTGTTCAACGACAGTTATAAATTAAAATAAAATTGCTTATTATGCAGCTCTAGTGTGACGTAAATAAAGTACTTACCTGCCTATAAAATAAAAATACGATTCAAACTCAGGAGAAATTATTGACTGAGAAACACTTTCGGGTCTCTAAAGTCACTGATCTCAGAAATGAGTTTATGTAGTAAAATAAAATCATAGGGACAGACAAAAGATATAAAGAAAATGCAAGTATAATTCGATATTTGAAGGGTGGCGAGCAGGAGTGTCTGGTTTAAAGCAAATTAAATCAGTCATAAAATCTAAAAGATGTAGCTATGAAAAAAGATTAATGGTGTATAGAATTACTACGATTAAATATCTTCAACATTAAGTAGAGAAAAAATAAAGAAATTTATGAGAATTTTAAAATTATTTAAGCTGTTTGGGTTTTTGAACTTCAGCAGGGAGTAAATAAAAGCATTTAGGCGAAAAATAACAGAAAACTTTTAAGAAAAATACTAGGCTGGGGGTATGAAATAAATTTAGTTAGGTCTTCGAATGCTAGTCGTGTCTTCATTGTTAAGAAGTAGATCGGTTTTTGAAAAGATGTAGACACACACATAGTTCGTAATATATATATATATATATATATATATATATATATATATATATATATATATATGTAATACAAAATTTATAATACTTTTGTATTAATAAAAGAATTAAAACTCTTTCGTTTTCATAAAATGTCTTTGTTAAAGAATAAGCGTAGAGATATTCTATTTTGGGAATTCAAGGCTGTAAACACACCATGAATTATAATTAGATTTATATTTCAAAGGAGGAGTTATTTTTAGAATATTTCCCTCTTTCACTTCCATATTAGGAAGCATAAAATGATTTTCCTTAAGGTGTAAGAATACAAGGAATGTAACGACTGGACTTTTCACCCCTTTGGATTAATAGTATATAATGCAGGACAATTGTTTTAGTGCGGCTTTTTGCTGTACGATGTTGTCAACCTAAGGTTCGCCACTACTGTCTGGATGTTGGTCCACCCCCCTCCAGCTGGGAGAGTGGGTGAGACTTCTGTTGTCACCAATTTTCATCTAAATAAAGCTTGATTAGAATTTAATGAATTATTATATTAAATTGAACTAAAGTCATATAAAAATATCAGTGATGTAACACGGATATTACATATATATATATATATATATATATATATATATATATATATATATATATATATATATATATATATATATATATATATATATAGTGATTTCTTAAAAAATTTAATAAATTTGTCTTAAATATCGCGTAGTTCATTTATGTTAGTCATATAATCTCCATCCCAAATTGTCTTTTAATGTCATTTACACGGGTTTTCTATTATAAGTCTAAATCCATGTATAAGGTAAGCAAAAATTAAACGAAACTACCTGAATAACTTTTGATCTAATTATGAGTTTATTTGTAGTAACAAACACAGAATTTATAAATTCTATTATTTCTAAACACAAAAGTTACAATTTATGGCTAATTCGTTTCAGTTAGTAAAATCCACCTTCCCACTTAAAAATGGTCCTAAAAAATAAATTTATTTTAGGTAATATATATAAGCTGAACGAATATTTTAACTTAACATGACCAGAAAAAAGAAATGGCCTTAAAGGTATAATTTGATTTTGTTATATAGTCTAAATAATATTTTATAGACAAAAACTAAACTTTAAAGCTATTCTTTTAGAATTGTAATTAGAATCAACAACGATACTTGTATGAGAACGCTGTGCAAATTTAAAAAAATAATTTTTATAATTGTTACTGTGAATGACCGAAATTAGTGGTTGTTGACTTTCACCGGTGAATATTGACAATCGCATTGTCGCTTTGGTAAATGTCCAAATCTATACTAGGTAGGTCTAATTAATTGCCACTGCCCGGCATTCATTTGCCCGGTATGCCATGCATCAATGTTTTAAGTTTCAGTGCCACTGCCCTGTATACATTTGCCCGATATGCCCTACATAAATGTTTTTTTAAGTTTACGTGCCCTTGCCCGGTATGCCCTAAATCATTGTTTGTTTGTTTTTTTAATGTCAATTGCCCAGAATGCATTTAACTAGTACTCTAAAAACTGGTGTTTATCCTACTCTATCCTCAGCAGATATTAAAATATCTAACTAATATGAACGAATAAATTAATATCAAATCGGATAAAACAAATTTTTCGGACATTCACCAACGCGACTATGTGATTGTTGACATTTATCGGTGAAAGTCGACATTCTCTTGATTTCTGTCATCCACGATAACATCATTATAAAAACTCTTGTTGCTAAGGTATCCATTCTTTTCCACTTACCGTAACCTAAGATTTTATACATCTTACGCATAGACACACTTTTATAATTTAAAGGGGGAATTCGTAACCTGTCTAGACTAAGATATATTTATCGATTACTTCTGCAACGCGATATGGTAACATATACGAAAGGATGAAACTACTATACTTATCACAAATAAAATTATCAAAAATAACTTTATCTTCTGAAAACATTGTTGATTGGGAATCCGGTTAAAGTGTCCTGAATTTACTGGCTGTTATGTTGTTTATAGACTACTTAGTATTCACATTTAGGTATTTTTAAATAGTTCACGGAGCTGAATTAAAAAGATATCAGCTTAAATAACTTATATTTTAATGATCATCTGATCTAAGCATTTTACAAACAAGTGCAAATCTTAATGATTCTAAAAGGTGACCTCAATTATACTATTTAATCAGCGCTAACTATTAATTAAGTTACAGAATTAGAGACAAAAACATATTTTCTCTGAGTGAGCATAACTTTTAATCCACGAACTTAGATTTTTGACCATTAAAATATGAGGTAGCTGTTATCTGGAAAATATCGCTGTTACTTTTACTTTCTTCGTATTTAGCCCATATCTTGGGAAGTTTAAAGCAAGACGAAAAATTCTTGGGCGCAATTACAAAATTCATTTTTCCAAATATAATTAATTATAAGTAAAAAATAAATTTTATTATTTTTTATTTAATTTTTATTTAATAAGAGCCGAAAAATATTGCATTTTCCAGCTATAAAAATTTTTACAGCATTTTAACAAAGTAATTTTAAATAAAATAAAAAATTTAAAAGAAAGTGGCTGGGAAGTTTCTGAGTTATAAAATTTCAAAAAAGCCATATTTTCAAAATTCTATTTCTTAATAATTATTCGAGAAATTTCGTTCCAATTTTGTCATTTTCGATTGTATAGTTTTAAATGGCGTTGAAGCTAATTGTATGCCTTAAAAATCAAAAATGTTTCGATTACTTCTAAATAAAATAATAAATAATCATAAAGACTATTTCTTGCTTGGAATAGAAAATGGAATACGTGGAATCTTAAGAAAAACTTAATCGTTTTATAGGTTATTTTTTTCGAGTCACTATTAATTTTTTAAACATTTGGATAGAAATATTCATACAGATACATGTGCAAAAATAAGTATGGAATCTATTGAATGGTTTCTATGGTAACATCTTCTATAAATTATTGGAATATACAAATCAAGGCTATTTTAATATTAGCAGTTATCCTTCCAGAAAGATTGCTAATTGGGAATCCGGTAAAGTTTTCAGATAAAAAAAATTATTCCAGATAATTTACTGGCTATTATTTTGTAGTAATTGTTCATAGACTACATATTTGGGTATTCATCATGGATATTTACGAAAATTTCAGTGTGCCAAATAAAAAAGATATCAACCTAAATTATTTTTGTTCTAATAATCAGATATACTAACTAAGTGCCAATCTTAATCCTAATCAGGGTCGGAGCCTCTTAACTGTTTTGATTTGAATGTTTACGTTTGCCTCATAAGGTGATCTCCGAAGCAAGGAAATAGGTTCAATCGATTTTATTGCGTAAGAAAAGCTGTGGTGGCGTTTGCCTTCCAATTATATGAACCGGGTTCGAATCCCAGCAATGACTGGTCGATACGAATTCCACACCAAACACAGTGCTGACGTAAAAATATCCTCAATGGTAGACGGATTGTTGGTTAGAGTCCCCTTGCCGTCAGGCTAACCTTGGGAGGTTTCCGTGGTTTTCCTACCCATGTAACGCAAATGCTGGTTAGTTCCATCGTAGTCCTAAACCTAAAAAAATTTTATCAGCTGTTCAACGACGGTTATAAAATAAAATAAAATATTAAGTAACAGGCTCTGCTTTGTGTATGCTTGAGAAAGGGGATATCTCTTCGTACGCTTCAGAACCACTTTTTTCTTTATATTCAGAGCAAAGATGAGACCGTTATGAGGAAAATATTTACATTTTGGTTTCGATCATGGTTAACAGTTCTGGCACGGTTAACTTAAGCTACACCATAGAATGAAAATTTAACTAGAACTCCTCTTTGTCATTTGCGGCAAGGTATAACATAAACTTTGTTTTAATTAATTGTAAACATACAATTTTTGATTAAATTACATTAAAGCAGTGCTTTCAAGCCTTTTCACATGGAATGGAATTTCCAAGGATAATTCTAATGCTTTTCTTTTCTGACTTTTTGAATAAAATATATTTGAATAGGTTTTTGGAAAAAATCAGTCGTTAATTCCGTGTTATTATCGTAATAACAGGGTTTTATCTTGGTTTTATAACTTTAAAATAAACATTTATTAAAAACTTCTTCCTTAAAACTCATAACTCGTTAAAGAGACTCTTCAAATGTTATGTAAGAGCTTAAAATCTCTGATCTGCTTCTGAGGTGTGAGGAAGAGAGGGCCATTGCTTACGTGAGGGACAATGCTTACGTAAGTAAAATTCTTTAATAATAGTTCTTTTGCCAGTGATCGCTTTAGTACGATCACTGGTTACTGGTCAAATGCTTTTTTTTTCTTTCTTTTTTCTTGTTTGACTCCCGATAAACGCCACGACATTTCAAATCATAGGTTGCAAAGACTGTCTCAATAGATGTTTGTCGTCGGATTGGTTTTCAAATCCTGCCTATGTAAGTGTTTCAAGACGTCACCTTCCTTCTTCAGTATTCATATTTATATTGAAATCACGGTCAAGAGAGTAATTATAAGTTAATAATCAAAAGAATATAAAAAATACTTTAAATTATTATTATGTAAATACATTAAGAATGACTGCTGGTGAAAATAAAAAGTAAAAGAATTGTAAAAAAAATTACCAAACAGCAGCGGTCGTCATAGCAACGTATGCAATGACGACGCATGTACCCTCTTTACTATTACTCTTGAACACAGTAAAGAAACGTGATGACGTTCAAATAAGGTGCGCGCACAATCAAACCCAAAACAACACCCACTATTGCCAATGGGTAAGAAAAAAATCAACAAAAGAATTAACTAAAAATTTGAAAAAAATTGCGCTAGGAAAATCTGAAGTAAAATTTTAATTTGGTTTAAAAAAAAGTTAAGAAAAAAATATCTTAAAAAATATACAAAGGTTCAGAATTTTAACTGAAGCAGACTGAGCGCAAGATAGTTTTTTAAGAATATTTTGCTAAAATTTTTTTTTAAATGAATTAATACATGCTTTTATTTGAATTTATTTTTGAAGCTTGATTACTATAAAGGTCAAAGTCAAAGCAAAAAACAAGAGGAGGGAGCTGAGAATTTTAACACGTAAGTAGGGAATGAAGTTTGCAATTAGCTTTTTTTTTTTTTTTTCTTTTACTGACTAACATACGCAGAGGGGGTCCAACATTGTCTAAAACTTTGGACTTACTTAGCATTGAAAATGTCCCATTAAACTACTTATATTTTGTAATTTTAGGTCATTTTTTTAATTAATATTATTTTATTTATTTCATTAATTTCAATAAGTTGAGCATTATTGAATCGAACTAGTGCAAAAAAATTTCACGTCTTGAAAACTCCCGCCTCTTTTTTTCCGGATTCTGACCTTGAAAGAGATAATGAGTTTTTTACATTGTCTACAGAAGCAGTATTTTCTGGAAATGCTTTTCATCAGTTACAAACCTTGACGCAACCACGTGATCTAAACATCACTTCATGAAAAAGATACGAAAATGTGACTATAAATAGCCATTCAAAAAACGTCATCCTCAGCGGGGAAGTACTGCGAAATCTACTACAGTGATTTCCAGATGACGCAAACGATCCCCGCCTACCTTTTCGCACATGTTTACAACGTCATAATCGTTACGTCGCTCGCGCGAGCTGATTAGCTTGTAAGATGACAGCTACACGTGACGTCAGAAAAGTAACACAGTGATTTTTTTTTTTTTCTCCCAAGATTCCTGCTGTCTCCCGTAGAAAAAGTTTACATTCGTAAAGTAAATGGAGAATAAGATTGAATAGTTTATTTAGATGGGATATTGGGAAAAACAGGTTATTGGTTGTTTTTTTTGTGGAGATTTTGGAAGACGTACCATTTCGATCTTAATTTATTGCTTTTATTTTTCACTGGTAATCTTTTAAAAAATGAAATGGATGTAATAGAATGATTCTCTCCAGATAGTAAAGAAATGTGGAAAATCTTATTTAAAAGAGTTGATAGATCGCTTATGAAAGAAAACATGATGAGGTCAATCTCAAAATAAACAAAAATATCTGGCTCTTGATATTTATTGCAAAAATTTAAAGTTTAAAAAACAAATAAATATGAAGCATAAACTTTAACAAAGCCTTTTTCTAACAAAACTCTACAAATGATAGAAATAAGACGAAAAATGAAAATGATTTTAATTTTTTTTAAAATTAATTTTGACAAATAAACTACTGATGGTGAATATTAACTATACTCGGCAGCGATTTCGAAAAGTGTGAAATACAAAACAATCACATAATAAAAATATGAGACATAAGATGATAGATTATATATTATATATTTGAGACATAAGATGTTATATTATATATTATATATTTGAGACATAAGATGTTAGAATATTTAAGATTATCTATTTTTCTTTTTCTTTTTTTCTGGTAAAAGTATAACAATGAAATAATGCAAACAGCATTTCTTAGAACATAGTTACGTGTTATAAATTTGCATGATTTTAGATTTTGAATTAAGAACTTCGTTTTTGCGTAATTCCTTTACATTCCTTTGTTCTAGTAGCAGGGGAATTTGTAATACAGTGAAACCTGCCAAGTTGACCACCCTTATAAGTTGGGCACCTGCATAAGTTGACCTCAATTATCAAGAACGGAATTTTTGCTATATAATATAAAGAAGCAAAACCATTGTAACTTGACCGCCTGTTTATCTTGTATGTTGACCCCTGAAATAAGTCAATTTTGTCTAGGAATATTATGAAATTCTATTCTAAAACCCTCATAAGTTGACCAGAAAAAAAAAATTCAGAAAATGTTCTGTCATTTTGCAATGTATGTTAAAATTTCACTTGTTTGGTGAAATAGTGTAAAAAAGCTAATCTAAACCCTTTTGTGAGTTGACCATCTGTTGAAAAGTTGCTATTCCAGTTGTAATAGTGAGCAGATAAGTATGTAAGTGTAGTAATAACAGAATAAATTTTAAAGTGTTTAAATAATTTTGTTTTGTTTAAAGTTTTCAAATTACACGTCTTCGTGTTCTGATATTTTAAGAAATTATTTTTATTAAACACTTCACATGCATAACTAACGAAATAATTTTTTTAAAGAGTTAGTTAAAAATTAGAATTATGTATATGTAACAAATTGAAGTTCATTCAGGTTTAAACACATTTCTTAAGATATTCATTTGGTTATTTGCTAAATAAAATCTTTAAGTCAAGTAAAAAAAAAATTTAAATATGTAGCAACATGATATAGAAAATGAAAAAGTAAACAATGACCCGCCACCTCTATAAGTTGACCACTTATCTAAGTTGACCACTAAAACAATGCACCACAAGTGGACAACTTACACAAGTTTTACTGTATTAATTTCCGTTTAATATACCTCTCCGAAAGCCTTACTCATTTCAAGCATCCTTTTTTTCTTGAGTTGGACTGCAGCAATTTAATATTTTAATGCTTAAAATGTTTGTCGTACCTATGGTGTAGTGGTTATCACATCCGCCTAACACGCGGAAGGTCCCAGGTTCGATACCTGGTAGGTACATTCCTTTTTTCAAGTAGCAGGGGAATTTGTAATATTAATTTCCATTTAATATCCTCTGCGAAAGACTTACTCTTTTCGAGCATCCTTTTTTTCTTGAGTTGGACTGCAGCAATTTAATATTTTAATGCTTAAAAATTTGTCGTACCTATGGTGTAGTGGTTATCACATCCGCCTAACACGCGGAAGGTCCCAGGTTCGATACCTGGTAGGTACATTCCTTTTTTCAAGTAGCAGGGGGATTTGTAATATTAATTTCCATTTGATATCCTCTGCGAAAGACTTACTCTTTTCGAGCATCCTTTTTTTCTTGAGTTGGACTGCAGCAATTTAATATTTTAATGCTTAAAAATTTGTCGTACCTATGGTGTAGTGGTTATCACATCCGCCTAACACGCGGAAGGTCCAAGGTTCGATACCTGGTAGGTACATTCCTTTTTTCAAGTAGCAGGGGAATTTGTAATATTAATTTCCATTTAATATCCTCTGCGAAAGACTTACTCTTTTCGAGCATCCTTTTTTTCTTGAGTTGGACTGCAGCAATTTAATATTTTAATGCTTAAAATGTTTGTCGTACCTATGGTGTAGTGGTTATCACATCCGCCTAACACGCGGAAGGTCCCAGGTTCGAAACCTGGTAGGTACATTCCTTTTTTCAAGTAGCAGGGGAATTTGTAATATTAATTTCCATTTAATATCCTCTGCGAAAGCCTTACTCTTTTCGAGCATCCTTTTTTTCTTGAGTTGGACTGCAGCAATTTAATATTTTAATGCTTAAGATGTTTGTCGTACCTATGGTGTAGTGGTTATCACATCCGCCTAACACGCGGAAGGTCCCAGGTTGGGAAACCTGGTAGGTACATTCCTTTTTTCAAGTAGCAGGGGAATTTGTAATATTAATTTCCATTTAATATCCTATGCGAAAGCCTTACTCTTTTCGAGCATCCTTTTTTTCTTGAGTTGGACTGCAGCAATTTAATATTTTAATGCTTAAAATGTTTGTCGTACCTATGGTGTAGTGGTTATCACATCCGCCTAACACGCGGAAGGTCCCAGGTTCGATACCTGGTAGGTACATTCCTTTTTTCTAGTAGCAGGGGAATTTGTAATATTAATTTCCATTTAATATCCTCTGCGAAAGCCTTACTCTTTTCGAGCATCCTTTTTTTCTTGAGTTGGACTGCAGCAATTTAATATTTTAATGCTTAAAATGTTTGTCGTACCTATGGTGTAGTGGTTATCACATCCGCCTAATACGCGGAAGGTCCCAGGTTCGATACCAGGTAGGTACATTCCTTTTTTCAAGTAGCAGGGGAATTTGTAATATTAATTTCCATTTAATATCCTATGCGAAAGCCTTACTCTTTTCGAGCATCCTTTTTTTCTTGAGTTGGACTGCAGCAATTTAATATTTTAATGCTTAAAATGTTTGTCGTACCTATGGTGTAGTGGTTATCACATCCGCCTAACACGCGGAAGGTCCCAGGTTCGATACCTGGTAGGTACATTCCTTTTTTCAAGTAGCAGGGGAATTTGTAATATTAATTTCCATTTAATATCCTCTGCGAAAGACTTACTCTTTTCGAGCATCCTTTTTTTCTTGAGTTGGACTGCAGCAATTTAATATTTTAATGCTTAAAATGTTTGTCGTACCTATGGTGTAGTGGTTATCACATCCGCCTAATACGCGGAAGGTCCCAGGTTCGATTCCAGGTAGGTACATTCCTTTTTTCAAGTAGCAGGGGAATTTGTAATATTAATTTCCATTTAATATCCTATGCGAAAGCCTTACTCTTTTCGAGCATCCTTTTTTTCTTGAGTTGGACTGCAGCAATTTAATATTTTAATGCTTAAAATGTTTGTCGTACCTATGGTGTAGTGGTTATCACATCCGCCTAACACGCGGAAGGTCACAGGTTCGATACCTGGTAGGTACATTCCTTTTTTCAAGTAGCAGGGGAATTTGTAATATTGTGGCGCCAGACATTGCGCGTAGTCGCCAAAGGATGATGGAAATAAGATCGGCAACCTTGTACCTTTCAGTATATAAGAAGCTTCGAACTTCGCTCTGTGCACACACTCTCAGTTTTCTGTTTGTTATCTCGTTATGTTTTAGTTGTTAATAAATGTTTAATTGATGTTATAGTTGTTATCAACTTAATATGAGAGGGTTCCTCCCCCTCATTTGGTGACCCTTGTCTTTATTTTTATTTTGAATACGCTATCATCCGTTGTTTTACATTTTGGAATACCTACTTGAATTTGGTAATGTACAATTTCCTCTCTTATTCAGTCAACTGCTTTGTTTGCAATAATTTAAACTTAATGCATAGTAATATCTTTTGTATTGTATTATATTAATTAGACTGAAATTTTTAAACATTATTGTAAGAGACTTTAATTAGTAGTTATTGAATTTGAATGTACGAACTTTAAATGCTGTTGTATTTAATTCTTAGTATAATATTTATAGTTCTGATACGTTCTTAGTTATGTAAATACTTAATTTTTACTGTGAATATTCCAGATATCCTCTAGTTATTCAATTGCTTTAATGTATGTATATATAACTAGTTTAGTTTGAAAATTTTCATAAGTGAATCTTTAACGTGTTGCTTAGTTTTGTGTTACAATGACTGATAAAGATAAAACGGGTACTGAAACTGAAATTCATAAAATTGGCCTTCGCTTACCTGGATTTTGGATTGATAATCCAAGTCTATATTTTACGCAGATTGAGGCTAATTTTAAATTATCAGGGATTACGTCTGAATCTACTATGTATTGCTGTTTAATCTCTGTTCTTGATCAGCATATTATGCAAGTAATTGCAGACTTGGTTAGAAACCCAAATTTGGAAAAGCCTTACACTGCCGTTAAGGATAGACTTATTGCAGAATTTTCCTTGTCCGAGAGTAAAAGAATTCAAACTTTACTCCAGAACCTTGCATTGGGGGATTCTAAGCCGTCTGCCTTGTTGCGACATATGCGAGAATTGGCAGGATCTAATTTTTCAAATCAGGTTATTAAATCTATTTGGCTATCTCATTTACCCTCATCTATTCAGTCTATTTTAAGTGTTAGTACGGAAGGTTTAGACACTTTATCAACTTTGGCCGATAAGGTTTCTGAAGTAACTAGTTTTTCTGCAACTTCAAGTTGTAATGAAGTTGCAAATAGAGATTCACTTATGGGAAAAATAGCTCAAATGTCTACGGATTTGGCAGAGTTGAAGAACGAAATTAAGACTATGCGTAGATATCGAAGTCTATTCCGTAGTCGTTTGCGTTCCAATTCAAATGTTTAGAAGGATTTAAAGTCTCGCACTTCTAAAGGTGAAGCAGAGAGCCAAACTGGCATAACGAAACTTTGTATGTATCATAGGAAGTATGCAGAAAAAGCACACAAATGTATTGAGCCTTGCAATTTTAATTTAAACTGATGAGCTCTACTATTAGTGCGGGGGTTAATAGTAGTGAGAATTTAAAATTTAGCCACCGACTTTTTGTTACTGATCGCAAAACTAGGTTACTGTTCTTGGTCGATAGCGGATCTGATGTAAGTTTATTGCCTATAACATTTAAAGGTTGCAGGCCAACATCAAATTATGTGTTGCATGCTGCTAACGGCACTGCTATTAAAACATTTGGTGTTAAACTTATGTCGCTCGATTTTGGTTTACATCGAAAATTTGATTTTACATTTATAATTGCGAATGTTTCAAAACCAATTTTGGGCGCAGATTTCTTGAGACATTTTGAGTTATTAATAGATCTTGAAAATAGCAAACTAATTGATACGAAAACTTCTTTAACTCATCAAGGCAAAATCTTTCCTTCCTCAATCCAAAGTGTTAAAACAGTTTTTGGCAATACTAAATATCACGACTTAATTCAAGAATTTTCGGAAATTACCCGAGTTAGACCTAATTATCTTAAAATTAAGCACGATACAGTGCATTATATTAACACGATTGGTCCTCCGGTTGCTTCAAAAGTTCGCAGATTGAATTCTGTTAAACTTCAAGCTGCCAAATCCGAATTTGATTTCATGCTGCAACACGGTATTTGTAGGCTATCCAAAAGTCCTTGGGCCAGCACCCTACACATGGTTCCAAAAAGTAACTCTGATTGGCGACCTACCGGCGATTACAGAGCTTTAAACGCCTGTACTCGACCTGATAAATATCCTTTACCAAATTTGCAGGATTTTTCTCAAAATTTATTTGGCAAGAAAGTATTTAGTATTATTGATTTTGTTAAAGCATACAATCAAATCCCTGTAGCAGAACAAGATATTGAGAAAACTGCAGTAATAACACCCTTTGGGTTATTTGAATTTTTGTATCTGCCTTACGGGTTGTGTAATGCACCTCAAACCTTCCAACGTTTTATTAATGAAGTTTTATATGGTTTAGATTTTGTATTTGCTTATATTGATGACATTCTCGTGGCAAGTGCAAACGAGACAGAACATTTGTATCACTTACGTTTAATATTTGAACGTTTAAAACAGTATGGTTTAACAATTAATGCTTCTAAGTGTATTTTTGGATCTTTTGAAGTACCCTTCCTTAGACATTCAGTGAATGAGCATGGTGTTAAACCCTTACCACATAAAGTTGATGCAATTGTTAATTATTCTAAACCCAAAACTATAAAAGATTTACGCAGGTTTCTTGGGTGTTTAAATTTCTATAGGAGATTTATTCCCAAAGCGGCAGAATTGCATGCCCCGTTAAACTCTTTACTTGGGGGTAGTAAAAAAGGCGATAGTAAAATTGTTAACTGGACTGCAGAGTTAGAAAATTCTTTCGCAAAATGCAAAGAAAGTATCGTAAACATTACTCAGCTATCGCACCCGGCACCTGATTGCCAGTTAGTGCTGTTTACGGACGCTAGTGACATTGCAGTAGCTGGCGCTTTACATGAAAAAACTGCGTCTGGTTATATACCTTTATCCTTTTTCTCCAAAAAGTTAAATAATGCTCAAGTTAAATATTCTGTATATGACAAAGAACTTTTGGCGATTTATTTGTCAATAATTCATTTTCGGTATATGTTGGAAGGAAGGGTATTTCATGTTATAACTGATCATAAACCTTTGACACACGCCTTTGCCCAAAGTTTTGAAAAGTGTTCTCCAAGACGTTTACGTCAATTAGAATTTATATCACAGTTTACTTGTGACTTACGATATTTAGCAGGGGCAGAAAACTTAGTGGCAGACGCTTTGTCAAGGGTAGAAGAAATTGCTTTTCCTGACAAAATTGATTATGTGCAAGTTGCAGCTGAGCAGTTGACTGATGAGGAATTGCAGGTATATTTAAAAAATCCAGATGTTACTAATCTTAAATTTAAATTAATTGTTTTGCCTAATTCTGATGTAAATTTGTATTTTGATGTCTCCCAACCTAGTGCTCGTTTGTATGTACCCATGAAATTTCGAAAAATGATTTTCGATTCTGTACATAATCTTGCACACACCAGTGCTCGATCTACTGTAAGACAGTTATGTAGTACATATGTTTGGCCATCAATTCGAAAAGACATTGTTCAGTGGTGTCGCACGTGTTTAAGTTGCCAAAAGGCTAAAATACATAGACATGTTATATCTCCATTGGGAAAAATTCCTGTTCCTAATGCTAGGTTCCAGCATGTGCATTTGGACCTGATTGGCCCTTTACCGATGTGTAGAGGATATAAGTACTGTTTAACTTTAATTGATCGGTTTACACGATGGGTTGAGGTGGTACCTCTGCAAGACATCACGGCAAATACAGTGGCACGAGCAGTGATTTTTAATTGGGTTTCACGGTTTGGTGCTCCTGTTAGAATTTCAAATGATCAGGGAAGACAACTGGATTCCTTCACTTTCAAGAAATTAGCACAAATTCTGGGTGTTGAAATTATACGTACAACTGCATATAATCCTAAGGCCAATGAGATGATTGAACGTGTTCATAGAACATTAAAAGCAGCCCTTATGTGTTATACTACAGATTCTTGGATTGATAATTTACCATTAGTTCTCCTGGGTTTGAGGACTGCTGTTCGAAAAGATTGGAACTTCTCTTCTGCGGAGTTAGTCTATGGGCAAACATTGAGAGTTCCCAGAGAGTTCTTTACTAACTCGGGAAATGACATCTCGCAGTTTGAATTGATTTCTCAGTTGCGTAAAGCATTTAGTGAGGTCAAGCCTGTAGCTTCGGTTTGGCATGACAGACGAGTCGTTTATGTGCCTAAGGATCTTCAGACTTGTACGCATGTGTTCGTGCGGCATGACGCCGTACGGAGACCATTACAACCTCCGTATGATGGCCCATATTTAGTTCTTAAGAGAAAAGCTAAAATTTATCTTTTGCAGATCTCCACAAAGAAAAAGTGGATTTCCATCGACAGGTTGAAACCGGCGTATTTGCCAGTGGACGAGACCCATTCTTTAAACCACGGAGATTCTCCTGGCCAGTCTCATCATTCTTCAACTACAACTTCAGAGTCTCCTTTGGCAGAAAAGATACCGGATTCGAGGAAGTACGTTACTCGGTATGGAAGAAGAGTTCGTTTCAGAATCTGACGACTATGAAACTCCGGTGGGGAGTGATGTGGCGCCAGACATTGCGCGTAGTCGCCAAAGGATGATGGAAATAAGATCGGCAACCTTGTACCTTTCAGTATATAAGAAGCTTCGAACTTCGCTCTGTGCACACACTCTCACACTTTTAGTTTTCTGTTTGTTATCTCGTTATGTTTTAGTTGTTAATAAATGTTTAATTGATGTTATAGTTGTTCTCAACTTAATATGAGAGGGTTCCTCCTCCTCAATATTAATTTCCATTTAATATCCTCTGCGAAAGACTTACTCTTTTCGAGCATCCTTTTTTTCTTGAGTTGGACTGCAGCAATTTAATATTTTAATGCTTAAAATGTTTGTCGTACCTATGGTGTAGTGGTTATCACATCCGCCTAACACGCGGAAGGTCCCAGGTTCGATACCTGGTAGGTACATTCCTTTTTTCAAGTAGCAGGGGAATTTGTAATATTAATTTCCATTCAATATCATCTGCGAAAGACTTACTCTTTTCGAGCATCCTTTTTTTCTTGAGTTGGACTGCAGCAATTTAATATTTTAATGCTTAAAATGTTTGTCGCACCTATGGTGTAGTGGTTATCACATCCGCCTAACACGCGGAAGGTCCCAGGTTCGATACCTGGTAGGTACATTCCTTTTTTTTAAGTAGCAGGGGAATTTGTAATATTAATTTCCATTCAATATCATCTGCGAAAGACTTACTCTTTTCGAGCATCCTTCTTTTCTTGAGTTGGACTGCAGCAATTTAATATTTTAATGCTTAAAATGTTTGTCGTACCTATGGTGTAGTGGTTATCACATCCGCCTAACACGCGGAAGGTCCCAGGTTCGATACCTGGTAGGTACATTCCTTTTTTCAAGTAGCAGGGCAATTTGTAATATTAATTTCCATTCAATATCATCTGCGAAAGACTTACTCTTTTCGAGCATCCTACTTTTCTTGAGTTGGACTGCAGCAATTTAATATTTTAATGCTTAAAATGTTTGTCGTACCTATGGTGTAGTGGTTATCACATCCGCCTAACACGCGGAAGGTCCCAGGTTCGATACCTGGTAGGTACATTCATTTTTTCAAGTAGCAGGGCAATTTGTAATATTACTTTCCATTCAATATTATCTGCGAAAGACTTACTCTTTTCGAGCATCCTTCTTTTCTTGAGTTGGACTGCAGCAATTTAATATTTTAATGCTTAAAATGTTTGTCGTACCTATGGTGTAGTGGTTATCACATCCGCCTAACACGCGGAAGGTCCCAGGTTCGATACCTGGTAGGTACATTCCTTTTTTCAAGTAGCAGGGGAATTTGTAATATTAATTTCCATTCAATATCATCTGCGAAAGACTTACTCTTTTCGAGCATCCTTCTTTTCTTGAGTTGGACTGCAGCAATTTAACATTTTAATGCTTAAAATGTTTGTCGTACCTATGGTGTGGTGGTTATCACATCCGCCTAACACGCGGAAGGTCCCAGGTTCGATACCTGGTAGGTACATTCCTTTTTTCAAGTAGCAGGGCAATTTGTAATATTAATTTCCATTCAATATCATCTGCGAAAGACTTACTCTTTTCGAGCATCCTTCTTTTCTTGAGTTGGACTGCAGCAATTTAATATTTTAATGCTTAAAATGTTTGTCGTACCTATGGTGTAGTGGTTATCACATCCGCCTAACACGCGGAAGGTCCCAGGTTCGAAACCTGGTAGGTACATTCCTTTTTTCAAGTAGCAGGGGAATTTGTAATATTAATTTCCATTCAATATCATCTGCGAAAGACTTACTCTTTTCGAGCATCCTTCTTTTCTTGAGTTGGACTGCAGCAATTTAATATTTTAATGCTTAAAATGTTTGTCGTACCTATGGTGTGGTGGTTATCACATCCGCCTAACACGCGGAAGGTCCCAGGTTCGATACCTGGTAGGTACATTCCTTTTTTCAAGTAGCAAGGCAATTTGTAATATTAATTTCCATTCAATATCATCTGCGAAAGACTTACTCTTTTCGAGCATCCTTCTTTTCTTGAGTTGGACTGCAGCAATTTAATATTTTAATGCTTAAAATGTTTGTCGTACCTATGGTGTAGTGGTTATCACATCCGCCTAACACGCGGAAAGTCCCAGGTTCGATACCTGGTAGGTACATTCCTTTTTTCAAGTAGCAGGGGAATTTGTAATATTAATTTCCATTCAATATCATCTGCGGAAGACTTACTCTTTTCGAGCATCCATCTTTTCTTGAGTTGGACTGCAGCAATTTAATATTTTAATGCTTAAAATGTTTGTCGTACCTATGGTGTAGTGGTTATCACATCCGCCTAACACGCGGAAGGTCCCAGGTTCGATACCTGGTAGGTACATTCCTTTTTTCAAGTAGCAGGGGAATTTGTAATATTAATTTCCATTCAATATCATCTGCGAAAGACTTACTCTTTTCGAGCATCCTCCTTTTCTTGAGTTGGACTGCAGCAATTTAATATTTTAATGCTTAAAATGTTTGTCGTACCTATGGTGTAGTGGTTATCACATCCGCCTAACACGCGGAAGGTCCCAGGTTCGATACCTGGTAGGTACATTCTTTTTTTCAAGTAGCAGGGGAATTTGTAATATTAATTTCCATTCAATATCATCTGCGAAAGACTTACTCTTTTCGAGCATCCTTCTTTTCTTGAGTTGGACTGCAGCAATTTAATATTTTAATGCTTAAAATGTTTGTCGTACCTATGGTGTGGTGGTAATCACATCCGCCTAACACGCAGAAGGTCCCAGGTTCGATACCTGGTAGGTACATTCCTTTTTTCAAGTAGCAGGGCAATTTGTAATATTAATTTCCATTCAATATCATCTGCGAAAGACTTACTCTTTTCGAGCATCCTTCTTTTCTTGAGTTGGACTGCAGCAATTTAATATTTTAATGCTTAAAATGTTTGTCGTACCTATGGTGTAGTGGTTATCACATCCGCCTAACAAGCGGAAGGTCCCAGGTTCGATACCTGGTAGGTACATTCCTTTTTTCAAGTAGCAGGGCAATTTGTAATATTAATTTCCATTCAATATCATCTGAGAAAGACTTACTCTTTTCGAGCATCCTTCTTTTCTTGAGTTGGACTGCAGCAATTTAATATTTTAATGCTTAAAATGTTTGTCGTACCTATGGTGTAGTGGTTATCACATCCGCCTAACACGCGGAAGGTCCCAGGTACGATACCTGGTAGGTACATTCATTTTTTCAAGTAGCAGGGCAATTTGTAATATTAATTTCCATTCAATATTATCTGCGAAAGACTTACTCTTTTCGAGCATCCTTCTTTTCTTGAGTTGGACTGCAGCAATTTAATATTTTAATGCTTAAAATGTTTGTCGTACCTATGGTGTAGTGGTTATCACATCCGCCTAACACGCGGAAGGTCCCAGGTTCGATACCTGGTAGGTACATTCCTTTTTTCAAGTAGCAGGGGAATTTGTAATATTAATTTCCATTCAATATCATCTGCGAAAGACTTACTCTTTTCGAGCATCCTTCTTTTCTTGAGTTGGACTGCAGCAATTTAATATTTTAATGCTTAAAATGTTTGTCGTACCTATGGTGTGGTGGTTATCACATCCGCCTAACACGCGGAAGGTCCCAGGTTCGATACCTGGTAGGTACATTCCTTTTTTCAAGTAGCAGGGCAATTTGTAATATTAATTTCCATTCAATATCATCTGCGAAAGACTTACTCTTTTCGAGCATCCTTCTTTTCTTGAGTTGGACTGCAGCAATTTAATATTTTAATGCTTAAAATGTTTGTCGTACCTATGGTGTAGTGGTTATCACATCCGCCTAACACGCGGAAAGTCACAGGTTCGATACCTGGTAGGTACATTCCTTTTTTCAAGTAGCAGGGGAATTTGTAATATTAATTTCCATTCAATATCATCTGCGGAAGACTTACTTATTTCGAGCATCCATCTTTTCTTGAGTTGGACTGCAGCAATTTGATATTTTAATGCTTAAAATGTTTGTCGTACCTATGGTGTAGTGGTTATCACATCCGCCTAACACGCGGAAGGTCCCAGGTTCGATACCTGGTAGGTACATTCCTTTTTTCAAGTAGCAGGGCAATTTGTAATATTAATTTCCATTCAATATCATCTGCGAAAGACTTACTCTTTTCGAGCATCCTTCTTTTCTTGAGTTGGACTGCAGCAATTTAATATTTTAATGCTTAAAATGTTTGTCGTACCTATGGTGTGGTGGTTATCACATCCGCCTAACACGCGGAAGGTCCCAGGTTCGATACCTGGTAGGTACATTCCTTTTTTCAAGTAACAGGGGAATTTGTAATATTAATTTCCATTCAATATCATCTGCGAAAGACTTACTCTTTTCGAGCATCCTTCTTTTCTTGAGTTGGACTGCAGCAATTTAATATTTTAATGCTTAAAATGTTTGTCGTACCTATGGTGTAGTGGTTATCACATCCGCCTAACACGCGGAAGGTCCCAGGTTCGATACCTGGTAGGTACATTCCTTTTTTCAAGTAGCAGGGCAATTTGTAATATTAATTTCCATTCAATATCATCTGCGAAAGACTTACTCTTTTCGAGCATCCTTCTTTTCTTGAGTTGGACTGCAGCAATTTAATATTTTAATGCTTAAAATGTTTGTCGTACCTATGGTGTAGTGGTTATCACATCCGCCTAACACGCGGAAGGTCCCAGGTTCGATACCTGGTAGGTACATTCATTTTTTCAAGTAGCAGGGCAATTTGTAATATTAATTTCCATTCAATATCATCTGCGAAAGACTTACTCTTTTCGAGCATCCTTCTTTTCTTGAGTTGGACTGCAGCAATTTAATATTTTAATGCTTAAAATGTTTGTCGTACCTATGGTGTAGTGGTTATCACATCCGCCTAACACGCGGAAGGTCCCAGGTTCGATACCTGGTAGGTACATTCCTTTTTTCAAGTAGCAGGGGAATTTGTAAAATTAATTTCCATTCAATATCATCTGCGAAAGACTTACTCTTTTCGAGCATCCTTCTTTTCTTGAGTTGGACTGCAGCAATTTAATATTTTAATGCTTAAAATGTTTGTCGTACCTATGGTGTGGTGGTTATCACATCCGCCTAACACGCGGAAGGTCCCAGGTTCGATACCTGGTAGGTACATTCCTTTTTTCAAGTAGCAGGGGAATTTGTAATATTAATTTCCATTTAATATCCTCTGCGAAAGCCTTACTCTTTTCGAGCATTCTTCTTTTCTTGAGTTGGACTGCAGCAATTTAATATTTTAATGCTTAAAATGTTTGTCGTACCTATGGTGTAGTGGTTATCACATCCGCCTAACACGCGGAAGGTCCCAGGTTCGATACCTGGTAGGTACATTCCTTTTTTCAAGTAGCAGGGCAATTTGTAATATTAATTTCCATTCAATATCATCTGCGAGAGACTTACTCTTTTCGAGCAACCTTCTTTTCTTGAGTTGGACTGCAGCAATTTAATATTTTAATGCTTAAAATGTTTGTCGTACCTATGGTGTGGTGGTTATCACATCCGCCTAAGACGCGGAAGTTCCCAAGTTCGATACCTGGTAGGTACATTCCTTTTTTCAAGTAGCAGGGCAATTTGTAATATTAATTTCCATTCAATATCATCTGCGAAAGACTTACTCTTTTCGAGCATCCTTCTTTTCTTGAGTTGGACTGCAGCAATTTAATATTTTAATGCTTAAAATGTTTGTCGTACCTATGGTGTGGTGGTTATCACATCCGCCTAACACGCGGAAGGTCCCAGGTTCGATACCTGGTAGGTACATTCCTTTTTTCAAGTAGCAGGGGAATTTGTAATATTAATTTCCATTCAATATCATCTGCGAAAGACTTACTCTTTTCGAGCATTCTTCTTTTCTTGAGTTGGACTGCAGCAATTTAATATTTTAATGCTTAAAATGTTTGTCGTACCTATGGTGTGGTGGTTATCACATCCGCCTAACACGCGGAAGGTCCCAGGTTCGATACCTGGTAGGTACATTCCTTTTTTCAAGTAGCAGGGGAATTTGTAATATTAATTTCCATTCAATATCATCTGCGAAAGACTTACTCTTTTCGAGCATCCTTCTTTTCTTGAGTTGGACCGCAGCAATTTAATATTTTAATGCTTAAAATGTTTGTCGTACCTATGGTGTGGTGGTTATCACATCCGCCTAACACGCGGAAGGTCCCAGGTTCAATACCTGGTAGGTACATTCCTTTTTTCAAGTAGCAGGGCAATTTGTAATATTAATTTCCATTCAATATCATCTGCGAAAGACTTACTCTTTTCGAGCATCCTTCTTTTCTTGAGTTGGACTGCAGCAATTTAATATTTTAATGCTTAAAATGTTTGTCGTACCTATGGTGTGGTGGTTATCACATCCGCGTAACACGCGGAAGGTCCCAGGTTCGATACCTGGTAGGTACATTCCTTTTTTCAAGTAGCAGGGCAATTTGTAATATTAATTTCCATTCAATATCATCTGCGAAAGACTTACTCTTTTCGAGCATCCTTCTTTTCTTGAGTTGGACTGCAGCAATTTAATATTTTAATGCTTAAAATGTTTGTCGTACCTATGGTGTAGTGGTTATCACATCCGCCTAACACGCGGAAGGTCCCAGGTTCGATACCTGGTAGGTACATTCCTTTTTTCAAGTAGCAGGGGAATTTGTAATATTAATTTCCATTCAATATCATCTTCGAAAGACTTACTCTTTTCGAGCATCCTTCTTTTCTTGAGTTGGACTGCAGCAATTTAATATTTTAATGCTTAAAATGTTTGTCGTACCTATGGTGTGGTGGTTATCACATCCGCCTAACACGCGGAAGGTCCCAGGTTCGATACCTGGTAGGTACATTCCTTTTTTCAAGTAGCAGGGCAATTTGTAATATTAATTTCCATTCAATATCATCTGCGAAAGACTTACTCTTTTCGAGCATCCTTCTTTTCTTGAGTTGGACTGCAGCAATTTAATATTTTAATGCTTAAAATGTTTGTCGTACCTATGGTGTGGTGGTTATCACATTCGCCTAACACGCGGAAGGTCCCAGGTTCGATACCTGGTAGGTACATTCCTTTTTTCAAGTAGCAGGGGAATTTGTAATAGTAATTTCCATTCAATATCATCTGCGAAAGACTTACTCTTTTCGAGCATCCTTCTTTTCTTGAGTTGGACTGCAGCAATTTAATATTTTATGCTTAAAATGTTTGTCGTACCTATGGTGTGGTGGTTATCACATCCGCCTAACACGCGGAAGGTCCCAGGTTCAATACGTAGTAGGTACATTCCTTTTTTCAAGTAGCAGGGCAATTTGTAATATTAATTTCCATTCAATATCATCTGCGAAAGACTTACTCTTTTCGAGCATCCTTCTTTTCTTGAGTTGGACTGCAGCAACTTAATATTTTAATGCTTAAAATGTTTGTCGTACCTATGGTGTAGTGGTTATCACATCCGCCTAACACGCGGAAGGTCCCAGGTTCGATACCTGGTAGGTACATTCCTTTTTTCAAGTAGCAGGGGAATTTGTAATATTAATTTCCATTCAATATCATCTGCGAAAGACTTACTCTTCTCGAGCATCCTTCTTTTCTTGAGTTGGACTGCAGCAATTTAATATTTTAATGCTTAAAATGTTTGTCGTACCTATGGTGTGGTGGTTATCACATCCGCCTAACACGCGGAAGGTCCCAGGTTCGATACCTGGTAGGTACATTCCTTTTTTCAAGTAGCAGGGCAATTTGTAATATTAATTTCCATTCAATATTATCTGCGAAAGACTTACTCTTTTCGAGCATCCTTCTTTTCTTGAGTTGGACTGCAGCAATTTAATATTTTAATGCTTAAAATATTTGTCGTACCTATGGTGCGGTGGTTATCACATCCGCCTAACACGCGGAATGTCCCTGGTTCGATACCTGGTAGGTACATTCCTTTTTTCAAGTAGCAGGGCAATTTGTAATATTAATTTCCATTCAATATCATCTGCGAAAGACTTACTCTTTTCGAGCATCCTTCTTTTCTTGAGTTGGACTGCAGCAATTTAATATTTTAATGCCAAAATGTTTGTCGTACCTGTGGTGTAGTGGTTATCACATCCGCCTAACACGCGGAAGGTCCCAGGTTCGATACCTGGTAGGTACATTCCTTTTTTCAAGTAGCAGGGGAATTTGTAATATTAATTTCCATTCAATATCATCTGCGAAAGACTTACTCTTTTCGAGCATTCTTCTTTTCTTGAGATGGACTGCAGCAATTTAATATTTTAATGCTTAAAATGTTTGTCGTACCTATGGTGTAGTGGTTATCACATCCGCCTAACACGCGGAAGGTCCCAGGTTCGATACCTGGTAGGTACATTCCTTTTTTCAAGTAGCAGGGGAATTTGTAATATTAATTTCCATTTAATATCCTCTGCGAAAGCCTTACTCTTTTCGAGCATCCTTCTCTTCTTGAGTTGGACTGCAGCAATTTAATATTTTAATGCTTAAAATGTTTGTCGTACCTATGGTGTAGTGGTTATCACATCCGCCTAACACGCGGAAGGTCCCAGGTTCGATACCTGGTAAGTACATTCCTTTTTTCAAGTAGCAGGGGAATTTGTAATATTAATTTCCATTTAATATCCTCTGCGAAAGCCTTACTCTTTTCGAGCATCCTTCTCTTCTTGAGTTGGACTGCAGCAATTTAATATTTTAATGCTTAAAATGTTTGTCGTGCCTATGGTGTAGTGGTTATCACATCCGCCTAACACGCGGAAGGTCCCAGGTTCGATACCTGGTAGGTACATTCCTTTTTTCAAGTAGCAGGGGAATTTGTAATATTAATTTCCATTTAATATCCTCTGCGAAAGCCTTACTCTTTTCGAGCATTCTTTTTTTCTTGAGTTGGACTGCAGCAATTTAATATTTTAATGCTTAAAATGTTTGTCGTACCTATGGTGTAGTGGTTATCACATCCGCCTAACACGCGGAAGGTCCCAGGTTCGATACCTGGTAGGTACATTGCTTTTTTCAAGTAGCAGGGGAATTTGTAATATTAATTTCCATTTAATATCCTCTGCGAAAGCCTTACTCTTTTCGAGCATCCTTCTCTTCTTGAGTTGGACTGCAGCAATTTAATATTTTAATGCTTAAAATGTTTGTCGTACCTATGGTGTAGTGGTTATCACATCCGCCTAACACGCGGAAGGTGCCAGGTTCGATACCTGGTAGGTACATTCCTTTTTTCAAGTAGCAGGGGAATTTGTAATATTAATTTCCATTTAATATCCTCTGCGAAAGCCTTACTCTTTTCGAGCATCCTTCTCTTCTTGAGTTGGACTGCAGCAATTTAATATTTTAATGCTTAAAATGTTTGTCGTACCTATGGTGTAGTGGTTATCACATCCGCCTAACACGCGGAAGGTCCCAGGTTCGATACCTGGTAGGTACATTCCTTTTTTCAAGTAGCAGGGGAATTTGTAATATTAATTTCCATTTAATATCCTCTGCGAAAGCCTTACTCTTTTCGAGCATCCTTCTCTTCTTGAGTTGGACTGCAGCAATTTAATATTTTAATGCTTAAAATGTTCGTCGTACCTATGGTGTAGTGGTTATCACATCCGCCTAACACGCGGAAGGTCCCAGGTTCGATACCTGGTAGGTACATTCCTTTTTTCAAGTAGCAGGGGAATTTATAATATTAATTTCCATTTAATATCCTCTGTGAAAGCCTTACTCTTTTCGAGCATCCTTCTCTTCTTGAGTTGGACTGCAGCAATTTAATATTTTAATGCTTAAAATGTTTGTTGTACCTATGGTGTAGTGGTTATCACATCCGCCTAACATGCGGAAGGTCCCAGGTTCGATACCTGGTAGGTACATTCCTTTTTTCAAGTAGCAGGGGAATTTGTAATATTAATTTCCATTTAATATCCTCTGCGAAAGCCTTACTCTTTTCGAGCATTCTTTTTTTCTTGAGTTGAACTGCAGCAATTTAATATTTTAATGCTTAAAATGTTTGTCGTACCTATGGTGTAGTGGTTATCACATCCGCCTAACACGCGGAAGGTCCCAGGTTCGATACCTGGTAGGTACATTCCTTTTTTCAAGTAGCAGGGGAATTTGTAATATTAATTTCCATTTAATATCCTCTGCGAAAGCCTTACTCTTTTCGAGCATCCTTCTCTTCTTGAGTTGGACTGCAGCAATTTAATATTTTAATGCTTAAAATGTTTGTCGTACCTATGGTGTAGTGGTTATCACATCCGCCTAACACGCGGAAGGTCCCAGGTTCGATACCTGGTAGGTACATTCCTTTTTTCAAGTAGCAGGGGAATTTGTAATATTAATTTCCATTTAATATCCTCTGCGAAAGCCTTACTCCTTTCGAGCATCCTTCTCTTCTTGAGTTGGACTGCAGCAATTTAATATTTTAATGCTTAAAATGTTTGTCGTACCTATGGTGTAGTGGTTATCACATCCGCCTAACACGCGGAAGGTCCCAGGTTCGATACCTGGTAGGTACATTCCTTTTTTCAAGTAGCAGGGGAATTTGTAATATTAATTTCCATTTAATATCCTCTGCGAAAGCCTTACTCTTTTCGAGCATCCTTCTCTTCTTGAGTTGGACTGCA
The DNA here is from genome assembly GCA_949128135.1 of Parasteatoda lunata. Classification (NCBI taxonomy): domain Eukaryota; kingdom Metazoa; phylum Arthropoda; class Arachnida; order Araneae; family Theridiidae; genus Parasteatoda; species Parasteatoda lunata. Next base: position 100,453,095 of record OX421975.1, read on the forward strand.
GCAATTTAATATTTTAATGCTTAAAATGTTTGTCGTACCTATGGTGTAGTGGTTATCAGATCCGCCTAACACGCGGAAGCTCCCAGGTTCGATACCTGGTAGGTACATTCCTTTTTTTAAGTAGCAGGGGAATTTGTAATATTAATTTCCATTTAATATACTCTGCGAAAGCCTTACTCTTTTCGAGCATTCTTTTTTTCTTGAGTTGGACTGCAGCAATTTAATATTTTAATGCTTAAAATGTTAGTCGTACCTATGGTGTAGTGGTTATCACATCCGCCTAACACGCGGAAGGTCCCAGGTTCGATACCTGGTAGGTACATTCCTTTTTTCAAGTAGCAGGGGAATTTGTAATATTAATTTCCATTTAATATCCTCTGCGAAAGCCTTACTCTTTTCGAGCATTCTTTTTTTCTTGAGTTGGACTGCAGCAATTTAATATTTTAATGCTTAAAATGTTTGTCGTACCTATGGTGTAGTGGTTATCACATCCGCCTAACACGCGGAAGGTCCCAGGTTCGATACCTGGTAGGTAGATTCCTTTTTTCAAGTAGCAGGGGAATTTGTAATATTAATTTCCATTTAATATCCTCTGCGAAAGCCTTACTCTTTTCGAGCATTCTTTTTTTCTTGAGTTGGACTGCAGCAATTTAATATTTTAATGCTTAAAATGTTTGTCGTACCTATGGTGTAGTGGTTATCACATCCGCCTAACACGCGGAAGGTCCCAGGTTCAATACCTAGTAGGTACATTCCTTTTTTCAAGTAGCAGGGCAATTTGTAATATTAATTTCCATTCAATATCATCTGCGAAAGACTTACTCTTTTCGAGCATCCTTCTTTTCTTGAGTTGGACTGCAGCAATTTAATATTTTAATGCTTAAAATGTTTGTCGTACCTATGGTGTAGTGGTTATCACATCCGCCTAACACGCGGAAGGTCCCAGGTTCGATACCTGGTAGGTACATTCCTTTTTTCAAGTAGCAGGGGAATTTGTAATATTAATTTCCATTCAATATCATCTTCGAAAGACTTACTCTTTTCGAGCATCCTTCTTTTCTTGAGTTGGACTGCAGCAATTTAATATTTTAATGCTTAAAATGTTTGTCGTACCTATGGTGTGGTGGTTATCACATCCGCCTAACACGCGGAAGGTCCCAGGTTCGATACCTGGTAGGTACATTCCTTTTTTCAAGTAGCAGGGCAATTTGTAATATTAATTTCCATTCAATATCATCTGCGAAAGACTTACTCTTTTCGAGCATCCTTCTTTTCTTGAGTTGGACTGCAGCAATTTAATATTTTAATGCTTAAAAAGTTTGTCGTACCTATGGTGTGGTGGTTATCACATTCGCCTAACACGCGGAAGGTCCCAGGTTCGATACCTGGTAGGTACATTCCTTTTTTCAAGTAGCAGGGGAATTTGTAATATTAATTTCCATTCAATATCATCTGCGAAAGACTTACTCTTTTCGAGCATCCTTCTTTTCTTGAGTTGGACTGCAGCAATTTAATATTTTATGCTTAAAATGTTTGTCGTACCTATGGTGTGGTGGTTATCACATCCGCCTAACACGCGGAAGGTCCCAGGTTCAATACGTAGTAGGTACATTCCTTTTTTCAAGTAGCAGGGCAATTTGTAATATTAATTTCCATTCAATATCATCTGCGAAAGACTTACTCTTTTCGAGCATCCTTCTTTTCTTGAGTTGGACTGCAGCAACTTAATATTTTAATGCTTAAAATGTTTGTCGTACCTATGGTGTAGTGGTTATCACATCCGCCTAACACGCGGAAGGTCCCAGGTTCGATACCTGGTAGGTACATTCCTTTTTTCAAGTAGCAGGGGAATTTGTAATATTAATTTCCATTCAATATCATCTGCGAAAGACTTACTCTTCTCGAGCATCCTTCTTTTCTTGAGTTGGACTGCAGCAATTTAATATTTTAATGCTTAAAATGTTTGTCGTACCTATGGTGTGGTGGTTATCACATCCGCCTAACACGCGGAAGGTCCCAGGTTCGATACCTGGTAGGTACATTCCTTTTTTCAAGTAGCAGGGCAATTTGTAATATTAATTTCCATTCAATATTATCTGCGAAAGACTTACTCTTTTCGAGCATCCTTCTTTTCTTGAGTTGGACTGCAGCAATTTAATATTTTAATGCTTAAAATATTTGTCGTACCTATGGTGCGGTGGTTATCACATCCGCCTAACACGCGGAATGTCCCTGGTTCGATACCTGGTAGGTACATTCCTTTTTTCAAGTAGCAGGGCAATTTGTAATATTAATTTCCATTCAATATCATCTGCGAAAGACTTACTCTTTTCGAGCATCCTTCTTTTCTTGAGTTGGACTGCAGCAATTTAATATTTTAATGCCAAAATGTTTGTCGTACCTGTGGTGTAGTGGTTATCACATCCGCCTAACACGCGGAAGGTCCCAGGTTCGATACCTGGTAGGTACATTCCTTTTTTCAAGTAGCAGGGGAATTTGTAATATTAATTTCCATTCAATATCATCTGCGAAAGACTTACTCTTTTCGAGCATTCTTCTTTTCTTGAGATGGACTGCAGCAATTTAATATTTTAATGCTTAAAATGTTTGTCGTACCTATGGTGTAGTGGTTATCACATCCGCCTAACACGCGGAAGGTCCCAGGTTCGATACCTGGTAGGTACATTCCTTTTTTCAAGTAGCAGGGGAATTTGTAATATTAATTTCCATTTAATATCCTCTGCGAAAGCCTTACTCTTTTCGAGCATCCTTCTCTTCTTGAGTTGGACTGCAGCAATTTAATATTTTAATGCTTAAAATGTTTGTCGTACCTATGGTGTAGTGGTTATCACATCCGCCTAACACGCGGAAGGTCCCAGGTTCGATACCTGGTAAGTACATTCCTTTTTTCAAGTAGCAGGGGAATTTGTAATATTAATTTCCATTTAATATCCTCTGCGAAAGCCTTACTCTTTTCGAGCATCCTTCTCTTCTTGAGTTGGACTGCAGCAATTTAATATTTTAATGCTTAAAATGTTTGTCGTGCCTATGGTGTAGTGGTTATCACATCCGCCTAACACGCGGAAGGTCCCAGGTTCGATACCTGGTAGGTACATTCCTTTTTTCAAGTAGCAGGGGAATTTGTAATATTAATTTCCATTTAATATCCTCTGCGAAAGCCTTACTCTTTTCGAGCATTCTTTTTTTCTTGAGTTGGACTGCAGCAATTTAATATTTTAATGCTTAAAATGTTTGTCGTACCTATGGTGTAGTGGTTATCACATCCGCCTAACACGCGGAAGGTCCCAGGTTCGATACCTGGTAGGTACATTGCTTTTTTCAAGTAGCAGGGGAATTTGTAATATTAATTTCCATTTAATATCCTCTGCGAAAGCCTTACTCTTTTCGAGCATCCTTCTCTTCTTGAGTTGGACTGCAGCAATTTAATATTTTAATGCTTAAAATGTTTGTCGTACCTATGGTGTAGTGGTTATCACATCCGCCTAACACGCGGAAGGTGCCAGGTTCGATACCTGGTAGGTACATTCCTTTTTTCAAGTAGCAGGGGAATTTGTAATATTAATTTCCATTTAATATCCTCTGCGAAAGCCTTACTCTTTTCGAGCATCCTTCTCTTCTTGAGTTGGACTGCAGCAATTTAATATTTTAATGCTTAAAATGTTTGTCGTACCTATGGTGTAGTGGTTATCACATCCGCCTAACACGCGGAAGGTCCCAGGTTCGATACCTGGTAGGTACATTCCTTTTTTCAAGTAGCAGGGGAATTTGTAATATTAATTTCCATTTAATATCCTCTGCGAAAGCCTTACTCTTTTCGAGCATCCTTCTCTTCTTGAGTTGGACTGCAGCAATTTAATATTTTAATGCTTAAAATGTTTGTCGTACCTATGGTGTAGTGGTTATCACATCCGCCTAACACGCGGAAGGTCCCAGGTTCGATACCTGGTAGGTACATTCCTTTTTTCAAGTAGCAGGGGAATTTGTAATATTAATTTCCATTTAATATCCTCTGTGAAAGCCTTACTCTTTTCGAGCATCCTTCTCTTCTTGAGTTGGACTGCAGCAATTTAATATTTTAATGCTTAAAATGTTTGTTGTACCTATGGTGTAGTGGTTATCACATCCGCCTAACATGCGGAAGGTCCCAGGTTCGATACCTGGTAGGTACATTCCTTTTTTCAAGTAGCAGGGGAATTTGTAATATTAATTTCCATTTAATATCCTCTGCGAAAGCCTTACTCTTTTCGAGCATTCTTTTTTTCTTGAGTTGAACTGCAGCAATTTAATATTTTAATGCTTAAAATGTTTGTCGTACCTATGGTGTAGTGGTTATCACATCCGCCTAACACGCGGAAGGTCCCAGGTTCGATACCTGGTAGGTACATTCCTTTTTTCAAGTAGCAGGGGAATTTGTAATATTAATTTCCATTTAATATCCTCTGCGAAAGCCTTACTCTTTTCGAGCATCCTTCTCTTCTTGAGTTGGACTGCAGCAATTTAATATTTTAATGCTTAAAATGTTTGTCGTACCTATGGTGTAGTGGTTATCACATCCGCCTAACACGCGGAAGGTCCCAGGTTCGATACCTGGTAGGTACATTCCTTTTTTCAAGTAGCAGGGGAATTTGTAATATTAATTTCCATTTAATATCCTCTGCGAAAGCCTTACTCCTTTCGAGCATCCTTCTCTTCTTGAGTTGGACTGCAGCAATTTAATATTTTAATGCTTAAAATGTTTGTCGTACCTATGGTGTAGTGGTTATCACATCCGCCTAACACGCGGAAGGTCCCAGGTTCGATACCTGGTAGGTACATTCCTTTTTTCAAGTAGCAGGGGAATTTTTAATATTAATTTCCATTTAATATCCTCTGCGAAAGCCTTACTCTTTTCGAGCATCCTTCTCTTCTTGAGTTGGACTGCAGCAATTTAATATTTTAATGCTTAAAATGTTTGTCGTACCTATGGTGTAGTGGTTATCAGATCCGCCTAACACGCGGAAGCTCCCAGGTTCGATACCTGGTAGGTACATTCCTTTTTTTAAGTAGCAGGGGAATTTGTAATATTAATTTCCATTTAATATACTCTGCGAAAGCCTTACTCTTTTCGAGCATTCTTTTTTTCTTGAGTTGGACTGCAGCAATTTAATATTTTAATGCTTAAAATGTTAGTCGTACCTATGGTGTAGTGGTTATCACATCCGCCTAACACGCGGAAGGTCCCAGGTTCGATACCTGGTAGGTACATTCCTTTTTTCAAGTAGCAGGGGAATTTGTAATATTAATTTCCATTTAATATCCTCTGCGAAAGCCTTACTCTTTTCGAGCATTCTTTTTTTCTTGAGTTGGACTGCAGCAATTTAATATTTTAATGCTTAAAATGTTTGTCGTACCTATGGTGTAGTGGTTATCACATCCGCCTAACACGCGGAAGGTCCCAGGTTCGATACCTGGTAGGTAGATTCCTTTTTTCAAGTAGCAGGGGAATTTGTAATATTAATTTCCATTTAATATCCTCTGCGAAAGCCTTACTCTTTTCGAGCATTCTTTTTTTCTTGAGTTGGACTGCAGCAATTTAATATTTTAATGCTTAAAATGTTTGTCGTACCTATGGTGTAGTGGTTATCACATCCGCGTAACACGCGGAAGGTCCCAGGTTCAATACCTAGTAGGTACATTCCTTTTTTCAAGTAGCAGGGCAATTTGTAATATTAATTTCCATTCAATATCATCTGCGAAAGACTTACTCTTTTCGAGCATCCTTCTTTTCTTGAGTTGGACTGCAGCAATTTAATATTTTAATGCTTAAAATGTTTGTCGTACCTATGGTGTGGTGGTTATCACATCCGCCTAACACGCGGAAGGTCCCAGGTTCGATACCTGGTAGGTACATTCCTTTTTTCAAGTAGCAGGGCAATTTGTAATATTAATTTCCATTTAATATCCTCTGCGAAAGCCCTACTCTTTTCGAGCATCCTTCTCTTCTTGAGTTGGACTGCAGCAATTTAATATTTTAATGCTTAAAATGTTTGTCGTACCTATGGTGTAGTGGTTATCACATCCGCCTAAGACGCGGAAGGTCCCAGGTTCGATACCTGGTAGGAACATTCCTTTTTTCAAGTAGCAGGGGAATTTGTAATATTAATTTCCATTGAATATCCTCTGCGAAAGCCTTACTCTTTTCGAGCATTCTTTTTTTCTTGAGTTGGACTGCAGCAATTTAATATTTTAATGCTTAAAATGTTTGTCGTACCTATGGTGTAGTGATTATCACATCCGCCTAACACGCGGAAGGTCCCAGGTTCGATACCTGGTAGATACATTCCTTTTTTCAAGTAGCAGGGGAATTTGTAATATTAATTTCCATGTAATATCCTCTGCGAAAGCCTGACTCTTTTCGAGCATCCTTCTCTTCTTGAGTTGGACTGCAGCAATTTAATATTTTAATGCTTAAAATGTTTGTCGTACCTATGGTGTAGTGGTTATCACATCCGCCTAACACGCGGAATGTCCCAGGTTCGATACCTGGTAGGTACATTCCTTTTTTCAAGTAGCAGGGGAATTTGTAATATTAATTTCCATTTAATATCCTCTGCGAAAGCCTTACTCTTTTCGAGCATCCTTCTCTTCTTGAGTTGGAATGCAGCAATTTAATATTTTAATGCTTAAAATGTTTGTCGTACCTATGGTGTAGTGGTTATCACATCCGCCTTACACGCGGGAGGTCCCATGTTCGATACCTGGTAGGTACATTCCTTTTTTCAAGTAGCAGGGGAATTTGTAATATTAATTTCCATTTAATATCCTCTGCGAAAGCCTTACTCTTTTCGAGCATCCTTCTCTTCTTGAGTTGGACTGCAGCAATTTAATATTTTAATGCTTAAAATGTTCGTCGTACCTATGGTGTAGTGGTTATCACATCCGCCTGACACGCGGAAGGTCCCATGTTCGATACCTGGTAGGTACATTCCTTTTTTCAAGTAGCAGGGGAATTTGTAATATTAATTTCCATTTAATATCCTCTGCGAAAGCCTTACTCTTTTCGAGCATCCTTCTCTTTTTGAGTTGGACTGCAGCAATTTAATATTTTAATGCTTAAAATGTTTGTCGTACCTATGGTGTAGTGGTTATCACATCCGCCTAACACGCGGAAGGTCCCATGTTCGATACCTGGTAGGTACATTCCTTTTTTCAAGTAGCAGGGGAATTTGTAATATTAATTTCCATTTAATATCCTCTGCGAAAGCCTTACTCTTTTCGAGCATCCTTCTCTTCTTGAGTTGGACTGCAGCAATTTAATATTTTAATGCTTAAAATGTTTGTCGTACCTATGGTGTAGTGGTTATCACATCCGCCTAACACGCGGAAGGTCCCAGGTTCGATACCTGGTAGGTACATTCCTTTTTTCAAGTAGCAGGGGAATTTGTAATATTAATTTCCATTTAATATCCTCTGCGAAAGCCTTACTCTTTTCGAGCATCCTTCTCTTCTTGAGTTGGACTGCGGCAATTTAATATTTTAATGCTTAAAATGTTTGTCGTACCTATGGTGTAGTGGTTATCACATCCGCCTAACACGCGGAAGGTCCCAGGTTCGATACCTGGTAGGTACATTCCTTTTTTCAAGTAGCAGGGGAATTTGTAATATTAATTTCCATTTAATATCCTCTGCGAAAGCCTTACTCTTTTCGAGCATCCTTCTCTTCTTGAGTTGGACTGCAGCAATTTAATATTTTAATGCTTAAAATGTTTGTCGTACCTATGGTGTAGTGGTTATCACATCCGCCTAACACGCGGAAGGTCCCAGGTTCGATACCTGGTAGGTACATTCCTTTTTTCAAGTAGCAGGGGAATTTGTAATATTAATTTCCATTTAATATCCTCTGCGAAAGCCTTACTCCTTTCGAGCATCCTTCTCTTCTTGAGTTGGACTGCAGCAATTTAATATTTTAATGCTTAAAATGTTTGTCGTACCTATGGTGTAGTGGTTATCACATCCGCCTAACACGCGGAAGGTCCCAGGTTCGATACCTGGTAGGTACATTCCTTTTTTCAAGTAGCAGGGGAATTTGTAATATTAATTTCCATTTAATATCCTCTGCGAAAGCCTTACTCTTTTCGAGCATCCTTCTCTTCTTGAGTTGGACTGCAGCAATTTAATATTTTAATGCTTAAAATGTTTGTCGTACCTATGGTGTAGTGGTTATCAGATCCGCCTAACACGCGGAAGCTCCCAGGTTCGATACCTGGTAGGTACATTCCTTTTTTTAAGTAGCAGGGGAATTTGTAATATTAATTTCCATTTAATATACTCTGCGAAAGCCTTACTCTTTTCGAGCATTCTTTTTTTCTTGAGTTGGACTGCAGCAATTTAATATTTTAATGCTTAAAATGTTAGTCGTACCTATGGTGTAGTGGTTATCACATCCGCCTAACACGCGGAAGGTCCCAGGTTCGATACCTGGTAGGTACATTCCTTTTTTCAAGTAGCAGGGGAATTTGTAATATTAATTTCCATTTAATATCCTCTGCGAAAGCCTTACTCTTTTCGAGCATTCTTTTTTTCTTGAGTTGGACTGCAGCAATTTAATATTTTAATGCTTAAAATGTTTGTCGTACCTATGGTGTAGTGGTTATCACATCCGCCTAACACGCGGAAGGTCCCAGGTTCGATACCTGGTAGGTAGATTCCTTTTTTCAAGTAGCAGGGGAATTTGTAATATTAATTTCCATTTAATATCCTCTGCGAAAGCCTTACTCCTTTCGAGCATCCTTCTCTTCTTGAGTTGGACTGCAGCAATTTAATATTTTAATGCTTAAAATGTTTGTCGTACCTATGGTGTAGTGGTTATCACATCCGCCTAACACGCGGAAGGTCCCAGGTTCGATACCTGGTAGGTACATTCCTTTTTTCAAGTAGCAGGGGAATTTGTAATATTAATTTCCATTTAATATCCTCTGCGAAAGCCTTACTCTTTTCGAGCATCCTTCTCTTCTTGAGTTGGACTGCAGCAATTTAATATTTTAATGCTTAAAATGTTTGTCGTACCTATGGTGTAGTGGTTATCAGATCCGCCTAACACGCGGAAGCTCCCAGGTTCGATACCTGGTAGGTACATTCCTTTTTTTAAGTAGCAGGGGAATTTGTAATATTAATTTCCATTTAATATACTCTGCGAAAGCCTTACTCTTTTCGAGCATTCTTTTTTTCTTGAGTTGGACTGCAGCAATTTAATATTTTAATGCTTAAAATGTTAGTCGTACCTATGGTGTAGTGGTTATCACATCCGCCTAACACGCGGAAGGTCCCAGGTTCGATACCTGGTAGGTACATTCCTTTTTTCAAGTAGCAGGGGAATTTGTAATATTAATTTCCATTTAATATCCTCTGCGAAAGCCTTACTCTTTTCGAGCATCCTTCTTTTCTTGAGTTGGACTGCAGCAATTTAATATTTTAATGCTTAAAATGTTTGTCGTACCTATGGTGTGGTGGTTATCACATCCGCCTAACACGCGGAAGGTCCCAGGTTCGATACCTGGTAGGTACATTCCTTTTTTCAAGTAGCAGGGCAATTTGTAATATTAATTTCCATTTAATATCCTCTGCGAAAGCCCTACTCTTTTCGAGCATCCTTCTCTTCTTGAGTTGGACTGCAGCAATTTAATATTTTAATGCTTAAAATGTTTGTCGTACCTATGGTGTAGTGGTTATCACATCCGCCTAACACGCGGAAGGTCCCAGGTTCGATACCTGGTAGGAACATTCCTTTTTTCAAGTAGCAGGGGAATTTGTAATATTAATTTCCATTGAATATCCTCTGCGAAAGCCTTACTCTTTTCGAGCATTCTTTTTTTCTTGAGTTGGACTGCAGCAATTTAATATTTTAATGCTTAAAATGTTTGTCGTACCTATGGTGTAGTGATTATCACATCCGCCTAACACGCGGAAGGTCCCAGGTTCGATACCTGGTAGATACATTCCTTTTTTCAAGTAGCAGGGGAATTTGTAATATTAATTTCCATGTAATATCCTCTGCGAAAGCCTTACTCTTTTCGAGCATCCTTCTCTTCTTGAGTTGGACTGCAGCAATTTAATATTTTAATGCTTAAAATGTTTGTCGTACCTATGGTGTAGTGGTTATCACATCCGCCTAACACGCGGAATGTCCCAGGTTCGATACCTGGTAGGTACATTCCTTTTTTCAAGTAGCAGGGGAATTTGTAATATTAATTTCCATTTAATATCCTCTGCGAAAGCCTTACTCTTTTCGAGCATCCTTCTCTTCTTGAGTTGGAATGCAGCAATTTAATATTTTAATGCTTAAAATGTTCGTCGTACCTATGGTGTAGTGGTTATCACATCCGCCTGACACGCGGAAGGTCCCATGTTCGATACCTGGTAGGTACATTCCTTTTTTCAAGTAGCAGGGGAATTTGTAATATTAATTTCCATTTAATATCCTCTGCGAAAGCCTTACTCTTTTCGAGCATCCTTCTCTTTTTGAGTTGGACTGCAGCAATTTAATATTTTAATGCTTAAAATGTTTGTCGTACCTATGGTGTAGTGGTTATCACATCCGCCTAACACGCGGAAGGTCCCATGTTCGATACCTGGTAGGTACATTCCTTTTTTAAGGTAGCAGGGGAATTTGTAATATTAATTTCCATTTAATATCCTCTGCGAAAGCCTTACTCTTTTCGAGCATCCTTCTCTTCTTGAGTTGGACTGCAGCAATTTAATATTTTAATGCTTAAAATGTTTGTCGTACCTATGGTGTAGTGGTTATCACATCCGCCTAACACGCGGAAGGTCCCAGGTTCGATACCTGGTAGGTACATTCCTTTTTTCAAGTAGCAGGGGAATTTGTAATATTAATTTCCATTTAATATCCTCTGCGAAAGCCTTACTCTTTTCGAGCATCCTTCTCTTCTTGAGTTGGACTGCGGCAATTTAATATTTTAATGCTTAAAATGTTTGTCGTACCTATGGTGTAGTGGTTATCACATCCGCCTAACACGCGGAAGGTCCCAGGTTCGATACCTGGTAGGTACATTCCTTTTTTCAAGTAGCAGGGGAATTTGTAATATTAATTTCCATTTAATATCCTCTGCGAAAGCCTTACTCTTTTCGAGCATCCTTCTCTTCTTGAGTTGGACTGCAGCAATTTAATATTTTAATGCTTAAAATGTTTGTCGTACCTATGGTGTAGTGGTTATCACATCCGCCTAACACGCGGAAGGTCCCAGGTTCGATACCTGGTAGGTACATTCCTTTTTTCAAGTAGCAGGGGAATTTGTAATATTAATTTCCATTTAATATCCTCTGCGAAAGCCTTACTCCTTTCGAGCATCCTTCTCTTCTTGAGTTGGACTGCAGCAATTTAATATTTTAATGCTTAAAATGTTTGTCGTACCTATGGTGTAGTGGTTATCACATCCGCCTAACACGCGGAAGGTCCCAGGTTCGATACCTGGTAGGTACATTCCTTTTTTCAAGTAGCAGGGGAATTTGTAATATTAATTTCCATTTAATATCCTCTGCGAAAGCCTTACTCTTTTCGAGCATCCTTCTCTTCTTGAGTTGGACTGCAGCAATTTAATATTTTAATGCTTAAAATGTTTGTCGTACCTATGGTGTAGTGGTTATCAGATTCGCCTAACACGCGGAAGCTCCCAGGTTCGATACCTGGTAGGTACATTCCTTTTTTTAAGTAGCAGGGGAATTTGTAATATTAATTTCCATTTAATATCCTCTGCGAAAGCCTTACTCTTTTCGAGCATTCTTTTTTTCTTGAGTTGGACTGCAGCAATTTAATATTTTAATGCTTAAAATGTTAGTCGTACCTATGGTGTAGTGGTTATCACATCCGCCTAACACGCGGAAGGTCCCAGGTTCGATACCTGGTAGGTACATTCCTTTTTTCAAGTAGCAGGGGAATTTGTAATATTAATTTCCATTTAATATCCTCTGCGAAAGCCTTACTCTTTTCGAGCATTCTTTTTTTCTTGAGTTGGACTGCAGCAATTTAATATTTTAATGCTTAAAATGTTTGTCGTACCTATGGTGTTGTGGTTATCACATCCGCCTAACACGCGGAAGGTCCCAGGTTCGATACCTGGTAGGTAGATTCCTTTTTTCAAGTAGCAGGGGAATTTGTAATATTAATTTCCATTTAATATCCTCTGCGAAAGCCTTACTCTTTTCGAGCATTCTTTTTTTCTTGAGTTGGACTGCAGCAATTTAATATTTTAATGCTTAAAATGTTTGTCGTACCTATGGTGTAGTGGTTATCACATCCGCCTAACACGCGGAAGGTCCCAGGTTCAATACCTAGTAGGTACATTCCTTTTTTCAAGTAGCAGGGCAATTTGTAATATTAATTTCCATTCAATATCATCTGCGAAAGACTTACTCTTTTCGAGCATCCTTCTTTTCTTGAGTTGGACTGCAGCAATTTAATATTTTAATGCTTAAAATGTTTGTCGTACCTATGGTGTGGTGGTTATCACATCCGCCTAACACGCGGAAGGTCCCAGGTTCGATACCTGGTAGGTACATTCCTTTTTTCAAGTAGCAGGGCAATTTGTAATATTAATTTCCATTTAATATCCTCTGCGAAAGCCCTACTCTTTTCGAGCATCCTTCTCTTCTTGAGTTGGACTGCAGCAATTTAATATTTTAATGCTTAAAATGTTTGTCGTACCTATGGTGTAGTGGTTATCACATCCGCCTAACACGCGGAAGGTCCCAGGTTCGATACCTGGTAGGAACATTCCTTTTTTCAAGTAGCAGGGGAATTTGTAATATTAATTTCCATTGAATATCCTCTGCGAAAGCCTTACTCTTTTCGAGCATTCTTTTTTTCTTGAGTTGGACTGCAGCAATTTAATATTTTAATGCTTAAAATGTTTGTCGTACCTATGGTGTAGTGATTATCACATCCGCCTAACACGCGGAAGGTCCCAGGTTCGATACCTGGTAGATACATTCCTTTTTTCAAGTAGCAGGGGAATTTGTAATATTAATTTCCATGTAATATCCTCTGCGAAAGCCTTACTCTTTTCGAGCATCCTTCTCTTCTTGAGTTGGACTGCAGCAATTTAATATTTTAATGCTTAAAATGTTTGTCGTACCTATGGTGTAGTGGTTATCACATCCGCCTAACACGCGGAAGGTCCCAGGTTCGATACCTGGTAGGTACATTCCTTTTTTCATGTAGCAGGGGAATTTGTAATATTAATTTCCATTTAATATCCTCTGCGAAAGCCTTACTCTTTTCGAGCATCCTTCTCTTCTTGAGTTGGAATGCAGCAATTTAATATTTTAATGCTTAAAATGTTTGTCGTACCTATGGTGTAGTGGTTATCACATCCGCCTAACACGCGGAAGGTCCCATGTTCGATACCTGGTAGGTACATTCCTTTTTTCAAGTAGCAGGGGAATTTGTAATATTAATTTCCATTTAATATCCTCTGCGAAAGCCTTACTCTTTTCGAGCATCCTTCTCTTCTTGAGTTGGACTGCAGCAATTTAATATTTTAATGCTTAAAATGTTTGTCGTACCTATGGTGTAGTGGTTATCACATCCGCCTAACACGCGGAAGGTCCCATGTTCGATACCTGGTAGGTACATTCCTTTTTTCAAGTAGCAGGGGAATTTGTAATATTAATTTCCATTTAATATCCTCTGCGAAAGCCTTACTCTTTTCGAGCATCCTTCTCTTCTTGAGTTGGACTGCAGCAATTTAATATTTTAATGCTTAAAATGTTTGTCGTACCTATGGTGTAGTGGTTATCACATCCGCCTAACACGCGGAAGGTCCCAGGTTCGATACCTGGTAGGTACATTCCTTTTTTCAAGTAGCAGGGGAATTTGTAATATTAATTTCCATTTAATATCCTCTGCGAAAGCCTTACTCTTTTCGAGCATCCTTCTCTTCTTGAGTTGGACTGCGGCAATTTAATATATTAATGCTTAAAATGTTTGTCGTACCTATGGTGTAGTGGTTATCACATCCGCCTAACACGCGGAAGGTCCCAGGTTCGATACCTGGTAGGTACATTCCTTTTTTCAAGTAGCAGGGGAATTTGTAATATTAATTTCCATTTAATATCCTCTGCGAAAGCCTTACTCTTTTCGAGCATCCTTCTCTTCTTGAGTTGGACTGCAGCAATTTAATATTTTAATGCTTAAAATGTTTGTCGTACCTATGGTGTAGTGGTTATCACATCCGCCTAACACGCGGAAGGTCCCAGGTTCGATACCTGGTAGGTACAATCCTTTTTTCAAGTAGCAGGGGAATTTGTAATATTAATTTCCATTTAATATCCTCTGCGAAAGCCTTACTCTTTTCGAGCATCCTTCTCTTCTTGAGTTGGACTGCAGCAATTTAATATTTTAATGCTTAAAATGTTTGTCGTACCTATGGTGTAGTGGTTATCACATTCGCCTAACACGCGGAAGGTCCCAGGTTCGATACCTGGTAGGTACATTCCTTTTTTCAAGTAGCAGGGGAATTTGTAATATTAATTTCCATTTAATATCCTCTGCGAAAGCCTTACTCTTTTCGAGCATCCTTCTCTTCTTGAGTTGGACTGCAGCAATTTAATATTTTAATGCTTAAAATATTTGTCGTACCTATGGTGTAGTGGTTATCACATCCGCCTAACACGCGGATGGTCCCAGGTTCGATACCTGGTAGGTACATTCCTTTTTTCAAGTAGCAGGGGAATTTGTAATATTAATTTCCTTTTTAATATCCTCTGCGAAAGCCTTACTCTTTTCGAGCATCCTTCTCTTCTTGAGTTGGACTGCAGCAATTTAATATTTTAATGCTTAATATGTTTGTCGTACCTATGGTGTAGTGGTTATCACATCCGCCTAACACGCGGAAGGTCCCAGGTTCGATACCTGGTAGGTACATTCCTTTTTTCAAGTAGCAGGGGAATTTGTAATATTAATTTCCATTTAATATCCTCTGCGAAAGCCTTACTCTTTTCGAGCATCCTTCTCTTCTTGAGTTGGACTGCAGCAATTTAATATTTTAATGCTTAAAATGTTAGTCGTACCTATGGTGTAGTGGTTATCACATCCGCCTAACACGCGGAAGGTCCCAGGTTCGATACCTGGTAGGTACATTCCTTTTTTCAAGTAGCAGGGGAATTTGTAATATTAATTTCCATTTAATATCCTCTGCGAAAGCCTTACTCCTTTCGAGCATCCTTCTCTTCTTGAGTTGGACTGCAGCAATTTAATATTTTAATGCTTAAAATGTTTGTCGTACCTATGGTGTAGTGGTTATCACATCCGCCTAACACGCGGAAGGTCCCAGGTTCGATACCTGGTAGGTACATTCCTTTTTTCAAGTAGCAGGGGAATTTGTGATATTAATTTCCATTTAATATCCTCTGCGAAAGCCTTACTCTTTTCGAGCATCCTTCTCTTCTTGAGTTGGACTGCAGCAATTTAATATTTTAATGCTTAAAATGTTTGTCGTACCTATGGTGTAGTGGTTATCACATCCGCCTAACACGCGGAAGGTCCCAGGTTCGATACCTGGTAGGTACATTCCTTTTTTCAAGTAGCAGGGGAATTTGTAATATTAATTTCCATTTAATATCCTCTGCGAAAGCCTTACTCTTTTCGAGCATCCTTCTCTTCTTGAGTTGGACTGCAGCAATTTAATATTTTAATGCTTAAAATGTTTGTCGTACCTATGGTGTAGTGGTTATCACATCCGCCTAACACGCGGAAGGTCCCAGGTTCGATACCTGGTAGGTACATTCCTTTTTTCAAGTAGCAGGGGAATTTGTAATATTAATTTCCATTTAATATCCTCTGCGAAAGCCTTACTCTTTTCGAGCATCCTTCTCTTCTTGAGTTGGACTGCAGCAATTTAATATTTTAATGCTTAAAATGTTTGTCGTACCTATGGTGTAGTGGTTATCACATCCGCCTAACACGCGGAAGGTCCCAGGTTCGATACCTGGTAGGTACATTCCTTTTTTCAAGTAGCAGGGGAATTTGTAATATTAATTTCCATTTAATATCCTCTGCGAAAGCCTTACTCTTTTCGAGCATCCTTCTCTTCTTGAGTTGGACTGCAGCAATTTAATATTTTAATGCTTAAAATGTTTGTCGTACCTATGGTGTAGTGGTTATCACATCCGCCTAACACGCGGAAGGGCCCAGGTTCGATACCTGGTAGGTACATTCCTTTTTTCAAGTAGCAGGGGAATTTGTAATATTAATTTCCATTTAATATCCTCTGCGAAAGCCTTACTCTTTTCGAGCATCCTTCTCTTCTTGAGTTGGACTGCAGCAATTTAATATTTTAATGCTTAAAATGTTTGTCGTACCTATGGTGTAGTGGTTATCACATCCGCCTAACACGCGGAAGGTCCCAGGTTCGATACCTGGTAGGCACATTCCTTTTTTCAAGTAGCAGGGGAATTTGTAATATTAATTTCCATTCAATATCATCTGCGAAAGACTTACTCTTTTCGAGCATCCTTCTTTTCTTGAGTTGGACTGCAGCAATTTAATATTTTAATGCTTAAAATGTTTGTCGTACCTATGGTGTAGTGGTTATCACATCCTCCTAACACGCGGAAGGTCCCAGGTTCGATACCTGGTAGGTACATTCCTTTTTTCAAGTAGCAGGGGAATTTGTAATAATAATTTCCATTCAATATCATCTGCGAAAGACTTACTCTTTTCGAGCATTCTTCTTTTCTTGAGTTGGACTGCAGCAATTTAATATTTTAATGCTTAAAATGTTTGTCGTACCTATGGTGTAGTGGTTATCACATCCGCCTAACACGCGGAAGGTCCCACGTTTGATACCTGGTAGGTACATTCCTTTTTTCAAGTAGCAGGGGAATTTGTAATATTAATTTCCATTCAATATCATCTGCGAAAGACTTACTCTTTTCGAGCATTCTTCTTTTCTTGAGTTGGACTGCAGCAATTTAATATTTTAATGCTTAAAATGTCTGTCGTACCTATGCTGTAGTGGTTATCACATCCGCCTAACACGCGGATGGTCCCAGGTTCGATACCTGGTAGGTACATTCCTTTTTTCAAGTAGCAGGGGAATTTGTAATATTAATTTCCATTTAATATCCTCTGCGAAAGCCTTACTCTTTTCGAGCATCCTTCTCTTCTTGAGTTGGACTGCAGCAATTTAATATTTTAATGCTTAAAATGTTTGTCGTACCTATGGTGTAGTGGTTATCACATCCGCCTAACACGCGGAAGGTCCCAGGTTCGATACCTGGTAGGTACATTCCTTTTTTCAAGTAGCTGGGGAATTTGTAATATTAATTTCCATTTAATATCCTCTGCGAAAGCCTTACTCTTTTCGAGCATCCTTCTCTTCTTGAGTTGGACTGCGGCAATTTAATATTTTAATGCTTAAAATGTTTGTCGTACCTATGGTGTAGTGGTTATCACATCCGCCTAACACGCGGAAGGTCCCAGGTTCGATACCTGGTAGGTACATTCCTTTTTTCAAGTAGCAGGGGAATTTGTAATATTAATTTCCATTTAATATCCTCTACGAAAGCCTTACTCTTTTCGAGCATCCTTCTCTTCTTGAGTTGGACTGCAGCAATTTAATATTTTAATGCTTAAAATGTTTGTCGTACCTATGGTGTAGTGGTTATCACATCCGCCTAACACGCGGAAGGTCCCAGGTTCGATACCTGGTAGGTACAATCCTTTTTTCAAGTAGCAGGGGAATTTGTAATATTAATTTCCATTTAATATCCTCTGCGAAAGCCTTACTCTTTTCGAGCATCCTTCTCTTCTTGAGTTGGACTGCAGCAATTTAATATTTTAATGCTTAAAATGTTTGTCGTACCTATGGTGTAGTGGTTATCACATTCGCCTAACACGCGGAAGGTCCCAGGTTCGATACCTGGTAGGTACATTCCTTTTTTCAAGTAGCAGGGGAATTTGTAATATTAATTTCCATTTAATATCCTCTGCGAAAGCCTTACTCTTTTCGAGCATCCTTCTCTTCTTGAGTTGGACTGCAGCAATTTAATATTTTAATGCTTAAAATATTTGTCGTACCTATGGTGTAGTGGTTATCACATCCGCCTAACACGCGGATGGTCCCAGGTTCGATACCTGGTAGGTACATTCCTTTTTTCAAGTAGCAGGGGAATTTGTAATATTAATTTCCTTTTTAATATCCTCTGCGAAAGCCTTACTCTTTTCGAGCATCCTTCTCTTCTTGAGTTGGACTGCAGCAATTTAATATTTTAATGCTTAATATGTTTGTCGTACCTATGGTGTAGTGGTTATCACATCCGCCTAACACGCGGAAGGTCCCAGGTTCGATACCTGGTAGGTACATTCCTTTTTTCAAGTAGCAGGGGAATTTGTAATATTAATTTCCATTTAATATCCTCTGCGAAAGCCTTACTCTTTTCGAGCATCCTTCTCTTCTTGAGTTGGACTGCAGCAATTTAATATTTTAATGCTTAAAATGTTTGTCGTACCTATGGTGTAGTGGTTATCACATCCGCCTAACACGCGGAAGGTCCCAGTTTCGATACCTGGTAGGTACATTCCTTTTTTCAAGTAGCAGGGGAATTTGTAATATTAATTTCCATTTAATATCCTCTGCGAAAGCCTTACTCCTTTCGAGCATCCTTCTCTTCTTGAGTTGGACTGCAGCAATTTAATATTTTAATGCTTAAAATGTTTGTCGTACCTATGGTGTAGTGGTTATCACATCCGCCTAACACGCGGAAGGTCCCAGGTTCGATACCTGGTAGGTACATTCCTTTTTTCAAGTAGCAGGGGAATTTGTGATATTAATTTCCATTTAATATCCTCTGCGAAAGCCTTACTCTTTTCGAGCATCCTTCTCTTCTTGAGTTGGACTGCAGCAATTTAATATTTTAATGCTTAAAATGTTTGTCGTACCTATGGTGTAGTGGTTATCACATCCGCCTAACACGCGGAAGGTCCCAGGTTCGATACCTGGTAGGTACATTCCTTTTTTCAAGTAGCAGGGGAATTTGTAATATTAATTTCCATTTAATATCCTCTGCGAAAGCCTTACTCTTTTCGAGCATCCTTCTCTTCTTGAGTTGGACTGCAGCAATTTAATATTTTAATGCTTAAAATGTTTGTCGTACCTATGGTGTAGTGGTTATCACATCCGCCTAACACGCGGAAGGTCCCAGGTTCGATACCTGGTAGGTACATTCCTTTTTTCAAGTAGCAGGGGAATTTGTAATATTAATTTCCATTTAATATCCTCTGCGAAAGCCTTACTCTTTTCGAGCATCCTTCTCTTCTTGAGTTGGACTGCAGCAATTTAATATTTTAATGCTTAAAATGTTTGTCGTACCTATGGTGTAGTGGTTATCACATCCGCCTAACACGCGGAAGTTCCCAGGTTCGATACCTGGTAGGCACATTCCTTTTTTCAAGTAGCAGGGGAATTTGTAATATTAATTTCCATTCAATATCATCTGCGAAAGACTTACTCTTTTCGAGCATCCTTCTTTTCTTGAGTTGGACTGCAGCAATTTAATATTTTAATGCTTAAAATGTTTGTCGTACCTATGGTGTAGTGGTTATCACATCCTCCTAACACGCGGAAGGTCCCAGGTTCGATACCTGGTAGGTACATTCCTTTTTTCAAGTAGCAGGGGAATTTGTAATAATAATTTCCATTCAATATCATCTGCGAAAGACTTACTCTTTTCGAGCATTCTTCTTTTCTTGAGTTGGACTGCAGCAATTTAATATTTTAATGCTTAAAATGTTTGTCGTACCTATGGTGTAGTGGTTATCACATCCGCCTAACACGCGGAAGGTCCCACGTTTGATACCTGGTAGGTACATTCCTTTTTTCAAGTAGCAGGGGAATTTGTAATATTAATTTCCATTCAATATCATCTGCGAAAGACTTACTCTTTTCGAGCATTCTTCTTTTCTTGAGTTGGACTGCAGCAATTTAATATTTTAATGCTTAAAATGTCTGTCGTACCTATGCTGTAGTGGTTATCACATCCGCCTAACACGCGGATGGTCCCAGGTTCGATACCTGGTAGGTACATTCCTTTTTTCAAGTAGCAGGGGAATTTGTAATATTAATTTCCTTTTTAATATCCTCTGCGAAAGCCTTACTCTTTTCGAGCATTCTTCTCTTCTTGAGTTGGACTGCAGCAATTTAATATTTTAATGCTTAATATGTTTGTCGTACCTATGGTGTAGTGGTTATCACATCCGCCTAACACGCGGAAGGTCCCAGGTTCGATACCTGGTAGGTACATTCCTTTTTTCAAGTAGCAGGGGAATTTGTAATATTAATTTCCATTTAATATCCTCTGCGAAAGCCTTACTCTTTTCGAGCATCATTCTCTTCTTGAGTTGGACTGCAGCAATTTAATATTTTAATGCTTAAAATGTTTGTCGTACCTATGGTGTAGTGGTTATCACATCCGCCTAACACGCGGAAGGTCCCAGGTTCGATACCTGGTAGGTACATTCCTTTTTTCAAGTAGCAGGGGAATTTGTAATATTAATTTCCATTTAATATCCTCTGCGAAAGCCTTACTCCTTTCGAGCATCCTTCTCTTCTTGAGTTGGACTGCAGCAATTTAATATTTTAATGCTTAAAATGTTTGTCGTACCTATGGTGTAGTGGTTATCACATCCGCCTAACACGCGGAAGGTCTCAGGTTCGATACCTGGTAGGTACATTCCTTTTTTCAAGTAGCAGGGGAATTTGTGATATTAATTTCCATTTAATATCCTCTGCGAAAGCCTTACTCTTTTCGAGCATCCTTCTCTTCTTGAGTTGGACTGCAGCAATTTAATATTTTAATGCTTAAAATGTTTGTCGTACCTATGGTGTAGTGGTTATCACATCCGCCTAACACGCGGAAGGTCCCAGGTTCGATACCTGGTAGGTACATTCCTTTTTTCAAGTAGCAGGGGAATTTGTAATATTAATTTCCATTTAATATCCTCTGCGAAAGCCTTACTCTTTTCGAGCATCCTTCTCTTCTTGAGTTGGACTGCAGCAATTTAATATTTTAATGCTTAAAATGTTTGTCGCACCTATGGTGTAGTGGTTATCACATCCGCCTAACACGCGGAAGGTCCCAGGTTCGATACCTGGTAGGTACATTCCTTTTTCAGGTAGCAGGGGAATTTGTAATATTAATTTCCATTTAATATCCTCTGCGAAAGCCTTACTCTTTTCGAGCATCCTTCTCTTCTTGAGTTGGACTGCAGCAATTTAATATTTTAATGTTTAAAATGTTTGTCGTACCTATGGTGTAGTGGTTATCACATCCGCCTAACACGCGGAAGGTCCCAGGTTCGATACCTGGTAGGTACATTCCTTTTTTCAAGTAGCAGGGGAATTTGTAATATTAATTTCCATTTAATATCCTCTGCGAAAGCCTTACTCTTTTCGAGCATCCTTCTCTTCTTGAGTTGGACTGCAGCAATTTAATATTTTAATGCTTAAAATGATTGTCGTACCTATGGTGTAGTGGTTATCACATCCGCCTAACACGCGGAAGGTCCCAGGTTCGATACCTGGTAGGCACATTCCTTTTTTCAAGTAGCAGGGGAATTTGTAATATTAATTTCCATTCAATATCATCTGCGAAAGACTTACTCTTTTCGAGCATCCTTCTTTTCTTGAGTTGGACTGCAGCAATTTAATATTTTAATGCTTAAAATGTTTGTCGTACCTATGGTGTAGTGGTTATCACATCCTCCTAACACGCGGAAGGTCCCAGGTTCGATACCTGGTAGGTACATTCCTTTTTTCAAGTAGCAGGGGAATTTGTAATAATAATTTCCATTCAATATCATCTGCGAAAGACTTACTCTTTTCGAGCATTCTTCTTTTCTTGAGTTGGACTGCAGCAATTTAATATTTTAATGCTTAAAATGTTTGTCGTACCTATGGTGTAGTGGTTATCACATCCGCCTAACACGCGGAAGGTCCCACGTTTGATACCTGGTAGGTACATTCCTTTTTTCAAGTAGCAGGGGAATTTGTAATATTAATTTCCATTCAATATCATCTGCGAAAGACTTACTCTTTTGGAGCATTCTTCTTTTCTTGAGTTGGACTGCAGCAATTTAATATTTTAATGCTTAAAATGTCTGTCGTACCTATGGTGTAGTGGTTATCACATCCGCCTAACACGCGGATGGTCCCAGGTTCGATACCTGGTAGGTACATTCCTTTTTTCAAGTAGCAGGGGAATTTGTAATATTAATTTCCATTTAATATCCTCTGCGAAAGCCTTACTCTTTTCGAGCATCCTTCTCTTCTTGAGTTGGACTGCAGCAATTTAATATTTTAATGCTTAAAATGTTCCCAGGTTCGATACCTGGTAGGTACATTCCTTTTTTCAAGTAGCTGGGGAATTTGTAATATTAATTTCCATTTAATATCCTCTGCGAAAGCCTTACTCTTTTCGAGCATCCTTCTCTTCTTGAGTTGGACTGCGGCAATTTAATATTTTAATGCTTAAAATGTTTGTCGTACCTATGGTGTAGTGGTTATCACATCCGCCTAACACGCGGAAGGTCCCAGGTTCGATACCTGGTAGGTACATTCCTTTTTTCAAGTAGCAGGGGAATTTGTAATATTAATTTCCATTTAATATCCTCTGCGAAAGCCTTACTCTTTTCGAGCATCCTTCTCTTCTTGAGTTGGACTGCAGCAATTTAATATTTTAATGCTTAAAATGTTTGTCGTACCTATGGTGTAGTGGTTATCACATCCGCCTAACACGCGGAAGGTCCCAGGTTCGATACCTGGTAGGTACAATCCTTTTTTCAAGTAGCAATGGAATTTGTAATATTAATTTCCATTTAATATCCTCTGCGAAAGCCTTACTCTTTTCGAGCATCCTTCTCTTCTTGAGTTGGACTGCAGCAATTTAATATTTTAATGCTTAAAATGTTTGTCGTACCTATGGTGTAGTGGTTATCACATTCGCCTAACACGCGGAAGGTCCCAGGTTCGATACCTGGTAGGTACATTCCTTTTTTCAAGTAGCAGGGGAATTTGTAATATTAATTTCCATTTAATATCCTCTGCGAAAGCCTTACTCTTTTCGAGCATCCTTCTCTTCTTGAGTTGGACTGCAGCAATTTAATATTTTAATGCTTAAAATATTTGTCGTACCTATGGTGTAGTGGTTATCACATCCGCCTAACACGCGGATGGTCCCAGGTTCGATACCTGGTAGGTACATTCCTTTTTTCAAGTAGCAGGGGAATTTGTAATATTAATTTCCTTTTTAATATCCTCTGCGAAAGCCTTACTCTTTTCGAGCATCCTTCTCTTCTTGAGTTGGACTGCAGCAATTTAATATTTTAATGCTTAATATGTTTGTCGTACCTATGGTGTAGTGGTTATCACATCCGCCTAACACGCGGAAGGTCCCAGGTTCGATACCTGGTAGGTACATTCCTTTTTTCAAGTAGCAGGGGAATTTGTAATATTAATTTCCATTTAATATCCTCTGCGAAAGCCTTACTCTTTTCGAGCATCCTTCTCTTCTTGAGTTGGACTGCAGCAATTTAATATTTTAATGCTTAAAATGTTTGTCGTACCTATGGTGTAGTGGTTATCACATCCGCCTAACACGCGGAAGGTCCCAGGTTCGATACCTGGTAGGTACATTCCTTTTTTCAAGTAGCAGGGGAATTTGTAATATTAATTTCCATTTAATATCCTCTGCGAAAGCCTTACTCCTTTCGAGCATCCTTCTCTTCTTGAGTTGGACTGCAGCAATTTAATATTTTAATGCTTAAAATGTTTGTCGTACCTATGGTGTAGTGGTTATCACATCCGCCTAACACGCGGAAGGTCCAAGGTTCGATACCTGGTAGGTACATTCCTTTTTTCAAGTAGCAGGGGAATTTGTGATATTAATTTCCATTTAATATCCTCTGCGAAAGCCTTACTCTTTTCGAGCATCCTTCTCTTCTTGAGTTGGACTGCAGCAATTTAATATTTTAATGCTTAAAATGTTTGTCGTACCTATGGTGTAGTGGTTATCACATCCGCCTAACACGCGGAAGGTCCCAGGTTCGATACTTGGTAGGTACATTCCTTTTTTCAAGTATCAGGGGAATTTGTAATATTAATTTCCATTTAATATCCTCTGCGAAAGCCTTACTCTTTTCGAGCATCCTTCTCTTCTTGACTTGGACTGCAGCAATTTAATATTTTAATGCTTAAAATGTTTGTCGTACCTATGGTGTAGTGGTTATCACATCCGCCTAACACGCGGAAGGTCCCAGGTTCGATACCTGGTAGGTACATTCCTTTTTTCAAGTAGCAGGGGAATTTGTAATATTAATTTCCATTTAATATCCTCTGCGAAAGCCTTACTCTTTTCGAGCATCCTTCTCTTCTTGAGTTGGACTGCAGCAATTTAATATTTTAATGCTTAAAATGTTTGTCGTACCTATGGTGTAGTGGTTATCACATCCGCCTAACACGCGGAAGGTCCCAGGTTCGATACCTGGTAGGTACATTCCTTTTTTCCAGTAGCAGGGGAATTTGTAATATTAATTTCCATTTAATATCCTCTGCGAAAGCCTTACTCTTTTCGAGCATCCTTCTCTTCTTGAGTTGGACTGCAGCAATTTAATATTTTAATGCTTAAAATGTTTGTCGTACCTATGGTGTAGTGGTTATCACATCCGCCTAACACGCGGAAGGTCCCAGGTTCGATACCTGGTAGGTACATTCCTTTTTTCAAGTAGCAGGGGAATTTGTAATATTAATTTCCATTTAATATCCTCTGCGAAAGCCTTACTCTTTTCGAGCATCCTTCTCTTCTTGAGTTGGACGGCAGCAATTTAATATTTTAATGCTTAAAATGTTTGTCGTACCTATGGTGTAGTGGTTATCACATCCGCCTAACACGCGGAAGTTCCCAGGTTCGATACCTGGTAGGCACATTCCTTTTTTCAAGTAGCAGGGGAATTTGTAATATTAATTTCCATTCAATATCATCTGCGAAAGACTTACTCTTTTCGAGCATCCTTCTTTTCTTGAGTTGGACTGCAGCAATTTAATATTTTAATGCTTAAAATGTTTGTCGTACCTATGGTGTAGTGGTTATCACATCCTCCTAACACGCGGAAGGTCCCAGGTTCGATACCTGGCAGGTACATTCCTTTTTTCAAGTAGCAGGGGAATTTGTAATAATAATTTCCATTCAATATCATCTGCGAAAGACTTACTCTTTTCGAGCATTCTTCTTTTCTTGAGTTGGACTGCAGCAATTTAATATTTTAATGCTTAAAATGTTTGTCGTACCTATGGTGTAGTGGTTATCACATCCGCCTAACACGCGGAAGGTCCCACGTTTGATACCTGGTAGGTACATTCCTTTTTTCAAGTAGCAGGGGAATTTGTAATATTAATTTCCATTCAATATCATCTGCGAAAGACTTACTCTTTTCGAGCATTCTTCTTTTCTTGAGTTGGACTGCAGCAATTTAATATTTTAATGCTTAAAATGTCTGTCGTACCTATGCTGTAGTGGTTATCACATCCGCCTAACACGCGGATGGTCCCAGGTTCGATACCTGGTAGGTACATTCCTTTTTTCAAGTAGCAGGGGAATTTGTAATATTAATTTCCTTTTTAATATCCTCTGCGAAAGCCTTACTCTTTTCGAGCATCCTTCTCTTCTTGAGTTGGACTGCAGCAATTTAATATTTTAATGCTTAATATGTTTGTCGTACCTATGGTGTAGTGGTTATCACATCCGCCTAACACGCGGAAGGTCCCAGGTTCGATACCTGGTAGGTACATTCCTTTTTTCAAGTAGCAGGGGAATTTGTAATATTAATTTCCATTTAATATCCTCTGCGAAAGCCTTACTCTTTTCGAGCATCCTTCTCTTCTTGAGTTGGACTGCAGCAATTTAATATTTTAATGCTTAAAATGTTTGTCGTACCTATGGTGTAGTGGTTATCACATCCGCCTAACACGCGGAAGGTCCCAGGTTCGATACCTGGTAGGTACATTCCTTTTTTCAAGTAGCAGGGGAATTTGTAATATTAATTTCCATTTAATATCCTCTGCGAAAGCCTTACTCCTTTCGAGCATCCTTCTCTTCTTGAGTTGGACTGCAGCAATTTAATATTTTAATGCTTAAAATGTTTGTCGTACCTATGGTGTAGTGGTTATCACATCCGCCTAACACGCGGAAGGTCCCAGGTTCGATACCTGGTAGGTACATTCCTTTTTTCAAGTAGCAGGGGAATTTGTGATATTAATTTCCATTTAATATCCTCTGCGAAAGCCTTACTCTTTTCGAGCATCCTTCTCTTCTTGAGTTGGACTGCAGCAATTTAATATTTTAATGCTTAAAATGTTTGTCGTACCTATGGTGTAGTGGTTATCACATCCGCCTAACACGCGGAAGGTCCCAGGTTCGATACCTGGTAGGTACATTCCTTTGTTCAAGTAGCAGGGGAATTTGTAATATTAATTTCCATTTAATATCCTCTGCGAAAGCCTTACTCTTTTCGAGCATCCTTCTCTTCTTGAGTTGGACTGCAGCAATTTAATAT
The DNA here is from genome assembly GCA_949128135.1 of Parasteatoda lunata. Lineage (NCBI taxonomy): Eukaryota > Metazoa > Arthropoda > Arachnida > Araneae > Theridiidae > Parasteatoda > Parasteatoda lunata. Next base: position 100,479,718 of record OX421975.1, read on the forward strand.
TTTAATGCTTAAAATGTTTGTCGTACCTATGGTGTAGTGGTTATCACATCCGCCTAACACGCGGAAGGTCCCAGGTTCGATACCTGGTAGGTACATTCCTTTTTTCAAGTAGCAGGGGAATTTGTAATATTAATTTCCATTTAATATCCTCTGCGAAAGCCTTACTCTTTTCGAGCATCCTTCTCTTCTTGAGTTGGACTGCAGCAATTTAATATTTTAATGCTTAAAATGTTTGTCGCACCTATGGTGTAGTGGTTATCACATCCGCCTAACACGCGGAAGGTCCCAGGTTCGATACCTGGTAGGTACATTCCTTTTTTAGGTAGCAGGGGAATTTGTAATATTAATTTCCATTTAATATCCTCTGCGAAAGCCTTACTCTTTTCGAGCATCCTTCTCTTCTTGAGTTGGACTGCAGCAATTTAATATTTTAATGCTTAAAATGTTTGTCGTACCTATGGTGTAGTGGTTATCACATCCGCCTAACACGCGGAAGGTCCCAGGTTCGATACCTGGTAGGTACATTCCTTTTTTCAAGTAGCAGGGGAATTTGTAATATTAATTTCCATTTAATATCCTCTGCGAAAGCCTTACTCTTTTCGAGCATCCTTCTCTTCTTGAGTTGGACTGCAGCAATTTAATATTTTAATGCTTAAAATGTTTGCCGTACCTATGGTGTAGTGGTTATCACATCCGCCTAACACGCGGAAGTTCCCAGGTTCGATACCTGGTAGGTACATTCCTTTTTTCAAGTAGCAGGGGAATTTGTAATATTAATTTCCATTTAATATCCTCTGCGAAAGCCTTACTCTTTTCGAGCATCCTTCTCATCTTGAGTTGGACTGCAGCAATTTAATATTTTAATGCTTAAAATGTTTGTCGTACTTACGGTGTAGTGGTTATAACATCAGCCTAACACGCGGAAGGTCCCAGGTTCGATACCTGGTAGTTACATTCCTTTTTTCAAGTAGCAGGGGAATTTGTAATATTAATTTCCATTTAATATCCTCTGCGAAAGCCTTACTCTTTTCGAGCATTCTTTTTTTCTTGAGTTGGACTGCAGCAATTTAATATTTTAATGCTTAAAATGTTTGTCGTACCTATGGTGTAGTGGTTATCACATCCGCATAACACGCGGAAGGTCCCAGGTTCGATACCTGGTAGGTACATTCCTTTTTTCAAGTAGCAGGGGAATTTGTAATATTAATTTCCATTTAATATCCTCTGCGAAAGCCTTACTCTTTTCGAGCATTCTTTTTTTCTTGAGTTGGACTGCAGCAATTTAATATTTTAATGCTTAAAATGTTTGTCGTACCTATGGTGTAGTGGTTATCACATCCGCCTAACACGCGGAAGGTCCCAGGTTCGATACCTGGTAGATACATTCCTTTTTTCAAGTAGCAGGGGAATTTGTAATATTAATTTCCATTTAATATCCTTTGCGAAAGCCTTACTCTTTTCGAGCATTCTTTTTTTCTTGAGTTGGACTGCAGCAATTTAATATTTTAATGCTTAAAATGTTTGTCGTACCTATGGTGTAGTGGTTATCACATCCGCCTAACACGCGGAAGGTCCCAGGTTCGATACCTGGTAGGTACATTCCTTTTTTCAAGTAGCAGAGGAATTTGTAATATTAATTTCCATTTAATATCCTCTGCGAAAGCCTTACTCTTTTCGAGCATTCTTTTTTTCTTGAGTTGGACTGCAGCAATTTAATATTTTAATGCTTAAAATGTTTGTCGTACCTATGGTGTAGTGGTTATCACATCCGCCTAACACGCGGAAGGTCCCAGGTTCGATACCTGGTAGGTACATTCCTTTTTTCAAGTAGCAGGGGAATTTGTAATATTAATTTCCATTTAATATCCTCTGCGAAAGCCTTACTCTTTTCGAGCATCCTTCTCTTCTTGAGTTGGACTGCAGCAATTTAATATTTTAATGCTTAAAATGTTTGTCGTACCTATGGTGTAGTGGTTATCACATCCGCCTAACCCGCGGAAGGTCCCAGGTTCGATACCTGGTAGGTACATTCCTTTTTTCAAGTAGCAGGGGAATTTGTAATATTAATTTCCATTTAATATCCTCTGCGAAAGCCTTACTCTTTTCGAGCATTCTTTTTTTCTTGAGTTGGACTGCAGCAATTTAATATTTTAATGCTTAAAATGTTTGTCGTACCTATGGTGTAGTGGTTATCACATCCGCCTAACACGCGGAAGGTCCCAGGTTCGATACCTGGTAGATACATTCCTTTTTTCAAGTAGCAGGGGAATTTGTAATATTAATTTCCATTTAATATCCTCTGCGAAAGCCTTACTCTTTTCGAGCATCCTTCTCTTCTTGAGTTGGACTGCAGCAATTTAATATTTTAATGCTTAAAATGTTTGTCGTACCTATGGTGTAGTGGTTATCACATCCGCCTAACACGCGGATGGTCCCAGGTTCGATACCTGGTAGGTACATTCCTTTTTTCAAGTAGCAGGGGAATTTCTAATATTAATTTCCATTTAATATCCTCTGCGAAAGCCTTACTCTTTTCGAGCATCCTTCTCTTCTTGAGTTGGACTGCAGCAATTTAATATTTTAATGCTTAATATGTTTGTCGTACCTATGGTGTAGTGGTTATCACATCCGCCTAACACGCGGAAGGTCCCAGGTTCGATACCTGGTAGGTACATTCCTTTTTTCAAGTAGCAGGGGAATTTGTAATATTAATTTCCATTTAATATCCTCTGCGAAAGCCTTACTCCTTTCGAGCATCCTTCTCTTCTTGAGTTGGACAGCAGCAATTTAATATTTTAATGCTTAAAATGTTTGTCGTACCTATGGTGTAGTGGTTATCACATCCGCCTAACACGCGGAAGGTCCCAGGTTCGATACCTGGTAGGTACATTCCTTTTTTCAAGTAGCAGGGGAATTTGTAATATTAATTTCCATTTAATATCCTCTGCGAAAGCCTTACTCTTTTCGAGCATCCTTCTCTTCTTGAGTTGGACTGCAGCAATTTAATATTTTAATGCTTAAAATGTTTGTCGTACCTATGGTGTAGTGGTTATCACATCCGCCTAACACGCGGAAGGTCCCAGGTTCGATACCTGGTAGGTACATTCCTTTTTTCAAGTAGCAGGGGAATTTGTAATATTAATTTCCATTTAATATCCTCTGCGATAGCCTTACTCTTTTCGAGCATCCTTCTCTTCTTGAGTTGGACTGCAGCAATTTAATATTTTAATGCTTAAAATGTTTGTCGTACCTATGGTGTAGTGGTTATCACATCCGCCTAACACGCGGAAGGTCCCAGGTTCGATACCTGGTAGGTACATTCCTTTTTTCAAGTAGCAGGGGAATTTGTAATATTAATTGCCATTTAATATCCTCTGCGAAAGCCTTACTCTTTTCGAGCATCCTTCTCTTCTTGAGTTGGACTGCAGCAATTTAATATTTTAATGCTTAAAATGTTTGTCGTACCTATGGTGTAGTGGTTATCACATCCGCCTAACACGCGGAAGGTCCCAGGTTCGATACCTGGTAGGTACATTCCTTTTTTCAAGTAGCAGGGGAATTTGTAATATTAATTTCCATTTAATATCCTCTGCGAAAGCCTTACTCTTTTCGAGCATCCTTCTCTTCTTGAGTTGGACTGCAGCAATTTAATATTTTAATGCTTAAAATGTTTGCCGTACCTATGGTGTAGTGGTTATCACATCCGCCTAACACGCGGAAGTTCCCTGGTTCGATACCTGGTAGGTACATTCCTTTTTTCAAGTAGCAGGGGAATTTGTAATATTAATTTCCATTTAATATCCTCTGCGAAAGCCTTACTCTTTTCGAGCATCCTTCTCATCTTGAGTTGGACTGCAGCAATTTAATATTTTAATGCTTAAAATGTTTGTCGTACTTATGGTGTAGTGGTTATAACATCAGCCTAACACGCGGAAGGTCCCAGGTTCGATACCTGGTAGGTACATTCCTTTTTTCAAGTAGCAGGGGAATTTGTAATATTAATTTCCATTTAATATCCTCTGCGAAAGCCTTACTCTTTTCGAGCATTCTTTTTTTCTTGAGTTGGATTGCAGCAATTTAATATTTTAATGCTTAAAATGTTTGTCGTACCTATGGTGTAGTGGTTATCACATCCGCATAACACGCGGAAGGTCCCAGGTTCGATACCTGGTAGGTACATTCCTTTTTTCAAGTAGCAGGGGAATTTGTAATATTAATTTCCATTTAATATCCTCTGCGAAAGCCTTACTCTTTTCGAGCATTCTTTTTTTCTTGAGTTGGACTGCAGCAATTTAATGTTTTAATGCTTAAAATGTTTGTCGTACCTATGGTGTAGTGGTTATCACATCCGCCTAACACGCGGAAGGTCCCAGGTTCGATACCTGGTAGATACATTCCTTTTTTCAAGTAGCAGGGGAATTTGTAATATTAATTTCCATTTAATATCCTTTGCGAAAGCCTTACTCTTTTCGAGCATTCTTTTTTTCTTGAGTTGGACTGCAGCAATTTAATATTTTAATGCTTAAAATGTTTGTCGTACCTATGGTGTAGTGGTTATCACATCCGCCTAACACGCGGAAGGTCCCAGGTTCGATACCTGGTAGGTACATTCCTTTTTTCAAGTAGCAGGGGAATTTGTAATATTAATTTCCATTTAATATCCTCTGCGAAAGCCTTACTCTTTTCGAGCATTCTTTTTTTCTTGAGTTGGACTGCAGCAATTTAATATTTTAATGCTTAAAATGTTTGTCGTACCTATGGTGTAGTGGTTATCACATCCGCCTAACACGCGGAAGGTCCCAGGTTCGATACCTGGTAGGTACATTCCTTTTTTCAAGTAGCAGGGGAATTTGTAATATTAATTTCCATTTAATATCCTCTGCGAAAGCCTTACTCTTTTCGAGCATTCTTTTTTTCTTGAGTTGGACTGCAGCAATTTAATATTTTAATGCTTAAAATGTTTGTCGTACCTATGGTGTAGTGGTTATCACATCCGCCTAACACGCGGAAGGTCCCAGGTTCGATACCTGGTAGGTACATTCTTTTTTTCAAGTAGCAGGGGAATTTGTAATATTAATTTCCATTTAATATTCTCTGCGAAAGCCTTACTCTTTTCGAGCATTCTTTTTTTCTTGAGTTGGACTGCAGCAATTTAATATTTTAATGCTTAAAATGTTTGTCGTACCTATGGTGTAGTGGTTATCACATCCGCCTAACACGCGGAAGGTCCCAGGTTCGATACCTGGTAGGTACATTCCTTTTTTCAAGTAGCAGGGGAATTTGTAATATTAATTTCCATTTAATATCCTCTGCGAAAGCCTTACTCTTTTCGAGCATTCTTTTTTTCTTGAGTTGGACTGCAGCAATTTAATATTTTAATGCTTAAAATGTTTGTCGTACCTATGGTGTAGTGGTTATCACATCCGCCTAACACGCGGAAGGTCCCAGGTTCGATACCTGGTAGGTACATTCCTTTTTTCAAGTAGCAGGGGAATTTGTAATATTAATTTCCATTTAATATCCTCTGCGAAAGCCTTACTCTTTTCGAGCATCCTTCTCTTCTTGAGTTGGACTGCAGCAATTTAATATTTTAATGCTTAAAATGTTTGTCGTACCTATGGTGTAGTGGTTATCACATCCGCCTAACCCGCGGAAGGTCCCAGGTTCGATACCTGGTAGGTACATTCCTTTTTTCAAGTAGCAGGGGAATTTGTAATATTAATTTCCATTTAATATCCTTTGCGAAAGCCTTACTCTTTTCGAGCATTTTTTTTTTCTTGAGTTGGACTGCAGCAATTTAATATTTTAATGCTTAAAATGTTTGTCGTACCTATGGTGTAGTGGTTATCACATCCGCATAACACGCGGAAGGTCCCAGGTTCGATACCTGGTAGGTACATTCCTTTTTTCAAGTAGCAGGGGAGTTTGTAATATTAATTTCCATTTAATATCCTCTGCGAAAGCCTTACTCTTTTCGAGCATTCTTTTTTTCTTGAGTTGGACTGCAGCAATTTAATATTTTAATGCTTAAAATGTTTGTCGTACCTATGGTGTAGTGGTTATCACATCCGCCTAACACGCGGAAGGTCCCAGGTTCGATACCTGGTAGATACATTCCTTTTTTCAAGTAGCAGGGGAATTTGTAATATTAATTTCCATTTAATATCCTCTGCGAAAGCCTTACTCTTTTCGAGCATCCTTCTCTTCTTGAGTTGGACTGCAGCAATTTAATATTTTAATGCTTAAAATGTTTGTCGTACCTATGGTGTAGTGGTTATCACATCCGCCTAACACGCGGAAGGTCCCAGGTTCGATACCTGGTAGGTACATTCCTTTTTTCAAGTAGTAGGGGAATTTGTAATATTAATTTCCATTTAATATCCTCTGCGATAGCCTTACTCTTTTCGAGCATCCTTCTCTTCTTGAGTTGGACAGCAGCAATTTAATATTTTAATGCTTAAAATGTTTGTCGTACCTATGGTGTAGTGGTTATCACATCCGCCTAACACGCGGAAGGTCCCAGGTTCGATACCTGGTAGGTACATTCCTTTTTTCAAGTAGCAGGGGAATTTGTAATATTAATTGCCATTTAATATCCTCTGCGAAAGCCTTACTCTTTTCGAGCATCCTTCTCTTCTTGAGTTGGACTGCAGCAATTTAATATTTTAATGCTTAAAATGTTTGTCGTACCTATGGTGTAGTGGTTATCACATCCGCCTAACACGCGGAAGGTCCCAGGTTCGATACCTGGTAGGTACATTCCTTTTTTCAAGTAGCAGGGGAATTTGTAATATTAATTTCCATTTAATATCCTCTGCGAAAGCCTTACTCTTTTCGAGCATCCTTCTCTTCTTGAGTTGGACTGCAGCAATTTAATATTTTAATGCTTAAAATGTTTGCCGTACCTATGGTGTAGTGGTTATCACATCCGCCTAACACGCGGAAGGTCCCAGGTTCGATACCTGGTAGGTACATTCCTTTTTTCAAGTAGCAGGGGAATTTGTAATATTAATTTCCATTTAATATCCTCTGCGAAAGCCTTACTCTTTTCGAGCATCCTTCTCTTCTTGAGTTGGACTGCAGCAATTTAATATTTTAATGCTTAAAATGTTTGTCGTACCTATGGTGTAGTGGTTATAACATCAGCCTAACACGCGGAAGGTCCCAGGTTCGATACCTGGTAGGTACATTCCTTTTTTCAAGTAGCAGGGGAATTTGTAATATTAATTTCCATTTAATATCCTCTGCGAAAGCCTTACTCTTTTCGAGCATTCTTTTTTTCTTGAGTTGGACTGCAGCAATTTAATATTTTAATGCTTAAAATGTTTGTCGTACGTATGGTGTAGTGGTTATCACATCCGCATAACACGCGGAAGGTCCCAGGTTCGATACCTGGTAGGTACATTCCTTTTTTCAAGTAGCAGGGGAATTTGTAATATTAATTTCCATTTAATATCCTCTGCGAAAGCCTTACTCTTTTCGAGCATTCTTTTTTTCTTGAGTTGGACTGCAGCAATTTAATATTTTAATGCTTAAAATGTTTGTCGTACCTATGGTGTAGTGGTTATCACATCCGCCTAACACGCGGAAGGTCCCAGGTTCGATACCTGGTAGATACATTCCTTTTTTCAAGTAGCAGGGGAATTTGTAATATTAATTTCCATTTAATATCCTTTGCGAAAGCCTTACTCTTTTCAAGCATTCTTTTTTTCTTGAGTTGGACTGCAGCAATTTAATATTTTAATGCTTAAAATGTTTGTCGTACCTATGGTGTAGTGGTTATCACATCCGCCTAACACGCGGAAGGTCCCAGGTTCGATACCTGGTAGGTACATTCCTTTTTTCAAGTAGCAGGGGAATTTGTAATATTAATTTCCATTTAATATCCTCTGCGAAAGCCTTACTCTTTTCGAGCATCCTTCTCTTCTTGAGTTGGACTGCAGCAATTTAATATTTTAATGCTTAAAATATTTGTCGTACCTATGGTGTAGTGGTTATCACATCCGCCTAACCCGCGGAAGGTCCCAGGTTCGATACCTGGTAGGTACATTCCTTTTTTCAAGTAGCAGGGGAATTTGTAATATTAATTTCCATTTAATATCCTTTGCGAAAGCCTTACTCTTTTCGAGCATTCTTTTTTTCTTGAGTTGGACTGCAGCAATTTAATATTTTAATGCTTAAAATGTTTGTCGTACCTATGGTGTAGTGGTTATCACATCCGCATAACACGCGGAAGGTCCCAGGTTCGATACCTGGTAGGTACATTCCTTTTTTCAAGTAGTAGGGGAATTTGTAATATTAATTTCCATTTAATATCCTCTGCGATAGCCTTACTCTTTTCGAGCATCCTTCTCTTCTTGAGTTGGACAGCAGCAATTTAATATTTTAATGCTTAAAATGTTTGTCGTACCTATGGTGTAGTGGTTATCACATCCGCCTAACACGCGGAAGGTCCCAGGTTCGATACCTGGTAGGTACATTCCTTTTTTCAAGTAGCAGGGGAATTTGTAATATTAATTGCCATTTAATATCCTCTGCGAAAGCCTTACTCTTTTCGAGCATCCTTCTCTTCTTGAGTTGGACTGCAGCAATTTAATATTTTAATGCTTAAAATGTTTGTCGTACCTATGGTGTAGTGGTTATCACATCCGCCTAACACGCGGAAGGTCCCAGGTTCGATACCTGGTAGGTACATTCCTTTTTTCAAGTAGCAGGGGAATTTGTAATATTAATTTCCATTTAATATCCTCTGCGAAAGCCTTACTCTTTTCGAGCATCCTTCTCTTCTTGAGTTGGACTGCAGCAATTTAATATTTTAATGCTTAAAATGTTTGCCGTACCTATGGTGTAGTGGTTATCACATCCGCCTAACACGCGGAAGGTCCCAGGTTCGATACCTGGTAGGTACATTCCTTTTTTCAAGTAGCAGGGGAATTTGTAATATTAATTTCCATTTAATATCCTCTGCGAAAGCCTTACTCTTTTCGAGCATCCTTCTCTTCTTGAGTTGGACTGCAGCAATTTAATATTTTAATGCTTAAAATGTTTGTCGTACCTATGGTGTAGTGGTTATAACATCAGCCTAACACGCGGAAGGTCCCAGGTTCGATACCTGGTAGGTACATTCCTTTTTTCAAGTAGCAGGGGGATTTGTAATATTAATTTCCATTTAATATCCTCTGCGAAAGCCTTACTCTTTTCGAGCATTCTTTTTTTCTTGAGTTGGACTGCAGCAATTTAATATTTTAATGCTTAAAATGTTTGTCGTACGTATGGTGTAGTGGTTATCACATCCGCATAACACGCGGAAGGTCCCAGGTTCGATACCTGGTAGGTACATTCCTTTTTTCAAGTAGCAGGGGAATTTGTAATATTAATTTCCATTTAATATCCTCTGCGAAAGCCTTACTCTTTTCGAGCATTCTTTTTTTCTTGAGTTGGACTGCAGCAATTTAATATTTTAATGCTTAAAATGTTTGTCGTACCTATGGTGTAGTGGTTATCACATCCGCCTAACACGCGGAAGGTCCCAGGTTCGATACCTGGTAGATACATTCCTTTTTTCAAGTAGCAGGGGAATTTGTAATATTAATTTCCATTTAATATCCTTTGCGAAAGCCTTACTCTTTTCAAGCATTCTTTTTTTCTTGAGTTGGACTGCAGCAATTTAATATTTTAATGCTTAAAATGTTTGTCGTACCTATGGTGTAGTGGTTATCACATCCGCCTAACACGCGGAAGGTCCCAGGTTCGATACCTGGTAGGTACATTCCTTTTTTCAAGTAGCAGGGGAATTTGTAATATTAATTTCCATTTAATATCCTCTGCGAAAGCCTTACTCTTTTCGAGCATCCTTCTCTTCTTGAGTTGGACTGCAGCAATTTAATATTTTAATGCTTAAAATGTTTGTCGTACCTATGGTGTAGTGGTTATCACATCCGCCTAACCCGCGGAAGGTCCCAGGTTCGATACCTGGTAGGTACATTCCTTTTTTCAAGTAGCAGGGGAATTTGTAATATTAATTTCCATTTAATATCCTTTGCGAAAGCCTTACTCTTTTCGAGCATTCTTTTTTTCTTGAGTTGGACTGCAGCAATTTAATATTTTAATGCTTAAAATGTTTGTCGTACCTATGGTGTAGTGGTTATCACATCCGCATAACACGCGGAAGGTCCCAGGTTCGATACCTGGTAGGTACATTCCTTTTTTCAAGTAGCAGGGGAGTTTGTAATATTAATTTCCATTTAATATCCTCTGCGAAAGCCTTACTCTTTTCGAGCATTCTTTTTTTCTTGAGTTGGACTGCAGCAATTTAATATTTTAATGCTTAAAATGTTTGTCGTACCTATGGTGTAGTGGTTATCACATCCGCCTAACACGCGGAAGGTCCCAGGTTCGATACCTGGTAGATACATTCCTTTTTTCAAGTAGCAGGGGAATTTGTAATATTAATTTCCATTTAATATCCTCTGCGAAAGCCTTACTCTTTTCGAGCATCCTTCTCTTCTTGAGTTGGACTGCAGCAATTTAATATTTTAATGCTTAAAATGTTTGTCGTACCTATGGTGTAGTGGTTATCACATCCGCCTAACACGCGGAAGGTCCCAGGTTCGATACCTGGTAGGTACATTCCTTTTTTCAAGTAGTAGGGGAATTTGTAATATTAATTTCCATTTAATATCCTCTGCGATAGCCTTACTCTTTTCGAGCATCCTTCTCTTCTTGAGTTGGACAGCAGCAATTTAATATTTTAATGCTTAAAATGTTTGTCGTACCTATGGTGTAGTGGTTATCACATCCGCCTAACACGCGGAAGGTCCCAGGTTCGATACCTGGTAGGTACATTCCTTTTTTCAAGTAGCAGGGGAATTTGTAATATTAATTGCCATTTAATATCCTCTGCGAAAGCCTTACTCTTTTCGAGCATCCTTCTCTTCTTGAGTTGGACTGCAGCAATTTAATATTTTAATGCTTAAAATGTTTGCCGTACCTATGGTGTAGTGGTTATCACATCCGCCTAACACGCGGAAGGTCCCAGGTTCGATACCTGGTAGGTACATTCCTTTTTTCAAGTAGCAGGGGAATTTGTAATATTAATTTCCATTTAATATCCTCTGCGAAAGCCTTACTCTTTTCGAGCATCCTTCTCTTCTTGAGTTGGACTGCAGCAATTTAATATTTTAATGCTTAAAATGTTTGTCGTACCTATGGTGTAGTGGTTATAACATCAGCCTAACACGCGGAAGGTCCCAGGTTCGATACCTGGTAGGTACATTCCTTTTTTCAAGTAGCAGGGGAATTTGTAATATTAATTTCCATTTAATATCCTCTGCGAAAGCCTTACTCTTTTCGAGCATTCTTTTTTTCTTGAGTTGGACTGCAGCAATTTAATATTTTAATGCTTAAAATGTTTGTCGTACGTATGGTGTAGTGGTTATCACATCCGCATAACACGCGGAAGGTCCCAGGTTCGATACCTGGTAGGTACATTCCTTTTTTCAAGTAGCAGGGGAATTTGTAATATTAATTTCCATTTAATATCCTCTGCGAAAGCCTTACTCTTTTCGAGCATTCTTTTTTTCTTGAGTTGGACTGCAGCAATTTAATATTTTAATGCTTAAAATGTTTGTCGTACCTATGGTGTAGTGGTTATCACATCCGCCTAACACGCGGAAGGTCCCAGGTTCGATACCTGGTAGATACATTCCTTTTTTCAAGTAGCAGGGGAATTTGTAATATTAATTTCCATTTAATATCCTTTGCGAAAGCCTTACTCTTTTCAAGCATTCTTTTTTTCTTGAGTTGGACTGCAGCAATTTAATATTTTAATGCTTAAAATGTTTGTCGTACCTATGGTGTAGTGGTTATCACATCCGCCTAACACGCGGAAGGTCCCAGGTTCGATACCTGGTAGGTACATTCCTTTTTTCAAGTAGCAGGGGAATTTGTAATATTAATTTCCATTTAATATCCTCTGCGAAAGCCTTACTCTTTTCGAGCATTCTTTTTTTCTTGAGTTGGACTGCAGCAATTTAATATTTTAATGCTTAAAATGTTTGTCGTACCTATGGTGTAGTGGTTATCACATCCGCCTAACACGCGGAAGGTCCCAGGTTCGATAAATGGTAGGTACATTCCTTTTTTCAAGTAGCAGGGGAATTTGTAATATTAATTTCCATTTAATATCCTCTGCGAAAGCCTTACTCTTTTCGAGCATTCTTTTTTTCTTGAGTTGGACTGCAGCAATTTAATATTTTAATGCCTAAAATGTTTGTCGTACCTATGGTGTAGTGGTTATCACATCCGCCTAACACGCGGAAGGTCCCAGGTTCGATACCTGGTAGGTACATTCCTTTTTTCAAGTAGCAGGGGAATTTGTAATATTAATTTCCATTTAATATCCTCTGCGAAAGCCTTACTCTTTTCGAGCATCCTTCTCTTCTTGAGTTGGACTGCAGCAATTTAATATTTTAATGCTTAAAATGTTTGTCGTACCTATGGTGTAGTGGTTATCACATCCGCCTAACCCGCGGAAGGTCCCAGGTTCGATACCTGGTAGGTACATTCCTTTTTTCAAGTAGCAGGGGAATTTGTAATATTAATTTCCATTTAATATCCTCTGCGAAAGCCTTACTCTTTTCGAGCATTCTTTTTTTCTTGAGTTGGACTGCAGCAATTTAATATTTTAATGCTTAAAATGTTTGTCCTACCTATGGTGTAGTGGTTATCACATCCGCATAACACGCGGAAGGTCCCAGGTTCGATACCTGGTAGGTACATTCCTTTTTTCAAGTAGCAGGGGAGTTTGTAATATTAATTTCCATTTAATATCCTCTGCGAAAGCCTTACTCTTTTCGAGCATTCTTTTTTTCTTGAGTTGGACTGCAGCAATTTAATATTTTAATGCTTAAAATGTTTGTCGTACCTATGGTGTAGTGGTTATCACATCCGCCTAACACGCGGAAGGTCCCAGGTTCGATACCTGGTAGATACATTCCTTTTTTCAAGTAGCAGGGGAATTTGTAATATTAATTTCCATTTAATATCCTCTGCGAAAGCCTTACTCTTTTCGAGCATCCTTCTCTTCTTGAGTTGGACTGCAGCAATTTAATATTTTAATGCTTAAAATGTTTGTCGTACCTATGGTGTAGTGGTTATCACATCCGCCTAACACGCGGAAGGTCCCAGGTTCGATACCTGTTAGGTACATTCCTTTTTTCAAGTAGTAGGGGAATTTGTAATATTAATTTCCATTTAATATCCTCTGCGATAGCCTTACTCTTTTCGAGCATCCTTCTCTTCTTGAGTTGGACAGCAGCAATTTAATATTTTAATGCTTAAAATGTTTGTCGTACCTATGGTGTAGTGGTTATCACATCCGCCTAACACGCGGAAGGTCCCAGGTTCGATACCTGGTAGGTACATTCCTTTTTTCAAGTAGCAGGGGAATTTGTAATATTAATTGCCATTTAATATCCTCTGCGAAAGCCTTACTCTTTTCGAGCATCCTTCTCTTCTTTAGTTGGACTGCAGCAATTTAATATTTTAATGCTTAAAATGTTTGTCGTACCTATGGTGTAGTGGTTATCACATCCGCCTAACACGCGGAAGGTCCCAGGTTCGATACCTGGTAGGTACATTCCTTTTTTCAAGTAGCAGGGGAATTTGTAATATTAATTTCCATTTAATATCCTCTGCGAAAGCCTTACTCTTTTCGAGCATCCTTCTCTTCTTGAGTTGGACTGCAGCAATTTAATATTTTAATGCTTAAAATGTTGGCCGTACCTATGGTGTAGTGGTTATCACATCCGCCTAACACGCGGAAGGTCCCAGGTTCGATACCTGGTAGGTACATTCCTTTTTTCAAGTAGCAGGGGAATTTGTAATATTAATTTCCATTTAATATCCTCTGCGAAAGCCTTACTCTTTTCGAGCATCCTTCTCTTCTTGAGTTGGACTGCAGCAATTTAATATTTTAATGCTTAAAATGTTTGTCGTACCTATGGTGTAGTGGTTATAACATCAGCCTAACACGCGGAAGGTCCCAGGTTCGATACCTGGTAGGTACATTCCTTTTTTCAAGTAGCAGGGGAATTTGTAATATTAATTTCCATTTAATATCCTCTGCGAAAGCCTTACTCTTTTCGAGCATTCTTTTTTTCTTGAGTTGGACTGCAGCAATTTAATATTTTAATGCTTAAAATGTTTGTCGTACCTATGGTGTAGTGGTTATCACATCCGCATAACACGCGGAAGGTCCCAGGTTCGATACCTGGTAGGTACATTCCTTTTTTCAAGTAGCAGGGGAATTTGTAATATTAATTTCCATTTAATATCCTCTGCGAAAGCCTTACTCTTTTCGAGCATTCTTTTTTTCTTGAGTTGGACTGCAGCAATTTAATATTTTAATGCTTAAAATGTTTGTCGTACCTATGGTGTAGTGGTTATCACATCCGCCTAACACGCGGAAGGTCCCAGGTTCGATACCTGGTAGATACATTCCTTTTTTCAAGTAGCAGGGGAATTTGTAATATTAATTTCCATTTAATATCCTTTGCGAAAGCCTTACTCTTTTCAAGCATTCTTTTTTTCTTGAGTTGGACTGCAGCAATTTAATATTTTAATGCTTAAAATGTTTGTCGTACCTATGGTGTAGTGGTTATCACATCCGCCTAACACGCGGAAGGTCCCAGGTTCGATACCTGGTAGGTACATTCCTTTTTTCAAGTAGCAGGGGAATTTGTAATATTAATTTCCATTTAATATCCTCTGCGAAAGCCTTACTCTTTTCGAGCATTCTTTTTTTCTTGAGTTGGACTGCAGCAATTTAATATTTTAATGCTTAAAATGTTTGTCGTACCTATGGTGTAGTGGTTATCACATCCGCCTAACCCGCGGAAGGTCCCAGGTTCGATACCTGATAGGTACATTCCTTTTTTCAAGTAGCAGGGGAATTTGTAATATTAATTTCCATTTAATATCCTCTGCGAAAGCCTTACTCTTTTCGAGCATTCTTTTTTTCTTGAGTTGGACTGCAGCAATTTAATATTTTAATGCTTAAAATGTTTGTCCTACCTATGGTGTAGTGGTTATCACATCCGCATAACACGCGGAAGGTCCCAGGTTCGATACCTGGTAGGTACATTCCTTTTTTCAAGTAGCAGGGGAGTTTGTAATATTAATTTCCATTTAATATCCTCTGCGAAAGCCTTACTCTTTTCGAGCATTCTTTTTTTCTTGAGTTGGACTGCAACAATTTAATATTTTAATGCTTAAAATGTTTGTCGTACCTATGGTGTAGTGGTTATCACATCCGCCTAACACGCGGAAGGTCCAAGGTTCGATACCTGGTAGATACATTCCTTTTTTCAAGTAGCAGGGGAATTTGTAATATTAATTTCCATTTAATATCCTCTGCGAAAGCCTTACTCTTTTCGAGCATTCTTTTTTTCTTGAGTTGGACTGCAGCAATTTAATATTTTAATGCTTAAAATGTTTGTCGTACCTATGGTGTAGTGGTTATCACATCCGCCAAACACGCGGAAGGTCCCAGGTTCGATACCTGGTAGGTACATTCCTTTTTTCAAGTAGCAGGGGAATTTGTAATATTAATTTCCATTTAATATCCTCTGCGAAAGCCTTACTCTTTTCGAGCATTCTTTTTTTCTTGAGTTGGACTGCAGCAATTTAATATTTTAATGCTTAAAATGTTTGTCGTACCTATGGTGTAGTGGTTATCACATCCGCCTAACACGCGGAAGGTCCCAGGTTCGATACCTGGTAGGTACATTCCTTTTTTCAAGTAGCAGGGGAATTTGTAATATTAATTTCCATTTAATATCCTCTGCGAAAGCCTTACTCTTTTCGAGCATTCTTTTTTTCTTGAGTTGGACTGCAGCAATTTAATATTTTAATGCTTAAAATGTTTGTCGTACCTATGGTGTAGTGGTTATCACATCCGCCTAACACGCGGAAGGTCCCAGGTTCGATACCTGGTAGGACATTCCTTTTTTCAAGTAGCAGGGGAATTTGTAATATTAATTTCCATTTAATATCCTCTGCGAAAGCCTTACTCTTTTCGAGCATTCTTTTTTTATTGAGTTGGACTGCAGCAATTTAATATTTTAATGCTTAAAATGTTTGTCGTACCTATGGTGTAGTGGTTATCACATCCGCCTAACACGCGGAAGGTCCCAGGTTCGATACCTGGTAGGTACATTCCTTTTTTCAAGTAGCAGGGGAATTTGTAATATTAATTTCCATTTAATATCCTCTGCGAAAGCCTTACTCTTTTCGAGCATCCTTCTCTTCTTGAGTTGGACTGCAGCAATTTAATATTTTAATGCTTAAAATGTTTGTCGTACCTATGGTGTAGTGGTTATCACATCCGCCTAACCCGCGGAAGGTCCCAGGTTCGATACCTGGTAGGTACATTCCTTTTTTCAAGTAGCAGGGGAATTTGTAATATTAATTTCCATTTAATATCCTCTGCGAAAGCCTTACTCTTTTCGAGCATTCTTTTTTTCTTGAGTTGGACTGCAGCAATTTAATATTTTAATGCTTAAAATGTTTGTCCTAACTATGGTGTAGTGGTTATCACATCCGCATAACACGCGGAAGGTCCCAGGTTCGATACCTGGTAGGTACATTCCTTTTTTCAAGTAGCAGGGGAGTTTGTAATATTAATTTCCATTTAATATCCTCTGCGAAAGCCTTACTCTTTTCGAGCATTCTTTTTTTCTTGAGTTGGACTGCAACAATTTAATATTTTAATGCTTAAAATGTTTGTCGTACCTATGGTGTAGTGGTTATCACATCCGCCTAACACGCGGAAGGTCCCAGGTTCGATACCTGGTAGATACATTCCTTTTTTCAAGTAGCAGGGGAATTTGTAATATTAATTTCCATTTAATATCCTCTGCGAAAGCCTTACTCTTTTCGAGCATTCTTTTTTTCTTGAGTTGGACTGCAGCAATTTAATATTTTAATGCTTAAAATGTTTGTCGTACCTATGGTGTAGTGGTTATCACATCCGCCTAACACGCGGAAGGTCCCAGGTTCGATACCTGGTAGGTACATTCCTTTTTTTAAGTAGCAGGGGAATTTGTAATATTAATTTCCATTTAATATCCTCTGCGAAAGCCTTACTCTTTTCGAGCATTCTTTTTTTCTTGAGTTGGACTGCAGCAATTTAATATTTTATGCTTAAAATGTTTGTCGTGCCTATGGTGTAGTGGTTATCACATCCGCCTAACACGCGGAAGGTCCGAGGTTCGATACCTGGTAGGTACATTCTTTTTTTCAAGTAGCAGGGGAATTTGTAATATTAATTTCCATTTAATATCCTCTGCGAAAGCCTTACTCTTTTCGAGCATTCTTTTTTTCTTGAGTTGGACTGCAGCAATTTAATATTTTAATGCTTAAAATGTTTGTCGTACCTATGGTGTAGTGGTTATCACATCCGCCTAACACGCGGAAGGTCCCAGGTTCGATACCTGGTAGGTACATTCCTTTTTTCAAGTAGCAGGGGAATTTGTAATATTAATTACCATTTAATATCCACTGCGAAAGCCTTACTCTTTTCGAGCATTCTTTTTTTCTTGAGTTGGACTGCAGCAATTTAATATTTTAATGCTTAAAATGTTTGTCGTAC
Source organism: Parasteatoda lunata (assembly GCA_949128135.1). Classification (NCBI taxonomy): domain Eukaryota; kingdom Metazoa; phylum Arthropoda; class Arachnida; order Araneae; family Theridiidae; genus Parasteatoda; species Parasteatoda lunata. The sequence goes on from OX421975.1 coordinate 100,497,371, forward strand.
CTATGGTGTAGTGGTTATCACATCCGCCTAACACGCGGAAGGTCCCAGGTTCGATACCTGGTAGGTACATTCCTTTTTTCAAGTAGCTGGGGAATTTGTAATATTAATTTCCATTTAATATCCTCTGCGAAAGCCTTACTCTTTTCGAGCATCCTTCTCTTCTTGAGTTGGACTGCAGCAATTTAATATTTTAATGCTTAAAATGTTTGTCGTACCTATGTTGTAGTGGTTATCACATCCGCCTAACCCGCGGAAGGTCCCAGGTTCGATACCTGGTAGGTACATTCCTTTTTTCAAGTAGCAGGGGAATTTGTAATATTAATTTCCATTTAATATCCTCTGCGAAAGCCTTACTCTTTTCGAGCATTCTTTTTTTCTTGAGTTGGACTGCAGCAATTTAATATTTTAATGCTTAAAATGTTTGTCGTACCTATGGTGTAGTGATTATCACATCCGCATAACACGCGGAAGGTCCCAGGTTCGATACCTGGTAGGTACATTCCTTTTTTCAAGTAGCAGGGGAGTTTGTAATATTAATTTCCATTTAATATCCTCTGCGAAAGCCTTACTCTTTTCGAGCATTCTTTTTTTCTTGAGTTGGACTGCAGCAATTTAATATTTTAATGCTTAAAATGTTTGTCGTACCTATGGTGTAGTGGTTATCACATCCGCCTAACACGCGGAAGGTCCCAGGTTCGATACCTGGTAGATACATTCCTTTTTTCAAGTAGCAGGGGAATTTGTAATATTAATTTCCATTTAATATCCTCTGCGAAAGCCTTACTCTTTTCGAGCATTCTTTTTTTCTTGAGTTGGACTGCAGCAATTTAATATTTTAATGCTTAAAATGTTTGTCGAACCTATGGTGTAGTGGTTATCACATCCGCCTAACACGCGGAAGGTCCCAGGTTCGATACCTGGTAGGTACATTCCTTTTTTCAAGTAGCAGGGGAATTTGTAATATTAATTTCCATTTAATATCCTCAGCGAAAGCCTTACTATTTTCGAGCATTCTTTTTTTCTTAAGTTGGACTGCAGCAATTTAATATTTTAATGCTTAAAATGTTTGTCGTACCTATGGTGTAGTGGTTATCACATCCGCCTAACACGCGGAAGGTCCCAGGTTCGATACCTGGTAGGTACATTCCTTTTTTCAAGTAGCAGGGGAATTTGTAATATTAATTTCCATTTAATATCCTCTGCGAAAGCCTTACTCTTTTCGAGCATCCTTCTCTTCTTGAGTTGGACTGCAGCAATTTAATATTTTAATTCTTAAAATGTTTGTCGTACCTATGGTGTAGTGGTTATCACATCCGCCTAACACGCGGAAGGTCCCAGGTTCGATACCTGGTAGGTACATTCCTTTTTTCAAGTAGCAGGGGAATTTGTAATATTAATTTCCATTTAATATCCTCTGCGAAAGCCTTACTCTTTTCGAGCATCCTTCTCTTCTTGAGTTGGACTGCAGCAATTTATTATTTTAATGCTTAAAATGTTTGTCGTACCTATGGTGTAGTGGTTATCACATCCGCCTAACACGCGGAAGGTCCCAGGTTCGATACCTGGTAGGTACATTCCTTTTTTCAAGTAGCAGGGAAATTTGTAATATTAATTTCCATTTAATATCCTCTGCGAAAGCCTTACTCTTTTCGAGCATCCTTCTCTTCTTGAGTTGGACTGCAGCAATTTAATATTTTAATGCTTAAAATGTTTGTCGTACCTATGGTGTAGTGGTTATCACATCCGCCTAACACGCGGAAGGTCCCAGGTTCGATACCTGGTAGGTACATTCCTTTTTTCAAGTAGCAGGGGAATTTGTAATATTAATTTCCATTTAATATCCTCTGCGAAAGCCTTACTCTTTTCGAGCATTCTTTTTTTCTTGAGTTGGACTGCAGCAATTTAATATTTTAATGCTTAAAATGTTTGTCGTACCTATGGTGTAGTGGTTCTCACATCCGCCTAACACGCGGAAGGTCCCAGGTTCGATACCTGGTAGGTACATTCCTTTTTTCAAGTAGCAGGGGAATTTGTAATATTAATTTCCATTGAATATCCTCTGCGAAAGCCTTACTCTTTTCGAGCATTCTTTTTTTCTTGAGTTGGACTGCAGCAATTTAATATTTTAATGCTTAAAATGTTTGTCGTACCTATGGTGTAGTGGTTATCACATCCGCCTAACACGCGGAAGGTCCCAGGTTCGATACCTGGTAGATACATTCCTTTTTTCAAGTAGCAGGGGAATTTGTAATATTAATTTCCATGTAATATCCTCTGCGAAAGCCTTACTCTTTTCGAGCATCCTTCTCTTCCTGAGTTGGACTGCAGCAATTTAATATTTTAATGCTTAAAATGTTTGTCGTACCTATGGTGTAGTGGTTATCACATCCGCCTAACACGCGGAAGGTCCCAGGTTCGATACCTGGTAGGTACATTCCTTTTTTCAAGTAGCAGGGGAATTTGTAATATTAATTTCCATTTAATATCCTCTGCGAAAGCCTTACTCTTTTCGAGCATCCTTCTCTTCTTGAGTTGGACTGCAGCAATTTAATATTTTAATGCTTAAAATGTTTGTCGTACCTATGGTGTAGTGGTTATCACATCCGCCTAACACGCGGAAGGTCCCATGTTCGATACCTGGTAGGTACATTCCTTTTTTCAAGTAGCAGGGGAATTTGTAATATTAATTTCCATTTAATATCCTCTGCGAAAGCCTTACTCTTTTCGAGCATCCTTCTCTTCTTGAGTTGGACTGCAGCAATTTAATATTTTAATGCTTAAAATGTTTGTCGTACCTATGGTGTAGTGGTTATCACATCCGCCTAACACGCGGAAGGTCCCAGGTTCGATACCTGGTAGGTACATTCCTTTTTTCAAGTAGCAGGGGAATTTGTAATATTAATTTCCATTTAATATCCTCTGCGAAAGCCTTACTCTTTTCGAGCATCTTTCTCTTCTTGAGTTGGACTGCAGCAATTTAATATTTTAATGCTTAAAATGTTTGTCGTACCTATGGTGTAGTGGTTATCACATCCGCCTAACACGCGGAAGGTCCCAGGTTCGATACCTGGTAGGTACATTCCTTTTTTCAAGTAGCAGGGGAATTTGTAATATTAATTTCCATTTAATATCCTCTGCGAAAGCCGTACTCTTTTCGAGCATCCTTCTCTTCTTGAGTTGGACTGCAGCAATTTAATATTTTAATGCTTAAAATGTTTGTCGTACCTATGGTGTAGTGGTTATCACATCCGCCTAACACGCGGAAGGTCCCAGGTTCGATACCTGGTAGGTACATTCCTTTTTTCAAGTAGCAGGGGAATTTGTAATATTAATTTCCATTTAATATCCTCTGCGAAAGCCTTACTCTTTTCGAGCATCCTTCTCTTCTTGAGTTGGACTGCAGCAATTTAATATTTTAATGCTTAAAATGTTTGTCGTACCTATGGTGTAGTGGTTATCACATCCGCCTAACACGCGGAAGGTCCCAGGTTCGATACCTGGAAGGTACATTCCATTTTTCAAGTAGCAGGGGAATTTGTAATATTAATTTCCATTTAATATCCTCTGCGAAAGCCTTACTCTTTTCGAGCATCCTTCTCTTCTTGAGTTGGACTGCAGCAATTTAATATTTTAATGCTTAAAATATTTGTCGTACCTATGGTGTAGTGGTTATCACATCCGCCTAACACGCGGATGGTCCCAGGTTCGATACCTGGTAGGTACATTCCTTTTTTCAAGTAGCAGGGGAATTTGTAATATTAATTTCCATTTAATATCCTCTGCGAAAGCCTTACTCTTTTCGAGCATCTTTCTCTTCTTGAGTTGGACTGCAGCAATTTAATATTTTAATGCTTAATATGTTTGTCGTACCTATGGTGTAGTGGTTATCACTTCCGCCTAACACGCGGAAGGTCCCAGGTTCGATACCTGGTAGGTACATTCCTTTTTTCAAGTAGCAGGGGAATTTGTAATATTAATTTCCATTTAATATCCTCTGCGAAAGCCTTACTCTTTTCGAGCATCCTTCTCTTCTTGAGTTGGACTGCAGCAATTTAATATTTTAATGCTTAAAATGTTTGTCGTACCTATGGTGTAGTGGTTATCACATCCGCCTAACACGCGGAAGGTCCCAGGTTCGATACCTGGTAGGTACATTCCTTTTTTCAAGTAGCAGGGGAATTTGTAATATTAATTTCCATTTAATATCCTCTGCGAAAGCCTTACTCCTTTCGAGCATCCTTCTCTTCTTGAGTTGGACAGCAGCAATTTAATATTTTAATGCTTAAAATGTTTGTCGGACCTATGGTGTAGTGGTTATCACATCCGCCTAACACGCGGAAGGTCACAGGTTCGATACCTGGTAGGTACATTCCTTTTTTCAAGTAGCAGGGGAATTTGTAATATTAATTTCCATTTAATATCCTCTGCGAAAGCCTTACTCTTTTCGAGCATCCTTCTCTTCTTGAGTTGGACTGCAGCAATTTAATATTTTAATGCTTAAAATGTTTGTCGTTCCTATGGTGTAGTGGTTATCACATCCGCCTAACACGCGGAAGGTCCCAGGTTCGATACCTGGTAGGTACATTCCTTTTTTCAAGTAGCAGGGGAATTTGTAATATTAATTTCCATTTAATATCCTCTGCGAAAGCCTTACTCTTTTCGAGCATCCTACTCTTCTTGAGTTGGACTGCAGCAATTTAATATTTTAATGCTTAAAATGTTTGTCGTACCTATGGTGTAGTGGTTATCACATCCGCCTAACACGCGGAAGGTCCCAGGTTCGATACCTGGTAGGTACATTCCTTTTTTCAAGTAGCAGGGGAATTTGTAATATTAATTTCCATTTAATATCCTCTGCGAAAGCCTTACTCTTTTCGAGCATCCTTCTCTTCTTGAGTTGGACTGCAGCAATTTAATATTTTAATGCTTAAAATGTTTGTCGTACCTATGGTGTAGTGGTTATCACATCCGCCTAACACGCGGAAGGTCCCAGGTTCGATACCTGGTAGGTACATTCCTTTTTTCAAGTAGCAGGGGAATTTGTAATATTAATTTCCATTTAATATCCTCTGCGAAAGCCTTACTCTTTTCGAGCATCCTTCTCTTCTTGAGTTGGACTGCAGCAATTTAATATTTTAATGCTTAAAATGTTTGTCGTACCTATGGTGTAGTGGTTATCACATCCGCCTAACACGCGGAAGGTCCCAGGTTCGATACCTGGTAGGTACATTCCTTTTTTCAAGTAGCAGGGGAATTTGTAATATTAATTTCCATTTAATATCCTCTGCGAATGCCTTACTCTTTTTGAGCATCCTTCTCTTCTTGAGTTGGACTGCAGCAATTTAATATTTTAATGCTTAAAATGTTTGCCGTACCTATGGTGTAGTGGTTATCACATCCGCCTAACACGCGGAAGGTCCCAGGTTCGATACCTGGTAGGTACATTCGTTTTTTCAAGTAGCAGGGGAATTTGTAATATTAATTTCCATTTAATATCCTCTGCGAAAGCCTTACTCTTTTCGAGCATCCTTCTCTTCTTGAGTTGGACTGCAGCAATTTAATATTTTAATGCTTAAAATGTTTGTCGTACCTATGGTGTAGTGGTTATCACATCCGCCTAACACGCGGAAGGTCCCAGGTTCGATACCTGGTAGGTACACTCCTTTTTTCAAGTAGCAGGGGAATTTGTAATATTAATTTCCATTTAATATCCTTTGCGAAAGCCTTACTCTTTTCGAGCATCCTTCTCTTCTTGAGTTGGACTGCAGCAATTTAATATTTTAATGCTTAAAATGTTTGTCGTACCTATGGTGTAGTGGTTATAAAATCCGCCTAACACGCGGAAGGTCCCAGGTTCGATACCTGGTAGGTACATTCCTTTTTTCAAGTAGCAGGGGAATTTGTAATATTAATTTCCATTTAATATCCTCTGCGAAAGCCTTACTCCTTTCGAGCATCCTTCTCTTCTTGAGTTGGACTGCAGCAATTTAATATTTTAATGCTTAAAACGTTTGTCGTACCTATGGTGTAGTGGTTATCACATCCGCCTAACACGCGGAAGGTCCCAGGTTCGATACCTGGTAGGTACATTCCTTTTTTCAAGTAGCAGGGGAATTTGTAATATTAATTTCCATTTAATATCCTCTGCGAAAGCCTTACTCTTTTCGAGCATCCTTCTCTTCTTGAGTTGGACTGCAGCAATTTAATATTTTAATGCTTAAAATGTTTGTCGTACCTATGGTGTAGTGGTTATCACATCCGCCTAACACGCGGAAGGTCCCAGGTTCGATACCTGGTAGGTACATTCCTTTTTTCAAGTAGCAGGGGAATTTGTAATACTAATTTCCATTTAATATCCTCTGCGAAAGCCTTACTCTTTTCGAGCATCCTTCTCTTCTTGAGTTGGACTGCAGCAATTGAATATTTTAATGCTTAAAATGTTTGTCGTACCTATGGTGTAGTGGTTATCACATCCGCCTAACACGCGGAAGGTCCCAGGATCGATACCTGGTAGGTACATTCCTTTTTTCAAGTAGCAGGGGAATTTGTAATATTAATTTCCATTTAATATCCTCTGCGAAAGCCTTACTCCTTTCGAGCATCCTTCTCTTCTTGAGTTGAACTGCAACAATTTAATATTTTAATGCTTAAAATGTTTGTCGTACCTATGGTGTAGTGGTTATCACATCCGCCTAACACTTGGAAGGTCCCAGGTTCGATACCTGGTAGGTACATTCCTTTTTTCAAGTAGCAGGGGAATTTGTAATATTAATTTCCATTTAATATCCTCTGCGAAAGCCTTACTCTTTTCGAGCATCCTTCTCTTCTTGAGTTGGACTGCAGCAATTTAATATTTTAATGCTTAAAATGTTTGTCGTTCCTATGGTGTAGTGGTTATCACATCCGCCTAACACGCGGAAGGTCCCAGGTTCGATACCTGGTAGGTACATTCCTTTTTTCAAGTAGCAGGGGAATTTGTAATATTAATTTCCATTTAATATCCTCTGCGAAAGCCTTACTCTTTTCGAGCATCCTACTCTTCTTGAGTTGGACTGCAGCAAATTAATATTTTAATGCTTAAAATGTTTGTCGTACCTATGGTGTAGTGGTTATCACATCCGCCTAACACGCGGAAGGTCCCAGGTTCGATACCTGGTAGGTACATTCCTTTTTTCAAGTAGCAGGGGAATTTGTAATATTAATTTCCATTTAATATCCTCTGCGAAAGCCTTACTCTTTTCGAGCATCCTTCTCTTCTTGAGTTGGACTGCAGCAATTTAATATTTTAATGCTTAAAATGTTTGTCGTACCTATGGTGTAGTGGTTATCACATCCGCCTAACACGCGGAAGGTCCCAGGTTGGATACCTGGTAGGTACACTCCTTTTTTCAAGTAGCAGGGGAATTTGTAATATTGATTTCCATTTAATATCCTCTGCGAAAGCCTTACTCTTTTCGAGCATCCTTCTCTTCTTGAGTTGGACTGCAGCAATTTAATATTTTAATGCTTAAAATGTTTGTCGTACCTATGGTGTAGTGGTTATCACATCCGCCTAACACGCGGAAGGTCCCAGGTTCGATACCTGGTAGGTACATTCCTTTTTTCAAGTAGCAGGGGAATTTGTAATATTAATTTCCATTTAATATCCTCTGCGAAAGCCTTACTCTTTTCGAGCATCCTTCTCTTCTTGAGTTGGACTGCAGCAATTTAATATTTTAATGCTTAAAATGTTTGTCGTACCTATGGTGTAGTGGTTATCACATCCGCCTAACACGCGGAAGGTCCCAGGTTCGATACCTGGTAGGTACATTCCTTTTTTCAAGTAGCAGGGGAATTTGTAATATTAATTTCCATTTAATATCCTCTGCGAAAGCCTTACTCTTTTCGAGCATCCTTCTCTTCTTGAGTTGGACTGCAGCAATTTAATATTTTAATGCTTAAAATGTTTGTCGTACCTATGGTGTAGTGGTTATCACATCCGCCTAACACGCGGAAGGTCCCAGGTTCGATACCTGCTAGGTACATTCCTTTTTTCAAGTAGCAGGGGAATTTGTAATATTAATTTCCATTTAATATCCTCTGCGAAAGCCTTACTCTTTTTGAGCATCCTTCTCTTCTTGAGTTGGACTGCAGCAATTTAATATTTTAATGCTTAAAATGTTTGTCGTACCTATGGTGTAGTGGTTATCACATCCGCCTAACACGCGGATGGTCCCACGTTCGATACCTGGTAGGTACATTCCTTTTTTCAAGTAGCAGGGGAATTTGTAATATTAATTTCCATTTAATATCCTCTGCGAAAGCCTTACTCTTTTCGAGCATCCTTCTCTTCTTGAGTTGGACTGCAGCAATTTAATATTTTAATGCTTAATATGTTTGTCGTACCTACGGTGTAGTGGTTATCACATCCGCCTAACACGCGGAAGGTCCCAGGTTCGATACCTGGTAGGTACATTTCTTTTTTCAAGTAGCAGGGGAATTTGTAATATTAATTTCCATTTAATATCCTCTGCGAAAGCCTTACTCTTTTCGAGCATCCTTCTCTTCTTGAGTTGGACTGCAGCAATTTAATATTTTAATGCTTAAAATGTTTGTTGTACCTATGGTGTAGTGGTTATCAAATCCGCCTAACACGCGGAAGGTCCCAGGTTCGATACCTGGTAGGTACATTCCTTTTTTCAAGTAGCAGGGGAATTTGTAATATTAATTTCCATTTAATATCCTCTGCGAAAGCCTTACTCCTTTCGAGCATCCTTCTCTTCTTGAGTTGGACTGCAGCAATTTAATATTTTAATGCTTAAAACGTTTGTCGTACCTATGGTGTAGTGGTT